>JAYESD010000001.1:154133311-154733311 GCA_036927565.1 Tuctoria greenei
GATGTACTTTTTCACCAAACCAGAAAACATCAAGCGCGTAGAGAGAAGAATTAAAAAGGATTTGAAACCATATATGCGAGAAGATGTCAATGCTGGAAAAAATGTATGATATATATTGTATATATTTATATACTCTGAAATCGACTTAGAACAATGCTCCATTTAAGCTTTAGATAGCATGTTTCAAACATTATTAAATTCATCTTCTGTAGAGAAGACTAATTTGGACAAGTGATCCTTTTCGGCTTATTTACTATCATATTTATCACCTTCACCTGTTCCATAAGTTATCAAATTATATGTGTATATAAATTTCTTCTGACCTATGATGATCAGGCTTGCCTTCCAACAGCTTGGTTCTAAACAACATCTAGAAGCACAACTCTTGAAGCTCCTGTCAAGCTAATCCATTCACAGCAAGCTCTTGTAGATGAAAGTAACACCCGAGACTCCTTATTTGGATTGTTAAAAGCTTCAATTGAAGTCTGACGATACTTCCCATCCATTTGAGGGCTTGTTTGGATAGTAGTGGATCCATTTCAATATTAGTGGATTGAGGTGGATTGAGGAGAAAAGCAGTTCATTTTCCACTCCAATCCACTTCAATCCAGTTAGATGAGTACACCCAAACAAGCCCTAAAGGATTTATTTCTCTTCTCTCCATTTTAGAAACTTACGAAGATGCTAATTTATCAGTTCTAATGGTTGAATATATTGACTAAAAATCAATACCATCTTTCTCAGTGCTTCACACAAGCAACGAAGCGAGCTTCAATCACAAATCTTGTTTTTACCTTTTTCATAGGAATTTGAACTTAATCTTTCAAGCATAGATTTATCAATAAGTGAAGATTTCTTATCACACATGTTAATGGTAGTTATAAGCGAAGGATGTGCTGAAGCTAACGAAATCTCAACGGGGTTGAAGACAAAGAGATGTTGCATATGAGTTGCAATGTCCAGATTAGACAGCATGAAGCTATGATGGCAGCCTTCAACAACATGAAAAGTGATGCCAAAAGTTATGCTTGCATGAACCAAGGCATGTTGTGAGGGCATAAAACTTGTTGGGGCATCACGGTTATACTTGTATCAACAAGTGTTATGCCCTCACAACATGCCTTGGTTGATACAAGCATAACTTTAACATCACTTTTCATGTTGTTGAAGGTTTACATCATAGCTTCACGTTGTCTTACTTGGACATTGCCACTCATATGCAGGGAATGATGTGATAGGTCTGGCCTTAATGTGATGTGATGATCTGTGTGTAAATTCGTGCAGCCTGCGTGTTGCAAATTTAACACAACTGGGTTGAGGTTGTCACATTATTATATAACGACATGCGTGTCGACCTGTGATGCTTGATATCTTATGTAATTTGGTAGCTATTAGTTGTATTACTTCTTTTATGATCATGGAGATGTCTTCAAGCATGGTGGAGATGGAGATCACCAAAAGAAGGGAGGCATGGCAGCTCAGATCATGATGGAACCATGGCGATGGAGACCATTATGAACTTAAGGGCCATACTATTCACAATGTGATATGATCATATACCTTTGATGTTTACGTATTACTATTTTTTTCATGCTTTTCATATGGTGGATGTTTTGTCATGATAGAATAGCTTCCCTCTCAAAAGTTGAGCATTTGATGTCATTTACCAATAGTTGCACCTATGTTATTTTGATCGTTGTGTGGTAGGTTTGCCAAAGCAAAGTACCATCATCTATCATAATGCATATGGTGAATGTTGGACATTCACATGCATAGTGTTGGTTTACTCAACAAAGCTATCAAAATGGTTTTGGGCTTTATGGCATAGAGTTGGGAGCCAGGGCATTGGATGTCAACTAACAAACAAGAGTCATATAGGGATATGATTAACAATGGTTGTTTACCTATATCACTAATTTCCTAGCAGTGAAGCCACACTAGGAATTAATGAATATGGATCTTGAACCACTATATGTTGTTAGAGGGAAGACGATGATCATATAGTGATGATATCTTTTATTAAACTGTTAATAGAAGATTGGTACATAACATAGTGTTAAACCTTGCATATTTATTTTCTATTGTAGAGAATGTCTGTAACAATTCCGATTTCAATTTGCGATCTGTGCTTAAAAAGGAAAATCTCAATGGAGCTAACTTTATCGATTGGTACCGCAACCTGAGAATTGTTCTTAGGCAACAGAAAACTGAGTATGTTCTTCTGCAGCCATACCTTGATGATCTCCCAGCTGACGCAACTATTGCGACATGTAGAGCTTATATGAAGCATTGCGATGATGCGCTTAATGTAGCTGCCTCATGCTTGCCACTATGTCCCCTGATCTGCAAAAATAGTATGAGCATACATATGCTTATTCTATAATTGATGGACTGCGTGGAATGTTTGAGAATCAATCTAGAGCTGAGAGATATAACATCTCAAAGTCCTTATTCACATGCAAGCTGGCGGAGGGTAGCCCGGTCATCCCTCATGTAATCAAGATGATTGGTTATATTGAAACTTTGGGCAAACTTGGTTCTGAACTCAAGGATGATTTGTCTATTGACGTTGTTCTCCAGTTGCTCCCACCGATCTACGAGCCATTCATATTGAATTTTCAAATGAATGGCATGGAGAAAACTTTGGCTAAATTGTATGGGATGCTTAAAACAACAGAAGAAAGCATTAAAAAATTGCCACTCATGTGATGATGGTGCAAAAGGAGAATAAAAAGAGGAAGCGTGTGACGCATCCTAAAGGTAAAGGCAAGGGAAAGGTTCCAATGAGCCTGCAAGCTCAAAGTCTAAACCAAAGGGTAAATCTGGCCCTTCTCCTAATGATGAATGCTTTCACTATCATGCTAAGGGGCACTGGTCTAGGAACTGCAAGAAGTACTTGGAGGATATGAAGAAGAAGGGAAGTGAGACTTCCGCTTTAGGTATAAATGTTTTGCATTATCTTCTAGTGAATCATGGGTATTTGATACTGGATCGATGATTCACACTTGCAAATCATTGCAGGATCTAAGTGAGACTAGAAGATTTGCAAAAGGCGAGTTGTATGTTCGTGTCGGCAATGGAGCAAAGGTTGCGGTCATAGCTGTCGGAACCTACCACTTGTCATTACCCTCAGGATTAGTTTTGGAATTGAATAATTTTTATTGCATTCCTACTTTGAGCAAGAACATTATCTCTTCTTCGTGTTTAGAAGAAGTTGATGGTTATGAGATTGTAATAAAGAACAAATGTTGTTCTATTTATTACAATAATATTTTCTATGCTCAATGTCTATTGGTGAATAGATTATATGTTCTTGATCTTGAGGATAAAACTGTCTGTAACATTAATACCAAAAGGGTTCAACGAAATGATCTAAATCCCACTTTTATTTGGAATTGTCGCTTAGGTCATATAAATGAGAAACGCATTGAAAAACTCCATAAAGATGGTTTGCTACGCTCATTTGATTTTGAATCACTTGACACATGCGAATCTTGTTTGCTTGGGAAAATGACCAAAGCACCCTTCACTGGTCAAAGTGAGAGGGCGACTAATTTGTCGGGACTGATACATACAGATGTATGTGGACCAATGAGTTCAATTGCCAGAGGTGGTTTCCAGTACTTAATCACATTTACCGATGACTTTAGTAGATATGGTTATGTCTACCTAATGAGGCACAAGTCTGAATCCTTTGAAAAGTTCAAAGAATTTCAGAATGAAGTACAAAATAGATTGGGCAAGACAATTAAACTTCTACGATCTGATCGTGGGGGTGAATATTTGAGCCATGAATTTAATGATCATTTAAAACAATGTGGAATTTTTCTACAGTTGACTCCACATGGAACACCTCAATGGAATGGGGTGTCCGAGCGGAGGAACCGAACCTTGTAAGACATGGTTAGGTCGATGATGAGCCAAGCATATCTTCCACTATCCTTTTGGGGTTATGCTCTTGAAACTGTTGCATTTACACGGAATAGAGTCCAAACTAAGTCTATTGAGAAGACAACATATGAGATGTGGACCGGGAAACATCTCAGGTTGTCTTTCCTCATTTTGGGGGTGTGATGTTTATGTCAAACGTTTGACGTCAGACAAACTCAATCCAAAATCAGACAAATGCTTCTTTGTGAGATATCATAGGGAAACCAAAGGATATTATTTGTATAATAAAACAGGGGGTAAAGTGTTTACTGCTCGCAATGGTGTCTTTTGGAGAAAGAGTTTATTTCAAAAGGAGTTAGTGGGAGCATGGTGCATCTTGAATAAATTCAAGAAATACCTAAAAATGTTTCGGCACCCACTGATCCTATACAGGATGTACAAGGTGCCGTGCAACCAGCGGATGAAACACCAGCCCCACGAAGGTTTACGAGGGCACGTCATGCGATTGAAAAGTTAACGCTTCTAACCACGAAGCAGCACGACATGGTATTGTTGGACAATAATGAGCCCACGACCTATACCGAAGAAATGAAGGGACCTGAATCTGAGAAATGGCTTGGAGCCATGGAATTCAAAATTGAATCCATGCACGAGAATCAAGTTTGGAACTTGGTTGATCCAATCGAAGGTGTGAGACCTATCGATTGCAAATGGATTTTCAAGAAAAATATTGATATGAATGAAAATGTTCACATCTATAAAGCGTGATTGGTGGCGAAAGGTTTCAAACAAATTCAAGGTGTTGATTATGATTAAACTTTCTCACCCGTTGTAATGCTTAAGTCTGTTTGGATTCTTCTAGCAATTGCTGCATATTTTGATTATGAAATATGAAATCTAGATGTCAAAACAGCCTTTCTTAATGGAAGTCTGACTGAGGATGTGTACATGACACAACCTGTGGGTTTTGTCGATCCTAAAAATTCTAGTAAAATATGCAAGCTTCAAAAGTCCATCTATAGACTGAAGCAAACATCTTGGAGTACGTTTTGATGAATTTGTCAAAGGGTTTGGTTTCATCAAGAATGTAGAAAAACCCTATATTAAAATGAATTTTAGTGGGAGCGCACATGTATTTCTGGTCCTATATGTAGATGGCATATTATTGATCGGAAATGACATTCCAATGCTTGATGATGTTAAATCCTCATTAAGAAAAAGTTTCTCAATGAAGGATTTAGGAGAGGCAGCGTATGTTTTGGGCATAAAGATCTATAGAGATAGATCTAAAAGGCTAACTGGATTAAGCCAAGATACATATATTGACAAGATATTGAATCGGTTCAATATGCAAGATTCCAAGAAAGGTTTCTTGCCAATGTCACATGGCATTACTCTAAGCAAGAGTCAGTGTCCTTCGATACTTGATGAGCAAAAGAGGACGAGAGCGATTCCTTATGCTTCGGCTATTGGATCCATCATGTATGTCATGTTATGTACATGCCCAGATGTATCCTATGCTTTAAACATTACAAGCTGATATCTATCAGATTATGGTGAGGCTCATTGGAACATTGTCAAAAACATCCTTAAGTACTTGAGAAGAATTAAGGATGCATTCTTAGTGTTTGGAGGTGAAGAAGAGCTCGTTGTAAAAGGTTACACCGATGCCAGCTTCCAAACTGATAAGGATGATTCTTGATCGCAATCCCGTTTTGTATTCCGCCTCAATGGAGGGGCAGTGAGCTGGAAAAGTTCCAAGCAAGATACAGTAGCAGATTCAACGATGGAGGCAGAGTATATTGCAGCTTCTGAAGCTACAAAGGAAGTTGTTTGGATCAGAAAATTTGTTTCTGAGTTGGGTGTTGTTTCTAGCGCGTCTAGTCCTGTGGATCTCTATTGTGACAATAGTGGAGCCATCACACAGGCAAAGGAGCATAGATCACAGAGACAATCCAAACACATACTACGACGCTATCACCTCAGTCGAGAGATCATCGACCGAGGCAATGTGAATATATGTAAGGTGCACACGGATTTGAATGTTGCAGATTCGTTGGCAAAGCCTCTTCCACAATTAAAGCATGAGGCACACACGAGATCTATGGGTATTAGATACTTTCATCAGTGATCATAGTGTGTAGTGGGAGACTTGTGTCACAGCTACGTTTATGTACTATTAAATAAATTGTTATATGAGTAATCATTATTTACATTGATCATCAAGTATGTGACTTGTTCGTGAAACTCTTTGTTAATAGTAATATTATTCTAAATGATCTCTAGTCTATATCATTATATGAGATAATGATGTCACACAGACTAGCATATGTATTAATTGATGATCACGTTTCACGGATCATAGATATGGAGATATCAAATTAACAATGTGAACACATGTTAGTGAACATGGTGTTGGATTGACCCACTCCGAGACACTGTTGGGATTGTTATTTCCATATGTGCAATCAGTTGGTCTTGAGTGATACACCTGCTAGATCCTTAGACCCGAGATCGACATTGTTTCTCACTATAAGTAGTTGTGTACTTTGAGACTACCAAACGCCACTCCATAACTGGGTGGTCATAAAAGTAGTCATCGGGTACATAATGGAACATAGAATGGGATGTGCGTGGATCAAGATGGGATTTGCCCCCTCCTTAATAACAGGAGAGATATCTTTGGGCCCCTCGAGATAGTTGGATTTGAAAGTGCATGACCATGCAAAGGTGATTAAAAGTTAATCACAGTGACTAAAAGTTAGTCATGGAATGAATAAACTATTTGATCGAGTAAATGATCGAGCTATCACAAGGATGGCACACATCTCGCCTTGAGCTTGAATGGTATTGTGAGGCAAAGGGATTAGCATGTTGAATGTATCTAGGTTCGGCCGATATGATCTTTATGTATATTCGGGAGTCAGTATGTCCTGCTAGGTACCTCTACTGACTTGTGGTTGAAAACAGTTTCATTCACAACCGACTACACATGAACCTAACGGGTCACACACTTAAGGAGCTAGAATGTTGAAAATCTTAGCTACATGATTGTATCTAGTGCAAGTGGGAGATTGTTTGTGATATGCCCAAGAGGCAATCATAACAATTCGGGTTAATGTCCATTGGATATTTGATCCATAAGCAATTAAGGTACTAATGGGCCTGAGACCTAAAAGCCCATTAGTACGGCTATAAATATGAGGGGTAGGGTTAGGGGCTAATCACTCCACCACGTGACAACCCTAGCCGCCACCCCTCGAAGGCCTCACGCCGAGACCCTAGCCGCGCGTGCGGTGCTAGCACACCGGCGCACGGCGTTCCTCTCCATCTGTGTTGACTCTGTGGAGGCACTGCTGCTACTGCTGCGTTGATCGGCTACGGCGTACGTGTTTGTCTACTGCTGCTGCGGAGAGGGCGAGGAGGAGACAAACGAGATCGTCTACTTCTCCTACACAGACGCGCGTCTATGTTCCGCTGCGCTGCGCGTCTAGTGGTAATGATCTATGACCTCTGTACTCGCATGTTTCTTGGGTGATGTGATAGAATTGCTAGAGTAGTGTACCGCCGATTTCCCAACAGTGACTTCTCCACCTATCTAATTTCAGAATCTCAAAATTATTTGTTAGGATTTGTCCAAGTTTAGGTCCAAAACCATTATTAAGTGATTAAGAGACAACCTCATATTTGCATATGTCCATGATAACATTATTGCATAATCAAACATGGCACAGTCATTCATAGTGCATCATGTCATTTGTGTACAGCCCACCTCTCTATTTTCAGCTCATCCCCAAAAACACTTCAATTGCATTTACCTAGATGCAGACACAAAACAATTCATTATTGCTAATGTGAGCATCTCATATCTGAAACTTGGATCACCATATTCACGATTAGTTTCCTATTTGCAATATCATTTGTACTCAAACATGTCACTCATGTGTGGCATTACCCAAAAGAGACAGCACATAAAGTTTAAACATTGACTAGTTGGCTCAAATGCATGTGAACACAAGATAGATCCTAAAACCCTGAATCACCCAAATTTGGAGTTGACTGTTCAAAAATTAAGTTAGGTTATCAGGAAGCTGCCATCAAAGTTTGGGAATTGTTTGAGCCCATTTGCTATTTATTTTGTATTTTTGAAACCTGTATACACAAGGAGGAAACCAGAGAGTATTCTGTCTCTCTGCAGCTGGATACCGTTGACCAGAGTCACTGCTGCCAGGTCCCACTTGTCAGCCGTCCAGTCTCTCTGTTCGTCTCCCCCGCGCCCCCACCCGCAGCAATCGCGCGCCACCTCATCGGCCGCAACGGCCAGCTGCACCAGGAGGTAAAGACTGGTATTGCCTCATTGTTCGCTCACCCACTGCATCATTTCACCCGTTTGTTCCTGCATGGAAGTAAACCCTAGTAAAGCTCGGAGACGCCACACGCGCGCCACTGTCGCTAGGCTGCTCTTGTCGTCATCTCACCATACCACAGCTCGCAAGAAGTGCACCCTCACTTGGTGAATCTCAGGTGCCTGTTCATTTTTTTCCTCCTCGAGTGTTCCCCACTACAAGAAACCGGCAAATGGCTGTAGGTACATAAAAAGACCATCGGGGATGTCGCACATAAATCTTTTAAAACGTCGGTTTGAGTCACCCGGCGGTTATAAATTTATAAGTGTCGGCTGACCAACGGTACAAATTTAATATGTCAGCTAGAGAGGTTAAACCAACAGCCTTAAAGGTAAATGCATCGACCGTACATCATAAGCCGACGACTCTATTATGGTCGTCGGGGCCCGAGGTGGTTCGTCTGGGCTGCGCTGTGGGCCGCTTGGAAGCGTCGGTACCGACAACACCAACGGCTTTAACTTAAAGGCGTCGGCCGGCGACGAACGGATGGCTACACATGGGCCCAGCTCGGTCCAAAAATCACGTGCGATGTGTCCTAAACCATGAACTCCCTCTTCGGCACTCTCTCTTCGACCCGTGCGCACCCCTCTGCCCGCCCGTGCGCCGCTGCCCTCCGCCCCTCTGCCCGCCTTTGTGCCGCTGCCCTCCGGCGCCGCCCGTTCGGCACCACACGCCCACGGGTGTCGCACGCCCTCGGTGCCACCCGCCCCTGCGCCCTGAGCTCAAGCTGGCCTCAACAAAAAAAAAACGGTCAAGGTAAAATCTAGCTGTTAGTTGCATTTCTAGCTATTCGTTGAATTTCTAATGTATGTTTCTAGCTATTAGTTGAGTTAAAATGTATATTTGAAATGTATTTAACATACATTTTTAGCTATTAGTTGCAAACCAAAAAGTTGAGTTAAAATGAATTTCTAATGTATGTTTGTTAATTGGAAGATTAATATGTATGTATATAAATTTAATTAGCATATGTTAGTTTGAAAAATGTATGTTAAACGGTAAAGTAGGTGGTCATAGCATAATTGATTGATTCTTTTCTTCCTAGACTCTTATTACGAAATTGCGGTTATTCTTTATGTGTTATGTTTAGTGGGTAATGTAGTGAGTCTTCGTATCGTCATCTATGAAAGTACGATACATCTCATATATAGTTATATGGTTTGTGCTTATTATCTATTAGATTTTTTTACAATGTATGCTTTGGAGGTATGAAAGTTGCCTAGAGGGGGGGTGAATAGGCTAATCGACCTGTAAATGACTCAATAAAACAAGATTAAATCACAGGGGGCGGACTAGTCCGGTCTGGGGGCGGACTAGTCCGGTCAGCCTGCGTAAAGAACCCTAAAAAGTGTTTCTAGCAAGTTTTAAGGAGATTTTCTCGAGGCTACAAGTGAGGATATGTTTATGACAAGTTTAGAAACTACCAACACAAGAGTAATTCAAGTTTCAACTAGAATATAGCAATGTGAAGCACAAGACAAGACTAGCAACCCCAGAATGAAATATTCGATAAACAAAATGCGAAGAACATGGAGACACAAAGATTTTATCCCGAGGTTCAATTCCACACAAGAATCTATGTCCCCGTTGAGGAGTCCACAAAGGACCGGGTTCAACAACCCTTCCCTCACCAAGTTTACCGCACGGGCCTAACTTGGTTCTCCACTATCTCAAAGTGTGAATACAAGATTCATTGGGGCTTCTCACAATCTGAGGCTCCCACACCACAAAGATGATCAACAACACGAAACACACTCAACACACAGGTCACAACGACTCAATGAGTGCAAGAGATCAAACCGGGAGCATAAGCGTGATGTTCTTCCTCTTCTCCACCTCACTAAACCCTAATTCACTCAAGAATTAGTTTTAGAGGGAAAGTAGGCAAGAAAGAGGCTTACGAGTGCTCCAAGTTGGATGTGGCGGCGCTAGGGTTCGAGAGTTGTTTGAAATGAGGTCGGGGGGTCCCCTTTTTATAGGGTTCCCGAGCCCAAACTGCTGACCTCAGCAAAAGGGCGGACTAGTCCGGCCTCAGGCCCGGACTAGTCCGGCCTAGGGGACCACTGACCCCTCTGACACCTGTCGTACTGCGCGGCAATTGTCACGCTACCCGCCAAACTTCAAATTCAAACGGTAACTTCAACAACGGACTAGTCCGACCCTCACCGGACTAGTCCGATCTCACACAGAACCTTTTGTTCCGTGTGAAAACGGACTAGTCTGGAGACCACGGACTAGTCCGGCCCCAAGGGCGGACTAGTTCGGCCTTCCCAGACTTAGTCGCAAAACCTCTCTGCACCTGGCAACACGGACTAGTCCGGCCCACAGACGGACTAGTCCAATCTCACACAGGACCTTTTGGTCCGCCCCAAAACGGACAAGTCCGCTCTCTAGGACTTAGTCCCGAACTCCACCCTAAGGGGTACCCCGGACTAGTCCGTCCCACTACGGACTAGTCCGAAGTCACACAGGACCTTCTGGTCCGTGTGAAAACGGACTAATCTGGCCAGGAGCGAACTAGTCTGGCCCCAAGGCGGACTAGTCCGGCCACTCCTGCCAGACTACTCTAACTTCAACTTTAAATAGGGTTCCTACCTCAACCACCACTTTTGAGCTCCTACTTTGATCGCTTTGCACTTTACGCACACACCCTCCTATTTCTACGGCTAGTCTAACTCAACACGCTAGAAACCCTAGTTTCTACACTTCGAGTCAACTCCATTTCCTTCCTTTTCCTTTTTGAGGGTTTGCGTCTCCGATCGAGTCCACACCTGTGCTAAGAACACATGAGCTCATTAGCGACTTAATTGTCGTCATCAATCATCCAAAACCCACGGGGAACCTAGATGCACTTTCAATCTCCCCCTTTTTGGTGATTGATGACAACACATCAAGTCCTTCACAATTAAGAGTATAAATTTTGGTTTTCATAACTTGTGTGCGTATGAATGACTCCCCCTCAATGTATGCAGCATGTAAAAGAGGTGGAAGAGATCTTTCATACCCACACACGTTATGGTGGGGTGCCTACGTGATGTGCTCAACAATTGTGACAAGACATAAAGAGCATCAATATAATCAAAAGATTGACAATAAGAACATTATATTGAAATTGAACAACATTATCACGTCTTGCACAAATGTAAACATCCAAGTAGCATGAATAAGTTACAAAATAAGTCCAAATGCCAAAAGCACACCACACAAAAGACTACCTCCCCCCAACTCCACACAAAGGACTAACTCCCCCTAACTCTCCCCCTTTGGCATCAAGGCACCAAAAAGGAAAAGAAGGGGGGACAAGGACCTAAAAGCTAGTCCTCGTCCTCATCACTATCGCCGTCGCAGAAGTCGCTCTCCGTGGCCTCCGGGTCCTCGACGTCTTCCTCATGATAGTTGACATCGTCGTCGTCGTCGTCGTCGGAGCCCGGTGTGGAGGTACCCTCCGTCTCACCCAAGAGTGCCAACTCATCGGGGGTGAGAAGGGGGTATGGAGTGAGCTCGTCATTGGAGGCCTCAGGACTCATCGGGATCTCCATCTTGTCGCAGAGCTTCCTCACGTATCGCTCAGTCCGCTGAGCTCGCACCTCGGCTTTGCGGCACGAGGTGAAGATGGACCGAAGAAACTTGAGGACTCCGCTGCTAGAGGAGCCACTGGGTGAGTGAGAGGCACGGCGAGAGGCTCCAACATGAGGTTCCTCCGGCTGAGAGGGAGGATCCGCATTCTTCCGGCACGGAGGGATCGGGACAGCAGGTGGCATCTGTGGTTGGAGAGGCTGGTGAGTGGTGTCCTTCACAAATACGAGCCCGGACACCTTCTCGATCAGACACATTATGTAAGGGGCATAGCCACAGGCACGGTTGGGTGTGTGTGAGATGTTGTAGATATCATCAAAGATGTAATCCACAAGGTTGAACATCTCATGTCCATCAATGAGAGCCAACAGGTGCCTGAGGTGACCCTGGATGATCCCTGCATCCCCCTCTTTAGGAGCCACCGTCCTCCGAAGAATCCTGTTAAGGATGCTGTAGAATGGAAGGATATTCCTGGCCAATCCAGCTTCACAGCGGACGTGAGGAGGGTACATTTAGCTCATGTCATCCCTGTCCATCGCTTTGAGATTGGAGATAATGATCTCATGGTCCAGGTGACTCTCCAGACCAAGAACCTGAGCAAAGACCCCGAAGGTGGCATAGTACTGCTCACCGTTGGTCATCCAAGTGATGGATCGGTCGCCACGAGAGTGGAAGTGAACTGTGGTATAAAACTGTACAATGACTACCACATTCTAGTCATACTTGAATCCAAGAATGTCCTTGATCCCGTGGCGCTCAGCTGCCTCAATCACTGCATCAAATGCCTCGTGTTTCTTCTTAGCCATATAGGTCCAGTCCACCCATTGAGCCTGGATCACCGACTTCTTCATTGCCTGGTAGACTGTGCGATAGTAATAGCAATGGAAGTCACACCAAAATTGAGGGTCGGTAGTGGACCTCTCATACCTATAGACATTCTCATCTTTGAGCCTTCTGGCCTTCTCAGCTCCCTTTCCTTTGAATTTGTTGGCTGAGAGGTTGGGCTGACGGTTTGGGTTGCGTGCTGGACTGTGCATCATGAGAGGGCCAACGGCCTGGGCCTTCCCTTTTTCACGGATAGCTACCCCTCAGGGTGCCTTCTTGGCTAGCACCTTGACAGATGGCTTTTTCTTCTTCGGCTCAACTGGAGCCGGAGCCTTTCCTTTCTTAGGGTCACGCTCGACCCTAGGCTCATCTTCCCTCTGGGCTTGCTCCTTGCCCTTTGCTTTCTCGCCAACAGTGACGAGTTTCTTCCTTTTGGGGGCATTGGCCTCAGCGGCCCTGGAGTTGTGAGCCTCCCTATCTTGCCTCTTCTTCCTCCTTAGCTCATTAAGAGATTCTGCAGTTGCTCGTGCCATAGCTTCTTCTTCATTGTAAATGGTTGCGGCTACTTTGGAGGCTTCAAGTGCCTTCAGCCACCTTTCTTCCTTTTCCTTCTGCACCTTAATAAGGGCAGCCTTCGTCCTTGCCTCGACGATCTGTGCTTTGGTGCGGCCCTCCCGGGGCACTTCAGCACCTCTCTCCTCGGTGCGGCTCCGATAGGTCTCAAGGCGTTCTTCCTCGCCCGCGGGGTTGAGACGAGAAGGGGAACGCTCCGAGTTCGATATGCTGTGGAACATACAGAGAAAAGAAGGTATGAGTTCAAGGAGAGGGAGCGTTGCGGAAGAAATCTCGAGAGAATACTAGAACCAAGGTTTGCCCTGTGCAAACCGGACTTGTCCGCCCCAGGGGCGGACTAGTCTGGGTTGCGCAGGATAAACCCTAACCCTAATCGATTCTTCGAAAAATCATCAAATCAGCGCGCAATACTCCTAGGCTATGATCGCAAGGGTATATGGAGCAACATTAATGAAGGTGTTCCTATCAAAAGCTTCAAGAATCAAGAATGGGGAAAGTTTTTGAAAAAGAGGGAATACCTTCTCAAATCCACGAGAATCGATGAAATCGGCGATGGATCGCGAAGGTGGAGCACGGGGAAACGATCCCTCACTCCCAAAGACTCCAATGCACGGATTTGAATCGAGATTTGGTGGTTGGAGCGAAAAATCGCCGAAGGAGGCGGTTTCTAGCGCGCGTGAGAGTGAGAAGTGGGAGTGAGAGGAGAGAGGAGGGGTCTGGGCCGCCCTGGGGTTTAAGTCCCCAAGGGCCGGACTAGTCCGGTGCAAGGGCGGACTAGTCCGGTGTGCGGACCAGCAGCGGACTAGTCTGGACCCGGACTTGTCCGTCCACAGGGGCGGACTAGTCCGGTCCTACTGGGCTGAAAAATAATATCTTTGAGCTTTGCCCTCCAACTATCGGTCCTTTTGGACAACAAGCAATACAATCATGATTATTGAGGAAAAAAAATGATAGACACAAGATCATTTTTTAAGAAAAAGTTTTCTCAAAGAGTTTTTGAAGAGAAAATCAAGATAGAGAAGAGTTTTTCGAAATAGCCCAAAATATATGAGGAATGTGGTTTAAGCCACATTCCTAGAATCCAAAATGTTGAGCTCACTTCTTAGCTCACAGAAACGCTTCTCATCAAGAGGCTTGGTGAAGATATCCGCAAGTTGATGTTCCGTCCTCACATGAGAAATCACAATATCTCCCTTCATTGAGTGATCTCTCAAGAAGTGATGTCGTATGTCTATGTGCTTGGTCCTAGAGTGCTCCACCGGATTATGGGCTATCTTTATGGCACTCTCGTTGTCACACAAGAGTGGAATGTTGCGCAAGTTAATCCCATAATCCCTAAGGGTTTGTCGCATCCAAAGAAGTTGTGCACAACAACTTCCGGCTGCAACATATTCCGCTTCGGCGGTGGAGAGAGCAATAGAGTTTTGCTTCTTGGAGGACCAAGACACTAGAGATCGACCCAAGAATTGGCATGTACCCGATGTGCTCTTCCTACCAACTTTGCACCCAGCATAGTCCGCATCGGAATATCCAATGAGGTTAAACTTAGATCCTTTGGGGTACCAAAGTCCTAGGGAAGGTGTGTGTACTAGATATCTCAAGATCCTTTTAACGGCGGTCAAATGACAAGCCTTAGGTGCCGCTTGAAAGCGTGCACACATACACACACTTAGCATGATATTGGGCCTAGATGCACAAAGATAGAGAAGTGAACCAATCATAGACCTATATAACTTTTGATCCACACTTGGACCGTCCTCATTTAGGTCTAGGTGTCCATTTGTCCCCATAGGGGTTTTGATGGGTTTTGCCTTATCCATGTCAAACTTCCTTAGAATATCTTGTGTATACTTGGTTTGACTTATGAACGTCCCTTCTTTGAGTTGTTTTACTTGAAATCCTAGAAAGAACTTCAACTCACCCATCATGGACATTTCAAACCTCTCCGTCATTATCTTGGAGAACTCATCACAAAACACCTTATTTGTGGAACCAAATATGATGTCATCCACATATATTTGGCACACAAAAAGATCCTCGTTGAAGTGCTTTGTGAAAAGGGTATAGTCCGCTTTGCCTATCCTAAAACCATTTTCAACTAGAAAGTCTCTTAGGCACTCATACCAAGCTCTAGGAGCTTGCTTGAGGCCATAAAGAGCCTTTCGCAATTTGTAAACATGGTTAGGATAGTCTTGGTCTTCAAACCCCGGAGGTTGCTCTACATAAACTTCTTCCTTGATTGGGCCATTAAGGAACACACTCTTAACATCCATTTGGTAGAGCTTGAAGTCATGATGAGTAGCAAAGGCTAGTAATATCCGAATTGACTCAAGGCTAGCTACGGGGGCAAATGTCTCATCAAAATCCAATCCTTCAACTTGTGAGTACCCTTTTTCCACAAGTCGTGCCTTGTTCCTAGTTACCACGCCATGCTCATCTTGCTTGTTGCGGAACACCCACTTGGTTCCAACAACATTAGCTTGTGGGCGCTTGACAAGCTCCCAAACCTTGTTCCTTTCAAAGTTATTGAGCTCCTCTTGCATGGCAACTACCCAATCCGGATCTCTTAAGACATCTTCAACCTTATGAGGTTCCAAGGATGAGACAAAGGAGAAGTGCTCACAAAAGTTTGCAACACGTGAACGTGTTGTTACTCCTTTTGTAATATCTGCTAGAATGTTGTCAACGGGATGATCCCGTTGAACACTTTGATGAACACGAGGATGTGGAGGTTGAGCTCTTGAACCACTTGCTTCATATTCTTCACTTTGGTCTCCCCCTTGATCCATGCCTCCCCTTTGATCTTCATTCCCATTATCACTTTGGGGAGCATCTAGTGGATCTCCAACTTGTCCAATGGGGGTTTGACCTACTTCATAGTGAGGATGGTCACTTGGGCTTTGAGATGGTTCTTGTGGGCGAACATCTCCAAGTGCCATTCTCCTTAGAGCTTCTAGTGGAGGTTCCTCTTTATCAATGGCATGTTGATCAACTTGCTCCACTTGAGAGCCATTGGTTTCATCAAACACCACGTCACATGCTATTTCAACAATTCCGGAGGATTTGTTGAACACACGGTACGCATGTGTGTTTGAGTCATATCCAAGCAAGAAACCCTCATTGGACTTTGAAGCAAACTTCAAAGTCCTAGGCTTCTTGTTGAGGATATAACACTTGCTACCAAAGACACGAAAGTAAGAAACATTGGGTTTCTTACCAACGAGAAGCTCATAAGGAGTCTTCTTGAGGAGGCCATGAAGGTACAATCGGTTTACGGCGTGGCAAGCGGTGTTAACCGCTTCCGCCCAAAACCGGTCCGATGTTTTGTACTCATCTAGCATCGTCCTTGACATCTCAATAAGCGTCCTATTCTTTCTTTCGGCAATTCCATTTTGTTGAGGAGAATAGGGAGCGGAAAACTCATGCTTGATGCCCTCCTCATCTAGGAACTCTTCTACTTGCATGTTCTTGAATTCGGTGCCATTGTCACTTCTTATAGCCTTTATCCTTAAGGTGAACTCATTTTGAGCTCTCCTTAGGAATTTCTTGAGGACACCGGGGGTTTCACTCTTATCATGCAAGAAGAACACCCAAGTATATCTAGAGAAGTCATCAACGATGACTAGACCATACTTGTTGCCACCAATGCTAATATAAGCAATGGGGCCAAAAAGATCCATATGGAGTAACTCCAAAGGTCTAGTTGTCGTCATGACATTCTTAGAGGGGTGTTGAGCTCCTACTTGCTTTACAGCTTGGCACGGACTACATGGCCTATCCTTTTCAAATACCACATCCTTTAGGCCACGAACGTGCTCTCCTTTAAGGATATTTTGAAGGTTCCTCATTCCAACATGGGCTAGCCTTCTATGCCAAAGTCATCCCATGTTGGCTTTCGCCATTAAGCATGTGTCAAGTTGAGCCTTATCCGTGGTAAAGTCCACGAGATAGAGCTTTCCCTTGAGCACTCCCTTAAAGGATATTGAGTCATTACCCTCTCTAAGAATGCTCACACGCTCACTAGAAAATACACACTTATATCCTCTATCACACAGTTGTGATATGGATAGGAGATTATAGTCTAGGGAATCAACATGCAAAACATTAGATAGAGTATGTGAAGAGGAAATAGCAATTTTACCGGAGCCAAGGATTTTCCCTTGGCTATTATCCCCAAAGAAGATTCCTTCACTTGGGTCCTCGTTCTCCTCTTACTCTATGAACATGCTCCTCTCTCCGGTCATGTGGTTGGTACATCCACTATCCAACACCCATTTCGATCCGCCGGAGGAGTAAGCCTACAAAACAAATTTATGCCTTCCTTTTAGGTACCCAAGCGGAGTTGGGTCCTTTCACGTTAGTGCTTAGGCATTTGGGCACCCACACGCAAGGCTTGGGGCTCTTGCGGAGTGGCCCAACATATCTAGCAAACACTTTGCCATATTTGTTCCTCATAAGCACATAAGATGCATCGTAATCATGGAATAGAGGATGCGGTTCAGATTTAGGCATTTTGTTGCTAGAGGGTGAGTTCTTTTCAATTTTAGTTGTGGATGAGCTCCCCTTAACAAAGAAGATCATGTCTTTGCCATACTTGGAGGTTTTGGCGTTATGCCTTCCACCTCTAGTATAGCCAAGACCATCCTTGACATGGGGAGGTCTTGTGTTGGTGTATGCACTTCGTGCATACGCCACCTTCTCCTTGTCAAAGATGGCACCCTTAGGTGCTTGCTTGCCCTGCGCTAAGTTGAGTTCGTCCTTAAGCTTAAGGATTAAGTTAGAGCACTTGCAAGGCGGGGTTGCATTGGATGAGGCCTTTGAGGAGGTTGAGCTCTTGGAGGAAGAGGCTACATTGTTCTTGAGAGACTCAACTTGAGTCTCAAGGATCTTGTTAACTTTTGACAAGTTCCCAAGTTCATCCTTGAGCTCAATTGATTTCTCCTCAAGACTTGAACACGTTTTCTTACTTAGAGCAAGTTCGTGTTCCAAGCCTTGCTCTTCTCTCTTTCAAGCTCAAGGAGCTCATTAAGCTCTTGACATCTCTCCTTTTCAAGGATGAGCATGTCCTCTTGTCTGTTGATGAGATCCTCCTTCTCAGAGATCTCATCCATAAGCAACTTCATCCTACGCAGGGTGCTTTTGCTTATGTCCTTAAACATGTGCTCATTTTCACTAGCGCTATCAAATTCATCATGAGAGGAAATGGAGGAGGAGGAGTGAGATGTTACCTTTCTCCTTCCCTCCTTTGCCATAAGGCAAGTTGGTTTGTAGTCGTTGTTGAGGTTGGGGAAGAGCTTGCTTCCCTTGGAGCTCCTCCCGATGGCTATGGTAGCCATCTTCTCCTCTTCTTCTTCTTCGGAGGACTCATCGTTAGAGTCCCACTCCTTGCCCAAGTGTGCTTGTCCGGAGGGCCTCTTCTTCCTGAAGAATTTCTTCTCTTGAGGCTTGCCCTCCTTCTTCTTCTTCACTTCTTCATGGGGGCAATCAGCGATGAAGTGGTCGTACTCGCCACAATTGTAGCAAGCCCTTTTTGATTTGGGCCTTGCTCCTTCCTTCCCCTTGCCTTCATGGTTGTATCCGCCTTTCTTCCTCCTCATCATCCTCTTGAATTTTTTGATGAAGAAGGCCTCTTCCTCATCGGTGTCAAGGCTCTCCTCATCGCTTTCCTCTTGCTCCTTTGAAGAGGGTGTTTCCTTAAGTGCAACATTCTTCATCTTGGAGGCGGTGAACTTTTGAAGGTCGTTGTAGAAGAGCGCCTCCTTCTCCATGATCTCGTGGTTGATGATCCTACCAAGGACCTCCTCCGGGGTCATTTGAGTGAACCCCGGGCTTTCTCGAATCATGGAGCAAAGAGCGACGTTCCTAGGCATGAATGCCCAGATCATCCTCTTCACCACCTCGTGGTCGGTCCACTTGGTGCAGCCATATGATCGGCTCTTGTTGATGAGTATCTTCAATCGGTTGTACATGTCTTGGGGGGATTCACCATCCATGATGGCGAACCTCCCAAGCTCTCCTTCGATGAGCTCGATCTTGGCCTCCTTGACCACCCAATTTCCTTTATGCGCCGTCTTGAGGGTGTCCCATATATCTTTGGCCACCTCAAGACCATCGACGCGGTTGAACTCATCTCTTGAGAGGGATGAGATGATCACACCCGCAGCTTGAGCGTTGCGGTGGATGAGGATGGCTTGTTCTTGCGTGATGTTGTCCTCATCCTTCGGGATCTCCACCCCGGTCATGACAATTTGCCACAATGCCGGATTGAGTGACACGAGATGGATCTTCATGTTGTGCTTCCACATCCCGTAGTCGGTTCCATCGAATTGAGGAGGTTTCCCGGATGGGATGGAGAGGTAGTAGTGGTTGGCGGCAAGGCGTTCATAGTTGAACCCTTGTCGGTTGTAGTTGACCCTGCCGCCACCGCATGATGAGCTTGACGGCTCAACCACAGCAATCTTTAGCTTCTCCCGGAGCTTCGCCTTGAGCTGGCGAGTCTCCTCATCATCCGTTGGCTTGTCTTGATAAGCCATTGTCTCCTCACGTGTCGGTTGAGAATCATTGGTCGACACCTCTTCAAACACCACTCCGGCCATCTCTCCGAGTTGTTAGACTCTTTTTGGAGAGTCCCGATCTGATACCAATTGAAAGTTGCCTAGAGGGGGGGTGAATAGGCTAATCGACCTGCAAATGACTCAATAAAACAAGATTAAATCACAGGGGGCGGACTAGTCCGGTCTGGGGGCGGACTAGTCCGGTCAGCCTGCGTGAAGAACCCTAAAAAGTGTTTCTAGCAAGTTTTAAGGAGATTTTCTCGAGGCTACGAGTGAGGATATGTTTATGACAAGTTTAGAAACTACCAACACAAGAGTAAGTCAAGTTTCAACTAGATTATAGCAATGTGAAGCACAAGACAAGACTAGCAACCCCAGAACGAAATATTCGATAAACAAAATGCGAAGAACACGGAGACACAAAGATTTTATCCCGAGGTTCAATGCCACACAAGAATCTACGTCCCCGTTGAGGAGTCCACAAAGGACCGGGTTCAACAACCCTTCCCTCACCAAGTTTACTGCACGGACCTAACTTGGTTCTCCACTATCTCAAAGTGTGAATACAAGATTCGTTGGGGCTTCTCACAATCTGAGGCTCCCACACCACAAAGATGATCAACAACACGAAACACACTCAACACACAGGTCACAACGACTCAATGAGTGCAAGAGATCAAACCGGGAGCATAAGCGCGATGTTCTTCCTCTTCTCCACCTCACTAAACCCTAATTCACTCAAGAATTAGTTTTAGAGGGAAAGTAGGCAAGAAAGAGGCTTAAGAGTGCTCCAAGTTGGCTGTGGCGGCGCTAGGGTTCGAGAGTTGTTTGAAATGAGGCCGGGGGTCCCCTTTTTATAGGAGTCCCGAGCCCAAACTGCTGACCTCAGCAAAAGGGCGGACTAGTTCAGCCTCAGGCCCGGTCTAGTCCGGCCTAGGGGACCACTGACCCCTCTGACACCTGTCGCACTGCGCGGCAATCGTCACGCTACCCGCCAAACTTCAAATTCAAACGGTAACTTCAACAATGGACTAGTCCGACCCTCACCGGACTAGTCCAATCTCACAAAGAACCTTTTGTTCCGTGTGAAAACGGACTAGTCTGGAGACCACGGACTAGTCCGGCCTTCCCAGACTTAGTCGCAAAACCTCTCTGCACCTGACAACACGGACTAGTCCGGCCCACGGACGGACTAGTCCGATCTCACAAAGGACCTTTTGGTCCGCCCCAAAACGGACAAGTCCGCTCTCTAGGACTTAGTCCCGAAACTCCACCCTAAGGGGTACCCCGGACTAGTCCGTCCCACTACGGACTAGTCCGAAGTCACACAGGACCTTTTGGTCCGTGTGAAAACGGACTAATCTAGCCAGGAGCGGACTAGTCCGGCCGTAAGGCGGACTAGTCCGGCCACTCCTGCCAGACTACTCTAACTTCAACTTTAAATAGGGTTTCTACCTCAACCACCACTCTTGAGCTCCTACTTTGATCTCTTTGCACTTTACGCACACACCCTCCTATTTCTACGGCTAGTCTAACTCAACACGCTAGAAACCCTAGTTT
This sequence comes from Tuctoria greenei, assembly GCA_036927565.1. Classification (NCBI taxonomy): domain Eukaryota; kingdom Viridiplantae; phylum Streptophyta; class Magnoliopsida; order Poales; family Poaceae; genus Tuctoria; species Tuctoria greenei. Next base: position 154,154,697 of record JAYESD010000001.1, read on the forward strand.
CTACGCTTCGAGTCGACTCTGTTTCCTTCCTTTTCCTTTTTGAGGGTTTGCGTCTCCGATCGAGTCCACACATGTGCTAAGATCACATGAGCTCATTAGCGACTTAATTGTCGTCATCAATCATCCAAAACCCACAGGGAACCTAGATGCACTTTCAAGGTATAAGCTGGAAAATGAGTGACGATCGTAAAGCGATGTATGATGGTTGGAGTTCAACTGGTGCGCACAATATAGCATGGGCTCATATCGCAGATGTTTTCATTATCCAAGCCTTTGCTAGTGGTGCTCATCTTGCAAAGTGTCCGTGTAAAAAGTGTCGGAATCGTCAATATCTATGTAAGGATGAAATTGAGTTCACCTTTGCAAGCATGGTTTTATGCCCGACTACCTAGTGTGGCACGAGCATGCGAAGATGGTTCATGACAGTCAGTCAGATACAAACGAGGATAATGATAATATGGATGAGATGTTAGTGGACGTTGGTAGAGAGTATGAAGAGCGGTCAACGTTGGAGGAGGTGCAATAGTTTTACAACCTTCTTGCTGCCTCAAATGAAAAAGTGCATGAGAGCACCGATATGACCGTTCTGCAGGAGGTGACACGACTTATGGCGATGAAGTCCAAGTTCAATTTTGCAAACAATTGCTACAATAGTATATTGGAGCTGATTAGTGATCTCCTTCCATTAAATCATAAGATGTCGACAGACACATACCAATCTAAGAAGCTTTTGACCGGTCTGGGCATGAACTATGAGAATATTAATGCGTGTTGTTGAAGGGTCAATGCGACACTTCCCCCAGATCTGCTAAGGAGCAGCCCGCAGAGGTTCTTGTTCGGAGGGGATTAGGCCTCAATCTAGTGTTCTAGCGGAAGAGTATGAGACAATGGAGTTTTTATGTGGTTTGGGCCGCAAGGAGCGTAACACCCTACTCCATGGTGGATTGTATTGCTTGGTGAGTGTGTATGCGACTATGTGTGTATTGGGGATTCTGAGTCCTGTCCTCGTAGCAATGACAGTTCGGGCCTTTAACCAAGACTGTACGCCTTACAAGTGGGGTCCCGAGGCCCGACAGGTGGTCCCGGGGCGATCTTACCCTAAAGATCTAAGGCTTCCCGCATAAGCTTCCTCTAATGGTGGCAGTGGAGACTCGCTGTATTGCCGCCTCCCTTGTGAGTAGCCCACGCGTCGTTGCTGACGGTGGCAGAAGGAGTCCTGTTAGCTTGTCTTGTTGTTGCAAGGTACCCACTTGGCTGAGTGGGGTAGGCCTATATCGCCTTCACTGTGATGCGATTGGTCATAGCAGTCTCTGACCGTTGGCGTCCCTCACATCGTGCGCCAGGGGTGGTCGGGTCTTCAATGCTTGATCGGAGCAGAGCGCTCCACCTTTTAACTCCCGCACCTTACCGTCTGGGGCGAGCTACAAGACACGTGACACCGTCGGGGCAGGTCCTCGGCGAGAAGGTTTGCCCCAGTCCTTCGTGACGCGTGTCGGCTTCGAGGCTCCCCAGGGTACATGATAGCTTCATGCTTCTTCCCTTGGGGATACTGGCCCTTGCGCTCTGTGCCACGTGGCTATCCCGGGGGCACTCCCCCAAAGATGGGTGAGGTCCTGTCCCTACATGTGGCATCTCGGGAGCCCGTCAGACCAGAGGGGCCAAGTCCCATCTTCAACGCTTACGTGGCAGCGCCACAGCTTGATCTTTGAGGGAGGCAAAGGCCTTGGGCCTATAGAACATGTGGCACCTCTGGACGTGCCTTGCTGCCTTCATCCTGTGTGCGAGGGTACTTCATCTGCAGGGTACCGACAGTGGCCCCTGGGTCCACCTTGGGGCGTGGTGATGAGCCCAAAGGTGGAGCCCTTTCCATGTCTTCTCGCACTCGGCTTTAAATTCTATCTTGGATAGCCAAAGTGGTGGATGCTTATGCTAATTGTCACCATGCATCCTCCTCAAGTCGAGAGGTTGCGATGACGGGATCTTTGCTGTTGCCGCTTCTCTACCTTGTGCGGCGCCTTTAACCGCTACGGTTTCTGATGCGGTTACAACACTTTTTTACGCCCCGCCTTTATGGGAGCTGCTTTAGCAATTTTTTCGGGTGACTCACCGCCTGGGCTAGCGCTCCAACCCGGGGGTGTAGGGCCCATTACCATGGGCGTCGCGTCCTGAGTGGTGTGGGCCGATCCTTCGTTCGAGGTAATTAGGCATAGCGGGGGTGATTAAAAAGGCAACCTTTTAGATGGATCGTTTCCCTCCCTATTCACATCCCACATCCTAAGCATTCGCCTTCTCCCTCGATCACTTGAGCTTCCTTACCTTAGTCAAAGCTCCCACCTTCACTTGCTCCAATGGCTTCCCTATTGCCTTCGTCTCGCCTTCTGTTGGCCGACAACCTTTTGTCGATGCGGTGACTGCTTGGCTGGTCGGCGGCGGAGCATGCGGGTATGATCGGCTGTGGATCTCCCGCTCTTGAAGACTTGCGCAAAGACGAGACCGTCCTCTTCTACGCCTATGTGTCTGCAGGGCTTGGACTTCCGCTGTCGCGGTTCTTTTTCGCGGTGTTGGAGGAGTACGGGCTGTAGCTCCACCACCTGTCGCCGAACTCCATCGCCGTGATAGCGATGTTCGTCCACCTCTGTGAGGCGTTTGTGGGCTGTAAGCCGACGATGGAGATGTTCCGACTCTTCTTCGTGATGAAGACCACAGGAAAAGGTGAGACTACCCTGGTGGGTGCCTACTACTTTCAGCATCGGGACAAATCTACCCGAAACTACATCCCTTCGCTCAAAGGGGGCCAGTGGAAGACCTAGAGGGAAGATTGGGCGATCGTGCGGGTTGAGCCCCATCCTGCGCTGAAGGTGCCTACTGTAGGTCCTTCCGCTGATCCCACTACATGGGAAGCATTCCAGGGCTGCCAAAGGAGTACACGCTGATATTGAGAAGGATCCGATTCTTCACGGGCAAAGGCTTGACCTCCCTGATGGTGCTGACTGACTTCTTGCGCCGCCGTAGTGCGCCTCTACAGGATCGACGGTACGAGGCCTGGTACTACGCCGGTACCGACGATCTGTGTTGGCTGGCTTCGGACGACCTTACCCCAAAGGAGTTGGAGGGTTTGCTGAAAGCGTGACCTGCGATACGGTTGACGATGAGCACGTCTGCTTCCCAATCGACTGCCAACCGCTCTTCATGACCCCTGATGTGAGGGACAAACTTCTGAGCTCGATACCGGTGGTCATTGTGTTCGGTGTCACCCGCCTGCACCCCGAGGATACGTGAGGGGTTTCCGCGGTTCTGGCGCGGTCTCGCATCATGTTGCAGCAAAGGTCGGATTCCTCCCACTTGTCGGAGAAGGCTGAGGTAGGGTCCCCAACATCTTCCGTCGGGCTGAAGGGCAGCCAGCCTACCCCTGTTCTATCACCAGGAAGGCATTCCTGCCGTCTGGCCATTAAATCGATTGCTCTTGCATCAAAGAAGCAGAAGTTGATGTGGGGGGACAACACGCCAACTTCTCATTGTGATGGGGCCAGAACGGCCGAAGCTCCCGTCGTAAACTTGGTTTTCGATTCTAGCAGCAGCTCTGGTTCCGACGGGGGCGCAGAGGGGACTGTGCAGGCGATTACGCCATCGCAGACCGATTCAGAGCCGGAGCCAGAGATGGAAGCCCCAGTCTTGAGGGCAGGTCCCGTCGACCTCGATCTATCGCCCAGGGTGGAGGGCCAGGGTCACTGGAGCGGTCCGACCCGCCGGTAAGACACATCTTCTTCCTCTGCTGTTTTCCTATGCACGTTCTGACAAAGTTTTATCCTAGTTTCTCAGTGTGTCGTCAGTCGACTTGGTGCCCTTGGTGCTTTCAGGGGTGGGCTTGGTAGGCCCGCCCTTCCCGGGGTTGGAACGGGGTCTGCCATGCCTCGTCCTACACCTGAGGGTTCGTCAGCCTTAGGTGTCGTCAATGACTCTGCACCTGAAAGTGCATCTAAGCATCCCCGTGTGTTTTGGATGATTGATGACGACAATTAAGAGGCTAATGATCTTAGTTGATCTTAAGCAAGGTTCAAGGATTGAAATGAGATAAAAACCCTCAAAAAGGAAAAGGAGAAAACGGGCGTCAACGACTCAAGCGTAGAAATTAGGGTTTCTATGGTACTGAGCTTATATGAGTTGTATCATGTGAAGAGGGTGGTTGTATCATGTGCATTGAGATCATACCAAGGGGCTCAAAGTGGTGGTTTAGAGAAAAACCCAAGTGAGAAGCCTAAAATGAGAAAAACCCTAGGAGGCTGGACTAGTCTGGGCCTCAGGGCCGGACTAGTCCGACCATGGCACACAAGTCTGTTTTGAGATGGACTAAACGTCTCTGGAGTGAACCTGAGTGAATTTGGAGCTAAGTCCGAGAAGTCTGTACTTGTCCGTTTTTGGACGGACCAAAGCTCTCTGGAGTAGTTCGAACTTGTCCGTTGGGTACGGACTTGTCCATTTGAGACTTAGTGTGACAGACCGAGAGAAACCCTAGGGGGCCGAACTAGTCCGCCCCTGTGGCTGGACTAGTCCGGGCTAACCCAGAAAAGTCTGTTTTGGAACGGACCAAGTGGTTCTGTTCCACTTCGGACTAGTCCGTTGTTGACCGGACTAGTCCGTTGTCTAGTGACCGTTTGAATTTGGAAATTTGGCAGGTAGCGTGACGATCGTTGCTCAGTGTGGCAGTTGTCGGGAACTGACCAGGGGTCAGTGGTCCCATTGGTCCAGACTAGTCCGAGGTCTGAGGTCGGACTAGTCTGTCCCTTTGCTGATGTAAGCAAAAGGGGCTTGAGACCTCCATAAAAGGGGGACCCCCGGGCTCATTTGAACAAGTCTTGAACCCTAACGCTGCCACAATCATCCTAGAGCCTTCCAAAGCCTTCTACTCATCCGACTAACCCCCTAAGAGCAAATCTTGAAGAGATTAGGGTTTGGGGAGGAGAGTAAAGGAAGATCATTGCGCTTTGGCTCTCGGTTTGATCTCATGCACATTGTGTTGTGTTGTGTGGCTTGTGTGAGTTGAGGTTTGTGTTCTCCTCTTGTATTGATTTGTGGAAGCCTCAAGTTGTGAGTAGCCCCATCAAACTTGGTGATTACCCATTGATGTAGTGGAAACCAAGCCGGCCATCGTGGTGGCTTGGTGAGAGAAGGGTCAAGTGAGACCTGGTCCTTGTATGGACTTCTCAACGTGGAGGTAGGCTTCTTCGTGGAGCTGAACCATGGGATAAATCTCGTTTCACTTGTCTTTTGCTTCATGCGACCACTAGTATTGCTATTAGGGTTCACTTTGCTTTTATTGACTTACACTTTGATCATAATTGTGAACTTCCAATCTAAGTGTTTAAACTTCACAATCTGAGCTTCACAAGTTTAATACAAATTTCTCGTATCTTTTGTGAACTTTAATTCCGCAAATAACTTATAGAAATCAAGTTTTAGGGTTTCCACCCTGTGCTGAGCAGACTAGTCTGGCCCTGTGCAGACTAGTCCAGCCACAGGAATTTAATCTTTTTTGATTAAGTGATTTCAGGTATTATTGCCTATTCACCCCCCCCCTCTAGGCGACTTTCAATTGGTATCAGAGCAGTCTTCTCCCCAAGAGTCTAACAACTTGGAGAAGTAATGGTCGGAAGGTGTGACAACGAGGTCCCGGTGGTCGTCGATGACACCAAGATGAAGAACATTGATGTTCTTCAAGATGATCCGAATGATGACGAATAAGTTCGGATGCTCAAAGCACGGCTTCTTGAGAAGCTCAACGTGTTGAAGAAGGAGATCAAGCCAATTGCTCTGGTCAACATCGACAACAGGAGTAGTTCACAAGACTACTCCCATTATCCTTACAATTATGAGCAACTTACCGCTAGCAACCATTACTTGTCTATTCCCATTGGCAAACATCCTCAATTTGATGGAAATGATTATTCTATGTGGAAGCATAATATGAAGATGCACCTCATTTCCTTAAACCCTAGCTTGTGCCAAATTGTGATGACAGATGTTCACCTTCCCAAGAATGAGGAAGACATCACTCCGGAGCAAGCCGTCCTTCTACATCGCAATGCTCAAACCTCCTCATTGACTCGTGAGGAGTTCAACCGCATTAAAGGGTTGGAGGTTGCCAAGGAGATTTGGGATACCCTCAAGATGGCGGATGAAGGCAAACGCGTCATTAGGGAAGCAAATATCAAGATGATCGAAGGAGAGCTTGGGAGATTCACCATCATGGAGGGCGAATCTCCGCAAGATATGTATGACCACCTCAAGACTCTCATCAATAAGAGTTGGTCATATGGAAGCACCCGGTGGACCGACCACGAGGTAGTAAAGAGGATGATTCGAGCATTCATGCCTCGAAACGTCACTCTTTGCTCACTAATTCGTGAAAGTTCAGGCTTCCACAAGATGACTCCCGAAGAAGTGCTAGGGAGAATCATCAACCATGAGATGATAGAGCAAGAAGCGATGTTCTACAACGATCTACAAAAGCTTTCCTCCTCCAAGAAAAGGGATGTTGCATTCAAAGGAACGTCCTCAAAATATCAAGAAAAGGAAGAGAGTGATGAAGAGAGTCCCGACACCGATGAGGAAGAATCTCTCTTCTTAAACAAATTTAAGAGGATGTTTAGAAGGAGGAGGGGGAGCTACCAAAATGAGAGAAGAAGCAAAGACAAGCCCAAGACAAGATCAAAAAGGGCTTGCTACAATTGCGGAGAATATGGCCACTTCATTGTGGATTGTCCACATGAAGAAAACAAGAAGAAGAAGGAGGGCAAGTCCAAAGAGAAGAAGTACTTCAAGAAGAAGAAGCAATCCCTACATGCCCACCTTGGAAAGGAGTGGGATTCAAATGAGGAATCCTCCTCCGATGAAGATGAGAAGGTAGCAACTATTGCTATGAAGAAGACAACAACGGAGAACAAGCTCTTCCCCAACTTGGAGATTTCAAGGCCAACATGTCTCATGGCCAAGGAGGGAAGAAAGAAGGTTAAATCTAAATCCTCCTCTTCAATTTCTTCTCATGATAACTTTGATAGTAGTAGTGAAAATGAACATATGCTTAAAGACATGAGCAAAAGCACCTTGAAGAGATTGAGATTGTTAACGGAAGAGATATTTGAGAAGGAAGAACTCATCAACCGTCAAGAGGACATGCTCATCCAACAAAAGGAGAGATGTCAAGAGGTTGAGGAGCTCTTGGAGCTTGAAAGAGAAAGAAGCAAGGCACTTGAGCGTGAACTCGCTTTGAGCAAGGAAAATTGCTCAAACCTTGAGAACACTACAATTGTGCTCAAGGATGAACTTGTTAGTTTGACACAAGCTAACAAAATCCTTGAGACGCAAATGAAGTCTCTCAAGGTCAATGCACCTTCATCCTCTACAAGCTCACCTTCCACAAATATTAAATCTGAAGCATCTCAACCTTGTAAATGCTCAAACTTAATCATAAAGCTTAAAGATGAGCTAAAGTTGGCACAAACCAATCAAGCACCCAAGGGTGGTATCTTTGACATGGGGAAGGTGGCATATGCACGTAGTGCATATACAAACACAAGACATTCTCTTGTCAAGGATGGTCTTGGTTATTCTAGGGGGATGAGGCAAAATGCCAAAACTCCCAAGAATGGCAAAGACTTGATTGTTTTTGTCAAAGGGGGCTCATACAACAATAAAGGAAAGAACATTGCCACTACACCTAAAATGCCTAAGAAAGAACCTCATCCATTGTTCCATGATTTTGATGCTTCATATGTTTTATTGAGGAACAAGTTTGGAAAGGCATATGCTAGGTATGTTGGGCCACACCGTAAAAGTCCCTAACCTTGTGTGTGGGTGCCCAAGTGCCTCTTGACTAACATCAAAGGACCCAACACCGCTTGGGTACCTAAAGCCAAGGCTTAACTCTTTATTTTAGGCATACTCCTCCGGTGGAACCAAGTGGGTTCTTGATAGTGGATGCACAAATCATATGACCGGAGAGAGGAAGATGTTTGTGGAGTATGAGTTGAATGAAGATCCAAGTGAAGGAATCTATTTTGGGGATAATAGCCAAGGAAAAATCCTTGGCACCGGTAAAATTGCTATATCCCCTAATCATACTCATTCAAATGTTTTACATGTTGATTCACTTGATTATAACCTCTTGTCCATATCACAACTATGTGACAAAGGTTATAATTGTTTATTCACTAATGAGGGTGTGACCGTCACAAGGAGAAGCAATGGATCAATTGCTTTTAAGGGTGTACTCAAGGGAAAGCTCTATCTTGTGGATTTCTCCGCGGATAAAGCCCAACTTGATACATGTTTAATTGCAAAAACTAACATGGGATGGCTTTGGCATAGAAGGCTAGTCCATGTTGAGATGAGGAATTTGCAAAAACTCCTTAAGGGCGAGCACATCTGTGGTTTAAGGAATGTTGTGTTTGAAAAGGATAGGCCATGTAGAGCATGCCAAGCCGGAAAGCAAGTTGGAGCACCACATCCATCCAAGAACATTATGACAACATCAAGACCATTGGAACATGGATCTCTTCGGTCCAATCACCTACATTAGTATTGGTGGTAACAAATATGGTCTTGTTATTGTTGATGACTTTTCACGTTTCACTTGGGTATTCTTTTTGCATGACAAGAGTGAGACTCAAGGTGTTCTCAAGAGATACTTGAAGAGAGCTCAAAATGAGTTCTCCTTGAGTATCAAGACCATAAGGAGTGACAATGGCACCGAATTCAAGAATACTCAAGTTGAAGAATTTTTGGATGAAGAAGGCATCAAGCATGAGTTCTCGGCCCCCTACTCCCCTCAACAAAATGGGGTGGCCGAGAGAAAGAATAGGACATTAATTGAGATGTCAATAACCATGCTTGATGAGTATAAGACATCAGATCGGTTTTGGGCGGAAGCGGTTAACACCGCTTGCCATGCCATAAACCGGTTGTACCTTCACCGCATACTTAAGAAGACGTCATATGAGCTCCTAACTGGTAACAAACCCAACATCTCTTACTTTCGTGTTTTTGGGAGTAAATGCTACATTCTTAACAAGAAGCCTAGGACTTCGAAGTTTGCTTCTAACGATGAGGGTTTCTTGCTTGGTTATGACTCAAACACTTACGCTTATCGTGTCTTTAACAAATCCTCTGGAATTGTTGAAGTAGAACGTGGCGTAGTGTTTGATGAGACTAATGGCTCCCAAGTGGAGCAAGTTGATCGTCATGTGCTAGATCAAGAAGAAGCTCCACAAGTGGTGATAGGAAGGATGACACTTGGAGACATACGACCACAAGAACAACCTCAAGATGCAAGTGACCATCCTACACATCAAGCAAGCTCTTCCTCAAATAATCAAGATCAAGTTCCCCAAGATGCGCTCCAAGAAGATGAAAATGGAGGCATCAATCAAGGGGGAGACAATGAGGATGAGGAAGACCAAGATGATGAATCAAGACCTCAAGCGCCACACCCAAGAGTTCATCAAAGCGTCCAACAGGACCATCCTGTTGACAATATACTTGGAGACATCTCCAAGGGGGTAACTACTCGATCTAGTGTTGCAAACTTTTGTTAAGATTACTCTTTTGTTTCTTCCTTGGAACCCCACAAGGTTGAAGAAGCACTACGAGATCCGGATTGGGTGATGTCCATGCAAGAAGAGCTCAACAACTTCGAGAGAAATCAAGTATGGGAGCTTGTGAAGAGGCCTAATGTGAATGTTGTAGGCACCAAATGGGTGTTCCGCAACAAACAAGATGAACACGGGGTGGTTACAAGGAACAAGGCATGACTTGTGGCCAAAGGGTACTCACAAGTCGAAGGTTTGGATTTCGAAGAAACCTTCGCTCCCGTAGCTAGGCTTGAATCAATTCATATATTACTTGCCTTTGCTAATCACCATGATTTTAAGCTATATCAAATGGACGTCAAGAGCGCATTCCTCAATGGTCCAATCAAGGAGGAAGTGTATGAGAAGCAACCCCCTGGATTTGAAGATGAAGAATTCTCAAACCATGTGTACAAATTGTGTAAGGCTCTCTATGGACTCAAACAAGCTCCTAGAGCTTTGTATGAGTGCCTTAGAGACTTTCTAACTCAAAATAGTTTCAAAATTGGGAAGGCAGACTATACTCTATTCACTAAGCACTTTAATGATGATTTTTTTGTTTGCCAAATATATGTCGATGACATTATATTTGGTTCTACTAACAAAGCTTTTTGTGATAAGTTTTTCAAGATAATGACGGAAAGATTTGAGATGTCCATGATGGGGGAGTTGAAGTTCTTTCTAGGTTTTCAAGTGAAGCAACTCAAGGAAGGCACGTTCATTAGTCAAACCAAGTACACACAAGATATACTCAAGAAGCTTGGCATGGACAAGGCCAAACCCATCAAGACTCCTATGGCAACCAACGGGCATCTCGATCTTAATGAAGATGGTCCAAGTGTGGACCAAAAGGTATATCATTCCATGATAGGCTCATTGCTATACTTATGTGCATCTAGGCCCGATATCATGCTTAGTGTGTGTATGTGTGCTAGATTTCAAGCCGCTCCTAAGGAGTGTCATTTGACCGCCATTAAGAGAAATCTTAGATATTTGGTTCACACACCAAGCCTAGGACTTTGGTACCCTAAGGGCTCTAAGTTTAACCTCATTGGATATTCTAATGCAGACTATGCGGGGTGCAAAGTTGATATAAAAAATACATCGGGAACTTGCCAATTCCTTGGTAGATCTCTAGTGTATTGGTCCTCAATGAAATAAAACTCAATTGCACTTTCCACAGCCGAAACGGAGTATGTCGCCGCCGGAAGTTGTTGTGCACAACTTCTTTGGATGCAACAAACTCTTAGGGACTATGGCATAAACTTGTGCCATATCCCTCTCCTATGTGACAATGAGAGTGCCATCAAAATAGCCCACAATCCAGTTGAACAATCAAGGACCAAGCACATCGATATTCGCCACCATTTCTTGAGAGATCACTCCATCAAAGGAGACATTGCAATTTCCCATGTGAGAACCGATAAACAATTGACCGATATCTTTACCAAGCCCCTAGATGAGAAAAGGTTTTGTGAACTTAGGAGTGAGCTAAATATCTTAGATTCTCGAAATGTGGCTTAAGTCTTGCACATCTGATTGTAATATTCAAAATTCACACATGCTTGCAAAAAACTCATCCTCCTCAATTTTTCCACAATTTATTTTTGTAATTATTGAATCCTTATGAGTCATGGTCATAGTTTGATTGTTGATTGCTTACTGACCATATTTACAAAGATCTTTTGTGAAATATAGTCCAAAAGGATCAAATCTCCACTAAAAACTCAATATATAGGAGTTTTAGGTCTTAGGACAGGACTAGTCCGCACCATTGAACTGGACTAGTCCGGTGTCTCAGGTTGTCCGGACCAAGTCCGGAGGCCAGACAAGTCCGCGCCTCTGACTGGACTAGTCCAACCCTTAGGACTTAACCTCCCCAGGGTGTCCTCGAACTCTCCACTTCCATTCAAACACTCTCTCTCCAAAATGCTCGAAAACCGTCTCCCAAACGGCGATTTTTGATTCCATCCACGAAATCTCGATTCCAATTGGTGGATTGAAGCCCAAGGTGCTTAGGAACCTTTCCCCAAGCATCAGAGATCGATTCCTCACTCACATTTCATCGAATCGAAGATTTGAAGAGGTATTCTTGACCTAACTCCAAAATCCTTGAAATTCAATCCTTTTGGGTCCATTGATAGAAACTTCTTCACAAATGTTGTTGTACACATCAATGTGATCATGTAGCTCCATTTTTGTGGTAGGATCCGTAGTTTTTGCAAAATTTCCCTAGATTAGGGTTCTTCCTGTGTGAACCGGACTAGTCCAGCCACAGGGCGGACAAGTCCGACCTATTGCGGACTAGTCCGGCCCCTGGGCAGACAAGTCTGGGTTACACAGTGAAAAACCTAACCTAGGTTGATTTTGTGAATTATACCAATTTATCTTGACTCCTTGGACTTATACAAATTACCTTGCTTCTCTTGTCAGCAATCATGTCGGACAATGAATATGTTCCTCCTTCCAACTCCGAGACCAAAGCAGAGAAGCAGACTCTCTTTCACTAGAAGCAAAGAGAGGATCAAGAGATGGTTGTTGCGTACTTTGCCTCTCAGAGGGCAAAGAAGACGCGGCGTGAGGAGCACAACTCTGCTGCTGCCGAGGCTGCCCCAAAAAGAAAGAGGCTTGTGACCTTGGGTGAGCAAGCCAAGTCTCAGGGGGAAAGGACCTCCAAAGATAAGGGCAAGGCCCCTATTGATGCTACACCCAAGAAGAGGGTGATTTTGTCCAAGAAGGCTGCAAGCAAAGTAAAGAAGGGTGCCCCACAACCCATTGGCCCCTTGAGGATGTCCTCTCCTACACGGAACCCAAATCGTGCAGTTGCCTTCGACGCCAACATCTTCAAGGGCAAGGAGGCTGAGAAGGCACGCAAGTTGAGAAAGATCAATGTTTATCAGTGTGACAGGAGCACAGTGGATCCCCGGTTCTGGTGTAACTTCCACTGTGACTACTACAGGATGGTCTATATGACCAAGCAGACTCCTGTCACAGATGCTTAGTGGATCGATTGGGACTACATGGCCCAGAAAGATCATCAAGCCTTCAATGCTGCAATTGAGGCTGTCGAGAGGCATGGCCTGAAGAAGTTCATGGCCTTCCAGTATGACTGGAACGTGGAGGTCATCACTCAATCCCACTCCACCTTGTACTTCCACACCGATGGGGACAAGAGGATTACCTGGATGACCCATGGAGAGCAGTACTCCACCACTTATTGGGAGTTTGCTTAGTTGCATGACTTGGAGGATCAACTGGATAATGAGATCATCATTTCAAATCTAAAGTCAGTTGATTGGGACACCTTGGAGTATATGTATCCAAGTCATGCACAGTATGAGGCCGGACACATCAGAAACATCAAGCCATTCTATAGTGTGCTCAACCGAGTCCTCAGAAAGACCATTGCCCCCAAGGATGGGGATGCGGGATAATCCAAGGAAATTTGAGGCACTTAATGGTCCTCATTGATGGAGATGTCCGCTTCGATGTGGTGGACTATATCTTTGATGACATCTTCAACATCTCTCACACCCCCAACCGATAATTTGGATACGCTCCATACATTATCATGATCGAGAAGATCTCTGGGCTTCGACCACAACTCCCACCTCTGGAGCCGGCTGCTCCTAGGAGGAAGAATGCGGATCCTCCCGCTTCTTCCTCTCGCTTCGTGCCATCTCCTCCACCACCTCCGCCTTCGACACAATGCAGGAGTGGCTTCTTCAAATGCTTCAAAGCTCTCTTCTCCTCGTGCCGGAAGACAGAAATTCGGCAACATCGCATGGAGCGTCACGATGAGAAGTATCTCAAGGCGATGTGCGACAAGCTGGACATTCCAATGTCCCCCGTCGAGGAGAGCCATGGTGAGCTCACTTCCTTTCCCGAGTTCATTGCCAAGGAGCTTGCTGAATTTGGAGAAGCTGGGACTTCCACCGCGGCCCCGACCGATGATGATGAGGCACATCTTGACCTGGAGGCCACGGAAAGCGACAACGAGCGCCAAGGCGGCGATGACGACTCCGAGTCTGACGATGAGTAGGCCTAAGGGCCCTTTCCTCCCTTCTTTTCCTTTTTGGGTTTTTGATGCCAAAGGGGGAGAGATTGCTTGGAGATAGCTTTGATGGGCTCTTAGATCTAGGGGGAGAAATATAGGGAGTGAGATGAAGGGGGAGAGATAAGATAGATAGACTATCTTGTGAGAGTATTGGTCTATGTTGGACTTATGTTTTAAACCTCATTTCAAGTTGTATTGTAAGACTTAATCTATGTATTCATGTATTCATGTATCTTGCCTAAATTTGTGATGTGTTCCCTCATTTAAATGTATTTTTTGCATAATCATTGTCTTATCACAATTTATGAACACAACACTTAGGCACCCCACCATAACATGTATATGTATGAGAACTCTCTCAATCTCTCTTACTCATGATGCATACATTGAGGGGGAGTCACTCATACGAATACATGTTATGGAAACAAATTATTAACCTTATTGTTGAAGTCTTAATGTGTTGTCATCAATTCACCAAAAAGGGGGAGATTGAAAGTACATCTAGGCATCCCCGTGGGTTTTGGATGATTGATGACGATAATTAAGAGGCTAATGAGCTTAGCTGATCTTAAGCACAGGTACAAGGATTGAAATGAGATAAAAACCCTCAAAAAGGAAAAGGAGAAAATGGACGTCAAAGACTCAAGCGTAGAAATTAGGGTTTCTATGGTACTGAGCTTATATGAGCTGTATCATGTGAAGAGGGTGGTTGTATCATGTGCATTGAGATCATACCAAGGGGCTCAAAGTGGTGGTTTAGAGAAAAACCCAAGTGAGAAGCCTAAAATGAGAAAAACCCTAGGAGGCCGGACTAGTCCGGGCCTCAGGGCCGGACTTGTCCGGCCATGGCACACAAGTCCGTTTTGAGACGGACCAAATGTCTCTGTGGTGAACCTGAGTGAATCTGGAGCTAAGTCCGAGAAGTCCGGACTTGTCTATTTTTGGACGGACCAAAGCTCTCGGGAGTAGTTCGGACTTGTCTGTATGGGTATGGACTTGTCTGTTTGAGACTTAGTGTGACAAACCGAGAGAAACCCTAAGGGGCCGGACTAGTCCACCCCTGTGGCCAGACTAGTCTGGGCCAACCCAGAAAAGTCCATTTCGGAACGGACCAAGTGGTTCTATTCCACTTCGGACTAGTCCGTTGTTGACCGGACTAGTCCGTTGTCTAGTGACCGTTTGAATTTGGAAATTTGGCGGGTAGCGTGACGATCGTTGCTCAGTGTGGAAGTTGTCGGGAATTGACCAGGGGTTAGTGGTCCCATAGGGCCGGACTAGTCCAGGGTCTGAGGCCAGACTAGTCCGCCCCTTTGCTGATGTAAGCAAAAGGGGCTCGGAACCTCTATAAAAAGGGGACCCCCGGGCTCATTTGAACAAGTCTTGAACCCTAGCGCAGCCACAAGCATCCTAGATCCTTCCAAAGCCTTCTACTCATCCTACTAGCCCCCTAAGAGCAAATCTTGAATGGATTAGGGTATGGGGAGGAGAGTAAAGGAAGATCATCGCGCTTTGGCTCTCGGTTTGATCTCTTGCACATTGTGTTGTGTTGTGTGGCTTTTGTGAGTTGAGCTTCGTGTGATCCTCTTGTATTGATTTGTGGGAGCCTCAAGTTGTGAGCAACCCCATCAAACTTGGTGATTACCCATTGATGTAGTGGAAACCAAGCCGTCCATCGTGGTGGCTTGGTGAGAGAAGGGTCAAGTGAGACCCGGTCCTTGTGTGGACTTCTCAACGTGGAGGTAGGCTTCTTCGTGGAGCTGAACCACGGGATAAATCTCGTTTCACTTGTCTTTCGCTTCTTGCAATCACTATATTGCTATTAGGGTTAACTTTGCTTTTATTGACTTACACTTTGATCATAATTGTGAACTTGCAATCTAAGTGTTTAAACTTCACAATCTGAGCTTCACAAGTTTACTACAAATTTCTCATATCTTTTGTGAACTTTAATTCCGCAAATAACTTGTAGAAATCAAGTTTTAGGGTTTCCACCCTGTGCTGAGCAGACTAGTCCAGCCCTGTGCAGACTAGTCCGGCCACAGGAATTTAATCTTGTTTGATTAAGTGATTTTAGGTATTATTGCCTATTCACTCCCCCCCCCCTCTAGGCGACTTTCAGCACCCTTGTCCATCGAGGCAGGTGAGGCTGAACTGGAGCGGGGCGTGGAAGTACCAGGCGAAGAGGCACCCAGTGAGGTTATGCCCGACATGATTGTGCCAGGCGAGGAGGTGCCAGGCGAGAAGGTGCGTGGCGTGGAGGTGCCAGACAGGGAGGTGCCCGATGTGGAGGGGGCTACACTGGTCGTGGCTGCTCCCTTTGGTGAGGCTAACTCGCCCGTTGTTGATGTGGCGCTGGCGCCTAACATTATTGTCGCTCAAGACAGCGACTCGCCGCCGGCGACCGACGACCCTCTTGTAGCGGAGGGAGGGGCTTCGGCATTGGGTAGTGGCGCGGCGATTCCTGGAGCTCCAGCCGCGGCACCAATTGGTCCTCAGGCGTTGGTGTCTGCCATGGCATCGACAGAAGAGGCGGAGAGGAAGTGGCCTTTGGCGACAGTTGAGCCAATCGCTCTTGTTGACGTTGTTGTCGCGACCCAATCCATCCTGCGCCAAACGCAGGCTGCTCTCACCCGAGAGTGGGATCAGCTTGCAGAGGAGCAGCACTTGGTGAAGCTGGTCGACACCAAGAACAAGGAGCTTGAGGTGAAGGCCTTGAAGGCCCATGCTACCGCCGACGCCCGCCTGAAGCTGTGTGAGGATCAACGGTTGGAGTTAGTCCGCCACGAAGTTGCCGTAGCTGATGCGAAACGGGAGTTGGCGGTGAAGGAGGACGAGGTCTCTCAGGGCCTGGAGGAGAAGTGTCGGGCTTTGCGAGACCTGGATCTCATCATCAAGCGCCGGGAGGACGATCTGGAGTGTCGTGCTCGGAAGCTCGCCGACCGGGGGAGACTGCGCGGAGAGAGGCGGAGAGCCTTCAGGCCTCTCGTACGACCGAGGCCCACGGGGTCTGGGACTTCCTCGCCCGTACTGGGGCGGTGTTGGGACCCCTCGGCCTTGATCCCATGCCGCGTGGGGATCCATCTCAGGGGGTGGACCAACTGCTTCCTACCTTGGTCTCCCTCTGTTAGTCGTTGGGGTCGTTGAACACCATCCTCGCTAGGCGGCTGGAGGCCAAAGGAAAGGAGCTGGCTGAGCTGGTGGCCTGCCACGTCCTGGTATGCTTCTGAAGCTGGTACCCCAATATCCCATTGGAGGCGGTGGAGAAAGGTCCCCTTGGTGAGCGGGAGGATGAGGCTAGGGACGAAGTCCAAGACCTTGCCAAGGAGGTCGCTTCTTTATTCTAGCGGAGTTGAGGCCAGCGGCACCTGGGCGCAGGGCTTTTATATCTGGGGATGACCCCCTTGTGTAAATAAATGTTTATGAATTTGGGTTCATGTTATTTTGCTTGTTGGCTTTGTCGCATGGTTTCAAAAAGTTGCCCCAATTCCTTCTCTTATGTAAGGTCTTGAAGAGCCTTTTTTGACGTCGTTAGCCTTTTAGAGACCAACGCTTGCACATTTGACACAGCCGATTTGTCGCTAGGTGACGTCCTGCCTATGGAACCCCCTTGAGAGGCCCCTTGGTAGGCGTGACCAGACTGTTGGGTACGCCTGCCACTTGAATGTAGGGTGTCTTCGATAGGTCCCCAACGGACTAGGGGGAGTGCGAGTGACTGGTCTCAGCGTGCCACTTTCGGGAGCGTCGGGCTTTTCCTGAGTGTTCTCATCGACGGCAGCCCCCCTGGGAGGTGTCAGAGTTGGATGCTCTGGTGTTGTCCACCATCTTCGTAGAAACGTCGACGGCGGGCCCCCTAGGGAGTGCCGGAGCAGGATGCTCCAGCGTCGCCCACCATCTTCATCGGTACATCGACGGCGGGCCCCCTGGGAGGTGCTGGGGCTGGATGCTCCAGCGTCGTCCACCATCGTCGTGAAGTCGTCGACGGCAGACCCCTGGTGTACTGGCTATCGCAAGAGAAACCTGTTAGCAACAAGCACGGGGCATGAGAGTTTACTCACTTACTCGCACTTGGTGCTGTCGTTGACGTTCTGGGACCTTGACGGAATGCTCCTTGGGAGGTGCCGGAGCTGGATGCTCTGGTGTCGCCCACCATCTTCGTAGAAGTGTCGACGGAGGGCCCCCTGGGAGGTGTCAGAGCTGGATGCTCTGGCGTCGCCCACCATCTTTGTAGGTACGTCGACAGCGGGCCCCCTTGGAGGTGCCGAGGCTCGTTGCTCCAGCGTCGTCCACCATCGTTGTGAAGTCGTCGACGGCAGGCCCCTGGTGTACAGGCTCTTGCAAGAGAAACCTATTAGCAACAAGCGTGGGGTAGGAGAGTTTACTCACTTATTCGCGCTTGGTGCTATTGTTGACGTTCTGGGACATCGACGGCAGGCCCCTTGGGAGGTGCCGGAGCTGGATGCTCTGGCGTCGCCCACCATCTTCGCAGGTACGTCGACGGTGGGCCCCCTGGGAGGTGCCGGAGCTGGATGCTCCGTAGCACCCTGCTTTGTATGTCCTACACACATAACGGAGGCGCATATTGTTTTGCTCACTGGTGATCTTTTCCTATCCTTAAGTATAGTCATGTCTTATAGTCCTGGGCTGGTACACGGGATTTGGGTAATTTTGTGCATTGGCGCTCAGGGTTCGGCTTCCTTCTTATTCGGGGTGTGAGCGTGCTGGCCCCCCGGTACTTAGCCGCAGCACTTGGAGGCAAGCACACGCTTAGGGTACAAGACCAAGCTAAGCATGTTGCGCACTCTTGACCTCCAGCTCGGCGTTGGCCTTTCGTGGGGAACCATTTGGCACCACAGGGCCCCAAGTAAGAGGGCAGTCGCGAGGTTCTAAGACACCTTGCAGGTACCTCAAATACATCCGCCTGTAGCAGGGTTGCATGAGTCTACTAGGGACGATACAGAAAAGATTTCACCAAGTACACGAAGACGATGTAAGGAAGACGAGTCTAGTTTGATTGATCACAAAATTAACAGGTAACGTAAGTGAGCATAAGAGAAAGCATATGGTAAGACAGTGAATTTCTTATCATTGGTGTTCACATGAGTGAATTGGCTTACAATAAGGCAACGACCCACTCCAGTTGGCAAGGGAGGTAGAGTGTTCATGCTTAGGGTACAGGACCAAGCTAAAAAACTGAACACTCTGGACCTGTCCCTCCGTGAGCTTGGTTGTCCTACATGCCGTTCCCTGGCACCATGACGCCTTACACTGTTCTACTTTTAAGCTTAGGGATAGAACTTACGGAGGTGCTCTATGTTCCATGGGTTGGGGAGGGGCTCTCCTTCTTCTGTCGTGAGGCGGACACATCCGGAGCGGGATACTTGTATCACTCGGAAAGGGCCTTCCCAGCTAGGGGAAAGTTCGTGTGACCCTTCTCGAGAGAGTATGCACCGCAGCACCAGGTCACCTGTCTTGAGCTCTCTACTCCGCACGAACCGCTCCTAGTAGCGCCTCAGCGCCTGTCGGTAACGTGCGTTTCGGATGGTGGCGTGCCTCCTTGCTTCATCGATGAGGTCGACGTCTTCTCGTCGAAGCTGGTCCTGCGAGGCTTCATCGAACGCTCGGACTCTGAATGAGCCCGCAGCGATCTCTTAAGGGAGGACGGCCTTGGCCCCATATACCAGAAAGGAAGGTGTTTCTCCTGTGGCACGACTGGGTGACGTCCGGCTTGCCCATAGTGCACAGGGGAGCTCGTTGACCCACTTGGCAACATGCTTATCCAAGCTATCATATGTGCGTGTCTTGAGGCCCCTGAGGATCGCAGCGTTGGCCCTTTGGACTTGTCCATTGCTCTTTGGATGAGCCACAGATGCATAACAAACTTGGACACTGAGGTCTTCGCAGTAGTCCTGGAAAGCTGCACTGGTGAACTGGGTCTCGTTGTCGGTGATAATCCTGTTTGGGATCCCGAACCTGTAGACAATTGACTTGATGAATTTGACTGCAAACTCCTTGTTGATGTTGATCACTAGGGCTGCATCTGGCCACTTGGTGCACTTATCTATAGCGACGTAGACGAATCGGTACCCTCTGACTGCCCTGGGGAAGGGTCCCAGGATATCCATCCCCTAGACTACGAAAGGCCAGGAGGGCGGGATCATCTGTAGTGACTGCGCTAGGGTGTGAATTTGCTTGGCGTGGAACTGGCATGCCTTGCACTTCTTGACTAGTTTGATGACGTCTTGTAGTGCTGTTGGCCAGTAGAAACCATGACGGAAGGCTTTGCCAACCAGCGTGCGGGAGGCCGCGTAATTCACACACTCTCCTTCGTGGATTTCTGCGAGCAAGTCACAGCCTTCCTGCTGAGTTATGCATCATAGCAGTACGCCGTTGGAACCACGTCGGCACAGATCACCTTCTACCAGCATGTAGCGTTTCGCCATCCTCGCGATCCTCTCAGCGGATGTTGGGTCCTCTGGGAGGAGGTTGTCCTTCAGGTAGTCCCGGACCTCCGTGATCCACGCATCGGGACTCTCCTGGACTTCCATATCTTGGGTGCCAGGTGATTGGGGATCCCTGGTGATGCTCAAGAACCTTGGCATCCCCCATGGCTGCAGGGCCATCGTGCTTGCCAGCTCTGTGGAGCTGGGCTCACTTTCTTCAATAGGCCCTGCCGGCCTAGCGGTCGGCTGGACCAATCTCCTGCCAAAGACCCCTTCTAGAATGGGGGCTCTTGTGGACGTTATGGTTGACATCGGCAATGGAGTTGTCGGCGCGGGGCACATGGCAAAGATCCAAGGCCTCGAATCCAGCTTCTAGCTTCTTGACATGTATCAGATATGTTGCGAGCTGCGGGTCGTTGCAGCAGCACTCACGCCGGACTTGCTTGATCAGCTAGGAGTTTCCCTTGACCAGCATCTGTTGGACACCGAGACCCTACGCAGTTGTGAGTCTGAAGATGAGGGCTTCATACTCTGCCAGGTTGTTGGTGGCTTTGAAGTCAAGGTGCACTGTGTATTTGTACTGCTCCCCTGTTGGCGACGTGAGCAGTACACCAGCTCCAGCCCCTTGATTCCTTGAGGATTTGTCGAAGAAGAGCGTCCAGTGAGGTCTGGTAAGTACTGGAGCCCTAGGCTCTGGCTCGCTGATCTTCTAGCCCCCAGGGTTGCTCAGTGAGGGGGTCCATTCGGCAACGAAGTCCGCCAGAGCTTGACTCTTGATTGCATGTCGTGGCAATAAATCAAGCTCAAACTCTGCTAATTTATCTGCCCACTTGGCGATATTGCCAATTGCGTTCGGGTTGCGCAGCACTGCTCCTAGTGGGAACAAAGTCACAATTGATACTCGGTGTGCCTGAAAATAATGGCGGAGCTTCCTCGACGCGATTATCACCGCATAGAGCAACTTGTGCACCTCGAGGTAGCTTGTCTTTGCCTCACGCAGGACTTTGCTGGTGAAGTAGATCGGGCGTTGGATGGTCCAAGACCTTTTTGGGGAATCTGGCTTATCTTCTTCTCTTTGCTCCAGGTCCAGCGACTCCATGTCTCCTGGGTCTGGTGCTTCCTTTGGGGGCTGGGACCCAAAGGCTTCTTGGCTTCTAGGCCCCCTAGGGGGACCCAGTAATCATCTGGGGGCTGGGACCAAGAGGATCCATGGTCTCTAGGGCCCCCTTGGGGGACCCGGACGTCCTCTGTGGGCTGGGACCCAGGCTCCTTTGTCTCTGGGGCCCCCTAGGGGGACCCGGACGTCCTCTAGGGTATGTGACCCAAAGGCCCCTTGGTCTTCGGGGCCCTCTTGGGGGACCCGGACGTCCTCCTAGGGATGGGACCCAAAGGCTCCTATGTAGTTGGGGCCCCCTGCGACCACCAAGCCCTGGGGCTCAGAATCAGCTGTAGGGGCCCCTTCCTTTCGTTGGTGCTGCTAGTGACTAGCCCGCTCTGCAACCAAAACCATGCTTACCACCTCTGTTGTGGCGGCGATGTAGAGGTACATGGGTTCCCTGGGCTTCAATGCCACCATTACTGGCAGCATTGTCAGCTACTGCTTTAGCTCGCGGAATGCCTTCTCCGCTTGTTCGGTCCAGACGAACGGTCCGGACTGGGGCAAGAGCTTGAAGAAAGGGAGGGCTCGCTCAGCCAGCCTAAATATAAACCGGCTGAGCGCTGCCAAACACCCTGCAAGCTTCTGCACATCCTTGATGTGGGCTGAGGGCCGCATCAGCTCCACCGCCTTGATCTTTTATGGGTTGGCCTCAATCCCTCAGTGTGAGACCAAGAAACCGAGGAGCTTCCTAGCTTTGACTCTGAACACGCATTTGTCGGGATTGAGCTTCGTGCGTGTGGTTCGCAATCTATCAAAGACTAAAGTGAGGTTTTCTAGTAATGATGTATGCGACTGGATTTTTACTACAATATCATCGACATATACCTCTACTAGGTCCCGAATGAGGTACCCGAATGTTTTATGCATAGCTCGTACAAAGGTGGGGAGGGCATTCTTAAGACCGTAAGGCATGGAGACATAGCAGTAAAGGCCATCTGCGGTTATAAATGCGGTATGTTCTTCGTCCTCTCTAGACATTGGGATTTGGTGGAACCCTGAATATGCATCTAGAAAGCGTAGCATATCGCACTCCGAAGTTGAATCTATGATTTGATCAATTATAGGGAGAGGGAAGGGATATTTAGGACATGCCTTGTTGAGGTTGGTGTAGTCAATGCACATCCGAAGCTTACCACCAGCTTTGGGGATGACAACTGGATTGGCCAGCCATCTAGGACGGTGGACGTCATGTATGAAGCCAGCATCGAGGAGTCTCTTGATCTCCTCACGAATGAAGTTATGCCGCTCAATGGACTGCTTACGGGGCCTCTGTTGTTGCGGCCCTGCGTTGGGGTAGATCTTCAGACGGTGCTCAATCACTTCCCTGGGGATGCCTGGCATCTGGGACGGTTGCCAGGTAAATAAGTCGACGTTAGCTTGCAGGAAAGTAGTGAGTGCCGATTCCTGCTCGCTATCCAAACTCCCCACGATATGGGTGGTCTGAGCCGCATCAAAGCCAATCTGGATTGTCTTGATGGGTACGTTGTCGTCGTCGAAGGGCTGCACTCGTGGTGCAGCAGCGCGGCTGCGAGCGCATGGGTCTGGCGAAGGCTTACTCGGCTTAGCATCACTCAGGACAGGTGTTGGGACCATTGCCAATGCTCGGAGCTTTTCCAAGACCGTCACCGTAGCAGCACGATCTCCGCAGATCTTGAGGAGGCCGGACGGTGTCAGCGTCTTGAGGACGAGGTAGCCGTAATGGGCTACTGCCATGAACCGGTACAGGGCTGACCTGCCAATAATGGCGTGGTAGGGGAGGCCAACCTCCGCGACGTCGAATAGGATATTCTCCGTCCTGAAGTTCTCGGGTGTCCCTAGGGTCACCCGGAGGTGGATGCATCCGTATGGGGTAACACTCCCCGGTCCTACACCCGAGAATGATCTTGTTGGGGCGAGCTCAGTCACGGGGATCTTCAACTTGTCGAAGGCCGCACGGCTGATGAGGTTGAGGCCGACTAGACCATCTACTAGGATGTGGTAAAACTTTACATTGGCGATGGTGGGGGCGACGAGGAGGGGTAGACGGCTCCCGCCATGTTCTCAGGGCAGTCGGAGGCGTCGAAGCTGATCGTTGTCTCCATCCATTTGTGATGCGGAGTCGGGCATGCGTAGAGGCTAACAAAGTCATTGCCCGACGCAGGGTCTTGACCGCATTCCTGGATGCGGGTTCCCAAGAACCTCCACGGATGACGTGGAGTGTCTTGCGACACTCGTGGTTGCTGTTAAGGTCAAAGTTCACAGCCTGGTGTACCGTTTCCACGGTGCGTTCCGTCCTTTGGAACTTCTTCTCCACATGTTTGTCGACACTATGGTTGACCTTTTGCGGGTTGATCTCGTTGCAGCTCTCAGGCTTGATGAACACCATGGTTGGTGAAAGCGCTACCACTTTTTTGAGGGAAAAAACCCCTACCTGGCGTGCCAAATGTCGAATGGTCAATGCGACACTTCCCCCAGATCTGCTAAGGAGCAGCCCGCGAAGGTTCTTGTTCGACGGGGATTAGGTCTCAATCTAGTGTTCTAGCAGAAGAGTATGAGAAATTGGAGTTTTTACGTGGTTCGGGCCGCAAGGAGCATAACACCCTACTCCACGGTGGATTGTATTGCTTGGTGAGTGTGTATGCGAGTGTGTGTGTATCGGGGATTCTGAGTCCTGTCCTCATAGCGATGATAGTCTGGCCTTTTATAACCAAGACTGGACGCCTTACAAGTGGGGTCCCAGGGCCCGACAGGTGTTTCCGGGGCAATCTTATCCTAAAGATCTAAGGCTCCTCGCATAAGCTTCCTCTGAGGGTGGCAGTGGAGACTCGCCGTCTTGCCGCCTCCCTTGTTAGTAGCCCACGCGCCGTTGTTGACGGTGGTAGAAGGGGTCTCATCAGCTTGTCTTGTTGCAGCATGCTACCCACTGGGCTGAGTGGGGTAGGCCTGCATCGCCTTCACTGTGATGCGATTGGTCATAGCGGTCTCTGACCGTTGGCGTCCCCCACATCGTGCGCCAGGTGGTTGCGGGTCTTCAATGCTTGACCAGAGTGGAGCGCTCCACCTTTTAACTTCCACACCTTACCATCTGGGGCGAGCTGCGGGACACGTGGCAATGTTGGGGAAGGTCCTCGGCGAGAAGGCTTGCCCCAGTCCCTCATGATGCGTGTCGGCTTCAGGGCTCTCCAGGGTACGTGGCAGCTCTGTGCTTCTTCCCTTGGGGATACTAGCCCTTGCGCTCTGTGCCACGTGGCTATCCCGGGGGCGCTCCCCCAAAGATGGGTGAGGTCCCGTCCCTACACATGGCGTCTCGGGAGCCCGTCACACCGGAGGGGCCAAGTCCCATCTTCAAGGCTTACGTGGCAGCACCGCAGCTTGATCTTTGAGAGAGGCAAAGGCCTTGGGCCTATAGAACACGTGGCGCCTCTAGACGTGCCTTGCTATCTTCATCCTATGTGCGAGGGTACCCCATCTGCAGGGTACCGACACGTACGATAAGAATTGCATGCTGTTTTAGAAGGAACACAAGAAGGATATTCATTGTATGCATTGCAATGCATCTAGATATGTGAAGGTTCTGAATGATGACGGTGAGGAAATAACTATAAAAGTACCGATCAAACAGCTTCAGTATATTTCTATGACATCAAGGCTAAAACGGTTGTTCCTGTCCCAAGAAACAGCGAAGTAGATGATGTGGCATTTTTAAGGGATACGTGAGAGCGATGACAAAGATATTTTTATGCATCCATCTGATGGTGTGGCTTGGTATGCTCGTGACCATTTTGATCTGGAGTTTGCAAGAGATCTCAAAAATGTTAGTCTTGGGTTGTCAACAGATGGTTTCACTCCTTTCAGCACCAGTAGCAGCCCATACTCTTGTTGGCCTGTATTTATCATGTCATACAATCTTCCTCCCAATATGTGCATGAAAGAAGGATACATATTTCTCACGGCTATCATTCCTGGCCCTAAACATCCTAGGAAGAAAATCAATGTGTTTATGCAACCATATACTAAAGAGCTGAAAGAGATATGGTATGGTGTAAAGGCATATGACAATCATCTTAAATATGAATTTACCTTATGTGTCGTGTATGTATGGTCGATCCATGATTTGTTGGCATATGGCAATTGGGCTAGTTGGTGTGTTCACGGACAATTGTGTTGCCCTATATGTATGTCTGACACCGATGCCATCAGGTTAAAGTATGGAAAAAATTAGCTTCTTCGATTGTCATCGACGATTCCTTCCTTCAAAAGTCAGCTTCTTTTATCTTTGTTTTATTGTTAACTAATTAACTAATATTATTTGTATAGGTTACGGAGGCACATTTTATGTACTCCAAGCAAAAGCTTGGACGAGTGGATAGTTATAAAGCCGAAGGGTACTAGGTGCTGGATTGAGATTAATTGGAATGGTAAGGGGCATCGACGAGTAGTTAACACAGAGTTGAGAAACACCATCCGGTTTTGCTTCCCCAGGATGGTTGTGTTGGGCGGTCGAAGAATTGTCGCGCATAGTTGGAAGCACTCTATGCTGAAATAGTATGCCCCTGCGGGTACTTGTCAAAATATAGTTCGAGATATGTTTTGGGTAAGTTTATTCATTGTCCTTCAAATATATTGCATCTTATTTTGATTGACATGAATTGTTGTTTCTATGCAGAGTGTGTTTAGTTTGGAGGAAGGTGTGAGTGAAGATATGCAAGAATTGTTTTACATGAGTCAGCGAAAAGATGCACAAAGGACTCCTTCTCTGATGCACGGATCAAAGCTGTGATTGTGTACCACAAGACTAAGTTGTTGATGCATATATCAAAAAAGGAAGCAACCAAATTACATCTAACTAAGGAGGAGTACTTAGATAGCTGTGTGGGTTGGATTAGTGTGAATCTGGAAGCTTTGGAATGGTTAAGTGAGTATTGGCCATTGGAGGAGTTCAACGTAGTTTCGTATAGAAACCGAAAAAACCGGAAGAGCAAGCCTGAAAAGCATTACTATGGGTTGGATGGACATGCGCGGATAGAACAAAGAATGGTATGAATTTTTAAAATCATACTTAGATTGCTTAAAATACTTGTATTGATTAAACTTCAAATTTTGTTATTGCAAGCTGAAACTAGCATCACTTCTAGCTTTTTCAAGGTTTACCTTAAGGGGCATAGAGGTCCAGACCCAAATCGTCAGGAGCAGTTGTGTGACGAGGCAGCAACGCAAAAAAGTGGTAAGTATGATCTATCAATCTACTAAGTCATTTTATCTTTTATTACATCTACTCATGAACTCATTGTATCCTCTCAAGCGAAATATGTTGAGTGCTTCAACAAAAATCATGGAGATGACACGGATTATGTGAGAGCGCCGTTGGATGTTGGTGCGACGTACGAAGCCGGTGGGGGTGTACCGCATAGGAGGTATGTGTAAATATAATGATGTTTCTAAGTTAATGAATATCAATTCATTGCACTTGTATTTTTGTAGACTAGGGTTGGGCAACATGTATGTGGAGCACGAGGCCTATGTTAGGCGACGACACTCCAGTGCCAGTTCTAGTAGGTACCTGTCTACTGCAAAGACGGATACATTAAGACAAGAATTAAGATGCACTCAGGAAGAGATGCATATGCATATGCAGACCAGATGCAGACACAGCTGCAACAGCAACAACAACAACAACAACAGCACCAGACAGAGATGCAGCAACGAATGCAGTATCTGTATATGGCACAGATAACATGTAATCTTAACAATTGAGCTATTTATTCGATTTTAAAATGTTTCACCTAAGATCTCACAAATAATTTACTTGATGAAGTTCTTGGGTCAAGGTAGCACCGGTTCTCAGTTCAATAAACTGCAACCACCTCAGTTGGACATGATGTCGTAGGTATACTTGTCTATTTTATTCAAGTTAGAATTGTCTTTACTATATGTGTTAAATTAATTTTACTGGATATCTTTACTTGATGCAACTCTTCACTTAAGGTGGTATGTTTTGTCTAATGCAGTCAGAACAACATATTGCCTCCTCATCACAGGTGTCACCGCATGTCTTATTACATTGAGTTATAATACAAAATCTTAACCATATGTGTAACATGGTTCTAAGAGTGGTCAACCATTTGTTCCACAACCTCAGGGGTTTATGTCATTGTTGGCTCCTGGATTGCAGCCGTATCTAGGTGTTCTATCACCGATGCCCTTCGCTCCAAGACAGACTCAACCATTAACAACTCCGGCCGCAGCGGTATGACTTCTAAATCGTTATTTCTCATAAAAACATAGGTTAATTTGAATAATACTTAGCGACTTTGAGTCAAATTAGCATATTTATGAGTTTTGTAACAAATAAGTCAATTAGAACATTTTAGAGAGATTAAGACATTTGAATTATAAGTATAAATGCAAAGTGTAACTTGTATTTGTTTCTTGCAGGGTTCCGATCATTCGCAAGGTTGCAATGATTTTCTGAATTTGAATGAGGGGGGTGCGAGTGGCGGAGGTTCAAACAATCGCAACATGGATATGTGAATGTTGTTTTCATTACCACTTTGTAACTTCAATTTACATGTTATGGAGTTTTTGAACATGTGACCTTCGTTTTAATTCCCACTTTGTGTGCTGAATTACTGCTGCAGTCTATATATGTTTGTGATTGTGAATTTGTGGAGTATGTGTGTTTGTGAGTGTTGCTGTGCTGCTGTGTTGTCTGGTGTGAGCGCAGTTCACTAGAGGCTCCCCAGCTGGGGAGGCGGGAAAACAGTCGGTTATTTAGAAAAAAAAACATCCTTATAGGTGTCGGTGCCAACCGAGGCCGACGTTCTTATGTGCCATAAAGGCATCGGTCTCCACGCTGGCCGACGGCCTTATGTGACATAAAAATGTCGGTCTGGGTGCGGGGCCGAAGGCTTTAATTGCCGTAAAGGCGTCGGGCGGGAAGGCTCTGACCTTGGCCGACGTCTATAAACCTTATGGGTGTCGGGCCCGATGCCCATATCAGTTAAAGACGTCGAATCTGAGGCGTCGGCTATGAACGTCGGTTTATCGATGGATATAACGTATGTACATCGGTTTCAAGAGGCTACTGACGGCTATAAGGCCGACGACCTTTTGTCTGTTTCCTGCAGTGCCCAGCTCAGCCGTGATTTTCCCCATTTCTGGTTCACCGGCAAACACCTTGATTTCTGGACGAATACTTGCTCGCCGTAGCCCCAATCACCATTCCGTTCTGGGTTAGGAACTAGGCTTCATAGCACAGCTTCTCGAGCAAGCCGTTGGATAAATGGTCGACCCTAGTGCTGACCCAGCGAGTTTTCCTCACTGCCGCCATATAACAGCCCAAGGCTACGCTGCACATTAGTTTCCGCCCCTCTTCACCGCGAGCGTGATTGTCGTCGACAATCTGCAGCATTTGGCGAATCTGTAAGTCCAAAAATTGAGCCATTTCAGATTGTCCTTGCTGCGATCGAGCTCGCGGAAGTTCGACCTCCGCCACCGCCTGTACCATCGTTGCTTAAACCCGTGCCACCAATGGACTCGCCACACCGGAAAACCCTAGAATTACCCCTATCCGAGGCAATAGCTCCCTCGCAGGCCTAATATGCGCCGCGCCCACTACTACAAAAAGCATTTTTACAGGCGCCTCAAATTTTCAAACACAGGCGGTCCTTAAAAATATGCAACTGTGATGACGAATGATATAATAACCGCCTGTGATGACAGAACAACACAGACGGATTTTAAAGAACAACCGTCTGGGTAAATACATGATCTTCACAGGCGGTTCTTAATTAAGAACTGTCTATAATGCAATGAACTTCACAGACGGATTTTAAGAAACAACCGCCTGGGTAAATACATGATCTTTATAGACGGTTCTTAATGAAGAACCGCCTGTAATGTAATGAACTTCACAGACGGATTTTAAAAAACAACCATCTGGGTAAATACATGATCTTCGTTGACGGTTCTTAATTAATAACCGCCTGTAATGCAATGAACTTCATAGACGGATTTTAAAAAACAACCGCCTAGGTAAATACATGATCTTCGTCGACGGTTCTTAATTAATAACCGCCTGTAATGCAATGAACTTCATAGACGGTTCTTGGTTAACAACGGTCTGAGAAGATCATGTATGTAGTTGTTCAATTATCACAAGCGGTTTTCATTGAAATTACAGGGATATAGTCGTTGCAATTATCACAACTGTATGTAGTCGTTGCAGGGAAAATTGTATCAGGAAAAAACACAGATGAGCGGATACTAGTACAGTAATGCATTGTAGGAAATGCTCAATCACCAGTGAGGCTGGCTTAATTGTCATAATACACCATTAGAGGCTTTACAACTATTCAAAGATAATTTCTTTACACACTGAACAAAAATCATGCTGCATTCATTATAGATCGACGATGAAGCTCCCATCGATCAATCTAAATTGTACCGTCCTGCTTGCTCCCGACCACGTCTCTTATATTCCGCTGGATCCTGAAAATATTGACATTATTTAAATTAACAAATGTCGAAGGAGGAATGAATAACCTACATTGTTCACTAAGTCAAAGTGTCATCTAACCTTGATAAGTAGATTATAGCAATCATTTTCAACATCAGGCACATTTGGCTGATGCAGCAAACGCTGAACTTCAAGTAGTATAGTTTTGATTGTAAAAGCATTGCACCACCCCTACGAAATATAATTTAAGCAATATAAGAAACCAGTTCAAATAAGTTCGACAACAATTATAAGTAATAATTACATGAACAAAATAGGTCTATCTTACAGTCTCTTGATCAAGAATCCCGATGCAGAGTGCTCCCGAACGATGGACATTTGGGTGGAAGAACCCAATTGGAAAGGTGCATCTTGGAGGCACCAAGGGATAGTCCTCAGAGAAGGAGATTGTCAGGGGGTAGTAACCATCTTCCCATTCAGTCTGCAAAAGAAATTTATTAATAGGAGGATGATGGTTAAACTCATATTGTGCTTGTTCTTCATGACTTACCTCTTCTTTACCAGGTACGATGCACTGCCACTTCAATAAATCTCCCGATTCAGGCTTCGTAGAGAAACCCTACGCGGAGAAATTGAAAATACCAAAAACAAACAAGACGAAAAAACAAACTACAGTTAAGTTCATCAGTCCATTACAGATACATATGTATATACAACCATGTGACCGGTGTGCCATATGTACATACATGGGGATGGTTCTTGCGCCACGCCAAGCGCTCCTCCTTCAATCGGCTACACGCCCGAGACATCATTATCTGAAAGACCAAACTTCCAAATCATTGAGTCCAAATGCATATGTGTACACAAATGCAAAAGGACACAATCCATATACCAACATTGTCCTAAGTTGATTTCAGAAGATACAAATATATACAATATATATCATCTCGCATTGCTATATACATTTTTTCCAGCATTGACATCTTCTCGCATATAGGGTTTCAAATTCTTTTTAATGCTTCTCTCTACGCGCTTGATGTTTTCTGGTTCGGTGAAAAGGTACATCTCTTCATACTGATTATATTCCTCTTCATTATCTCCCACATTGTCAACCCCAACAATATTTTGCTTTCCAGAAAATACTACGTGCAACTTCTCAGTTTCTGGATCTTGAACATAAAAAACTTGTGCAACATTATCGGCGAGAACCCACAGGTCATCTTTGTAACCCACTTTATTCAAGTCTACTAGTGTCAGCCCATAATTGTCCACTTTCAAACCATCAGGATGTTTGACCCATTGACACTTAAATACGGGCATTACCATTCTTTTGCCATAATCGAGTTCCCATATTTTCTCTATGAACCCGAAGTATGTGGTCTTCTGCCCTTGTGAATCATAAGCCTCAATACGAACACCACTATTTTGTGCAACACCCTTACCGTCTTTTTCTTTAGTGTAAAATGTGTAACCATTGATGTCATATGCTTGCCATGATGTTACCAAAGCAGATGGGCCAAAAGCTAACTTCTTCATTGTTGCCTCTTCTATAGTGTTTACGTATGATATATTTTTGTCCATTAACCATTCAGTGAAACATCATCTGTGCTCTTTCATGATCCTATCCTCTTTGCGGTCTTGGTTTTTATCACAAAGCTCAATTTGGTGTTCCTCGATGTACGGCTCAACTATTGCGAGCTGTTGTAGTACACCAAAATGTGCACGGTGTACATTCTTGTAATCTTGAATAATAAAAGTTTTCTTACCCATTTTGCCTCTCCCACGTAGTCTACCCTCATGTACCGGTATAGGCACACCTATCGATTTTTCATCTTTGATGTAATCAGCGCAACCCTCAATCACTTCTTCAGTGGTGTATCCTTCCATAATTGAACCCTCTGGGTGAGCACGATTCCGCATATAACCTTTTAATACTCCTAAATATCTCTCCAACGAAAACATATGATGTAAATATAGTGGCCCCAATGCTTTTATCTGATCAACAAGATGTATGATTAGGTGTACTTGCATATCAAAAAAGGATGGTGGGAAACACATCTCAAGCTTGCACATTGTCTCGACAATGTATGTTTTTAGATAGTCTAAATCTTCACGTGCTATCACCTTTTGCGATACTGCATTGAAGAAGTAACACAAACGTGTGATGACAACTTTTATATGCTCAGGTTTGATTACTCTTATTGCAATGGCAAGGAAAACTGTCATCATCATGTGACAGTCGTGAGAATTATAACCGAATAAAGACAAGTCTTTCATTGAGACTAGTTTGCGGATATTGGATGAGAAACTTGTGGGCACTTTGATCCCACGCAAGCATTCGCAAATTGCTTTTTTCTCTTCTAGCGTCAAGTTGTAGCTGGCTGGGGGAAGGTAATGCTTCCCGTTCGCCTTTTCTACTGGATGAAGCTCTGGTCTCAAATCAAGATTTACTAGGTCCATACGTGAATTTAATCCGTCCTTTGTTTTCCTCGGCATGTCCAGCAAGGTCCCAATGATGTTGTCAAATACATTCTTTGTAACGTGCATCAAATCAATACTATGGCAAAATTCCAGATTCTTCCAATACGGAAGATACTTGAAAAAAATTGATTGTTTCTTGAAAGCCATGTCAGTTGTATCATCTGAAGATGTACTTTTCTTTCTCTTAATTCCTTTACTCTTTTTTCCCTTACCGAAAGCAATATGAATGTTCTTGACCATTTCAAACACAAGTTTTCCACTGTAAAGTTTCGGTGCAGTATCTTTTTCGATTTTGTTATCAAATTGTTCTTTCATCTTCCTATACTTGTGTGTATCTGTCAAGAACAGTCGATGTCTCATGTACACCGTCTTTCTGGATGAAGTGAGGTATAGAAATCCAGTTCTATCCACGCATCTAACGCAACCTTTCTTCCCTTTCATTTGTCCCGATAATGTAAACAGTCCGGGATAATCATGCACGTTAACGAATATCATTGCTCTTAGCGTGAAATACTCCCGCTTGTACTCATCCCATGTACGTACCCCTTCATTCCACAATTTCGCCATATCTTCCATTAAAGGTTCCAAGAACACATCAATTTCGATGCCGGGTTGTTTCGGACCTTGGATAAGAACAGATAATAAGATATATTTCCTTTTGTGACCACAACCACGTCGGTAGGTTGTTCATAGTTAAGACCGCGGGCCATGTGCTGTGTATGCTCCTTTTTTCACCAAACGGATTCATTCCATCTGTACCCAAGGCAAACCTCACATTTCTGATTTCCATCACAAATTTTGGATACTGAATATCAAAATTTTTCCACTGCGTTGCATCACCAGGGTGTCGTATATGTTTTTCATTCTTCTTGCATTGCTCGGAATGCCAACGCATAAGTTCAGCCTCCCTAGGGTTTGAGAACAAACACTTCAAGCGATCAATTACCGGAAGGTACCACATTACCAATGCAGGAATTTTTCTCTTATTCTTCCCGTCTGCATCGCCAGAAGTATCGTCATCGTCACCTTCAGGGCCAATAATAAACTTCTTATTCTTCTGAGTCTTTTTCATGTTTGTAACATACTGGTTATTGTAGTCCTTCTTGTATCTACTGACACCACAAATGGGGCATCTAGTTGCGAGCTCATGCTCTTTGCGATACAGAATACAATGGTTCACACAAGCGTGTATTTTTGTCACACCTAGTGCCATCGGGCAAAGAAGTTTCTTCGCTTTATAAGTGCTTCTAGGCAGTTTATTTGGATTTGGAAGAATTTCTGCCAGAAGATTCAAAAGATCAGAGAAACTACAATCGGACCATTCGTGCGTAGCTTTCAACTTTAGTAGTTCTAAGACTGCACACAATGTAGTAAACTCTTTATCACAACCGTTTGATTCATCATATAAAAGCTCTGTCACCGCATTCTGCAATGTCTCCATTTTACTTAATCCTTTGCTTGCTCCCATAGAAGTCAGTACATGTGGTTCAATGTGACGCAACATCTCCTCACAATCGAACTCATCATCATCATCACCAGCTTGATTGTCACTACCATCATCGATATGAACATTATCATCATCTGAGCCTCTCTCATCATCTTTATCCACATCATGTGTATCTAACTCACCATGCTCTGTCCATATTGTGTAGTTATTTTTGAAACCTCTTTTCACCAAATGAGATTGGATTACTATAGTATCCGTCCAAGCAATCTTATTTTCGCAGTCGATACATGGACATAATATGTCATCTATCTTTTGCAACTTCGCATGTCTCTTGGATGCTTCAATAAAATTTGCAACATTACGAATGTACATAGGATCTGGTCTTGGCATGTTATACATCCACGCTCGACGGTCCATGCTTCAATAATAGAGTTTTTGTCAGATTTACAAAATTTGGCCACAAATATTCTCTAAAGGTCTTCTATAAAATGAATTTACAGAGACATAACAAGTATGATTAGGGCAACTAATGTAGGAGACGGGCGACGTCTTGAGGCGGACGGAGTCAAAGGGGGAAACAGGCCCAGCAGCATGGGCTAGGTCTGGGTGGGATCCGGTCCGTTATATCGGGAAACAGGCCCAGATGCATCTTATATATATTACAATAGCATCTGTTAATTAAACATCATATTCATGTCACATAATAGGTACAAAAAGTAAACAATCCATATAGTCCATACATCAATATACCAGAACACAATTCATACAGTCCTTACACATGCAAAAGGACAGAATCCATATACCAGAACACACAAAACTAACAGCTTATCAACTAATGAAAATATACAAAGAAAAAGTAAGGAAACTACATTTACCTTGCAGAGGCGTCAGCACGATGGGGAGGCGTCAGCACGGTGGGCCGGCTGGGTGGAGAAGTGGCGCTGCGGGGTTGAGCGGCGGCGCGCCAGTATGGGCTGGGCGGCGGAGGGGCGGCGCGGCGCAGGGGAAATTCAACAGCCTTGCGGCGTCGATATAAATTCTCCAGGGTTGCGTTTTGACTGCGGTGAGGGGTCCTTATATAGACGTCGGTTTTTCACAGGCGGTTTTTAACTTTATCGCAGGCGGGTTTTACTTACCAGCCGCCTGAGAAGATGTTTATTAATTAAGAAGTAAATATCTTCACAGACTGTTGTTACTTAATAACCGCCTAAGAAGATTTTTATCTCAGACGGGTATTACTTAACAACCGTCTGAGATAATGCCAACTGAACAAAATATTTTTAAAACTTGTATAGCTGACGTTGTAATGTTTAGGTAAATATCAAATTAATTTCTACTCACATATTATTCACATTTGTGTATCTCATAAAAAAAAGACCCTTCACTCAAAATTGTTGGTACGAACATATTTGTATAATTTATACATGTATGAATTTTTTTAATTTTTTTAAAAGCACTCCAACATGTCAAATTCAAATTATCCACCAGTATTCATTGACACTTGATTGAAATATGTACAAAACACAACAAATATGTACAAGAACACTTGATTGAAATACTAAAACTACACTACGGCCCCGCCTCCTCCATCCTCTCTGCCAACTTCTCAAACCAAGCCAAGCGATCCTCCTCCGACTCGTCGTCGTCGTCGTCGTAGTCGTCACCATGGTGGTGGTCGTTGTCGTCGCCGTCGTCGGAGGACGACTCGTCGTCGTCGAAGTCGTCCTCCTCCTCCTCCTCCTCCTCCTCCTCCTCCTCCTCCTCCGGCGACGATGCAGCAGGAGAGAGGGTCGGCTGCTCCGGCTGAGCCGATTGCTCCGGCTGTACCGGTGGCTCCGGCTGCACCGGCGGTGGAACACGCTGGTCGTCATTCACCCTCTCGGGGGAGCTGCAGTGTATCCGCTTGCAGGGTGGCTGCCTCGGCGGGCTAGGTGGCGGAAGGTTGGCCATGGCTGTGGTGGTTAGTCGGCGCCAGGCTAGGAGAGGTGGAATGATGAAAGAAGAAGAAAGGAGTGGAAAAGTTATGTGCTTGTACATAACCAACGACGCGCCTTATATATGGTCTGTGCGGAGTAGACGAGGGAGCGGTTCGTTTCCAGCGCATTGAACTCTTTGCAGACCTCGTGCGGCGCACAATTAAACCACTGTGGAAGACGATATTCAGAGATCCTTCCGTCGCACGCGTCCCTGCACCACGGCTTCTCAGCTTCTCCGCATACCTCGTGCGGCGCGTCAGTTAATTAACACTTCTCAGGCCGTTAATTAACATATTGTAGTTTCAAAAATGTTTATCTCAGGCGGGTATTACTTACAAACCGCCTAAGAAAAATAGCATTTGTTGTTACTTAACATCTTCTCAGGCCGTTAATTAACATCTTGTAGTTTCAAAAATGTTTATCTCAGGCGGTTATTACTTAACAACCGCCTGCGATAATGCCTGATACTGTTCTTCAGTTTCCTTATCCCTTGCTTCTTTTTTATTTAGATTCCAATATAAATACTCAAACATGTTTACATTCTGCAAATTGTGTTCAAATTCGATGATTCTTTCTTCTACATTTGTATAAAATTAACATCTACTAAGTAAACAAAATATTTTGTTCATTGCGCATTGAACTCTTTGCAGACCTCGTGCAGCGCACAATTAAACCACTGTGGAAGACGATCTTCAGAGATCCTTCCGTCGCACGCGTCCGTGCACCACGGCTTCTCAACTTTTCTGCAGACCTCGTGCGGCGCGTCAGTTAATTAACACTTCTCAGGCCGTTAATTAACATATTGTAGTTTCAAAAATGTTTATCTCAGGCGGATATTACTTACAAACCGCCTGAGAAAAATAGCATTCGTTGTTACTTAACATCTTCTTAGGCCGTTAATTAACATCTTGTAGTTTCAAAAATGTTTATCTCAGGCGGTTATTACTTAACAACCGCCTGCGATAATGCCCGATACTGTTATTCAGTTTCCTTATCCCTTGCTTCTTTTTTATTTAGATTCCAATATAAATACGCAAACATGTTTACATTCTGCAAATTGTGTTCAAATTCAATGATTCTTTCTTCTACATTTGTATAAAATTAACATCTACCAACTGAACAAAATATTTTGTTCATTGCGCATTGAACTCTTTGAAGACCTCATGCGGCGCACAATTAAATCACGGTGGAAGACGATCTTCAGAGATCCTTCCGTCGCACGTGTCCCTGCACCACGGCTTCTTAACTTCTCCGCAGACCTCGTGCGGCGCGTCAGTTAATTAACATCTTCTTAGGCGGTTGGTTCTTACCAACCGTCTGAGAATATATTTATCCCGGGGACGGGTGTTACTTACCAACCGCCTGAGATAAGCCCATGGAGTTCCCCTTGCCGCACGATATTGCGGTCCTGATCGCAGGGTGGGTCGCCGCATCCTCCACCCAGCCCATGGACGACCTCTCCAGTCTGCGCGCCACCTATAAGGCCATGCATGCGGCGTGCCGTGATCCCACCGTGGGCAGGCGCGTGGCGCTGGAGCGGGAGAGCAGCTGGGAGTGGTTCCAACGGCATGGGAACGGGAGCTACGACGCCCTCGTGGAGCGCCTGGCCAACGTGGGCAACCCTCATGCGTGCTACGTCACCGGGTTCGACCTCGTCTTCAACTACGGCCGCGCGCAGGCGCAGCGGGGCACCCAGTTCCTTGCCCGGGCGGCCGCGAACGGCCACAAGGTGGTGGCCTACGTCCTCGCCATGCTCCGCTACGACGCCGACTGCGGGGACCGCGACGCCCTCGAGTATATCCGGCAGGTCGAAGGCGAGGCCTATGTCGGCGACAATGCGGTCGGGTCCGTGGCGATGAAGAGGACCAACAAGGAGTGTTGCCGGTGTCGGAATCAAGCCATGCAGAGGCTCGACGTTTTCGTGAGATGGAGGTTACTGCGTAGGCCTCCTCCCGGACCGCCGCCGGTGGCGCAGCCGACATTGATGATGGTGTTTGCCGCTGCCCAACAGGGGGAACCAGGGGCCTGCCCGCTGCGGCAGGCGAGGGTGGTCCGAGACCGTCTTCTGTACTGAGAACTGTAGGATTGAGCGCGAGTATGACCTGTTCTCCCATAACGTGTTGTACTCTATGGGTTATATTAGTTAAGAAGTAAATATCATCACAGGCGGTTGGTATTTAATAACCGTCAATGAAGATATTTATCTCAGGCGGTTATTACTTAACAACCGCCTGAGATAATACCCGATACTGTTCTTCAGTTTCCTTATCCCCTTTTTATTTAGATTCCAATATAAATACTCAAACATGTTTAGATTCTGCAAATTGTGTCCAAATTCGATGATTCTTTCTTCTACATTTGTATAAAATTAACATCTACCACCTGAACAAAATATTTTTAAAACTTGTATAGCTTACATTGTAATGTTTTGGTAAATATCAAATTAATTTCTACTCACATATTATTCACATTTGTGTATCTCATAAAAAAAGTTCCTTCACTCAATATTGTTGGTATGAACATATTTGTATAATTTATACATGTATGAATTTTTTTAATTTTTTTAAAAGCATTCCAACATGTCAAACTTCAAATTGTCCACCATTCTAACTAAATGCTCATATACATATGAGGCATTCATCAAATTATGAACACACATTGATTCAAAAAAAACTTAAAAAATATGAAAAAATTCGTAGAGGTTGGTATGATGAGTAAAAATGTCCACTGAAAAAATAAATGAAAAAAGCATTATATTCATCAAGATAGAAAAATGAAAAATAGCATTTGTTGTATGTTTTTTATGTTCCGACCAATTTTAAAGGATTTATGAAGTGAAATTTAATGGTAACCTTTACTTATCAATAATATTACAAGAAAAGTGGATTTTTGCCTTTTAAAGGACCACATTTAATCAAGAATATTAATTAAGAAGAAGTAAATATCTTCACAGGCGGTTGGTACTTACCAACTGCCTAAAAATATATTTATCTCAGGCGGGTATTGCTTAACAACCGCCTGAGATAATGCCCGACACTGTTCTTCAGTTTCCTTATCCCTTGCTTCTTTTTTATTTAGATTCCAATATAAATACTCAAACATGTTTAGATTCTGCAAATTGTGTCCAAATTCGATGATTCTTTCTTCTACATTTGTATAAAATTAACATCTACCACCTGAACAAAATATTTTTAAAACTTGTATAGCTGACATTGTAATGTTTTGGTAAATATCAAATTAATTTCTACTCACATATTATTCACATTTGTGTATCTCATAAAAAAAGTTCCTTCACTCAAAATTGTTGGTATGAACATATTTGTATAATTTATACATGTATGAATTTTTTAATTTTTTTAAAAGCATTCCAACATGTCAAACTTCAAATTGTCCACCATTCTAACTAAATGCTCATATACATATGAGGCATTCATCAAATTATGAACACACATTGATTCAAAAAAACTTAAAAAAATATGAAAAAAATCGTAGAGGTTGGTATGATGAGTAAAAATGTCCACTGAAAAAATAAATGAAAAAAGCATTATATTCATCAAGATAGAAAAATGAAAAATAGCATTTGTTGTATGTTTTTTATGTTCTGGCCAATTTCAAAGGATTTATGAAGTGAAATTTAATGGTAACCTTTACTTATCAATAATATTACAAGAAAAGTGGATCAGCCACCCCCGTGAGGGCGTAGAGGTAGTGGCCCATGGTACCCATTCCAGTATACTCTAGAAGGGTACCCAACCCCAAGGCACTCATGGCGCGAGACGTATTGTTGTACGCCTCTCGCGCCATGAGGAGGCGCTGCTCGGTGTTGATCTTCTCGGGGGAGCTGCAACATAGTTTCTTGCAAGGTGGCTCCCTCGGAGGGCTTGGCGGCGGAAGCTCGGCCATAGTGGTGTTGGGTCATCGGAGCGGAGGAAGACGAAGAAAACAAGAGGATTCAAAGTGAGCGATAGCGCGTCTTTAAGGCCGCGCGGAGTGGAAGATGGAGCAGTTGGTTTACCGCGCATTGAAAGGTCGCGCCTCAGGGAAAAGAAAGGTTGGTGAGGGGTCTTTATGTAGG
Organism: Tuctoria greenei; assembly: GCA_036927565.1. Classification (NCBI taxonomy): domain Eukaryota; kingdom Viridiplantae; phylum Streptophyta; class Magnoliopsida; order Poales; family Poaceae; genus Tuctoria; species Tuctoria greenei. Next base: position 154,194,392 of record JAYESD010000001.1, read on the forward strand.
CGTTCATCAAATTATAATGAACACATATTAATTAAGAAGAAGTAAATATCTTCACAGGCCCATGTTTATCTCAGGCGGGTGTTACTAACCAACCGCCTGAGATAATTGTATCTTCTCAGGCGGTTGGTAAGTAAAATCCGACTGAGGTAACAATCTTCTCTGACGATCGGTACTTAAAATCCGCCTAAGAAAATGTGAGTCTATATATACCTCTCGGCAGCATTGGAAAAATCTAACCCGGGCGAAACACTTAGACGCCATTAGGCTGCCAAAATTTCGTTTGCCGCCAAGTGTTTGCCCTCATCACTTCCAGGTACGCCGCCGAGCTTCGCCGTCGCCGCCGAGCTTCGCCCTCCTCACTTCCAAGTACGCCGAGCGAAGCCATTGTCGTCACCTCCGAGCTTCAAGGTAAACCCTAAACCCTTCGACCTTCCATCCTCCTTCGCCGTGCCGCCTCCCTCCCCGCCCTCGCTGCCGCCTTGCATATCCTTGGTTAGGGTTCGGGAATTAGAAAATGGTAGGCATCCTTGGTTAGGGTTCGGTGGAATTCGAAAAACTGTCAAGTTCGGTGGCATCTTTGGTTAGGGTTCGGTGGGGCAAGATTTATGTGGATGGTTATATCACGATAAATTGGTAGTTGGTTTTGTGTGTCTAAAACTGAAATCAGTAGCATTTTATCTTCTGGTAGTTTGCAGAGATAAAACTGTCAAGTTCGAATGAATAGGAGTTACTCCCTTCGTCGTGGATGGTTATATCACGATAAATTGGTAGTTGGTTCTGTGTGTCTGAAACTGTTCTGACACATTAGTAGTAAACATGATTCTAGACTCTAGTAACAGCAGTATATTCCCTATTTCTATCATCGGCCTTGCATATGCCACATAATTCTCTATTAGGGGCAAGATTTAGCTATATTTGGTTAAGTTGACCAAATTTGGCTAATTTTGGCTAAGTTACATTAGATATAGTTATACTTGACTAATTTTGACTAAGTTATGCTATATTTAGCTATATTTGGCTACTTTTGCTTAGAGTTAGCTATGCTAGACTAAGTTTGGCTAAGTTTGCTTTTATTTCTCTAAGTTTCATTTGAGCAATTGTAGATAATTTGTGCTACCAAAGATGTCTGCACTTGTGGCTCCATCAGCTTCATTTGAGCAATTGTACCTAATCTGAGCTACCAAAGTTATGTTATATTTAGCTCTGAAGCCAAACAAGTTGCTGGCCAACTCATTTGTGATGCCAGGAGCATCCTCACGCCCATATCTAGGTACCACTAGGTGTGGCGATGGAGTCTGAGCATATGAAGACCTATATAACTTCAAAAATGTGTTTTGGCTAAATTTACTTAATTGAGCCAAAATTCAGAAAATTTGTTTTAAATATGACCAAATTTAGCTAACTGAAGCATAATCAAGCATGTTTGACTATGATGGGCAAGATTTAGCTATATTTGGTTAAGTTGAGCAAATTTGGCTAATTTTGGCTAAGTTACATTAGATATAGCTATACTTGACTAATTTTGACTAAGTTATGCCTTGGGTTGTCGGTGTAAAGTTAGCTTGCTAGTTGCTGCTGTTGCTATCTGTCTCTTCTAGGCACTGCATCTGCACAAGTACGCATCAGCATGTTGTTTTTCATTCAGTAGGTAGAAGAATTAGTAACAGGGAATAAGAGGAAACTTGAGAGCGGGGACGATAATGCCCTCTAAGCTAGGTAGGAGCTGTGCGGGGATTTGCTTTTTGTCCCTTGCTTGATCAGTTATAGGTCCGGAGCTAGGCGCCGCCTAGTAAACCTCAAGAACGTGGTCGCCACTCTGAACGAAGCTAGCCTATTTAGAATAAAAAGATAAAATTGCCATTGGTGAGCAACTTTAACATGCTTGTCACCCTCGCAATGTACAGGAACCTTTTGGTCAGTCGCCTTAAACCCTAGAATGCCTTATCAAATCCTAGAATGCTTCCATCTTTTTCTTCATGCAACACTTCATGTAGAGTTAATATGCCATTTATTAGATTTTTTGTCTTATTAGATCTAGCATGGAAAGCCCTAAGAAGACTGGTCCTGATAGTAACAACAAAGAAGACAATATGGAGTTTACTGACTCCAGCAGTTCAGGCTCCTATCACAGTCCTTCGGATCCTTTTCCGAATATAAAAATTAAAAAGACTTCAGTGGATCTAGACCCAGAATATGATCCTGCCGACGAGGTATGGATCACGAATCTTAACTTCAGCTGTTCAAGTTAATGTTGGTTGTCAAGTATACGAAGTCTTATAATTTTTTTCTACCTAGATTAATCTCGAAGACAATGAGGTGACATCGGCTCCTAAAACCGCAGAAGGTTCTCCAATGGATGAATCCTCAGCTTCACTCAAGCGGAAACAAGGGCAACGAGGTCCCAATAAGGGTGCATTGGACCGCATCATGTACATAACAAGGGTCGGTCTAGGTGGGCTTCCCCAAGAACCACTGGATTCAGTTACCAAGTACCGTAATGCATGCGGTTTTCTTGTTAGGGAGGTTGTGCCGATCACAACTGAGAATTGGAGGAAATTACCCGAGCAGACCAAGAATGAGTTGTGGGAAAAGATAAAGAAACAATTCAAGTTCCCGAAAGGCACAGAAGAAGCTGTAAAGAAAGCAACAATGGTCTCTTGCGGCAAGAAGTTTCGATGCTGGAAGAGTGAAATGAATGCTTATGTTAAGGCCAATAAGGTCCCTAGCCCGAGGAAGATGGGAAAAATCACACAAGCTCAGTGGCAAGAGTTTGTTCGTCAAAAGAGCACACCTGATGCTAAAGCTCTAAGTGCAACTAGGTCAGAGCTTGCAAAGAAGAACAAATACCATCATCGCTTGGGGTCTGCCGGATATGGCCCAAAGTCCAGAAATGGAATAAGATATTAGACGAAATTACCAGTAAGGGCATTCCTCACCCATTAGAAGGGTGCGATGAGCGAACTCAATGTTGGGTCTTTGCTCGGTCAGGTTTGACCAGCGAGGGCAAACTTGAAAAGCCCGACTCTCTGAATGAAGTAGAGGATAAAATGAAATAAGTAATTGAAAAGCAACAGAAGGGTCTCTTCAAGCCGAAGAGGGAGAATTACCCACTTACCGCTATCTTAGGAAACCCTGAACACAGCGGACGGGTTCGAGCGGTCTCTTCTCAAATGTCTTGGCTAGATGGTTTCCCTAAAGATAAAGACACATATAGAAGATGTGAGAAGTTCAAGAAAACACTTGATGAAATGATTTCTCAAAAGGTCAAAGAAAATATGCAAGAAATAATGGAACAAGACAATCAGGACAATTAGTGGCACCAAGTACAATGATGGTTCCGGTGTAAAAGGAGCAATTAGTATCTCCAACTGCCTACCCTAGCAGTGTTGGTTCCGTGCCAGGCTCAGGGTCAGCCCATAAGTTCCCTGTCGATGATATTGCTAACGACAAATCTTGTCGTCTTCTTGTCCCGATAGGCAGAGCAGGGAACAAAACCAAATAGGTTGCCACTGCTATGGCAAAGCCTGATTGTGACTTCAACGGGAATCCACTTCCGTTGTATTATTCTGTGGTGTAAGTTCTTCAGACCATTGATAATGATTATGAAGATCATGAAATAGACCACGTCACACCTGAGGGGATCGCGACTCTGGGGCAGGCTGTCAACCAATTAATCCTTTGGCACCGACGCGATATCGCGTTGGACGATGAGCCAATTTCTAGCCCCGTCGCATCTCCAAATACTGCAACACCATCTTCTAAGGCGAAAGTGCATGAAGATCCACTCCCAGTCCGGGAAGATCCACTCCCCCTATGTCTCATCAAGGATGATATCCAAGAGCAACAAGTTGGACAACAACTTCAAGCAGTACCAGAGCAAGTTGTTGCTAGTAAAGAGCAACTAGTTGAGCAACAGCTTGAAGTAGTACTAGAGCCAACTGCTGGGAGTAAAGAGCAATCAGTTGAACAACAGGTTCAATAACAAGCTAGTGTCCAACTTCCGACGACTACTCCTCGATCATCAGTGCCTATCAAAGTTAGCTCATACGAAATTAATAAACTTTCATCAGAAGTGTCAAAGTATTTGGAAGCTATGAAGGAAAATATTAGAAAATCGAGTGCATCTCGTTCTTCTCATGAGCCAGCATTAGAAGATATCGAGGAGTGGGAAGAAGACGGTGTCATGTATAATCGGTGGACGGCTTTAGTTAAACCAGGAGTTCCAATATACAAGCTTGAGGATGTTCCTCCTAAATTTGAGAATGGGAAGCCGTTCATGACATCCGTACAACTTAGCAAACAACACGTCCAGCTCAGAAGAATGCATGAGTGGTACATCACTGCCAGCACAAAATTTGGTCTTGATTGCGTCACATTTTGTATTCCAAAAGAAGCATTCTGGAGCACTGGAGTAGATAAATGAGTCATTTTATTTGAAGAGCTGCTTTCCCTTTTCCATCGGGGCATGCTCGATATCAACCTGCTGCTCGTCTGGTGCTTGTAAGTGCTCTAATATTTTGTATTTGCTTTTCTTACTACACGCATACACATTCCATGAGATTATAACAATTCTGGACTTCTTCAATAGGATGCAATACATGGATAATGAAAAGTTGGCGCGCAAGACAGGTATCCTTGACCCTACTAGGATTGCAAAGTCGCTATTCGACGTCCAGGCGAATCGAGAATCAAGCCAGTACAAACACATGAAAAAAAAAGATTTTGAAAGAGCAATTGCAAAACTTAAGAAGGATATAAAGACAGAAGTTGCAGCTTACATAGGACATGCGATGTTTAACTTTGTCAGAGACGGCAAGGACCTCGTAAAGGCTCCGTACCACTTCGAGTAAGTTCGACACATGATATTGAAATAGCAATTATTGGTAATTGTTAACACGTGTGTTTGTATGTTTGCAGTAATCACTACATAATGATCTTCATCAAGCCAACGCAGGGAATGGCAACAGTCTTGGACTCGGACGATTACCCACCAGATCGTTACAAAGATTTCCTTTCCATTTTGAAAAAGTACGTTTATTCAATAATTTTAATTTACGCACATTTAGAATGTGTTGACAAGTTTTATATGACATTTCTTGTATTACAGCGCTTGGCTGTTTTACGCGGAGCTTGGCGGTCAGAGGCCTCCTAATACGAATGCATTGGACATTAAAACGTATTATGCTTGTCCGAAGCAGCCTGTTGGGAGTGTCTTATGCGGGTATTATGTATGCGAGCATCTTCGGACCGCCAGCGTATATAGAGTCAATCGTGAGGATGTAAGTTATCCTTAATGTCGATACCTTATTTTCTTACTTTTGTGTATCATTTTCATTGTAACTAGCATAGTTTAATGCTTATATTCTCTGCTGTTCAATATTACCAGAAACATTATTTTCATATTTTGATTCCAACTTCAAAATTCAAGTGCTCATAGTACAACTGCTCTAAAAATACCAACTAAATTCTTGTATACTCTCACTTTGATCTATACTTTGAGATTGTTCAAACCAACACATTCTAAACCTTATTATGTGTTATATTGCAGCATAAGAAGAATCTGAACGAAGAATGGCCGGTTTATAGAAGTATTCCTAATGGAGGAGCCGACAGGATTGCTTCTGAACTCTGTCAGTTCATACGTCGCGAAATTTTGCACAAAAAGGGGAAGTTCTTTGATAAGAATGGTTCAACAGCTGATGTTCCAGAACTTTGCGACTATGCCAATTTAAACAGTTTTTAGTGAAAACTCGTAAACTTTGAGATGAATTATATCTGTAACTCGTACATATATATATTGTTTTAGTGATATTGACTTCTGTGATGATAATATTGTTGACTTTTGTTCTGTGATGATATTGTTGTTTTTTGTTCTGTGATTATATTGAATTGACCTGGAAATTAGAAATAACAGCAGTAGTACTGCATATGTTATACCTTATCACATGCGGTTATTAACCAACGACTAGGCATGGCTGTGAAAAACAATTATCACAGGCGGCTAGATACAAGTAAAGAAACATCTGTGATAACCTAATTTTCACAGGCGGTGACTGTTATGGTAGAAACCGGCTGCGTTAAAGGGTCTTCACAGACGGCTGATATAGGTAACTCCGTCTGTGATAACATCATTATCATTGACGGTTAGTTATGCTTCAATAACCGTCTGTGAAGAAACATTATCATTGACGGTTAGTTATGCTTCAATACCCGTCTGTGAAAACAAATTATCATAGACGGTTAGTTATGCTTCAAAATCCGCCTGTGAAAACTCATTATCATAGACAGTTAGTTATGCTTCAAAACCCGCCTGTGAAGACACGTTATCATTGGCGGTTAGTTATGCTTCAATACCCGCCTGTGAAGACTCATTATCATAGACGGTTAGTTATGCTTCAATAACCGTCTGTAATAAGACGTTTATCACAGACGGTTATATATGCTGCACGACCCGTCTGTGATAAAGTATTTTCACAGACGGCTAGCCTAAGTAAAGAACCGCCTATGATAATCTGTCTTCACAGGCGGCTAGCCTAAGTGAAGAACCGCCTATGATAATTAGTCTTCATAGGCGGTTTCACTTCTCCGCCTGTGAAATTGCGGATTATCACAGACTATTCGTTTCAGGCGGTTTTAAAAGCCGTCTGTGATAATAGGTTTGGAGCCGCCTGTGATGAGGCTTATTGTAGCAGTGTCCAGCGAAGTTCCAGTGACCACGTGCGCACGCGTTTGGTCAGAGGAAGAAGATGAAGCATGGGCCCCACAGGGTAGCTGCACAGCCTATTTACCAATTCAATTTTCAGTTAGGGAAAAATTCCAGATTTTACCCAAATTCCAAAAATTCTTAGAGAATAGTAGAAAACTACAAAATTTGTGGAACAAATTTCTTGGGCTCACCAATACAAGCTCTACCCAACTGTACCATTGTCTTGACATGAGAACCATTAGGATTTCCTGGGAAATTAAGTAGCCCTAAACACCATTAACTCTATTATGAACCCTAAAATATTTAGAATGACCTAAACATTTACCAGCACACTTATCATGATTGCAATAGCCTATGGTAAAATTTCAGGTTCATTGCACATGTAGAATTTGTTTAATTCCAGATTTAGCATAATGCACCGTATGCTGAACGAGCGCTGCTCTTTATGCAAATACTCTCCTCTTGTATGGATGTTTCACTTGCATGCTAGATGAAAGTCTAGACTTTATGTTTGTCGGATAAGTCTTGCTAAGCTTAGTAGCTTACCTATTTGTTGATCATATTTTTCAGGTGAGTCTCATGCTTATGAGCTTAGTGCCAAAAGATGAGTGAAGAAAAGGAAAGAAAAATGATGGAAAAGATATTAAAGAATGGATGGTAGTTGATACAAAGTACATTTATGGAGTAGGACCAGTGTGGGGGAGGGGCATACTGAAAAGTAAAAAAAAATTGAAGTATGCTGGATAGCGTTGGAAATATTTGTTTGCAATACCTTTTTTACAATAAACAAGTGTGGGTAACCATAAGTTAATAAATTATGAAGAAAATTTTGAGGCCCCGTTTGGCACAAGGGATTCTCATAGGATTTTTGAAGGATTTCATTCCTTTGAAAAGGATCAATGAAGATGTGTTTGGAATGGAGGAAATCAGGTTTCCCTTTCAAAGGAAAGGAAGCAAATCCTATATATTTCATGGGAAACAATTCCTTCAAAATAACTCAAGGAAACACATGTTGACTCTCTTTCTCTCTCATGCCCTCTCTGGTTCCTGTGTTTATATTTGTACATTCCAAACACGTTAATTTTTTTCCTTTCTTTTGGATTCCTGTTGTCGTTTTTTCAATTATCATGTTTTCTTTATTCCTACATTCTTTTTTCTGTTCCTGGTTTTTTTATACCTACGTTCCATACGGGCCTGGAATGTATGGTCTACAAACTATGAATAATTTGAATTAACGTTTATTTGTAATGCATCATTCGCTAAAATATATTTTATTGACTCCTGAGATTAAATTTATAATCCATATTGTACTTCTGGAAGCATGAAATACATACAATGTATAATTCAAATATTTCGAGTAAGACTGAAACCCGAACTGAAATTTAGATACCTAAATTCGAGTATCTAATATATCGTTACAATATTTCAGTTAATGATTTAAAAACTAATTTTAAAAAATACCGAAATAACTGAGTTCACTCAAATATATCACCTAGCCACTTAGGTGGCAGACTGGGTGGACACGATCCGCAGTGCAGATCCAGCAATGTTATTTATTTCGCTCGCGGCTGCGACAGGCGCACGCGCCGAGGCACATGCGAACGTGGGTACGTCGCCCGATCTGACCTGCTCGTATCACTTCACTCTGCCACCTATTCGATCCGCCCAATAAATGGACACCACGCAGAACACGAGCACAAGAAGCTCCACTCTCCAGGACTGTCCTATCCTGAGCTCCGCCCGGGCGGGGCTCCGAGCCAGCAGCAGCAGCAGGCGGGGAAGCAACGCGCCGGCGTACGACATGGGAGGAGAGGCGCCGCGCGCTCACGTGGTCGTGGTGCCGTACCCGGCGCAGGGCCACGTCGCGCCGCTGATGCAGCTGGCGCGCCTACTCCACTCCCGCGGCGCGCACGTCACCTTCGTCCACACCCAGTTCAACTACCGCCGCCTCCTCCGCGCCAAAGGCGAGGCCGCGGTGCGGCCCGGCTCCGCCCCGGGGTTCCGCGTCGAGGTCATCGACGACGGCCTCTCTCTCTCGGTGCCGCAGCACGACGTGGCGGCCCTGGTCGACGCCGTGCGCCGCAACTGCCTCGACCCATTCCGGGCGCTGCTGAGGCGGCTGGCTGGCGAGGAGAAGGATGGGGTGCCGCCGGTGACCTGCGTCGTGGCCGACGTCGTCATGACCTTCGCGCCCGCCGCCGCCCGGGAGGCCGGCATCCCGGAGGCGCAGTTCTTCACGGCGTCAGCGTGCGGCCTAATGGGCTACTTCCAGTACGAGGAGCTCATCAAGCGAGGCCTTGTCCCTCTCAAAGGTAAAGAGTAAAGACTTGTCACCCTTCACAGGTTCGCATTTGCTAACGCAGCTGCCGGATCTAACAGTATTCAGCTCATAGACATCATGATTGTCCGTGTAGGAAATACTAATTGGGAGCGACTAGAATGCAATCAGGTGTTTGATGCAATCGTGCAATCAAACACTCTCAACCAATGGATTTGTATCCAACGGTTAGTGCATCTTTTTATTTAAACCCCTCCATCATCCCTTCACCTGGTGGAGGGGGTTAAATAGAAATAGGTAACGACCGTAAGATGCAGATCCGATGGTTATGGATGCTTGATTGCACGATTGCACCAAACCTTTGATTGCATAGTAGTCATTGCCATACTAATTTTCAGCTATTTAAAATTATCGTATTTCAACTTGTCTTAAAATCGTCAGATTTATTTAAATATGAATATTTTTGTCAGATATTTTTTATAATTATATATTATCGATATAAATTTTGTTTGATGTATTAAAAACTTATAAATTACAATTGTTTTATTTAGATTCACGCAAAAGTAGATGAAAAATTACCAAATCCCAACAAGTATAGCTTCTCCCCGTGTCTATGCCAAGCAATCATGTTTCTCCATTTTAGATGCAAGTTGCCTGACAAACGGATACTTGGACACGCCGTTGGACTGGGTGCCGGGGATGAAGGACATGCGGCTCAAAAACATGCCGACGTTCTGCCGCACCACGGATCCCGACGACGTTATGGTGGCCGTCACTCTCGAGCAGATGAAGAGCGCCGTCGGCTCCAAGGCCATCATCCTCAACACCTTCTACGAGCTCGAGAAGGACGTCGTCGACGCGCTCGCTGCCTTCTTCCCGCCGGTCTACACAGTCGGGCCCCTCGCCGAAGTCATCGCCTCCTCTGCTCCGGCTGGTGACACCGGCATCGGCGCCATCGACATCAGCATCTGGCAGGAGGACAAAGAGTGCCTGTCGTGGCTCGACGAAAACGCGGACAAGTCCGTTGTCTACGTCAACTTTGGCAGCGTCGCCGTCATGACGGCGGCGCAGACGTGTGAGTTCGCGCTGGGACTGGCGAGCTGCGGCTTCCCGTTCCTGTGGGTGAAACGCCCTGACGTGGCGGACGGCGAGGAGGTGCTGCTCCCGGAGGTGTTCCTCGACGCGGTGGCGCGCGGCGCTGGGCTCGTCGTGCCGTGGTGCCCCCAGGCGGCGGTGCTGAAGCACGCGGCCGTGGGGCTGTTCGTCACGCACTGCGGGTGGAACTCCCTGCTCGAGGCCGCGGTCGCCGGCCTCCCGGTTCTGGGCTGGCCCGTGTTCGCGGAGCAGACGACCAACTGCCGGCAGATGTGCGAGTGCTGGGGCAACGGCTCGGATCTGCCGGAGCAGGTGGAGAACGCCGCGGTGGCAGGGCTGGTGAAAGATATGATGGTGGGGGAGCTTGGGAGGGAGAAGCGGGAGAAGGCGGCAAAGTGGAAGGTGGCGGCGGAGACGGCCACCATGAAAGATGGCTCGTCCTGGCGGAATGTCGAGCGCTTGGTACAAGACGTGCTGCTTGCCAAGAGCAAGTGATTGATCTCACTCGATCCTGTTGCCTGTGGTGTTTTTTTTTTCTGTCCCTTGTTAGTTTGTAATAAGGGATCCAGTCATCCTGATTATTGGGAATCTAGGGCAAGAGTTTGTTGTCCCTTGTTTTTATGCTGGAGGATTAATAACAGCATTGTCAACCTCTAGCTCTAGGGCAGGAGTTCCTAGCGTATCCACAAGACAGGCAAGCGTATGTGCAACTTGATGATAGTACTATCGAGCATTTGTGGAGGCTTCATGGTGCTACCTATCGGTGTCATGATTTGTTTTTTTAGACATCATTTTTATGTTGAAAATTTGAATTTAAAGCTGAATTGTGGTATTCTAAAATTGTCATTTGAATATGGTTGAATCATGTGCATTTCAGATATTTATGTTTGATTAATTTGTGGTTTGGTACACCGAGTAATCATCAAGTAAAATATGTGTAATTAGAATAGAAAAAATATTAGGGCTGGTTTGGGTTAGGACGCGAGATCGTTGGATTGAAACTCTGTGATATTAAGAGCGTGTTTGGTTCAGAGACGAAGAGATGGGATGAGTTCAATTCTGTTTTTAGGGATTGGATGACTTCATTTCGATGTTCATTTTGAGGGACGGAACACATTTTATTTTTTGTTTGATTGGAGGGCCGCAGAAGGATAAGAATAGACGGTGTCTTCTATCCGTTAACTGTCATGCCTGTTATTCTTGTTGAAGCATTTCATCAAACAACTTGTTAACAATCAAGAAAAGTTTGATCTTTTCCTTCATCTGGTTTCTTCTCCCGCAAAAGGGCACATCAAGCCAAATCAAGAACACACATTTACCAACCATGCTTGTGGCAAATGGATCAACCAGCAAAGAGTCGAGAACACAACCTGGCTGCGGCTATGGAACTCGTCCCTGCCCCTCTTCAGCAGCACGCTCCTACCTCTCCGTGTGGAACTCCTTAGGTGAGAGGACGGTATGCCACTGCTCGGGTGAGGAACTGTGTTGAGGGGGTCAAGGATGCGTCGTCCCCGACCGCGCGGTGGCTGGTAGACCGGTCCCACATTCCCCCGGCTTGCTCCGCCTTCACTCTGCCAGCGTTGACACGCTCGCGGGAGTCGCCCGGTACTCGGCGCAGCCCTGCGGCCTCCGCTCTGTCGGCGTCGACACGCTTGCGGGAGGCGCCACAGCTCCGCGCCGGCGCCAGCGCCGGGACGCAGCAACGACGAGGCCGCGGGCTCGGAGTACTCTTCCACTGCGGCATCGTGACGGCGGCGATGGTGTCCACGACATGATTGACAGGGGTGCAGCGCAAGACGCCATGGATCCCCCACGTACTGAGCTAGGGGAACAAGGAGAAGGCGGCCTGGCGAGCGCTTGACGTGGCCGCCGCGGCCACGGCGGCATCGGCGACAGGATCCGGGATGGTGTTGCTTCGTGGCAGGCTCGGGAGAATCGGGAACAGGACGAGAGAGGCGCCCGTGTGTGGAACGGAGCTCATGGCATCCAAGTGGGATGAGGTGGTCCGCTCAAATTTTTAGGACCAATTCATCCTCGATTTGAAGGAATATTCTTCTTTGAGACAACTTCATTCTAACCGTCTTCGGAACAAATACTATACAAAGTGGGATCGTTCTATCTCATCCCCGAACCAAACACTATCTAAGATAGAAAGATTAGGAAGACAAACAATTCATGATTAAATTGATTAGAGACAAAGTACATATAAAAGGAGAGCCTGGCATAGGGGCCATAGCAAACTCTAGATATATGGACATGTAGACACATAAGGCTCAAGTCTAATGAACCAATTAATCTAACAAGATGTGAGAAGTGAGGGGAAGGATAAGGTCGAAAGACAGTCCAAACGATCACATGTTAGTCTTTCGGTGCAAAAGGCTCAGAAAGATCACATGTTAGTCTTTCGGTGCAAAAGGCTCAGAAAAGGAACAAGTTGTCATTTAATATTCATGTTTAAGTAACGAAATAAAGAGTACACCCCTCACGTATCACGCGTCCAAAATACTCCAACTTGGCCAGACAATATCTCTGTCCAGTTGCTCCTGATCACTGACAAATACAGATACGGCGGTTAAAGTAACTGAAGACGAGGACGTGGCCCGACGCATGTACTACTACAGGTTGTGCGGCCCATAAAAATAATCTACTAGATGTTTAGCCAGTGAGCTGCTGGTAACCCTTGAAATTCAATTTAACACAATTTATGGAAATTTCAGCTGGCATGCCAAGTCTGATCCTCAGCCTCTAATATTTTCTCTTCACTCTTAAAAAATATAGCTTCCTTAAAACGTTTCAACTTAGGCTCTGGCTACCCCGTCCCTGGTGGTCTACCTATCTTCAATTAGTCTTATTACTAGCGTTTCAGTAGTGTTAATGGTGGTGCTTGTCTTCTGTTGGCCCGCGGCAGTCAGTATGTGCGTTCGTGTTATGGTGCTTGTTGGTCTCGTATGTCCGTGTCAAGGAGTCAGGCAGGGCATTGCTATGTTTCAGTGCTTGCGTTCGGGGTTTCTGATTGTCTGTCTCAACTGGTCTGCCTTAACAAGGTTCGTTTGTGTTGGTGCTCCAGTGTTATAAATGGCGGGTAATCAGTTCAACCTACTTTCTTGGAACGTCCATGGGCTTAGCGAAGCGGGCAATAGTTCACCAACTCCTATCTTCAGCGGCACCAACAGTGCTTTGTCTTCAAGAGACTAAGTTATGCAACCCAACAATGTATGTCCTGCGCGAAGTGCTGGGTGCGCGGTTAGTGGGGATAGACCAGATCTCCGCAACAGGCTCTCGAGGGGGCCTTATCCTCGCATGGGACCCTGACTTGATCATGGCGTCAAACCATATCAAAGGTCAACATATCTTGTCAATAACGATGAAGCTCCGAGGAATGGACGAGAGTTTCCTACTGTCAGCAATTTATGAGCCATGTGATGACAGCGACAAGCATATGTTCCTGGAGGAATTAGCCAGTATGAAACCTCATGATGACACTCCCTGGGTGTGCGCTGGTGATTTTAACCTTATCACCAAGCAAGCGACAAGAACAATGCCAACCTTAACAGGCGGCTGAGGGGTTCCGTTCGGCGTACACTCGACCGCTGTGAACTTACTGAGCTTGCCCTGCAAAATAGGAAGTTCACTTGGAGTAACGAGAGAGCTTGCCCAACTATGGTACGATTGGACCGAGTCTTTTGCAATAAGGAATGGGATTTTATGCTTCCCTGGGTTCTGCTTACAATCCTTGTCATCGTCGGTGTCGGATCACTACCCAATTCTGCTACATCATATGCAGAAGCCTCCAAGATGGGCCATCTTTCAATTCGAGACGTTCTGGACGAAAATCTCGGGGTTCTTCGCAGCTGTTCAGGAGGCTTGGTCCTCCATAGGCCATCAGGGCTCGGTACTTAACACAGTGCACGCCAAACTTCAGGCGACAGCAGCGGTGCTTAAAGCTTGGAGTAGGTCTATTTTTGGGCAGGCAAGACTACTTTTGGCCATGGCCAACGAGGTCATCCTCCAACTCGACGTTGCCCAGGAGTTCCGGAACCTATCGGTGGAGGAGAGGATTCTACGTCAGGATCTGAAAGCGCGGGTGCTTGGCCTTGCAACTATTGATCGCGCCCGTAGACGGCAACAGTCGAGAGTCACATGGATCAAAGACGGGGACGCTTGCACTCGATTCTTCCACCTGAAAGCCAACGCGAGAAGCCGGAAGTTGTACGTGTCACGCCTCAAAAACGATGCAGGGACATTCACCACTTCACACGAAGAGATGGCTGAAGCTTTGGATCACCACTTTCAGTGCTCCTTCGGTACCAGGCTACCGAGGACGATGACGATTCGATGGGATACCCTAAATCTCCCATCAATCCGCCATGATAATAACCTGGATCGAGAGTTCGCAGAAGAGGAAATATTCATAGCTATCAAAGAATGACCAACGGAAAAAGCCCCGGGACCAGATGGATTCACAGGTGACTTCTACCGCACATGCTGGGATGTTCTGAAGCATGACCTTTCAGCGGCATTCCGAGATTTTTTTTTTGAACAGAGAACGGGGCCATTGTGGAAGCTAAATGGCGCACACATCACCCTGCTACCTAAAAGAGAGGTGACTGAACATCCAAAGGATTTTCGCCCCATTAGCCTGGTGCACTCCTTTGCAAAGCTAGTCACCAAAGTGTTGGCACTGCGGCTGCAGGAGTTTTTGGATGAGTTGGTCACTCCGGCGCAAAGTGCATTCGTGCGTGGACGGTGTATCCACGACAACTTCCTCTATGTGCGCAACCTAGCCAGAGTGTACCACCGTAAAGGGGTCCCACTGTTAATGTTCAAGTTTGACATTTCAAAAGCTTTCGACTCCATCTCTTGGGAGTTCATGGTGGAACTGATGGAACAGCGAGGGTTCCCGCGACGCTGGGTCAATTGGCTTTGCTTGCTATGGGCATCGTCGGCATCTACGATTAAACTCAATGGTAATTTTGGCAACTAGATCAGGCATAGAAGGGGCCTTCAGCAAGGTGACCCAATATCTCCATACATGTTCATCCTAGGAATTGATAACCTGCAGAGGGTTTTTGATGCTGCCACAGGTGCGGGTCATCTCTCACCATTGGTGGACAGGACAGCCAGGACCAGAGTATCCTTGTATGCCGACGATGTTATTATTTTCATCAACCCGGTTAAGGAAGAGATCACCACAACGATGCAAATTTTGGGCGGCTTTGGTGCAGCCACTGGTTTGCAGGTGAATATGCAGAAGAGTTCTGTGTCCCCCATACAATGTGAAGGAGTTGACTTACACTATGTCCTAGGCAACTTCCACGGGACGGTGTCGGAATTACCGATAACGTACCTGGGCCTGCCCCTTTCAACGTCCAGACTGTCCATGGCACAACTGCAACCAGTCATTGACCGCGTGCAGAACTGGCTGGCAGTGTGGCAGAGCTCGCTCCTCTCCATGGCTGGGCGGCGAGAATTGGTCCGGTCGGTGCTGAGTGCCATCCCGATATATGTGATGTCGGCACTTAAGCCACCGAAACAGTTCATCAAAGGGATAGACAAGTCAAGGCGTCGTTTCCTCTGGGCGAGCTCCCAAGACATCAGCGGTGCGAAGTGCAAGGTGAATTGGGAGACGACCTGCAGGCCGCTAGATCAGGGTGGCCTCGGCATCGTCGATCTTGGGTGTTTCAGCAGAGCTCTCAGACTCCGCTGGCTTTGGCAGCAATGGCACTCTCCGGAGAAGCCCTGAGTAGGTATGGAGCTACCGGTTGATACAATCGATGAGGAATTGTTTGCAGCAGCAGCAAGGGTCATGGTGCACAATGGGAGCACTGCTCTTTTCTGGACATCGAACTGGTGCCAGGGCCGTCTCTTGACAGCGAGGTTCCCACTGCTGTTCAACCTTACTCGCCGACAAGGTCAATCGGTCGCAGATGCCTTCCGAAACAATAACCGGATCTTACACCGCATCAGTCTTGGGTCACTGGTTCAGTTGCTGCATCTTTGGGAACTCCTGCAGGACGTGACTTTGAGTGAAGACCTGGGGCACCACAATGAGATTACCTGGACACTCATCGCCAGCGGGGAGTATTCCGCATGCTCAGCGTATAGACTGCAGTTTGAAGGAAGTCTCCAGTCATGGTTTCCATCTAGAATTTGGAACGTTTGGGCGTCGCCAAAGTGCAAGTGTAAGGATCGAATGCCCAAGAGGGGGGGGGGGGTGAATTGGACTTCTTTTCAAAAATCAAAGCAATAAAGCTTAATTACTAAAAGCCCAATTCCCTACGCAAACAACCTATGCAATCAAGTAAATAGCAACTTCGCGGTATATAAATGCATAAGTGTAGGGTGAGGGGAAGAGAATGCAAACTCCCGAGGAGACACAGAGATTTATCCCGTGGTTCGGCAAGATCGTCAAGATCTTCCTACATCCATGTTGTGGCACCCACCAAAGGGTATAGCCACACCCAAGTCACCGAGACTAGGGATCTTCACTATTCTTCTCCGTTTGCCAACCTCGGCAAGGTGGAGCTCAAGCCTTGTACAACTTGAATCCTCCGGGCTTCCACAACTGTCTTAGCAAGCTCCGAAAGTCTCTCTCAGTTACAAACACCAAGGGACACTCCCTTATAGCTCTCACTACACTAGAGATTCCACTCACCAAGAATGGAGGTACACAAGCTCTCTCTCTAGCTAGTTCTAGCCTATCTCTTGGTGTGTAAGTGGTCTAAAAGATGTAGAAGTGATGGCTCAATGTCTTGAATGCTTGAGGATGTGTAGAGTATGTCTAGTGATCAAGACTTGTCGATTTGACAGGTTGAAGGGGTATAAATAGCCAGCCTCCACGAAATAGCCGTTGGAAAAGTAAGCTGACATCACTGCTCTGCGAACACCGGATGATCCGATGTCTCCCCTTCAATTATCATCGGTCAAAGCCAAATTAGCTGATGTCATTGTGTCAGATATGACCGTTGCTAGACCGATGTTGCACTTGTCTTCTCATCGGATGATCCGGTGGCACTTCCTCCAGAATTGGTTCAAACTTGATGCTTACTGGAGTGATTGACCGATGTGTATATTGCTGTACATCGGATGATCTGGTGCTATACTTGGTCCAAGGATATTGCATACTGTACGGATAGACCGATGTAACATTGCCCTTAACATCGGATGATCCGGTGAGTGCTTTGTTCTGAGGTCTTCTTCTTCTGCTAAACCAACTCGACCGATGTGTTGTTCTCTGGAAACATCGGTTGATCCGGTGAGTTGATTTTGTTTGCTTCGAGTTGTTCTAAGTGGTTCTTTTGTATTTTGCTCGATTGACCTCTTAGGCATTTGTTGGGAATATACTTCTGATGATTTTCAAGCATTGAGTGTTGTCATTTAAGGTTGAATGACTTTGTCATATGAGCTTTTACTTCTAATCTTCATAACATTGATTGATCTCATCAAAAGATTGTTTAGGGGTCTTCAATGATCAGTAGTTGATGTTCATATTCATATAGATTTCATTTGATTGGGAGACCTTGCATCCACAAATTCATTAGTAAAATCCAATGGTTGTCATTAATCACCGAAACCATACCTCATAGGGGCCTAGATGCTTTCAATATCCCCCTTTTTGGTGATTGATGACAACACAACAAGTGAAGCATAATAATAATGAATTTGATAGTACAATACATAAGAAAATATGCAATGAGTACAAGATATGGCACGATAAACTTGAAGACTCAAAAGAGATTAATAATGCGAAAACTCAATCGATTAATAACTCAAGAGAATAAGTGGCACATGAACACATAATGAATAGCAAATGAGTAGCATAAACACCAAATTACAAAAGATAAGCACCAAATTACAAAAGATATAGATAAAGACCCCCCTACAGCTAGGACTCCCCCTGAGACTAAGCACTCCTCCCCCTGACTCTCTAACTCTTCTCCCCCTTTGGCATCAAGACACCAAAAAGGAAGCCGAGTACCTAGGAACCCTGAGTGCTCGGAGCGATGACGAACTAGTCACCGTCAGGGGTGCTGTCGTCGGAGCTGCTGCCTGCTGCTGCGGCTGAGGCTGGAGTAGAAGCGGAGGGAGCTGTAGGAGCCGAAGTCGGTGCCTGCTGAGTCGGAGCTGCTGGAAGTGGGGCACTGACAACGGATGCCGGCGTCTGCTGGAACAACGTCGTAGCCGGCAACGGAGAGTGGACCGGTGCACCTGAAGCCAGCAGTGGAGACATGCTGATCGTCGGGATCGGCGTGGTCCGCACTGGAGCTGCAGCTGGAGCAAGGACAGGCGGGGGAGGAGCCACGCCTGGCAGCTGCGACGGCAGGGCAATCTCGGTCTGGGTGTAGAGGTTGGTGATCAACCCCAGGATGCCCATCATCGCCTGCTGCGTCTGCTGCTGCTGGTCGAGGGAGCGCTGGTGCATCTGGTCTATGAGCCCAGTCAACCGGTCTGTGTCCTCTCGCCTCTCACGGGCGATCTGGCGTTGCATCTCCCGCTGCTGCTGCTGGAGCTTCAAAAGGCGCGCTGCCTGCTCAGCTCGGGCCTGCTCAGCTGCAAGCCGGTCCAGGCGCTGCTGCTCAACCATCTGCTGCAAGAGTGAGGTGAGCTCTGACGGCTGAGAGACCTGTGCCTCTGAGACGGGAGGTGGAGTAGGGGGTGGCACTGTCGAGCCTCTAGCCTCCGCGTCGTGCTGCCTGGGTGAGGGAGGAGGTGGGAAGTACTCCTCAACACTGTCATCCATGTCGCTCTCGGACCAAATGTGCTGAAGGTCCTCACCCTGAGCCTCTGCCTGTGCAAGCCTCTCTTCTTCCTTCTCCAGGTCAGACCAATCCTCCTCGGATAGTCGAGCTCGGACCTGACGCTCGACTGGACGGCCAAGGCGGTGGTCTCCGGGAGCTGGAGCTCGGTAGTGGCTGAACCGTGTGACACTCTCGTTAGTGAGACGGTCACGCACGGCGGACTCCTCAGGAACCATCATGGAGAGCAGGTAGCTGATCCAGTGTCCAAACACAAGCCGCCTCATCATGCCCACTCCATCAGTGATCACGTCCTCCATCTCACATATGAGGATGTCCACAATATCGAATTCCATCCCATTCATGATGTAGAACAGGAGGGTCTGCTACAGGCTGGTGAACCCCTCTAGGTATCCGGACCTCGGCAAGAGAGTGCGGCGCAAGGCAAGGTGCACTGTGCGTGCAGCTGGAGTCAACAGTGCCAGTACCCTCGGCTGGTCTGGAGAGAAGGACGGTCCAAACAGAGAGCATATCTACTCCAGTGGTGGTGCCACTCCTCCAGTGAGCGGCCTCCTCGGTGGGTCTGCCTGCCCATATACCCTCTCATGCACGCAAGTGTCGTGCAGGTCCACTCCTAGTAGCTGTGCCAACGTCTGCCTCGTCAAGTGATGGTGCTGGCCCATGAACATGAAGTCTATTGACCTGCAGCCCTCAGAGACGTAGAGGGTGGCGTAGAATATGTGGACCCAGTCCTCCACGTAGGCACTCCTCTCGTAGGACACCAGCTCCACCAGCCCTCGATACCTCGCAAAGAAGGGGCGAATCTCCGTCTCGGCTGCTACAGCAAGCTGATCCCAGTCCAAGAAGTTGTGCTGGAAGAGCTTATGGCCTCGGTGTTTATACGTCTTGTATAGTGAGGCCTGCATCAAAGTCCAGAAACGATTATCCACAAGAGCCTCTCTGGGCTGCAGGTACCACTCCTCAAGCAAAACACTCCATCCGAGTCTTCTGAGTTTCTTGGCCTTCATCTTCCGGTAATCAGTCAACCGGACACCTTCACCAACATGGACGTTGGTGTCCATCTCGTAGACGGCTCTCTGGGCCGCCCTGTCCTCTCGAAGGTCGGCAACAGTTGGTCTCGAACGTGGTGCTACCGCCGAATGACCCCCATGGGTCCTGGCTGAGCGCCGGCGGACAAGCGGCACTTCCGGCTCTTCTTATGCCTCGGAATCATCTACCGCGGGAGGCTGCCTTGGACGAGCCTCGCGGATCCTCAATGATCCTCCTCGGCCACGCTCTCGCTCCTCGTCGGCGCGAGCGGCCATCAACGCCTTCTTCTCCTCCTTTGATAGCTTTTTCTTCTTTGCGGTCGGCTCCGCAATGGCCTTGCCCTTGTTCTTCTTATCACAAGCCATTGCGACGATGCACGAGAAAGAAGTTGACGATGTCACGTGCATGGAACGGCGACGTGAAGATTTGTCGGGGCCGGGAAACCCTAGCGGCATAGTGGCGGCCGTAGAGGGAGGCACCACGGCGACACGAAGGGCGGTGGTGTGGCTGTTGGGGGCGGCGGCGGTGGTGCACGAGCGGCGGTCGGCAGCGCTTGGGAGGAGCGGCGGCGGCGGTGGAAGAAGCGGCAGCGGTGGCGGCTGCTGTGGTGCGGCGGCGGCCGGAGGCGGCGGTGGCCAGAGGGCAGCGGCGGCCGGAGGTGGCGGTGGCCGGAGGGCAGCGGCGGCCGGAGGCGGCAGTGGCGGCGCTTGGGTGAGAGGAGCGACGGCCGGAGGTGAGGGAGCGTCGGGGTCGGGAGAGAGAAGACCGGGAGGTGAAGGGGCATTTAAATAGTGGGTTCCAAACCCTAGCTGAAAATTTAACACTAGATGAACCGACGTTAAAAGATAAGAGCATCAGTCGAATGGCACAGTAAGGATATTCAAAATGTACCGTTGACACCGAATGGTCCGACGTGGAAGGGAATAGCATCAGTGGATTTCAGCACAGTTCCAGAAATGTGAACATCGGATGGACCGATGTTTTTCAGAATGAACTCGTCGGTTGATTTGAGAAACTGACTGAACTGGCTCTTGGTCTTTGAACACCAATTGATCCGATGATGGTCTGGCCTAAGCATCGGATAATCCGATGACTACAAAACAACAACATCCCATATATGTCCTTTGACCAAACACACAAACAATGAGAAACACATGTCTTAGGACTTTTTTGGGCAACCCCTTACCCCTCAAAGAGCTAATATGCCAATAACTTGGCTAAACCTAAAGCAAATAGAACATCGAAGAAAAATAGGAAGGAAAATATCCAAATAAAATGTAAGGCCCATGCTTTGTGAGCTAGAGAATGAAGTCTTCTATCTCTTAGAAGCATGTTCCTTTAGGCATTAACGCACCTAACATTTTGTTCTTCCCACATCATATGAGTTGAGATATTGCATTTCAAACAAGTCTCTTTCTCATGAGGTGGGTTTCCCTTTGTGACAATCTACCGTATGCAAT
Organism: Tuctoria greenei; assembly: GCA_036927565.1. Taxonomy (NCBI): domain Eukaryota; kingdom Viridiplantae; phylum Streptophyta; class Magnoliopsida; order Poales; family Poaceae; genus Tuctoria; species Tuctoria greenei. Next base: position 154,215,716 of record JAYESD010000001.1, read on the forward strand.
ACCAAACAATTTATAATACAAGAGATTTAAATATGAGTGCAAGTCTATATGGTAGGCATCATGCAAGACATAAAGTAAATCTATCCTGCCAAATTTGAACCTTTCAAAGGCTTCTTCAGGGAGAGCCACTCTCCAAGCCTTGGGGAAACCCAAAAGAACCTCCATCCCAAGCTGACCCTAGCTCACCCCTATCCTTTGAAAGTTAGACAAGACCTATATGAGATGCATTCTTACATGATCATGGCAACTTACATGACGTTTGATGCATCTAGCACATTTAACTCACTCGTTAGTCTAGAAAAAGTTTTCTCATCAAGTGGTTTAGTGAAGATATCCACCAATTGTTCTTCGGACCTAACACCTCGCAAGGAGATGTCTCCCTTAGCTTCATGGTCCCTCAAGAAGTGATGGCGAATATCAATATGCTTAGTGTGGGAGTGTTGAACGGGGTTTTTAGCTATCTTAACCGCACTTTCATTGTCACAAAGGAGAGGCACACAACCAAGTTTAACACCAAAGTCCAAAACGGTTTGCTTCATATAAAGAATTTGGGCACAACATGATATCGGGCCTAGATGCGGTAAGATAAAGCAATGAACCAATCATAGAACGGTAGTTGGATTGATCAATAGGTGGTTTACCATCCTTATCCGCGTCGAGATGACAATTTGTTGCCATTGGAGTGCTTCTTGAGCTACAATATCCCATCTCAAATTTCTTCAAGAGGTCCTTGGTATACTTCTCTTGATAGACGAAGGTCCCCTCTTGAAGTTGCTTGATTTGGAATCCAAGGAAGAAGTTGAGCTCTCCAATCATCGACATCTCGAATTCCCTAGACATCATTTTGTCAAACTCATGGCTAAGAGCTTCGTTAGTTGAACCAAAAATAATATCATCGACATAAATTTTACAAATGCATAATTATCCATTGATGTGTAGATGTTGGAACTTGAAGCTCCCCCTTGATCATGGTTCTCCTCAACTTTAGGCTTGTCACAACAGCAACATTCTTGCTAAAGGTGCATGTTAGCCCAAAATCACAAAATTTGTGCAATAGAAAGCAAATTGAAACTAAGTGACTTAACATGCAACATATTTGAAATAAATAAACCATGTGAAAAATACAATCTTCCCCAACCGAATTACCTTCCCCTTAGAATTATCACCAAAGGTGACTCGTTCATGATTGTCGGGGATCCTTTATGGAGGTGAACATACCATCATTGCCGGTCATGTGTTGAGTGCACCCGCTATTGAGTACCCAATGCTTTCCACCGGCTTTGTAGTTCACCTACACACATGAATTCAATTTTTGGTTTTTGGCATCCAAGCCAACTTAGGTCCTTGTATGTGTGATACAAGTGTCTTTGGGACCCAAAGTTGCTTGGGGAGCTTCCCCTTCATGCCCTTCATATTCTTGCCAATGAATCTTGCCTTCACTTTGCCATCTTATTTACTCAAGAGATAAAAATGATCATTGAAAGTAGATTTGTAGTTAATAGGCAATTTTGGAGAAGGTCAGTTAGGAAGAGGACACTCCCTTGTGTGGTGACCGGTGACCTCACAATGTTGGCAATAAGAACCAACTTCCTTGATGAAGCTTGTTCTAAGCTCCGGTGAGGGCACCTTTCCTTTGTTAGGCACCGGGAAGGATCCAAGTCCTCTCTTGTTGAAGGTCTTTGCTTGTTGGAAGAGGATTTCCTTGTGTTTGACTCCCCCTTTTGAAAGTCTAGCCACACTAGTGCAGAGACTCTCAATTTCTTCCAACAAGTCCTTCTCCCTAGAATTTTCTTTCAAAGGCAAAGACTTGTGCAAAGCATTAGTGGCATGAGAAGTAATGGATATCTTATCATTAAGAGTTTGTTTCTTTATATTTTTCAATTCTTGATCAAGCGCTTCATGAGCAAGGTTATGTATTTGGTGCTCTTGGATCAACTCATTGTGCTTTCCCAAGAGTGCTTGGAGGTCTAAGTGAATCTCATGATGATCTAGCTTGATTTGAGCCTTATCCTCCTCAACTTGCTTGACATGAGATTTGAGCGTGTCATGCTCTTTAAGTATGCTTTCATACTTGTCAAGCAAATCAAGGTTAGCACTCTCAAGCTTAGCACGAGTTTCTTCAAGAGCCTTAACCTTACTCTTTTCTCTCTTAATGATAGTGCGATATTCATTTATTAATGAAGTTAAATCATCGGGGGAAATCTCATCATCGCTAGAATCATCACATACCTTGGTGTTACCTTTAGCCATGAGGCACATGGGTAGTGGATGAAGAGGTGAGTCATCATTGTTGGCAATGGCAAGGCCGGCCAAACTTTCTTCTTCCGCTTCACTCTCTTCATCACTTGACTCTTCGTCGGTGACCCATTCATTTGCCTCACACATGAACACCTTTTGTGGGCCATTTCTTTTCTTTGGGAAGAGCTTTGCCTTCTTGCCCTTGTCATATCTCTTCTTCCCAAAGGATCTTGGTTTGGGTTTGACCTCTTCTTCATCCTCACTATCTTCATGCTTGTGATGCTTGCTCTTGTGGTTCTCTCTTCTTTTGTCCGGTTTTGGACAATCATAGGAGATATGATCTTGATCACCACAGTTATAGCAAGTCTTGTTGTCATCTCTGTTTGGTAGAAATGCTTTCGTTTTGGGATCAAAGGTGTATCCCTTCTTGGCAATCTTGGAGTTTAAGCGAGAGAACTTTCTCATCATTGATGCAAGCTCATGATCGTCATCTTTACTTGATGCTTGCTCTTCTTCACTTGGGCTAGGCTCAACCACTTTCTTTTTGTTGAGATTTGTTCTATTGACGGAAGCCTTTAGAGCAATTGTGGTTGAAGATGATTCCTCCATCATCTCAAGTACACTCATCTCATGAGCGTGAATCTCTCCAATGAGCTCCAAAACTTCAATGTGGTCAAGAGACTCTTTTTGAAGCATGGAGTTGATGATGTTGTACTTTGGCTTGGGAAGAAGCATGAGAATCTTGCGGTTGATGAGTCCCTTGCCAAGAGAAGCAATGTCAAGAGCATTAATTTCTTCAATAAGCACATTCAAGCGAGAGAACATTTCATTGACATTTTCATGAGCTAGCATTTTAAATTCATCATACTTGGCTTTAAGCATGTGATATTTTAGTTCTTTGACACGAGACGAACCCTCATGTATTTCTATCAAGCAAGCCCAAATTTCACATGCCTTTTCTTTGCTAGCAATCCTAGCAAACACATCTTGACTAATACATTCATAAATTGCATTCCTAGCTTTAGCATCTCATTTAATTTGATCACCAATATAATTGTGCTCACCAAACCCCGCGTGGGTTGCTTCCCATACTTCGGGAGCAATAGCCTCTAGATAAGCACGCATGCGTGCTTTCCAATAGGCAAAGTTCTTGCTCTCGAAGATAGGAACTGAACCCCCAACCTTGGACATTTTAGCTCTCTAGCGGTGAAGCTAGAATGATCCTATGAGCAACCTTGCTCTGATACCAATTGTAAGGATCGAATGCCCAAGAGGGGGGGGGTGAATTGGGCTTCTTTTCTAAAATCAAAGCAATAAAGCTTAATTACTAAAAGCCCAATTCCCTACGCAAACAACCTATGCGATCAAGTAAACAACAACTTCACGGTATATAAATGCATAAGTGTAGGGTGAGGGGAAGAGAATGCAAACTCCCGAGGAGAGATGAATATTTATCCCGTGGTTCGACAAGATCGTCAAGATCTTCCTACATCCAGGTTGTGGCACCCACCAAAGGGTATAGCCACACCCAAGTCACCGAGACTAGGGATCTTCACTATTCTTCTCCGTTTGCCAACCTCGGCAAGGTGGAGCTCAAACCTTGTACAACTTGAATCCTCCAGGCTTCCACAACTGTCTTGGCAAGCTCCGGAAGTCTCTCTCAGTTACAAACACCAAGGGACACTCCCTTACAGCTCTCACTACACTAGAGATTCCACTCACCAAGAACGGAGGCACACAAGCTCTCTCTCTAGCTAGTTCTAGCCTATCTCTTGGTGTGTAAGTGGTCTAAAAGATGTAGAAGTGATGGCTCAATGTCTTGAATGCTTGATGATGTGTAGAGTATGTCTGGTGATCAAGACTTGTCGATTTGACAGGTTGAAGGGGTATAAATAGCCAGCCTCCACGAAATAGCCGTTGGAAAAGTAGGTTGACATCACTGCTCTGCGAACACCGGATGATCCGATGTCTCCCCTTCAGTTATCATCGGTCAAAACCAAATTAGCTGATGTCATTGTGTCAGATATGACCGTTGTTAGACCGATGTTGCACTTGTCTTCTCATCGGATGATCCGGTGGCACTTCCTTCAGAATTGGTTCAAACTTGATGCTTACTGGAGTGATTGACCGATGTGTATATTTTTGTACATCGGATGATCCGGTGCTACACTTGGTCCAAGGATATTGCATACTGTACGGATGGACCGATGTAACATTGCCCTTAACATCGGATGATCCGGTGAGTGTTTTGTTCTGAGGTCTTCTTCTTCTGCTGAACCAACTCGACCGATGTGTTGTTCTCTGGAAACATCAGTTGATCCGGTGAGTTGATTTTGTTTGCTTTGAGTTTTTCTAAGTGGTTCTTTTGTATTTTGCTCGATTGACCTCTTAGACATTTGTTGGGAATATACTTCTAATGATTTTCAAGCATTGAGTGTTGTCATTTAAGGTTGAATGACTTTGACATATGAGCTTTTACTTCTAATCTTCATAACATTGATTGATCTCATCAAAAGATTGTTTAGGGGTCTCCAATGATCAGTAGTTGATGTTCATATTCATATAGATTTCATTTGATTGGGAGACCTTGCATCCACAAATTCATTAGTAAAATCCAATGGTTGTCATTAATCACCGAAACCATACCTCATAGGGGCCTAGATGCTTTCAGCTAGGTCTTCACCTGGCTGATGGTCCAGAACAGACTTTGGACAGCGGCGCGCCTCTAGCAGAGAGGTTGGACAAGTCAGTACTTCTGTGCCCTTTGTATGCGAAACGTGGAAACGGCAGCTCACCTATTCATGGGATGCCCTTTCTCACATTGGTCTGGACTATGGTCTCTCATCACTCTGGGTTCCCATCATTGAACCCAATCAATTGGTTAGATGCTGAAGACATTACATTATGGTTCCAACATCTCAGTGTCCTGGGCAAGGAGAAAAGTGCTAGAGGCTGCAGGTCTTTGGTCCTTCTTGTATGCTGGACGCTATGGTGCGAGAGGAATCGCAAAGTATTTGAACAATGGGAGCAGACGACTTCGCAGCTCCTCTCTGGACCATGGCGGGAGCCAGGGGTCTTCGTGATTGTGTTGTGTTCCTAGTCCGTAGCTACGGGGTGTACCGCCCGTACACCTCTTTGTTTTTGCAACTTTATGTATACCGGACCACTCTTTTTTCCTCCTAATATTAATGCATGCCAGATATTCGGATCTTTCTAAAAAAATGTTTCAACTTTAATGAGGAGGAAAAAGAAATCAACTTGAGTTGTGAATCAGCTATGTGTCATATGACAAAATGCAGAGTCCATATGAACTACAAAATAAATTTTTCCCACACTACAGGAAACTAGACGATAAATGATGGCCAGTATTTGGCAACAGGACCGTCGTTCATAAAATAATTAGCGATGGCTAAGTCCAGCCGTCGTTAACAAGCCAACTATTGGCGATGGTAACTTAGGACCGTCACCAATTAGGTTTATTTTCGACGATGGGCCGTCATTCTTACTGGCCCGTTGGTAACATGGCTCCATACCCGGCCCACCCGAGCCAGTGTTGGTGATGGTGGCTCGGGCCGTCGTTTACAAGGGCCATATTGGCGACGGTAACCCTAGGCTGTCACCAATAAATCTCGATGCCTTATTGGCAATGATAACCGTTGTTCGTCCTTGACCTAATACCACGCCGCTCAGCTCGATGGTTCACTCCCGCGCCTCACAATTCACTCACTTGCTCCCGCCTCGCTCTCGAACGTCGCCACCGCCGCTGACGCACGCACGTCGCCGCCGCGCGCTCGAAGCTCGCTGCCGCGCACAGGGTCCTCAGGTAAGCCAACCTACTCTCTTTCTCCCCCTCCTCCACGGCGGTCGAGCCCCCCCACCTTACCTCCATGGACGGCGGCCAAGCCCTCCCCCCACCCTCCCTCCATGGCCGGCGACCAAGCTCCCCCACTCTACCTCCCATGGCCGACCCCCACCCTCCGTCCATTGTCGGCTGCCAAGCCCCTCCCACCCTCCCTCCCATGGCTGAGCCCCCCCCCCCCCCCCCCCCGCCTCTGAACCACCTCCCTGCCGCCCAACCCGAGCTCCATGGCCTCCCCACCACCCTCCACCGCGTGATGCAAGTCTAATTATGCAAGTTTAATGTGAATTATGCAATGTTCAATTATGCTCTTAATGTTGGAATATGATATGCCCTCAATGTCAATCTTGAATTATGCCCTCAATGTTAGTTCATTATTATGTTGTTCATTAATTGGTACTTATTGTTTATTTATATTTAATGTTTTTGAGTGATTACTTAATATATGTAAGTAAACGGGTTTCGGGCCAACTCGGCCCGACACGACCCTACCCGACACGGCAGTTTGGCAAGACACACATTAAATGCATTCATGCCGTATATACAATTGTAGTCATATCATATGCGTCAAGACGACACGGAAGTGAACGGCTATGGCGAGGACGACACGGAAGCGAACTGCGGTGGTAACCCTAGGTCGTCGCCAATAAAGTCTCAGAGTCATAATTGGCGACGGTAACCATCGTTCGTCCACAACCAAGCTTGCGTGGACGGTGGATCCAGACGTGGAAGTGTCATCTAAGACAAACTTTCCTCTATCTCTCTCTCATTCTTTCCTTTCTCATAAATGACTTAAAAATGAAAAGAAAATACGTAACCTATAGAAATGCGTCACTCGTTTCAAATCGGCACGTATCACATGCGATAGGCATATGAGACGTGCAGGTTCGGAATTGTCTCTTTTTGGATAGCTTGGGAGTGACCGAGGGCGTGCTTATGACGAGCTAGGTACGAGGTCTAGATCCGAATGTGATTTTGACAACATAACCCTGTTGTTCTCTGCTGCACCATTCTTGGGCATGCAGTTGCAGAACAGCGGGGTTATGCTGCTGAAATTTCCTCCGAATTCGGATCTCGTGTCTCGTCATAAGCACGTTTCCTCGGTCACTCTTGGGTGGGTTTAGGACCTATCTGCCTAGTTTCAGGGCTGTGACATAACATCAAAAATAAACTAATAATAATTTTTCTTCTTTGAAGGTAGATCCTCAAACATGGTTGAAGATTGCACTTGGATGTATACTGATTGGAAAAAGGATGAGAGACACTAAGAGGAGTGGTTCACCAAAATAGATGCTTTTATACAATGAGGTTTTTTGTTATTAAACAACAGTAAGGTGCGGTGCCCATGTACCAAATGTGAGAATGCCAAGTGTTTTGATAATGTGATGATGACGTTTCACTTGATCGAAACGGTTTCATGCGACATTATGAGTTGTGGACCTTTCAAGGCGAGACACCTTCTCAAGCCATAGAAGATCAAGATGAGAGGGCTGATAGCACGGGGATCGATAGGATGGACGAGATGCTTGAAGCCATAAATCCTTAATTGACGGAGGATCCTCCTAGAATGGAGGCAGATAAGTTCTTTGAGCTTCTCAATGCATCAGAACAACCGTTGCAATAACACACCAAAGTGACGATCCTCGGTTCCATGACTAGATTTATGGTAATTAAGTCTGAGTATTTCAAGTTGCATCCGGACAAGGGTGACCGGGGTAGTACAGGGACGTTGCTGACAAGTACTTGATGGAGGCACAATACTTAGAGGTAAAGTGGTTGCTTCATTATCCAATTTTGTTAACAATCTTCTAAACCAATAATAAGTGTGTGCAAATCGGCATTGCGTGGCTTGACAGCTGCCTGGACGTCTACTGTGTCTTGTGCACCCTTTGGGCATGCAAGGGCTTCCGGGGCTTGTTTGTCACCCATCGAGAGAGTTGACGGATGGACAGAAAACATTGGTTTGGTGCGGACGGCTACCTACGTCTTGATAAACGGATGGTGAGTGTGACTTTAATTTTATTTAAGTAATTTTATAATCTTTATTGTGCTAACACATATCGATAGGAGCGCGAGAGCGGTCAGGAGCCGACACCTATGCAGGTGTGGAAGAGGGGTCACTTGGGAAGTGGTCCGGTGCAGCCTGACCAACTATCTTCTCATGCGGCGTCAGAGGCGTTGGTGAGTTATTTTGTTAAGTTAATTGAATTCTCTTTAATAGTGTTGATGATGGTCATTATTCTATATTTCCAGGCAAGGTACAAGCAGGAGGCGCGGAGGCTTCGAGGTGAAGACTATGATTGGCAGAGTGCGCTAATCGTCCTCGAAGCCGCATACGCAACCGGTGGTGGGAAATCTCACGGAAGGTGAGTTTTGTTATTTTTAATTTACTATCACAAACTTTGAATACGAAAATTTAACAATCTTACTTCTTTGTATAGGTTAGTCATCTTCAATGGAGTGGTCAACTCGAGAGAGGCACAACCTTCCTTGAGAGCCTCTTCATCTCAGGCGGTTGGGTCCAGCAGCCGTGGCAGCCATGATAAGGAGCTCCAGAGTGTCCGAGAGGAGCTCCATAGGATGCAGGAAGAGCTGCGTTCGATGAACGAGTAGCAAACATCGACCTTGAGGCTAGGGACGAGTGTTGTAACTTGTTCTTGCTACAGCTACAATCTTCCCTGCAGGTAAGTTTTGACCATTGTACTTAACAATTCTAATATCTAAATGGCTTGTATATGATGCCGTTTTGCTTTGTATTTGCAGGCTTTGAACTCAGAATTGCAGGCGACCTTACCCCAGTGGCAGCCGCCTCTGACGGAGGTGCCACAGGTGCTGTTGACCGGTGCACAGGTACAAAATCTTACTCAAACTTGCTCAAAATTGGTGACATTTGATCAAACCTACTCAAACATAGCCAAAACTAGTCAAACTTGGTGAAATATGATGGAACTTACTCAAACATAGCAAAAAATAGTTGAACTTGCTCCAACTTAGTCAAATATGAACTTACCTAAACATAGCCAAAACTAGTTGAACTTGCTCAAACTTGCTTAAACATAGCCAAAACTAGTAGATCTTGCTCAAACTTAGTAAAATACGACCAAACTTACTCAAACATAGCCAAATGTATCTTGTAATAAGCAAATTTAGTCAAATATGCATTTTGAAACTTATAACTTGTCTAACTACATTTGCACATCACAGGGATGGGCGAAAGAGGTTCAAACTCCATCAGCGCAGGTTCTGGCACTTGGACGACGGCTCGAGGACGACTTCGCGGGCTTCAGAGGTAGTGAAAGGGGTAGTGTTTAGTGTGGTGTGTGTATTAGTGTACAATGTTGGCGACGATTTTTATTTATATGCCTGTATGAATATGTTTATATGTTTGTGTGAGCTGGCCATCGAGCCAGGGCTAGCCTCGAAGCCAGGGCAACATTTTCGGTTTTTTTTTTAAATTACCTTCATTCTTGGCGATGGAATCTGGTACTTGGCCGTTGCCAATAATCCATAATAATTGGCGACTGCATGGCAAACCGTTGCTAGTAAGCCATAATAATTGGCGACGGTCTGGCCCATAGTCGCTAATAAGCCTCACTTATTAGCGACAATCAGTAGTACTGTCGCCAATTAGTCGCACTTGCCGCCACATGGCGCGGTGAACTAATTGGCGACGGGCAACGTTGCCCATCGCCAATTATATTATAAATGACGGTTTCCGCCGCCAATAGTATTATAAATGACAAATTATTGGCGACGACCGGAAATCGTCGCCAATAAACGGAAACCATTGTATATAAATTATAAATGACAGTAAGACCCTTATAAACGATGGTTTCCGGCTGTCGTTTATGGTCGGGATTCCTGTAGTGCCACAATCCCGATTTGCAATATTGAGACGTCTTGTTGGACAGTAAAACAAGGAGAACCTCTGGTGCAATGATAAATTATACTATGATCCACAACATGATAGTTAAGGAATGACTAAGAGGATATATAGCGGGGAGCTAATACTGGAGGATTAAGGCCCTGTTTGGCACATCTCGAACTTGTTAGAAAAGCAGCTTGTTTGAAAAGCTGGTGGAAAGCAGCTTTTGCTTATATCATGCTTTTAGTTCATTTTGAGAAGCAGTTGAACTAATAAGCTGTTATAGAAGCTTCCTGTTTGGCACACCCTTAGCCTTTTTTTTATGAAGAAGTTGCAGCAGAAGTTGTGCCAAACAGAGCCTAATAACAACATGGCCAACCTCTAGGACAGTTCCTAGTGTATCGACAAGACAAGCAAGTATATGAGCAACTTGATGATAGTATCAAGCATTTGTGGGGGTTTTCATGGTGCTACCTATTCGTGTCAAGATTTGTTTTATTAAGACATATCATTTTTATGTTAAAAAATTGAATTTAAATTTAAATCGTGGTTTTCAAAAATTGTGGATTTGAGTATAGTCGAACTCCACACATTTTTAGATATTTATATTTGTAGGATTGAAGATCACGTGAAACACTACAAGAGGGGGTGAATGGTAGATTCAAAAATCTTACGCAGCAGAAACAATTAAATTGCATCCCCTTCGGTAGAAAATCAAACAATTGATAAACCATGTGTGCACATGATCTTAAACGTGTTCAATCGTGACAAAAACTGTAGATATCAGAGAGAATCAAGTCACGATGACAACACAATAAGAATCACTAAAATCCGTCAAGAAAAACTCAAGTTACGATCAAAAGATTGAACTAATATAAATCTGTTCTACCGAGTAAAAACAGTTCTGTTTTTCGTCAAAGAAACTCGTGTAGATTAGAAACCACAAATCCAATGACTGTGAAATTTTAAAAGATGATAGAAAATCAAGTTGTGAAGACAACCCAAAAATAATCACGTCAATCGGATATGAAAAACTCGAGTTATGATAAAACCATCAAACCAAGGTAGTGCTATTCAGAAACTCGACGAGAAAGACTTGAAGAGAACAAGTCGGACGAACAAGGCACAAAAGTTCCTTTCAACTACGATCTTTATTCAATATAATACAAGAGGAAAAGCCCAAAAGTCGTCTTTAACGAGCTCTGGCCTCCCTTGCTTATATAACCAGCCCGAAGACCAACTCAACTTAAATGAGGACTCTAATCCTACTCAAATTACGAATCAAAACTTTCCGTAGATGCTCAAGATCTTCCTATTCGCAGATAGAAACAATCTCGAGACTTACTAACAAACCAGGAACATATCCCACATTCCTAAACCAACTCATCTTCGTGTCCCACAAGAAAACTACCATAACCAACTTGATACATCCCATACAGAGTCATAACCGACTCCGTCGTAGCCAAAGTCATCAACCGATACGATCCGATCCTTCAAACCAGATATTTCCTTCCTTAGCCCATCTTTGGAACCATGTTGCCTCGTCATGCACCGCATGCATACGTGCAAACACCTTCCTTTGACGTCCAGTAATCTTCATATGCACTGCCCTTGATTCAATCATCATGCAAGACCTCCTGACCCACTCAACCACAATTCCTCTTAAATTTGGTTGTTGGAACCTCATCTCCTCCCTGAGACTAGTCCAAAGGATCCTTTCACCAGCCATGACTTGAACTCAAGCAACACCTGCACATGAACAAAGAACCAATTCGTACGAGCCCAAGTTCGCGACTTGACTCAAGTTAGTTCCAAACACAACACCTTATGTGAGCACCTCACATAAGCATGTTGCAAAACCACAGTAAAACGATATCAACCATATCAACCAAAACACACCAAAAACTTATCAAATGAATACTAAGCAATCTTTCCAACAATGTAAAGCAAGTTCGAAACATTTCACAGTAAAAGCTGGAACATTGCGATTAAGCTCTGAATCTTGCCAAAGCTAACCAGAGCTTGAGCTGGAGCTTACCAAAGCTAGTACAACCTAGCACCAGAGCTTACCAAAGCTAGTACAACCTAGGGCCAGAGCTTACCAAAGCTCGTACAACCTAGCACCAGAGCTAGAAAAACATGTCGGAGCTAACCAACATAAGTCGTACTTAGCAAAAACATATCAGAGCCAAACAAAGACATGCCGGAGCTATCAAAGACATGCCAGAGCTAAAGAAAAAGCTCACCGAAGCTACCCAAAAACATGTTGGACCTTGACAAAGCAAGTCGAACCTATTATCGGACCTTGCAGAAGCTCGGAGCTAGAGTCGGACCTTGCTAAAAAGGTGTTTTAGCAGCTTTTCAGAACTTTTATCATCAAAGCCAATGTATTCAGCACACATAGGTCTCACAATATTTGAACTTGTCGAAGTGTTGCTACGACACTTCCCCAGTACTACTAAAGCGTAGTCCGCGGAGGTTCGTATTCGGTTGGGGCGCGCGTAAGATTAAGAACGAGACGGTGACACAGAAGATTTGTACGTGGTTCGGGCCGCCTGAGCGTAATACCCTACTCACGGGGTGGTTGTTCATGAACTTGCGTAGTATGCGTGTGAGCTCGAGTTGGCTTGGTTGGCCTTGTCTCTACAGTGCGGTGCAACCCTTTTATATGCTATGGAGTGACCATTACATGGTCTGCCTGGCCCGACTGGTGGCCCCGGCTATAATTAGTCACCTATACACAATCTACATGTATAAACTGTGATTAATTGTGTGATAATGCGCCTTAATAGCAGTGTTGCCGGCCTTGAAGGTCTTCTGATCGTGTGTCATTAATACTGAGTTAATGACATGTTAATCAGGTCTTGTAACGGTTGTTTTAATAGCCTCTTGAATGTCCGTGCTGTTGGAGATCCATTAGTCTTTCCGTTGGAGGCTTAGGTCCGAAGGCTCAACATGTGGCACCTCCGGAGCTTCCCTCTGTGGGGAGGCAGGTTCGGAGCTGCTAAACATGTGGTAGCACTGGAGCTTTTCTCTACTGGGGATTAGGTTTGGGGCCACTAGATATGTGGCATGTCCAGAGCTTCCCTATGAAGGGAGTCAGGTCCGGCCCAGCGATACACGTGGCAGTGTTGGTGCTACCTCAATGTCGACATCGATGCCTGGAATGTAGCTCTGGTGTTGTCTGAAGCATACAAACCCGTCCTGACCAGGATCCGACAATGTGTGAAGCGTAAAGTGACCCCTCCTATGGTCTTCGGTAACTTCTTGGTCAACAGGTGGGATCTGCTAAAGATGAGGGAGTGGCCCGCATGGACCTTCAACAGCGAGATGGATCACAATCAGATCAAATCTGGTCTTCAGACTAATTTGGATGATGAGGCTTTGAAGCTCCATCTCCATAAGCTTCAACACAGAGCTATCACCCAGGACGCCCTGACTCCACCAGCGGACTTCCTCCCTCTGAACATGGTTCCTGAGTTCAGGAGGGAGCTTCGAAAGGGGATGCCGGAGCTCGACGATTTCAGCTTGGTGGAGAAATGCGGGACCCTTGGGATTTCTGTTGCTGGAGCTTCAGAAAGGAGGGCTCCCACCGCTCCAAGCCAGAGGGTTGACGATGCCAGCAAGGGTAAGGGCAAGGGCAAGGAGCCAGCCGAATCTTCCGACCGGAAGAGGAAGTTGAGACACGCTGATGGGAGCTCCATTAGGTCGGCTCCATCTCCGACTGCATCTTCCCTTAGAGTTTGTCGCATCCAAAGGAGTTGTGCACAACAACTCCGGGCTGCAACATACTCTGCTTTGGCCGTGGATAAGGCAATGGAGTTTTGTTTCTTGGAGGACCAAGAAACTAGGGATCTACCTAGAAATTGGCATGTACCGAAGGTACTTTTTCTATCTACTTTGCAACCAGTATAGTCTGCATTGGAGTATCCAATGAGATTGAACTTGAAACCTTTAGGATACCAAAGGCCTAGGTTGGGTGTATGAACTAAATACTGAAAGATTCTCTTTACGGCTGTCAAATGACACTCTTTTGGGTTGGCTTGAAACCTTGCACACAAACATACACTCAACATAATGTCTGGCCTAGATGCACATAAGTAAAGTAGGTATCCAATCATGGAGCAATATACCTTTTGATCGACATTTGGTCCATCTTCATTGAGATCCAAGTGACCATTCGTCGGCATGGGAGTCTTTATGGGCTTCGCCTTGTCCATTCCAAACTTCTTGAGTATGTTGAACGTCATCTTTATGGGCTTCGCCTTGTCCATTCCAAACTTCTTGAGTATGTTCAACACCTCAAGTGCCACATCCAAGAGTACACCAATGTGTCTAGAGAGATCACCCAATCGACAACATAATCAGTGACATCCAAAAGGGAGTAACGACTAGATCTCGTATAGCTAATTTTTGTGAACATTACTCCTTTGTATCCTTTTTGGAACCGCACAGGATTAAGAATGCATTGAAGGATCCGGATTGGGTGGTGGCGATGCAAGAAGAACTTAACAACTTCAAACGGAACGAAGTGTGGGAACACGTCGAAAGACCCAAGTTGAACATCGTTGGCACCAAATGGGTCTTCCGCAACAAACAAGACAAACACGGGGTGGTGATAAGGAACAAGGCGTGACTTGTGGCCGAAGGGTATTCACAAGTTGAAGGTTTGGATTTCGATGAAACCTTCGCTCCCATAGCTAGGCTTGAATCTATTAGAATATTACTTGCATATGCTACTCACCATGATTTCAAGCTCTATCAAATGGATGTGAAAAGCGCCTTCCTCAACAGACCAATCAAGGAGGAGGTGTATGTGGAGCAACCCCCCCCCCCCCCCCCCCCCCCCCCCCGATTTGAAGATGAAGAGTTCCCCGACCACGTCTTTAAATTGCGTAAGGCTCTCTACGACCTCAAACAAGCTCGTAGAGCTTGGTATGTGTGTCTTAGAGATTTCTTAATTGAAAATGGTTTTAAAATTGGCAAAGTTGATCATACATTATTCACGAAGCATTTTGATAATGATCTCTTTGTTTGCCAAATTTATGTTGATGATATCATTTTTGGTTCAACTAACAAATCCTTCTGTGAAGAACTTAGTAAGATTATGACAGATAGGTTTGAAATGTCTATGATGGGAGAGCTGGGATTCCAAGTGAAGCAACAAAAGGAGGGAACGTTCATAAGCCAAACCAAGTATACTCAAGACGTTCACAAAAATTAGCTATACGAGATCTAGTTGTTACTCCCTTTTGGATGTCACTGATTATGTTGTCGATTGGGTGATCTCTCTAGACACATTGGTGTACTCTTGGATGTGGCACTTGAGGTGTTGAATCTTCATGGTCATCTTCTTCTCCCCTAGATGGTTTCCCTCCTTGACTTGTTGATCATCTTCATCTTCTTGATGTTGATCTTGAATGGAAGCTCCCCCTTGATCGTTTACCTCCACTTGTGGTTCATCTTCTTCATTTGCATTTGGAGGTGGCGCTTGTGGTCGAACATTGCCCAAAGCCATTCTTCTCAATGCTTGACATAGAGCTTCTTCTCTATCTAGCACACATTGATCAACTTGCTCTTCTTGAGAGCCGTTAGTTTCATCGAACACTATGTCACGTGCTACTTCAACGAGTCCGGAGGTCTTGTTGAAGACATGATAGGCGTAAGAGTTCGAATCATAAGAAAGTAAGAAACCTTCATCGGACTTCGAAGCGAACTTTGAAGTCCTAGGCTTCTTGTTCAAAATATAGCACTTAGAACCGAAAACTCAAAAATACAAAATATTAGGCTTGTTACCAGCGAGTAGTTCATATGATGTCTTCTTCAGTAGTCGATGAAGATAGAGTCGGTTTATGGCGTGGCAAGCGGTGTTAACAGCTTCCGCCCAAAATAGATCCGAGGTCTTGTATTCATCGAGCATTGTTCTCGCCATTTCTATGAGGGTTAGGTTCTTCCTTTCGGCAACTCCGTTTTGTTGAGGGGAATAAGGTGTTGAAAACTCATTCTTTATCCCTTCTTTGTCTAGGTACTCCTCAACTTGAGTGTTCTTGAATTTTGTGCCATTATTGCTTTGTATGTTCTTGATCTTCAATGAGAACTCATTTTGGGCACGCTTGAAGAACTTCTTGAGGGTTCCTTGAGTTTCTGTCTTATCATGCAAAAAGAAAACCCAAGTGAAGCGGGAAAAGTCATCAACAATTACTAAGCCATATTTGTTACCGCTGATGCTTATGTAACCAATTGGACCGAATAGGTCCATGTGAAGTAGCTCGAGCGGTCTTGTTGTAGACATGACGTTCTTCGCGAGATGAGGTGCTTGTACTTGCTTCACAGCTTGGCACGCGCCACAAGGCCTGTCTTTCTCAAAAACAACATCCTTTAAACCTCGGGTGTCATCGCCCTTAAGGAGTTTTTGAAGATTCTTCATACCAACATGTGCTAGCCGTCTATGCCACAACCAACCCATGTTGGTCTTTGCAATCAAGCATGTGTCAAGTTCGGCTTTATCTTTATTGAAGTCAACAAGATAAAGCTTTCCCTTCAACACACCCTTGAATGCAACTGAGTCATCACTCCTTCTAGAGACGGTCACACCCTCATTAGTAAACAAGCAATTATAACCTTTGTCACATAATTGAGACATGGACAATAGGTTATAATCTAATGAACCGACATGTAAAACGTGAGAAAGAGTATGTTGAGATGATATTGCAATTTTACCGGTACCGAGCATCCTTCCTTGACTATTGTCTCCAAAATAGATGCCCTCACTTGGATTCTCATTTTCTTATACTCAACGAACATCATTCTTTCTCCGGTCATATGGTTGGTGCATCCACTGTCTAGCATCCATTTTGATCCATCGGAGGAATAGGCCTGCAAAATCAAATCATGCCTTGGTTTTAGGTACCCAAGCTTGCTTAGGTCCTTTGAGGTTAGTTACAAGAGATTTGGGCACCCAAACATGAGGCTTGGTGTTCCCATGGCGTGGCCCAACATAATAATCATAAACTTTACCAAAACTTTTCATAAGAACATATGATGCATCGAAAGTTCTAAATAACAGTTGTTGTTGTTCATGAACAGAACTAGTCCGGGAAACCGGACTTGTCCGGAGGACCGGACTTGTCCGTACAGGGACCGAACTAGTCCGGTGTTCATATGTGTTAACTATCTTGGACTTATTAACATCATTAGTCTTTCTAGCTTGAGAGGAGTTTCCCCTCACAAAGGCAATGTGCTCCTTGTTATTCTTATGGTTTCTAGCATTTTGCTTTACACCATAGGAATACCCAATGCCATACTTGACATTAGGAGGTCTTGTGGACAAGTATGCACTACGTGCATATTTGACCTTCTCCTTGTCAAATATGCCACTTTGGGAAGGATGCTTGTCCTTGGTAGAGGTTGACATGTCTTTCAAGCTAGTGTCAATTTTATCACATGCGCAAGTGGAAGTAGTTTCAGTTTTAAGGGGTTGAGAAGGCGAGCTTGAAGAGAATGAAGGGTCACTTTGTTTGAGTGAATCAACTTGCACTTCAAGTATCTTGTTAACTTTGGTTAGGTTAACAAGTTCTTCCTTGATAATTGCATTCGAGTCGCTTAACTTCAAACAAGCTTCCTTGCTTGAAGCTAACTCAAGTTCAAATTATTTGCTTCGCTCCTTTTCAAGTCTAAGGAGCTCATTGATCTTGAGATACTCCTCCTTTTGGAGGATGATCATATCTTCTTGACGATCAATCAGCCCCTCCCTATCAACAAACTTATCCATCAAGAATTGCATTTTGGCAACAGTTTTCTTGTCTAAGCCAACTAGCATATCCTCATCATCACTATAGTTGTCACTATCCCTATCAAAAGAACGCGAAGAGGTAGATTTTGTTGTTACCTTTCGTTTACCTTCCTTCGCCATGAGGCAAGTGTCGTTTCCCTTCTGTGCGCTGAGAGTTGGGAAGAGGTTGGACTTCTTAGTTGTCTTCTCAATGGCTATGCGAGCCATCTCCTCTTCCTCTTCGGATGAGTACTCATCATTTGAGTCCCACTCCTTTCCTAGGTGCACTTGTCCAGCTTGCTTCTTCTTCTTGAAGAATTTCTTGGGTTGAGGCTTTGTTTCCTTGGTCTTCTTCTTGTTTTCTTCATACGAGCAATCAACTATAAAGTGGTCATATTCACCATAGTTATAGCACGCCCGCCTCAGCTTCGGTCTTGATTTTTCTTTGTGTTTTCCTTCACTTGATTTGCCCCCTTGTCTTCTCTTCATCATTCTCTTGAATCTCTTCATAAAGAGGATCATGTCCTCTTTGTCAATATCGCTGCTCTCGTCATCGCTGTTCTCTTCTTGTTGAGCTTCTCGAGCTTCTTTTGACAAGGGCTTGCAAGTGGACTTCAAGGTGACCCCTTTCTTCTTTGTTGAGGTGAGGTCGGCAATCTTCTTGACATGTTTAGCTTGCTTCTCCATCATCTCGAAGTTGATGATCTTTCCAAGCAGTTCGTCCGGGGTAATTTTCTTGTACCCGGGGCTCTCTAATCATTGAGCATAGGGTGACATTGCAAGGCATGAAGGCTCTAAGGATGAGTTGATGAGTGTCTTCAATTGGTTGTACATGTCTTGCGGCGACTCATCTTCTTCTATGGCGAATCTTCCCAATTCACCTTCGATCATTTTGATCTTCACCTCTCGCACATGAAGATCGCCTTCATGTGCAGTTTGCAATGTGTCCCAAATTTCCTTTGCAATCTCGAGTCCATCCACCTTGGTGAACTCGTCCCGACTTAGTGAAGATGTGAGGACTGCTGCAGCTTGAGCATTCCGATGAATTGCTTGCTCTTGGCTTGGTGTAAGCTCTTCATCGCCGTCTGGGATATCTATTCCTGTACACACAATATGCCACAAGCTGGGATTGAGTGAGATTAAGTGCATTTTCATGTTTTTCCTCCACATTGAGTAATCATTGCCGTCAAAGTGTGGTGCTTTTCCTAGAGGAATAGACAAATAATGGCTATTGTTAGAATTTAGAGGATCGTAGTTGAAAGGATATCGGGAGTAGTCGGTGTGACTACTCCCCTTCTTCTTGTCCTCGATCTTCACTTTCCCTTTGGAGAGGGCTTTCTTTCTTAGGAGCGTCTTGAGTTCAAGCGTTTCCTCATCGTCATCCTCGAAGTCCTGAATGGCGTCGAGGAGCTTCTCCAATTTTTAAGCTTTTTCATGTTCAACCTTCTCTTGGTTGAGACTCTTGTGCACATCCTTCATGTCCGACATGTTCTCTTCGAGCAATTAGTCTCTTGCAAAAAGTCCTTCGTTGATACCAATTGAATGTGGCCTAGAGGGGGGTGAATAGGCCTCTTTGAATTTTAGTCAGAACCTGCAACACTTATCAACTTTATCAAATACCGAGAAATCGGACTAGTCCAGTGCGTGCAGACTAGATCGATCAAGTTTGATCGATTATCTCGATCCTAGACTCTATGCAGCGGAAATATACTTGAATTTTGAGTGTAATGCTTCTATGAAACTGGATGTTGTACAAGTTAACCTTATATTCAATGTTTTAACGTAATGTGAAAAAGATCAAGTGAAACCCTAGATAGCAATGAAAAGTAAGAACAATATGAACAAAGTGAAGACACATGATTTTTATCCCGTGGTTCGGTTCCCGCAGAGGTAACCTATGTCCACGTTGAGGAGTCCACAAAAGGACCGGGTCTTCTCCAACCCTACCCTCGTTGAATCACCACGGAGGCCGATTCTCTTCCACTAATAGCAAAGGGTAAATCACCAAGTTCAAGGGGCCTTCTCACAAGTTGAAGGCTCCCCAAGATTACAAACCGAACACCACCAAGAACACACTTTTAAGATCAACGATGAAACAATAGGAGTGTGTTAGAGAATCAAACCCAAGAGCTCAAATGTGTGGAATCTTGTCTCTCCTTTGATCCAAAGTGAATCCTCAAGGATTTGATCTTTCTTGTGTTGGATTGCGTGGAGAGATGCATTTTATAAGCTCTTGGAGGGTGTGACGGAGCTGGGAGTCGAGAGTAGTGAAAGTAGGGCCGTGCACATATATTTATAGGGTGTTTCCAAAAGTTACCGTTAGGGTTTCGAGAGTCCAGACTAGTATGTGGTGGAGTCTGGACTAGTCCGGTGTACAGCGTGTAGGAAACCCTAAGTTCTCAGGAATATCGGACTTGTCCGGCTTTGGGTGGACTAGTTCGATTTAGGTCCTGGAAAAGTTTGGACTAGTCTGGTTATTAGCGGAATAGTCCGACTGTGGTGAACCCCTTAGTGAATTGGGGACAAGTCTGCAGTTGGAAGACTTGTACGATTTTATACAGAGAGGTTATCGGACTAGTCTGAATATTATCGACTTGTCTGATGTCGTGCAAAGTTGTGAAGTGTTGAGGACTAGTCCGCACTAGGGAGGACTAGTCCGATCTTAGTCAGAAAGATATCAGACTAGTCCGTGGTGATATCAGACTAGTCCAGTCTGTGTAAACCTGGACTGTGCAGACAAGTCCACACTAGGAGGACTTGTCCGATTTTGAACAGAGGGATTATCGGACCAGTTCAGGGTATATCGGACTAGTCTGACCCTGTGTAAATTTGTGCATTGAATGAGTTTTCTTGTGCTTTAGCTCTTGGGGTGTGTTTCTCCGACACACTCCATACACAAAGATCTAATCTATTCAGCTCTTGAGCTCTTTTCCATATAGATCCCCATTCTCCTTTCTTTTTGCGCTTTCTTCATAGTTTCATTAAAACTTGCGCTCATCACAACAATTTGGTTAGGATCTCATTTGTTTGTCATGAAGCAACCAAAACCCACAAGGGATGCCTAGATGCACTTTCAGGTGGACGCCATGGTAACAGGGCCATCGGGACCGCCAGCTTTTGGGTGCTAGTCTCGCCCTTCTTGCTCAGTTCGGCAGTCTGAGCGACATGTCCTAATAATCTCCTGAAAAAAACTCCAGCAACTGCTTCACGCCAAATGATAGTGCCACCTTGAGTCCATAGATGAGAGTTTCATACTACGCCATGTTGTTGGTTGCCTTGAAGTCAAGGTGTACTATGTACTTGACCTTCTCCCCAATCGGAGCGAAGAGAAGGATTCTAGCTCTGGCCCCCTGCTTCTGCACGGAGTAGTCGAAGTAGAGACTCCAGTGAGGCTCAGTGAAGACTGGGACCTTGGGTTCCGACTTCTGCTCACTGGGCCCCCCTGGATTTGATGAAGAAGGGATCCACTCTGCCACGAAGTCAGCCAATGTCTGACTCTTGATAGCATGCCAAGGCAAGAATTCGAGATCAAATTCTGTCATCTCTGCTGCCCACTTTGCAATATTTCCTGTAGAATTGGGGTTATGCAATATAGCATGTAGTGGATAAGAAGTTACCACTGATATTTTGTGGGCTTGGAAGTAATGACGAAGCTTCCTTGAGGCAATAAGAACTGCATAGAGCAGTTTATGCACCTCAACATAAGGAGTCTTGGTGTCATGTAGTACTTCACTGATGAAGTACACTGGCCGCTGAACAATCTAGACCTTCCCGGAAGGGCCCGAAGCTTCTTCTTCATCAACCCGGACCCTCCTGGAGGGGTCCGAACCTTCTTCTTGAGCTACACGAACCCTCTCAGAAGGGTCTGAATCTTCTTCTTGATCAGCCGTGAGAACTCCCTTGGATGAGAGAGGTTGATCCTCAGGCAGCTTGCCTTTAAGATCCGCGCATGGGGGCTAGGACCCAGACTCGCCTTCAGGTAGTTCCAGACCCTCCCGGAAGGGTCTAGATTCCTGAACTGTAGATGGTTCCGGTATCTCCGCGACCAGGACCATGCTGACAACCTCCATAGTTGCTAAAATGTAAAGCAAAAGAGGCTCACCAGGATCTGGAGCTACTAGTATTGGTGGTGTGTTGAGGAGCTGCTTGAGCTCTTGGAACGCCTTTTCTGCTTCTTCAGACCAATTGAATGGCCCGGACTTCCTCAAAAGCTTGAAGAAGGGAAGCGCCCACTCTGTCAATCTTGAGATGAACCGGCTGAGCGCAGCTAGACATCCAATTAGCTTTTGGACATCCTTGACGCGGGCTGGGGGCCGTATCTCTTTAATAGCTTGATCTTCGCCGTATTTGCCAAAATTCCTCGGTGAGTCACCAAGAATCCAAGGAGCTTCCTGGAGCGAACCCCAAAGACACATTTGTCCGGGTTTAGCTTGGTGCGCGTTATGCGCAGCTTGTCGAAGATGGCTTGTAGGTTGTCAAGGAGTGATTCCTTGTTCTTCACCTTCACGACGATGTCATCGACGTAGACTTCCATCAAGTCCCTAATGAGCTCTCCAAATGTTTAGTGCATGGCTCACACCAAAGTTGAAGCAGCATTTTTGAGACCGAAAGGCATAGAAGTATAACAATAAAACACATATACTATTATGAAGGCAGTATGCTCTTCGTCTTCCCTAGACATTTGAATCTAATGATACCCAGAAAACGCATCTAGGAAACACAATAACTCACACCCGAAGGCGGAGTCCATTATCCGATCTATCCTAGGTAGTGGAAATGGGTCTTTTGGACATGCCTTATTCAAGGTCATGTAGTCGATGCACATTTGAAGCTTCCCACTGTCCTTGGGTACAACGACTGGGTTTGCCAGCCACCGAGGATGATGAACATCCCGGATGAAACCAGCTTCGAGCAGCTTCTTTATTTCTTGTCTGATAAAGTTCTGCCGCTCGACTGATTGCTTCCGGGGCTTCTGATGTACTGGCCGTGCGTCAGGATATATCTTCAGGTTGTGCTCAATCACCTCCCTTGGGATCCCAAGAATCTGTAACGGTTGCCATGCAAACATGTCAACATTCGCCTGGAGGAAAGTGGTGAGCGTGACTTCCTATTTGTTGTCCACACCTCCTGATATACGGGTGATCTGGGCAGCATCAGAACCAATTTGGATGACTTTCACGAGAATTTCAGTGTTGCCGCTTGGTTGCATGCATGGTGCAGAGGTTGAGCCTCGTTGATGAGAGCTCGGAGATTGATTAGCTTGCTCCTTGTCAGATCTTTCGTCCTATGCTGTTGCAAGTGCTTGGAGTTCTTCCAGCGCGGTGACTCCCACAGTGCAATCCCCACGGATCCGAAGAACGCCTAAAGGAGTCGGCATCTTCAACACCAAGTAGCCGTAATGAGCTGCGGCCATAAACCTATATAGGGTTGGCCTGCCTAGGATGGCGTTGAAGAGAAGGCTAATGTGCGCTACATCAAAGACCAACTTCTCAGTCCTATAATTGTCCTGAGTCCCGAAGGTCATCGGGAGTGTAATTGACCTGAGAGGAGTGATAACTCCCGGACCTACTCCAGAGAAGGGACATGAGGGGCGAAGGTCCGAGATGCTGAGCTGGATCTTCACGATCGCTTCGTAGCTCAGGAGGTTGAGTACCGCACCTCCATCCACCAAGACATGATAGAGCTGGACATTATTGATGGTAGGAGAAACCATCAATGGCAGTTGACCAGCTCCGATCTTGTTTTTCGGGCAATCTGAAGCATCAAAAGTGATGGCAGTGTCCATCCACTTTTGATGGTATTCTGCCTTGGCGGTGGGAGCTATGGCAGCCATCTCCCGACGCATGGTCTTGAGGATGCATCGCGAGGTAATATCCCAGGACCCTCCATATATCGTATGGAGAGTCTTCCGAAGCTCGTTGTCGAAGGTGTCAGAATCATCGTCGATGGTGTTGTAGACGGCTTTTAGGACATTCTTAGGGTCCTGGAAACCTAGCTCCTGATTACCCGGAGCTTCGTCGACCTTCTGCTTTCCTTCCTGTTGACAGAAAGGAGCTTCTTCTTGGCGGTTGTGGTTGCGCTCAATAAGACGCTTGACCTCGCGGTAGTCTTCGAGATTGTGGGTGTCCGTTTTGTGGATAGGACACCACATATTTTCACCGCCGCCATCCTTAGACAATGGTGATGGACATTTTTCGGGGCATGGCCCCCGACCATCAAGAGCTGCAGCTACAATAGCAATAAGCGTGCCGGCCAACGACTTCTTCTTGCCGTTGGACTTTTTTTTTCCACTGCTGGAGGTAGAAGATTTAGCCTTGGAGGAGGATTTACCAGCCTTCGGAGCTGGTTTGGAGTGCATCTCTAGGCCCTCTGCAGCCCTAGCACATTTGTCGGCTAGGCTGAAGAGCTCCATGACGCTGCTGACTTCTTTCGTTGCTTGCTTCTCTAGCATCTTCTTATATCTAACTCCCTGTCAAAATGCGACAACGACAAAAGTGTTGGAGATTGAAGGGATAGTATTCTGTACCTAAGAAAACTGCTAGATGAATGATCGCTGTGATTTTCCCATCTTCTGTTGTACGACAAATAAATCCAGCTCTGTGTTGGGTAGGGTATAGGAGCTCCCGAAGTTGGCAGTGAACTGGCGGCAAAGCTCCACCCAACTATCGATGGAGTCAGGTGGAAGACTCATGAACCAGGACCTGGTTGTCTCGGTTAGAGCCACTGGGAAGTAATTGACCATCATGACCTCATTGCCTCCACCAGCGAGGATAGTGGTAGAGTAGATCTGGAGGAACTCGACGGGGTTGACAGTCCCGTCGTACTTCTCCATCAAATGAGGTCGGAACTTCGGAGGCCATTCGACCATGCGAATATACATGGCCAGGGATGAACAACCGCCCCTACTCCAAAAGGAGAAGGGTTTTCACGAGCCTCTCGCATCTCGCGAGCGCGCTCAATTTGGACACGGCCATCCTGCCGCCTATATCGGTGATCGAGCTCCAGCCGAAGATCATGCATCAAAAGCCTCGATGCTGCATGGGTACAGTGTGCCCCGAAGGGCAGCGACGTCACTTGCTGGGAGGGCCCACATCTCCTGTGCTGTGATGCCTGAGGACCAAGTCTACCAGACAAGGTCCTATTTCTTGAAGGTGCCTACCCAACAGGGGGCGGACCTTGGTTGTTGATGGCATCGCCTGCGGCTTCAACCAAATGCTCCACATCAGCGCGCCACTGTTCCATTACACCCTGAGGTGCTTCAGGCGCAGGTGGACGCTGAAGAAGAGTCTGCGCTGCATTCAGTGCGTTCTCAGGGTTGTTTGTTGATGTAGTGACCGACGCGAAGACACCATCCTATTGTCCAGCATTGTTTGCCAGAGCAGGTGGTGGTGGTGGTGGAATGACACCCACCAGAACAACAACACGAGCTAGCTGTTGCACATTGGAGGGATTCCCTCCATCAGGCTGTCCATCATGGCCATTGGACGATGTTGCGATGGAATCCACCATCTCGAAATCTCTAGAGCACCCCCTACCTGGCGCTCTGCATGTCGAAGTGTTGCTACGACACTTCCCCCGATACTACTAAAGCGTAGTCCGCGAAGGTTCATATTCGGTTGGGGCACACATAAGATTATGAACGAGATGGTGACACAAGGGATTTTACGTGGTTCGAGCCACCTGAGCGTAATACCCTACTCCATGGGGTGGTTGTTCATGAACTTGCGTAGTATGCGTCTGAGCTTGAGTTGGCTTGGTTGGCCTTGTCTCTACCATGCGGTGCAACCCTTTTATATGCTAAGGACTGACCGTTACATGGTCTGCCTGACCGAACAGGTGGCCCCGACTATAATTAGTCACCTATACACGATCTACATGTATAAACTATGATTAATTGAGTGATAACACATCTTAATGGCGGCATTACCAGCCTTGAAGGTCCCCTGATCGTGTGTCATTAATACTGAGTTAATGACATATTAATCTGGTCTTGTAATGGTTGTTTTAATAGCCTCTTGAATGTTCGTGCTGTTGGAGATCCAACAGTCTTCCTGTTGGAGGCTTAGGTCTGGAGGCTCAACACGTGGCAGTTTCAGAGCTTCTCTCTGTGGGGAGGCAGGTCCAAAGCTGCTAACACATGGCAGCACCGGAGCTTCCCTCTACTGGGGGTTAGATCTGGGGCCACTGGACACGTGGCATGTCCGGAGCTTCCCTAAGAAGGGAGTCAGGTACAGCCCAGTGATACACGTAGCACTGGCAGTTCTACTCAAATGAGCGAGGCAGGTCCAGTGCCGCGGGACACGTGTGGCCTTCGAAAGTCTTCAACTCGGATTGGTGGAACTCCGTAGTTTTAATCGCGGTAACTATGGGTACCTGGTATCTACGGTACTAAGAGAACTATTTGTGGTTTAATATGTAGAGTAATCAAGTAAAATATGTGCATATAAAATAAAAGAGAGCGGGGCTGAGAAATAGGTTGTCAATACAGAAAACAGGCAAATTTATGACTATATTACTTTATTTATGAGATAGCGGGGCTGAGAAATAGCTTATTTATGATGATATTACTTTATTTATGATGGTTTTTGGCCGACGCTAGTTAATAGTCATAAATAATATTATTTACGACGGTTACTGAATGTAGGCCTAGAGGGGGGTGAATAGGCCTTTTGAATTTTTGTCGAATCCTACAACACTTAACAGCAAGTTCAATACCAGAGAAATCGGACTAGTCCGGTAAAGTGCGGACTAGTCCGGTGTTCACGGACTAAGTTGATCAAGATTAATCGATTAGGTTGATTCTTTAATGTATGCAACGGAAATATAGAATCAAACAATAGTTTAACAGTTATATATGGGATTGTGTCACAATTAAGGCTTGTGTTCAACAATTTAATGTAAATTGAACAATGAGTATCAAACCCTAGAGTAAGTAGATCAATTTGAGTGATGAACCCAAAAAGGACAAGACACACAATTTATCCCGTGGTTCGGCTACCACGAAGGCAACCTACATCCACGTTGAGGAGCCCACAAAAGGACCGGGTCTTCTCCAACCCTTCCCTCGTCGGATCGCCACAAAGGCCAATCCTCTTCCACTAATCACAAAGGGGTAAATAACCAAATTCAAGGGGCGTTCTCAAACGTTGAGAGCTCCCTTAGATTACAAATCACAATGCCACCAAAAACACACTCAGAGATTACAATTGAAACGCAGGAGTGTGTTAGAGATTCAAACCAAGAGCTCAATGATGTGTGCCAAGAGTCTCTCCAATGATCTAGAAGTGATCCTCAAAGGATTGATCGATTTTGCACATAATTTTGTGGACAGAGGTGGTTTTTGAGTCTCTTGGGAGGTGTGACGGCGCTAGGGTTCGATAGTGGGTAAAAGTGGGCCGTGCACCTCTATTTATATGGGGTTTCTAAAAGTGACCGTTAGGGTTCAGAAAGATCGAACTAGTCCGTGGTGGTCATCGGACTAGTCCGGTGTGCTGAGTGTAGCAAACCCTAAGTGTCCCGAAATATCGGACTAGTCCGGTCGAAAGCGGACTTGTCCGATTTCACTACTGGAAATCTTCGGACTAGTCTGATAGGCATCGGACTTGTCCGACCATGTGAAACCCTAAGTGTGTTGGATGACAAGTCCGCACTTGGAGGACTTGTCCGATTTAGATCAGTGGGTATTTCGGACTAGTCCGTGTAAACATCGGACTTGTTCGAAGTGGATCAGAAGGAATATCGGACTAGTCCGGTTGACAACGGACTTGTCCGATTTTGTGTGACTTGTGAAGTGTGTTGAGGACTAGTCCGCCCTGGAGAGGACTAGTCCGACTCAAGTCAGAAAGATATCGGACTAGTCCAACAGATATCAGACTTGTCCGATCTGGTGCAGAAAGGATATCGGACTAGTCCGGTTAACAACGGACTAGTCCGGTCCTGTGTAACTTTGTGCAGTATGTGTGTGTGCTTAAACATGATTGAGCTCTTGGGTGTGTTTCCTTAACATACTCCATACACAATAGTCTACTATTTCTTTTCCTTGAGCTCAAGTTCACTTTGCTCCTCATTATCTCTTCTTTTTGGCATTTTGCTCATTTTTCATTATTGGCATGCATTCATCTCAATCAAAAGGTTAGGATCCCAATTGCTTGTCATAAATCATCCAAAACCCACAAGGGAGTCCTAGATGCACTTTCAATCTCCCCCTTTTTGGTGATTTATGACAACCAATTGTGATTTCACAAAATATGACAAAAAGAGATGAGATTTTCATAAAGTATGCACATATGACTCAAAAATACATCAAGCAGTAAGAGAAATATCCATATGTGCATTCTTTATGGTGGGATGCATAACTAAGTGCATTGAAACATTGAGAATGACATAATTTACATTGATGAAACAATACAAAGTACATATGTCATTTCAGGAGCAAAATTGCAGATTTCAACACATACTTGCAAATTAATTAAGCATTTCAACATAGAACCATAGTTGATATGAAAACAGCGATAAAGCATTACAATCACAAAAAAAGAGATAAAGAGGACTCTCTCCTCGCATCCTACCACAGCTAAAGCTAAGACTCGACTCCCCCTCAATCTCTCCCCCTTTGGCATCAAGACACCAAAAAGGAAGGAGAGGAGGGTCCTAGGGTCTTCACTCTTCACGGTCGGTCCTCTCGTCGTCGTCTTTGTCTTCATCATCATCAGCTTGACGAGGAGGGGAAGGAGGAGGGACGCAGTCGCTCGAGCCCCCAATGCCAAAGTAGGCAAGCTCGGAGGGGTTAAGAGGCCCGAGCTCGGTGAAGTCCGGGTCGGACTCTTTAGAAATCACTAGAGATCCAATGGGGTTGATCTCCAGTTTCTGGCAGATTTGCTTCACATTGGCTTTTATATACTTCATGTCCTCCTTTCTTCTCTTGTTGAGCTTGTGGACCTTCACTTCGGTCTTTTTGCAGGAGGAGAATATGGCAGTCAGGTACTTGAGGATCCCACTAACTGATCCTCTCTGAGGGGCTTCCCTAGAGGTAGGGACAGCCCTAGCATTGCTTCTTGATCTTGCTGGTGCCTCGGGACTGGAGGCCGGCGAGAGAGCAGCCTGGACACTCACTGGTTGAGGCTTCTGAGGCTTCAAAGGAGTGTGCTCCACATCCTTCACGAACTCAATACCTGTGACTTTCTCAATCATATACATGAGGTAGGGAGCATAGCCACATGACCTGTTAGATGTGCAGGATATGTTGAACATATCATTCCAAATATATTCCGCCACATCAAATGGGCGGTCCTTGCTTATGACTCTCATTAGGGTTCGGAGGTAACCCTGCACGCTCCCAGCATCTCCATCTTTAGGAGCAATAGTCTTCCTCAGCACTCTGTTGAGAACCACAAAGAATGGTTTCATGTACTTTGTAGAGGGAGGGACAAACTTTGAGTTCGGCTCATATAGGAATTTCATCCTATCCTTCTCCATGACACCTATGTTGTGGATGATCAGCCTGTCATGTCCAGAGGTGTCCAGATGGAGCAGATTAGCAAAGTCCTCCTGAGTGATACTATACTTAGATCCGTGTGTCATCCAAGTAACACTCTCTTCATCCTCACTTGAGAAGTGGCAAGTTGCAAAGAACTGTGCAATCACTTCATCATTCCAGTTATGCCTGAAGGCAAAGAGATCCTTCAGGCCATGCCTCTCAACTGCTGCAATGACTTCATCAAAAGCTGAGCACTTCTTCTTCTCAAGGTGTGCCCAGTCAATCCACTGACTGCGCACCACCGGTGTCTTCATTGGGAGATACACCGCTTTGTAGAAGTCTGCATGGAAGTTGCACCAAAACCTTCCATCGACAGCTTGCTTTGGCCTGCCATACCAGTCAATGCTTCTGAACTTGGCTGCAGAATCACTACCCTTGCCGTTGAACTTCTCCTCAGTAGGGTCCCGAACCCCTTCCCTGGGAGCATGGAGCTTCAAAGGCCCGACTGGCCCCGTTGCAATCCCCTTGCCCTTGCCCTTGGCTTGGCGAGAGGCACTTGAGGATGCTGCTGCCTTCGACACTGGCTTCTTTGCCAGCACCTTTCTCCGAACCTGAGGAGGTGAAGGAGCTGGCTCCGAGGGTCTTTCTTGGTGTTTCTTTCCAAGACCCGTCGAGGACCGAGGTGCCACTTCCTGGTCCAACTCGGCCTCAAAGTCGGAGATTTCGTTGTTTGAGCTCGACATGATCTGAGAATGATTTTGCAAGAATGATGGTAAGTGATACAAGGCATAGGTATGGAAAGATAGCAGTGAATTGCATTGAGTAATTGAAAATTAGGTTTTCAGTTCAGAAACATCGGACTTGTCCGGTGCACAGGCACGGACTAGTCCGGTGGACCGGACTTGTCCGTGCACGGACCGGACTAGTCCGGTGTTCATCCTCAAAAACCTAACAGATTGATCAAGGAATGATTCCTAATGCAGATCTAGTCTAGCGTACACGTAGTACATCAAATAAGCATGTATCTAGTGAAGGATGCTAGGCTATACGATCAACAATGGAGAAAAGCAAGATTTCTAGGGTTTTGAAGAAATTTACCGAAGAAATCGATTGACGCTTGAAGATTTGGGGGTTGGAGGCCGGACAAGTCCGCTAGATTCAATCCCCAAGAGGTCAAGCTTGATCTCCGCCCAAATGTGGACTTTTTCGACGAAGGGGGCAAAGAATCGCCTTGGTGGCTCGAGCGCAAGAGAGAGGAAAGCGTGAGCAAAAGTGGGGATGAGAAGATTAGGGTTTGGTGGCGGCTAGGGTTATGGACACGAAAAATCGGACAAGTCCGGACATGACCGGACTAGTCCGAAGTCATCCAGAGAGCTATATCGGACTAGTCCGTGGTCTATCGGACTAGTCCGGCCTAACCGGCACTCTGCGGACTAGTCTGCAAGGGCGGACTAGTCCGGGTAACCACGGACTAGTCCGTGATCACCAGGAGAAAATGCATAGCCCATTCATATATATTTGAAGGTTCACTAATAGAGAATAGGAGGGGCAAAACAAAACAATTAATCTTGATGAATTGGACCAGTAAGCATACAACAATCACACAATGATCATAATTCATCAAGATCTAATAATTGACATAGTTTTTCGAGAAGAAATGGAGAGGGATGATTTTCACAATTCAGTCAAAATTTTGAAGAGTTCATACAGGTATGCAATTTTTCAAGCCACACTCCGAGAATCAAGGATATTTAGTTCATTTCGGAGTTCGCAAAAACGCTTTTCATCAAGTGGCTTGGTGAATATGTCGGCCAATTGTTCTTGGGTGTTGACATGTGAGATGGTAATGTCTCCTTTCATGGAATGGTCTCTCAAGAAATGATGTCTTATGTCTATGTGTTTAGTTCTAGAGTGCTCAACTGGATTGTGGGCTATTTTAATGGCACTCTCATTGTCACAAAGAAGAGGAATACGATTCATATTGTAACCGTAATCTCTTAGAGTTTATCGCATCCAAAGGAGTTGTGCACAACAACTCCCGGCTGCAACATACTCCGCTTCTGCTGTGGATAAAGCAATGGAATTTTGTTTCTTGGATGACCAAGAAACTAAGGATCTCCCTAGGAATTCGCATGTCCCAGAGGTGCTTTTTCTATCTACTTTGCACCCGGCATAATCTACATCGGAGTAACCAATGAGATTGAATTTTGAGCCTTTTGGGTACCAAAGACCAAGGTTGGGTGTATGAACTAAATATCTCAAGATTCTTTTTACGGCTGTCAAGTGACATTCCTTAGGGTTGGCTTGAAATCGTGCACACAGACATACACTCAACATAATATCTGGCCTAGATGCACATAAGTAAAGTAGAGATCCAATCATGGAGCGATATACCTTTTGATCGACGCTAGGTCCATCTTCATTGAGATCCAAGTGGCCATTCGTTGCCATGGGGGTCTTTATGGGCTTTGCCTTGTCCATGCCAAACTTCTTGAGTATGTCCTGCGTGTACTTGGTTTGGCTTATGAACGTTCCTTCTCTTTGTTGCCGCACTTGGAATCCCAAGGAGTACTTCAATTCTCCCATCACTGACATTTCAAACCTGTCTGTCATGATTCTACTAAATTCTTCACAGAAGGATTGGTTAGTTGACCCAAATATTATGTCATCAACATAGATTTGACAGATAAAAAGATCATTATCTAAATTATTTGTGAATAATGTATAGTTTACTTTGCCAATTTGAAAACCATTTTCAATTAAGAAATCTCTAAGACACTCATACCAAGCTCTAGGAGCTTGTTTGATGCCGTAGAGAGCCTTACGCAATTTATATACGTGGTTGGGAAATTCTTCATATTCAAACCCGGGTGGTTGCTCCACGTACACTTCTTCCTTGATCGGTCCGTTGAGGAAGGCGCTTTTCACGTCCATTTGATACAGCTTGAAATCATGGTGAGTAGCATATGCAAGTAATATTCTAATAGATTCAAGACTAGCTACTGGAGCAAAAGTCTCATCGAAATCCAAACCTTCGACTTGTGAGTACCCTTTGGCCACAAGTCGCACCTTGTTTCTTGTTACCACTCCGTGTTCGTCTTGTTTGTTGCGGAAGACCCACTTGGTGCCCACTATGTTTGCATTGGGTCTTGCCACAAGTTCCCACACCTCGTTCCTCTTGAAGTTGTTCAATTCTTCTTGCATTGCCACCACCCAGTCCGGATCCTTCAATGCATCCTCAATCCTGCGTGGTTTCAAAAAGGAGACAAATGAGCAATGCTCACAAAAGTTAGCTATGCGAGATCTAGTGGTCACTCCCTTTTGGATGTCACCGATGATGTTGTCGATTGGGTGATCCCTTTGAATGCATTGGTGTACTCTTGGGTGGGGCACTTGGGGAGTTGTGTCTTCATGATCGTTCTCTTCTCCCCCTGAGTGGTTGCCATCGTTGACTTGTTGATCATCCTCATACTCTCGTGCTTGTGTTGAAGCTCCCCCTTGATTGTTGGTCTCCTCTGGTGGTTCATTTTCCTCATTTATGTGTGAAGGTGATTCTTGTGGTCGAACTTCACCTAGAGCCATTCTTTTCAATGCTAGACAAGGAGCTTCTTCTTTACCTAATTCACATGGATCAACTTGCTCCTTTTGGGAGCTGTTAGTCTCATCGAACACTACGTCACGTGCTACTTCAACAAGTCCGGAGGCCTTGTTGAAAACACGATAGGCGTAGGTGTTCGAATCGTAACCGAGCAAGAAACCTTCATCAGACTTCGAAGCGAACTTTGAAGTCCTGGGCTTCTTGTTCAGGATATAACATGGAGAACCGAAAACTCGAAAGTAAGAAATGTTTGGTTTGTTACCAGTGAGTAGCTCATAGGGAGTTTTCTTGAGTAGTCGATGAAGATAAAGCCGATTTGCGGTGTGTCAAGCGGTGTTAATCGCTTCCGCCCAAAATCGATCCGAAGTCTTGTATTCATCGAGCATAGTTCTAGCCATCTCTATGAGTGTTCGGTTCTTCCTTTCGGCAACTCCATTTTGTTGTGGTGAGTATGGCGCTGAAAATTCGTGCTTGATGCCCCGTTCATCAAGGTACTCCTCCACTTGTATGTTCTTGAACTCCGTGCCATTGTCGCTTCGAATACTCTTGATTGACAATGAAAACTCGTTTTGAGCTCGCTTGAAGAAGTTCTTGAGTGTTCCTTGTGTTTCTGACTTATCATGCAAAAAGAAAACCCAAGTGAAGCGAGAAAAGTCATCAATGATAACCAAACCGTATTTGTTACTGCCGATGCTTATGTAAGCAACTGGACCAAACAAGTCCATGTGAAGTAGTTCGAGCGGTCTTGTTGTAGCCATGATGTTCTTTGTGGGATGATGTGCTCCAACTTGCTTCCCGGCTTGGCACGCGCTACAAGTCCTGTCTTTCTCAAAAACAACATCTTTCAAACCTCGGATGTGATCGCCCTTGAGGACTTTTTGAAGATTCCTCATACCAACATGTGCTAGCCGTCTATGCCACAACCAACCCATGTTGGTTTTTGCAATCAAGCATGTGTCGAGTTTGGCTTTATCCTTGTTGAAGTCAACAAGGTAAAGCTTTCCCTTCAACATACCCTTGAAAGCAACGGAACCATCACTTCTCCTTGAGACGGTCACACCCTCGTTAGTGAACAAGCAATTATAACCTTTGTCACATAATTGGGATATGGACAGCAGGTTCTAATCTAAAGATTCAACATGTAAAACCTGAGAAAGTGTGTGTTCAGAGGATATTGCGATTTTACCGGTACCGAGCACCCTTCCTTGACTATTATCTCTGAAGTAGATGCCTTCGTTTGGGTCCTTGTTTTCTTCATATTCCATGAACATCCTCCTTTCTCCAGTCATGTGGTTGGTGCATCCACTGTCTAGCACTCATTTGGCTCCACCGGAGGAATAGGTCTGCAAAAGCAAATTATGCTTTGGTTTTAGGTACCCAAGCTTGCTTGGGTCCTTGAAGGTTAGTTACAATACATTTGGGCACCCACACATGGGATTTTGTGTTCCCATGGCGTGGCCCAACATAATAAGCATAAACCTTACCATGATTGTTTCTCATTAATACATAAGTGACATCAAAAGTTTTAAATAGAAGTTGCCGTTGCTTATGAATCGGACTAGTCTGGGTGGCCGAACTTGTCCGGATGACCGGACTTGCCCGGACACCGACCGGACTAGTCCGGTATTCATGCGAGTTCAGTTTCTTATTCTTTAACTTATCAGTTTGAGAGGGTCTTCCCTTCACAAAGGAGATCCTTCCCTTGTTATTCTTATGATTCCAGCATGTTGCTTTCCATCATAAGAGTAACCAATGCCATATTTGACATTTGGAGGTCTTTGGACCAAGTATGCACTACGTGCATAGTTGATCTTCTCCTTGTCAAATATTCCACATTGGGTAGGATTTTTATCTTTTGTGGAGGTTGACTTCTCCTTCAAGCTGGTGTTGATTTTACTACATGTGCACATATGAACAAGATCAGTTTTAGTTTTTTGAGAAGGTGAACTTGAAGAGGAGGAAGGTTCACTTAGCTTGAGTGACTCAACTTGCACTTCAAGGATTTTGTTAACCTTGATCAGGTCAGCAAGTTGGTCCTTGATTGCAACATTTGAGTCAGTTAACTCCAAGCAAGTTTTCTTGCTTGAAGCTAGCTCAAGCTCTAGTGAACTGTTTTTCTCCTTTTCAAGCTCTAGGAGTTTGTCAAGTTTGACATACTTCTCCTTTTGGGAGATAATCATATCCTCTTGACGATCAATTAACCTCTCCTTCTCAACAAGTTGGTCAAGTAAAAATCTCATTTTAGCAGTAGTTTTCCTATCTAGTCCATTTAGCATGTCCTCATCATCACTATCTAGTTCATCATCACTAGAGTAGGAATGCATGGAAGGGGTTTTGATGTTTACCTTGCGTTTACCTTCCTTTGCCATGAGACAAGTACCATTTCCCTTCTTTGCGCCGAGTGTGGGGAACAGTGTGGATTTCTTGGATGTGCTTTCTATGGCTATGCTAGCCATCTCTTCTTCATCGGATGATGAGGACTCATCGTTTGAGTCCCACTCCTTCCCAATATGTGCTTGTTTGGCTTGTTTCTTCTTCTTGAAGAATTTCTTGGGTTGAGGCTTGGTTTCTTTAGTTTTCTTCTTGTTGTCCTCATACGGGCAATCAACTATAAAGTGGTTATACTCACCACAATTATAGCACGCCCGCCTCATCTTTGGCTTCGTCCTTTTCCTTGTACTTTCCTTCACTTGATTTTGTTCCCTGTCTCTTCTTCATTATTCTCTTGAACTTTTTCATGAACAAAATCATATCTTCTTCATCTAGCTCACTACTCTCGTCATCACTGTCCTCCTCTAGTTGTGCTTCTCTTGCTTCTTTGGATAGAGGCTTGAGAGTAGATTTTAGGGCAACTCCTTTCTTCTTGGCCGAGGTGAGGTCGGCAATTTCTTTGACGTGCTTGGCTTGTTTCTCCATCATTTAAAAGTTGATAATTTTACCAAGCAATTCATCTGGAGTCATCCTTTTGTAACCAGGGCTTTCTCTGATCATTGAGCATAGCGTGACATTGCGAGGCATAAAAGCTCTAAGGATGAGCTTTACCACCTCGTGGTCATTCCACTTCTTGCTCCCATATGATCGAACCTTGTTGACAAGTGTCTTCAATTGGTTGTACATGTCCTGGGGTGACTCGTCTTCCTCAATTGTGAATCTTCCTAGTTCCCCTTTGATCATTTCAATTTTTGCCTCACGCACATGCCAGTCACCTTCATGTGCTGTTTGTAGTGTATCCCATATCTCCTTAGCAATTTCGAGTCCATCCACCTTGGTGAACTTGTCTCGACTGAGAGAGGAGGTGATTACGGCTGCGGCTTGAGCGTTTCTATGGATGGCCTGCTCTTGACTTGGGGTGAGCTCTTCGTCGTCATCCGGAATATCTATCCCTGTACATACAACATGCCATAAACTTGGATTGAGGGAAATCAAATGCATCTTCATATTCTGCCTCCACATGGAGTAATCACTCCCATCAAAGTGTGGGTCTTTTCCAAGTGGGATAGATAAGTAGTGATTGTTATTGGAATTTAGACGATCATAATTAAAAGGATATCGAGAGTAGTCGGTGTGACTACTCCCCTTCTTCTTCTCTTCAACTTTCGCTTTCCCTTTGGAAAGTGCCTTCTTTCTGAGGAGCGCCTTTAGCTCCAGCGTCTCCTCATCGTCGTCCTCGAAGTCTTGAATGGCTTCGAGGTACTTCTCCCGTTTTTGGGTCTTGTCGTTGTTGACTTCCTCTTGGTTGTTGATTTTGTGGACGTCCTTCATGTCCGACATGATCTCTTCGAGTGGTTAAACTCTTTCTTGAAGAACCCTCTCTGATACCAATTGAATGTAGGCCTAGAGGGGGGTGAATAGGCTTTTTGAATTTTTGTCAGATCCTGCAACACTTAACAGCAAGTTCAATACCAGAGAAATCGGACTAGTCTGGTAAAGTGCGG
This sequence comes from Tuctoria greenei, assembly GCA_036927565.1. Classification (NCBI taxonomy): domain Eukaryota; kingdom Viridiplantae; phylum Streptophyta; class Magnoliopsida; order Poales; family Poaceae; genus Tuctoria; species Tuctoria greenei. The sequence continues at coordinate 154,252,458 of JAYESD010000001.1, forward strand.
ACTAGTCCGGTGTTCACAGACTAAGTTGATCAAGATTAATCGATTAGGTTGATTCTTTAATGTATGCAGCGGAAATATAGAATCAAACAATAGTTTAACAAATATATATTGGATTGTGTCACAATTAAGGCTTGTGTTCAACAATTTAATGTAAATTGAACAATGAGTATCAAACCCTAGAGTAAGTAGATCAATTCGAGTGATGAACACAAAAAGGACAAGGCACACAATTTATCCCGTGGTTCGGCTACCACGAAGGCAACCTACATCCACGTTGAGGAGCCCACAAAAGGATCGGGTCTTCTCCAACCCTTCCCTCGTCGGATCGCCACGAAGGCCAATCCTCTTCCACTAATCACAAAGGGGTGAATAACCAAATTCAAGGGGCATTCTCACATGTTGAGAGGTCCCTTAGATTACAAATCACAATGCCACCAAAAACACACTCAGAGATTACAATTGAAACGCAGGAGTGTGTTAGAGATTCAAACCAAGAGATTACAATTGAAACGCAGGAGTGTGTTAGAGATTCAAACGAAGAGCTCAATGATGCGTGCCAAGAGTCTCTCCAATGATCTAGAAGTGATCCTCAAAGGATTGATCGATTTTGCACTTAATTTCGTGGAGAGAGGTGATTTTTGAGTCTCTTGAGAGGTGTGACGGCGCTAGGGTTTGAGAGTGGGTAAAAGTGGGCCATGCACCTCTATTTATATGGGGTTTCTAAAAGTGACCGTTAGGGTTCAGAAAGATCGGACTAGTCCGTGGTGGTCATCGGACTAGTCCGGTGTGCTGAGTGTAGAAAACCCCAAGTGTCCCGAAATATCGGACTAGTCCGGTCAAAAGCGGACTTGTCCGATTTCACTACTAGAAATCTTTGGACTAGTCCGATAGGCATCGGACTTGTCCGGCCATGTGAAACCCTAAGTGTGTTGGATGACAAGTCCGCACTTGGAGGACTTGTCCGATTTAGATCAGTGGGTATTTCGGACTAGTCCGTGTAAACATCGGACTTGTCTGAAGTGGATCAGAAGGAATATCGGACTAGTCCGGTTGACAATGGACTTGTCCGATTTTGTGTGACTTGTGAAGTGTGTTGAGGACTAGTCCGCCCTGGGGAGGACTTGTCCGACTCAAGTCAGAAAGATATCGGACTAGTCCGACAGATATCGGACTTGTCCGATCTGGTGCAGAAAGGATATCGGACTAGTCCGGTTAACAACGGACTAGTCCGGTCCTGTGTAACTTTGTGCAGTATGTGTGTGTGCTTAAACATGATTGAGCTCTTGTGTGTGTTTCCTTAACACACTCCATACACAATAGTCTACTATTTCTTTTCCTTGAGCTCAAGTTCACTTTGCTCCTCATTATCCCTTCTTTTTGGCATTTTGCTCATTTTTCATTATTGGCCTGCATTCATCTCAATCAAAAGGTTAGGATCCCAATTGCTTGTCATAAATCATCCAAAACCCACAATGGAGTCCTAGATGCACTTTCAGTTACCGTCGTAAATAAATCCGTTTACGATAGTCGGGATCAGTCGTCGTAAATAAAGTCCCATGCCACGTGGGTCCTGGGGCACCATCTATTTACAACGGCCTTCTGAGTCATCGTAAATAGATATGGTCTATTTACGATGGCCTTCTAGGCCATCGTAAATAGTACACGGTTATTTAGAATGGCATGTATACAAGCTTTTCAAATTTTTTTTAAAAAAAAACTAAAAATTGTCTAACCTGGCACGATGATGGGCTCACAGACAGATACAATACATCATAACACACACACACACACACACACACACACACACACACACACACACACACACACACACACACACACACACACACACACACACACACACACACACACACACACACACACACATATATATATATATACATGCATTATAAAACATCGCACAATACACAACAAGTCTCTAAACTACACGCTACTGCGTTCGCTACCTCCGGAGCATCGGAAGTCATCATCGCACCGGGATCTAGGTGCCAGTAGGTCTCGCGAAGGAGTATGATCCTCCATCACCAATTTCTATGATGTACTATAGTGTAGTTAGACAAATTCATAGTTTCAAAACTTATGACGAGCTAGAATCGACGAAAACTTACCTGTCCTCCTATAGTAGGAGCCTGTGGCTGTGAAACCGGCAACTGCCATGTGGAAACGACGACCTGCTGATGCAAGCCTGTGATTACAAAGCACTAGCACATTCATATTAATAAAATTCTAGAAATATTACGTATTTTAACTAACTTACTTGAATTGCCTCTTGTATTTGTACCATGAACTCGTCTCATTCCCTAGCATCCGCCTCTTGCCTCCGGAGTCTCTCCCGCATTATCCGGAACTCCTCCTGGATGCTCTGGAGCTTCAGATCCCTCTCCGAGGGACGGTGACTTGGTCCAAACGACTGTGATGAAGAGACCCTCGAGTAAGGACGCGCCTCCCTCGAGTCAAACACTCCATTAAAGATTGCAAACCTACAAAAAGAATATAAATTAAGATTAACATTTTGTTTATTGAATTGAACAAGATTAAAACATATTGTTGAGTTACTCACCATCTATGAGCCTTCTCGCCTCCGCTGGCATACAAGACACGGTATTGATTGGCGAGTTTTTTGAATCCTATCGTTCCCCGTGAAGCCGCACCGCCTCCTGCACATACCTTGTCTGCAAATACAAGAAAAAAATATAAGCTTGTTAACAACATTATTAGTTATAATAGAATTCAAGTTACTTACCAGTCGATCCGTCACCAACCAAGAGCACAACTGGTTCGGCTGTTAAGGGTCACTTCCTTTGTGACCCCTCTTCCAAATCTGCATAGCGATTGGCTCCTGACCATTGTCGAGCTCCTATCGAGATGTGTTAGTAGGATTTATATATTTTTAATATTTAAAAAGAATTAGTAGCACACTTACAATCCGTTTAGCGAGATGTAGATGTCCATCGGGGCCATAGGTATGGCCCCTGGAGGCCCTTTGCTCTCTCGGGCCCTCTTGGACACAGTGTTGAACTGCTGCTGGCCTAGAGCCTACAACGGGCTCCGTATGCATCCGAACAGTCCTCCAACCAGGACACAACGACCTGCACACATTTAGTATTTGATAAAAACATTGTTAACATACTCAATAGTGAAGCTAAAATGACAAGTTAACTCCACGAACTATTACTCCACCAAGTAAATGTCGACCGCCTTTTTGAATGCCCCACCCAGCTCCTCTTGTCCTGGATGCTTCTTCAGGTACTCCCTGGTAGCATGAATCCGGGCGTTGGTGAGCGCTTGCGTAAGAAGCTTTTGGCCGTTCTTGTTGAAGACAGCCCTATCGTAGTCCAACTTAGTGTCTCCAAATGATACCTAGCCTCGCGAACAAATATATGAGTGCATTCCATGCCTCACTATCGGACAGTGTGTCATGACACCTTATGCTCACGTAAACCTTATTTATGCCACCTCATGTGTCTGGCAGTTCTTTTTGAGAGAACAACTGCTTCAACCAAGGTATGACAGACAAGTAACAAAGCTACTTTGTGCAACTTCTCTCATCATATTTTCACCATCGTCATTAACAACTTTCACAAACCTCGATTTACCACTTCTTAAGCATTTGTTCTCTTTGACATATTTTTTTCCAAAAAAGCATGCAGTTGTCTTGGCACACATGAATCTTCTCATATTTCGTACGGAGACCAGAAATCAATTTCTTCGACTGATACATATCTTTAGGCACTTTATGAGGTTGTGGAAGGATACGCTAATCAGTTGGACAAGATCGTTATAGCAGTTATTGAAGAAGAAACACTTAGACTTAATTATTGTAAGTCTAGTCATGAAAGTAAGGAGGGACACTTGTTTGTGTCCATGCAGCAGCTCTTCTGAAGCTTTAAGAATCTTGAAGAACGCTTCAACCTCTGCTTAGGAGGATCCTTCGTCAACTCTGGTTGTATAGCTTCAAGCATCTCGTCCATCCTATCAACTCCCATGGTATAAACAACCACTCGATCTTCTACGGCTTGACAAGTTGTCTCGCCGTAAAAGGTCCACAACTCATAATGTAGTATGAAACCATTTTGATACAGGTGTATCAGAATTGTCATTTCGTATAAAATATCTGCCATATGGACACCACACCTTACTGATCTTTGACAACCAAAATACTTGTTGTATAAAAGCATCCGTCTTGGCGAACCACTCATCTGCCTGAACTCCATTCTTTTTCCGACCATGATACATACAAGTGGGATCTTCATGCATATTTGAGGCTATACCTTCAAAGCAGACAAATCACCATTAGTTTATATTTTATAGCATGTCACAGCCCTACAATTAGGGAAGATAGGTTCTAAGCCCACCCAAGAGTGACCTAGAGGAACGTGCTTATGATAAGATGCGTGGTCTAGATCCAGACAAAATTTTGGCAGCATCTGCCATTTTCCAACTACACGCCAAAAAATGATGCAGCAGAGAACATTAGGGTTATGATGTTGAAATCTCATTCAGATCCAGACTCCCGTCTCGTTATAAGCATGCCCCCTTGATCACTCCCAAGTTTTCCAAAAAGGGACTATTACAAACCTACGCGCCTTACATTCGTAACGCATGTGAGACGTGACGGTTCGAAACGGGTGATGCATAGTGCATAAGTTATGTTACACATTGTCTAGTCATTTTTGAGTCATTTATGAGAGAGACAGAAAAGAACAAGAGAGATGGGGGAAGAATAGGGGGTGGCCGTCCACGCACGGTGATAGGATCTTGGTTCCTGATCTTTCGATGAGAATAGGAGGGTTCGATTTGTGGAGGAGAGGACGTTGGCGATCCGACTACACCGTCCCCAGGACGATGTGCCTTAGCGATCGGTACACTGACTCCGAAGTTGTATTGATCTTGCTGGCGCACAATCAACCTGACCACGAGGGCCTTTGTTCCTGCAAGCAATCAAAGAACACGCAAGAACAAGAATAACAAGCACTTATCTGTTGAATCAATCTAAAGTAGGGTTCTGGATACAAGTAGACGGGCGATCTAGTCGACACGCGCATGTACAAGGAAGCAGCAGAAGCTAACTTACGAATAAACAAAACCCGCCAGCTAATGAGGGCGGCTGCTACTATTTATTAACTCCCTAGGGTCGTGAGAAACCCTAATCACGAGTCCCTAATGGACTCCAAACGATATATGGGCCATGGGCCCAATTTTGGTGATGCAGCACCATGGACAGAAAAAGGTCTTGGTATTAAAATAACTATTGCGGCCGACTCCGAGTAGATATGGACATGAGGCCAAATCCGTTTAAAAGTAGACTTGATAATATTTCCAGGAAGTACTTGAACGCCCAGATCGGAGTCCGTATGAAACCGTGGTGGCCGTCACAAGTTGGTTCTGTTCTGCTGTCCAAATCTCGTCCGCGCGAATTCCCTTCCCATTGGCTCCTCTCCATTGTTCCTAAGCAAAACAAGAAAGCACGTAGTTCCACGGTCTGGATAAGATAGACATAAGGCTAAGAACGAGTTCACCTCATAGTTTAGTTGACGTGCACGAGCACGTGTGATCGGACCAGAAACCGGTAGCTGAGTTGGTGTGGATGTATCGAGGGTGTTGATGTCCTCATCATCCTCCCCTTCTTGCATTTGAGTCGTCCGCGACTCAAGCTCATCTTCTTCTCCCAAATATGGCTTCAAATATGCAATGTTAAATGTGGGACTAACCCCAAAATTCGCAGGCAACTCGAGTTTATATGCATTATCATTAATCCTTTCTAACACTTTGAATGGACCATCAGCTCGAGGTAACAATTTAGACTTTCTCAAATCAGGAAACCTATCCTTTCGCAAATGTAACCAAACTAAATCACCAGGTTCAAAAGTGATAGTTTTCTTTCCCCTACTACCAGCAAGTTTATACTTGGCATTCATGCACTCTATATTCTTCTTAGTGGTTTCATGCAATTTTAAGATCAATTCAGCACGATGTTTAGCATCAAAATTCACTCGTTCCATTGAAGGAAGAGGTAATAAATCAATAGGAGCACGGGGTACAAATCCATAAACAATCTCAAAAGGGCATTTATTAGTACTAGAATGTAGAGAACGATTATAAGCAAACTCAACATGAGGCAAACACTCTTCCCACATTTTTATATTCTTTTTCAAAACAGCCCTAAGCATGGTAGATAAACTTCTATTCACAACCTCAGTTTGACCATCAGTTTGGGGATGACAAGTAGTTGAAAATAAAAGCTTAGTCCCCAATTTTGCCCATAACGTTCTCCAAAAATGGCTAAGAAACTTAGCATCACAATCTGAAACTATTGTGTTTGGCACACCATGCAATCTAACAATATCTCAGAAAAACAAATCAGCAACATGTGTAGCATCATCACTTTTACGACAAGGTATGAAGTGTGCCATTTTAGAAAATCTATCCACAACAACAAAGATGCTATCCCTCCCCTTCTTTGTTCTAGGCAGTCCTAAAACAAAGTCCGTAGAAATATCCTCCCAAGGCATGCTAGGAACAGGAAGAGGCATGTACAAACCATGTGGATTAAGTCGTGACTTAGCTTTTTGACATGTCGTGCAGCGAGCAACAAAGCGCTCCACGTCTCGCCTCATCCTTGGCCAAAAGAAATGACCAGCAAGTACGTCCTCCGTCTTTTTCACTCCAAAGTGCCCCATCAGCCCGCCTCTATGCGCTTCCCGTAACAACAACAAACGAACGGAGCTAGCTGGAATGCATAACTTGTTAGCTCTAAACACATAGCCATCATTGAGGACAAGTTTATTCAATGGTTTTCCGTCTTTACATTTCAGCAATACATCTTTGAAATCAGCATCATGTTCATATTGATCTTTAATTGTTTCTAATCCAAAAAATTTGAAGTCAAGTTGAGATAGAAGAGTATAACGTCTAGATAAAGCATCAACAAGAACATTATCCTTTCCTTTTTTTTTGTTTAATGACATAAGGAAAAGACTCAATAAATTCCATCCACTTAGCATGCCTACAGTTTAGTTTCTCTTGACTCCTAATATGCTTTAGTGATTCATGATCAGAATGGATAACAAATTCTTTGGGCCACAAATAATGCTGCCATGTTTCTAAAGTTCGTACAAGAGCATATAATTCCTTATCATAGGTAGAATAATTTAGAACAGGCCCACTCATTTTCTCACTAAAATATGCAACAGGTTTTACTTCTTGTAACAAAACACCACCCAATCCAATCCCACTAGCATCACATTCAAGCTCAAAAGTCTTAGAAAAATCAGGAAGTTGGAGAAGAGGTGCATGCGTCAACTTATCTTTCAGTATGGTAAAGGCGTTATCTTGTGTGGTGCCCCAAAAAAAAGGCACCCCCTTCTTCGTAAGGTCATTCAATGGAGCAGCAATGGTGCTGAAATCCTTCACAAAGCGACGATAGAACCCAGCCAGCCCTAGAAAGCTCCACACCTGTGTGATGGTCTTTGGTACAGGCCACCCCTGAATAGCCTCTACCTTGGCTTGATCAACTTCAATTCCCCGTGGAGTAACAACATAGCCAAGGAAAGAGACTCGATCCGTGCAAAAGGTGCACTTCTCAAGATTACCAAATAATAGTGCCTCACGCAAAGCATTAAAAACAGCACGTAAGTGATCAAGATGTTCATCCATGGATTTGCTATAAATCAATATATCATCAAAATACACAACAAAAAATTTTCCAATGAATGCACGCAAAACCTCGTTCATTAATCTCATGAAGGTGCTAGGTGCATTAGTTAACCCAAAAGGCATGACTAACCACTCATATAAACCGAACTTAGTTTTGAAAGCAGTTTTCCATTCATCTCCTAGTTTCATGCGAATTTGGTGATAACCACTACGCAAATCAACTTTTGAGAACACAACAGCACCACTCAATTCATCAAGCATATCATCTAAGCGTGGAATAGGATGACGATATAGAATGGTTATATTGTTGATTGCTCTACAATCCACACACATACGCCATGATCCATCCTTTTTAGGTACTAGAATAACTGGAACAGCACAAGGACTAAGAGACTCACGTACATAACCTTTGTCAAGTAGTTCTTGTACTTGGCGCTGAACCTCCTTTGTTTCTTCTGGATTTGTCCTGTATGGTGCACAGTTGGGCAATGAAGCACCGGGAATGAGGTTAATCTGGTGCTCAATCCCTCGAAGTGGTGGTAGTCCTGGTGGTATTTCACTTGGAAACACATCAGAATATTCCTGCAAAATGTTAGCAACAGCAGGAGGCAAAGAATGTTGCACATCGTAAAGGGAAATCAAAGCATCTTTGCATACCAAAGCATAGGCAACAGAGGTGGAAGTAATCAGTTCATTAATATCAGATTTCGTAGCAAACAAGCATTTCCCTTCAGAGATATATCATTTTTCTTATCAAACACAGATTTGGCATTGTTATTGTTCTCAATGTTAGCATGGTCCTGATATTTAGTTTTCCTAGCTCTAGCAACATCATATTGCACAATAGCTTCAGGAGACATAGGATGCAACACAATTTTTTTATCGTGGTAAAGAAAAGAATACTGATTTGATCTACCATGATGCATAGAATCTCTATCAAATTGCCAAGGTCTTCCTAGCAGAATATTACAAGCTTGCATCGGCACAACATCACATCAACGACATCCTTATATGATCCAATAGTAAAATTGATTCGCACAAGTCTAGTTACCTTTGCCTTACCGCTGTTGTTTAACCATTGAATGTAATAGGGATGTGGGTGCGGTTTGGTGCTTAGTGCCAGCTTGGTCACCATGTCACTGCTGGCCAAGTTGTTGCAGCTACCTCCATCAATGATCATGTGGCAAGATCACTCTTTGACGACACACTTTGTTTGGAATAATTTGTGCCTTTGATTTTGTTCCGCTTTCTCCATTTGTGCACTAAGCACATGCTGCACAATGAGACTATCATAGCGCGCTGCATCTTCTGCAGCAATATGCTCTTCTTGATGTTCATCGCTACCTACATAGTCAGCTGCAAGCAAAACACATGTATCGTCATTAAAATCGCTAGCAGATGAGTACTCACCGTCATCTTTAACAATTAGAACACGTTTGCTTGGGCAGTCACACTGCACATGGCCAAAACCCTTGCACTTGTGACATTGAACGTCTCTAGATCGTCCGGTAGATGCTACGGAAGAAGCACTCTCGGTGGGCTTTTGGGTGGTCTTTACTGCTGAGCTAGTGGAAGAAGCACGTGGCTTGTTGCCGGAAGAAGAAGGTGCTGCCCGACTTGGTGAAGAAGATGGCGGGGAAGCACGCCCAGTGGAAGGAGTAGTCGTGCGTGGTTGCCATGAGCTAGTCTTTCCTGCAGAAATATTAGTTCTAGAGCTAGCTCGTCATCCCTGCACTTCCCTTTCAGCTTTACAAGCAAGATGAAACAAATGGGTAACATTATTGTAATCTTTATAAGCAAGTATGTCCTGAATTTCACGGTTTAAATCACCCAAAAATCTAGCCATAGCAGGTTCCTCATCCTCGTCTAAATTACAAAGCAACATACCCATTTGTAATTCCTGAAAATACTCTTCTACACTTTTAGATCCCTGTCTCAATTGTTGTAACTTATTTAACAGATCACATGCATAGTAAGAAGGAACAAATCTAGCCCGCATGAGCAATTTCAAAGCATCCCAAGTTTGTGGTATGTTATTAGGATTTTTCTTGCCATGTTCTATCCACCAAACAGAAGCAAAATCAGTAAACTCACTAGTGGCTGCTCTAACTCTTGCGTTTTCAGGAAACTCATGACATGCAAATTTTTGATCAACAGAAATCTCTCAAGTATATATGCATCAGGGTCATATTTACCATCAAAATGAGGTATCTTAAATTTGATCTTGTTAAAAGTATCTTCATGATTGCGTACCTCACGCCGACCATGTCCACCTATGCCTTGACGGTTGCGTTGTAGCCGACGCCGTGGCCTAGCTTCCTCATATTCCCCAATCTCCGTATCTGCAGAATAGTCATCTTCATTGCTACGTACAATACTAGGAGCATTGCTCACCTGTCCATCTGCGGTGCGTCCACGATCCCTCTCCTCAAGGCGCTGCAGGATGGCTCCAATAGAGGTGTTCAATGTTTGAATGGAAATCTCCAACGTGCTGATTTTGGTGTTGGTGTCGATCTGCATATTTTCCAATTGACCAAGGCGGTCACTGGTAACACGAAAATCCTCATCAAGCGCTTCTGTGTGTAGCCGCACTTGGCGTTCGAAGTGTATAATTCCCCGTGTGCGAGGTGAATGCACGTCTTCATTTGTATTTTCTCCTCCTGCTATGGTGAGTAGAAAAAAACAATCCAATATGAAAGGGTAACATTATCCCTAGCTACAAAGGTGCTGGTGGAGATATCTCGCTCACTCTCAACCTGTTCAATCAAGCTCTTACCTGTTCTTACAAAGCTCAGCAAGAAGGTGATGGCAACTAGCAAGTAATGAACAACTTCAAGAGCAGGTGTCAATCTATGGCTTTAGGTGGCTGAACTAGCACAAGGACCAAACTTTCACCACGTTAATCACAACAAGCTGAATAAATATTCTACGACAGTACTGTGCTGATCTTAGTCTAGACCGTACTAGAGACGCGAGCCGAGACACCAATGTCGTCACCAAAAACATCCCAAACAACAATCTGATTTTTTTTTCTTTTTTTTCGTTTTTTTTTGTTGGGGTGGTCACCCAAACTCTCTCTAGATGGAATCAGGAGACCCTAGAACAAAATTTGCACATGCGGCTTTTGATCTTGCACTTGCCTTTTTTTTCTCTAATTACTTGTGGCTTTTGTGCGGCTTTTGATTTTGCACTTGCCTTTTTCTTGTTGTCAAACTCAAATTACTAATCTGAATCAAACTCGAAGTAGCAATCTGATTCGAACTCAAACTAGTAATTAGACTCAAACTCGAACTAGCAATCCGACTCAAACTCGAAGTAGCAATCTGATTTGAACTCGTAATCCAACTCAAACTCGAACTAGCAATCCGACTCAAACTCAAAGTAGCAATATGATTTGAACTCGTAATCCGACTCAAACTCGAACTAGTAATCTGACTCAAACTCGAAGTAGGAATCTGATTCAAACTCAAACTAGTAATCCGACTCAAACTCGAACTACGAATCTGACTCGAACTAGGTGACCGAATGTGACACGAACTCGAAACTCTAGTGGTGCAAAACTAAAGACCAGCAACTTGACTCGTCGAAGCAACCACTAAATCAACAAGTCTTGACTAAGTGGAGAAAGTAAAAGGCACAATGGTCTAGGAATAATGGAAAAAAACAGATCTAGTATTTTTTTGGGCTTTTTCTGTACTATAGAATGATAACAGCGGAAAGAAAAGTAATGGTAGCACTCTCATCGATTAACCTTGCTCTGATTACCACTTGATAGGATCTTGGTTCCCAATCTTTCGATGAGAATAGGAGGGTTCGATTTGTGGAGGAGAAGACGTTGGCGATCCGAGTACACCGTCCCCAGGACGATGCGCCTTAACGATCGGTACACCGACTTCGAAGTTGTATTGATCTTGCTTGCGCACAATCAACCTGACCACGAGGGCCTTTGTTCCTGCAAGCAATCGAAGAACACGCAAGAACAAGAAGAAAAAGCACTTATCTGTTGAATCAATCTAAAGTAGGGTTCTGGATACAAGTAGACGGGCGATATAGTCGACACGCGCGTGTACAAGGAAGCAGCAGAAGCTAACTTACGAATAAACAAAACCCACCAGCTAATGAGGGCGGCTGCTACTATTTATTAACTCCCTAGGGTCATGAGAAACCCTAATCACGAGTCCCTAATGGACTCCAAACGATACATGGGCCATGGGCCCAACTTTGGTGATGCAGCACCATGGACAGAAAAAGGTCTTGGTATTAAAATAACTATTGCGGCCGACTCCGAACAGATATGGACATGAGGCGAGATCCGTTTGAATGTAGACTTGATAATCTTTCCAGGAAGTACTTGAACACCCAGATCGGAGTCCGTATGAAATCTTGGTGGCCGTCACAAGTTGGTGCTGTTCTGCTGTCCGAATCTCGTCCGCGCGAATTCCCTTCCCATTGGCTCCTCTCCATTATTCCTAAGCAAAACAAGAAAGCACGTAGTTCCACGGTCTGGAAAAGATGGACATAAGGCCAAGAACGAGTTCACCTCATAGTTTAGTTGACGTGCACGAGCGCGAGTGATCGGACCAGAAACCGGTAGCTGAGTTGGTGTGGATGTATCGAGGGTGTTGATGTCCTCATCACACGGGTGCTTGGCATACTTATAAGTGTCATTCGTCTTTGTGCCTATCTTGACCTCCTCGAGCTTCCTCTTGAGATCGATTTCACCGCTGATAGACTCCTGCTGCTCGGTGGATGTTGATTCAAAGGTTTGGGGATGCTCCTACTTACGATGATCCTCCTAATTACGACAATCCAGTCCAGGACCGTCGTAATAACAATTTATATTTTATATAGCTCATACGACGGAGTATATAGCTAAATATCGTCAAGCAAATAATTATACAATCAATCAAATAAACAACTAATCAATTAATAAATCAATTAAACATGTAATCACATTAAACTACTAATAAAACAATTAATCGACTAATGCAAAATTTGATCAACTAATTATACATTTATGCAACTAATAAATAATTCAATTCAATTTTTCACCTACTAAATTAATGAATCACATAATTAACCTACTAATAAAACTATTATTCAACTTATACAAACTGTAATCCCCTAACTAAACATAACCAACTAACAATGAATTTAATCAATGAATTCATCAACTATTTAACAAATTATTGAAAAATCAACAAATTGATGAATTAATCAACTAATTAATCACGTAACAAAGCAAAAATTAACAAAATTTCATCCACTAATGAAAAATTTTATCAACTAATCAACAATTTACTCAACTAGAATTCAACATGTCATCCAACATCCAACAAATTCAACAATCAACATCTAACAATTTACTCAACAATTCAAAATCATCCAATAAATTAATCAATTAACAAACAATTTGATGAATTAGGCAAATGATTAGGGTTAGCTCGAGGCGGGGTGGGTGGGGGGGGGGGGGGGGAGGTCAGGAGGCGGAAGGATGGGGGCGACCGTCAGGTTGAGAGCTTCGAGGTAGGGGAGAGGTGTCAGGGTGGGGGCCTCGAGGTAGGGAGAGGTGGGCCGGCGAGGCTAGGGGACTGGGGCGGCGGTGAGCTGCGAGGAAACGACGACGACTGCGAGGGCACAGTGAGGGAGGCAATCGTTGATGTGCGGCTACGGCGAGGGCGCGACGATGGAGGCGGCACTGACGAGGCAACGGCGGCAACATTGACGATGGGGATGAGCCGACTGCAGTGAATCAACGGCGTGAGAGCGAGTGTAAGTGAGCAGCGTAAGTGATGGAGTTGGGCGCATCGGGTCGCATGTAAGGCCGCAATCTACGATGGTCAGACTATTTACGATGGCCCATGACAAAGTCCATTGTAAATAAGCCTTATCTACGATGGCCTAGATCATGCATCATAAATAAATGGGGTATTTACAACGGATAATTTTAGCTGTCGTAAATAAGGTTGTTTATGACGGTTGTCGAGAAAACTATTGTAAACAAATATGACCGTCGTAAACTTAGTGTTTTCTTGTAGTGTGTGGCTGGAGTTGGTGCTATTATATATATGGTTCATCTTCAATGAAGCTCCTATTTTTATTCTTCGATATCTCTATATAGCGGTGGAACCACTAGGGGGTCAAGAAGGGCTCGAGAGCCCCCTACCGCCCGTGAAAAAAAGTGGAGCTCCTCCTTGAGCATCTCCTAATTTTTGTAGGTAGAAAGAAAAATTTGAAGGATTAGAGGTTGAAGAAAGTGTTATGTATGTGTTTAGTCCCTCTATAGTTTTGTCCTAGATCTGCCACTATCTATATAGGATAGATCTTATTCTTACTATAATATTTCGGCCAATCATTCTTTCAAATCATATTCTTGCAGCCCACACATTTAGAATTATTATATATATTCTTCCCATATTTCCCAACTACCCCGTTCCTCGTCTCTCGCTTGTATCGCTATATTTGAATCAACTTCTGTTTCCACTGTCGGCAATCCAAGCTTTCATGAAGAATCAGGACCATGGCGGGCGTGCAGCTCCTGAGAGGGGCATGCAATTGAGACCTCCTTTTCAGCTCATATGGCCGGATGTGGAGCTCGTGCCGTGGCCGTGGGTGGTGGTGACTGTTGGAAAAAGAAGATTCATCCATATGAAATAAGGATCGTGTCAGATTGTGTTCTCGTCACAAGATCATTCTGTTTTGGATGGAGATAATCTTCAACGTGCAGGAATCCTTAGTTATGGAATATATTGATTAGATTACATTAATGTTGTAACTAATAAAGATTGGTTTCCTTATTTCTTTTCGGTTTTGATCCTGGTTGATTGTTCAATGCATGCATGTAACACCGCATATCTTATCTCTTGTAATCCCTCTATTTAAGTAACGCGTAAGATGTTGTGGCTAGGCCATGAACAGCAGTTCCACCTATTCTCACATAGTATCAGAGCCAGTGTCTCTGAAACGAGATCATCATGAGTTCCTCTACCTCCTCCGTCGGCTTCAACACGCTGAACCACAAAATTGAAAACTTGACGCGCAGGGGCGGACCCAGGGGGTATGCCGGGTGGGCCCCGGCATACCCTGGGCCAGCCAGCTCATATTCAGGGACTTAGCAATTCCATTGTACGATTAATTTTCATGGATGAAATGATTTGTTCAGCACTTAAACTTGAGTTTACACGGCAGCTATGGATTCCCTCGCGATTTCATCTGGCTTCACCACCGCATTTTTTTCTTGCGTCTAGATGCGGCTTGTCACCAGCAACCGCAGTGGAGATGACAGCAACGGGAATGGCAGCAGGAAGAAGACGCTCTTTGAGGTGCGGATGCATCGGTGGACGCCAACAACGCGTCGCTCTGCCCCACTCCGTGAGAACGATCTTGACGTCAGCGCAGTTGAGCAAAGCAAGAACGAGGATGTACTCGATATGTAGTTGAGGCAGCGGAGGCTGACAGCTTCCTGGCTCCGGCTCAGCTACCGTGGCCTGCGACATCCTTCAAGAATCAAGATTCCTATTGCGGTGAAGTGAAAATCTGAGCTTACGAAGACTTAAAAAATGGCAAGTTTTGCATGCTAAAATGATTGAAGCTTTGTACAGTATTTTGTTATTTTTTAGAATTATGATGATATTTATTATTTGTATACTAAATTATGTTAAAATATACCATTTTTATTGAATTTATAAATAATTTTGTTGAATTGCATGAATTTTTATGGCATACCCTGCGATCTAATCCTAGGTCCGCCACTGTTGACGCGAGATAATTACCTGCTATGGCGCGCGTAGGTCATCCCTGCAATCCGCGGCGTCCAACTTCATGGCTTCCTGGATGGAACCAAAGTGTGACTAGATGAGTTGATTATCATCGAGAAGGCTGATAAGACGGTTGAGAATATCCAAAATTCCGATTATCATAATTGGGTAGTTCAGGATCGACGGCTTCTAAGCTACCTGAACTCCACTCTCTCGAAGGAGATTCTGCCCCAGTAGCCATGTTCTCAACTTCGGCCGACATGTGGATAGCAATACAAGAAAGTTTTTCCTCCCAATCTAGAGCACAAGTGATGCACCTGTGTACTAAGCTTTCTAGCACACACAAAGGTGACCTCTCTGCAGCAACATACTTCGCAAGGACAAAAGGATACGTGGATGACATGGCTGGGTAGGGATGAAACTGGAGGATAACGATGTCATCGCCTACATCCTAGCAGGACTCAATGCCGACTACAATTCCTTGGTCGAAAATGTGAGTACTCGATTTGATGCAATTTCCTTATCAGATTTATTTGAACAGATGCTAGCCATAGAGGCTCGGCTCGAGAGGCAAGGACACTATCAATATAGTGCCAACGCTGCATCACATGGAGGAGCATGTGGAAGAGGTGGCAGCCGAAACAACAGAGGAGGTTCTAGTTCTGGTTGTGGAAGAGGACGTGGAGATCAAAGCAACAAACTGGTGTGCCAAATCTGTGAAATATTGGTCACACTGCCAACAGTTGCTACAAGAGATTTGACAAAGGTTACAAGCTACAAGAGAAGTCTGCAAACAGTGCCTCGTATGGGGTGGACACGTACTGGTACACAGATATATGAGTGATTGATCATATCACTGGAGAGCTAGAAAAGTTGGCCACCAAAGACAAGTATAATGTTCAAGAAAAAAATCCACACCGCGAACGGATCAGGTATAAAAATTAATTTTGTTGGTAATTCCATCCTTCATACTCCTGTCAAATCTCTACATCTCCACAATTTCCTCCATGTGATAGGATCATAGTTCCCGATCTTTTGATGATAATAGAAGGGTTCAATTTGTGGAGGAGAAGACGTTGTCGATCCGACTACACCGTCCCCAGGATGATGCGCCTTAGCGTCAGTACACCGACTCCGAAGTTGTATTGTTCTTGATGGCACACAATCAACCTGACCACGAGGGACTTTGTTCCTGCAAGCAATCGAAGAAAACGCAAGAACAAGAAGAACAAGCACTGATCTATTGAAAGAATCAAAAAGTGGGGTTCCAAATACAAGTAGATGGGCAATCTAGTCGACACGCGCATGTACAAGGAAGCAACAGAAGCTAACTTTTGAATAAACAAAACCTACCATCTAATGAGGGCAGCGGTTACTGTTTAATACTTGCCTAGGGTCGTGAGAAACCCTAATCACGAGTCCCTAATGGGCTCTTAACGATACATGGGCCATGAGCCCAACTTTGGTGACGCAGGACCATGGACAGAAAAAGTCTAGGTATTAAAATAACGATTGCGGCCGACTACGAATAGATATGGATATGAGGTCATATCCTTTGAAAGTAGACTTGGTAATCCTTCCAGGAAACACTTGAACTCCTGGATCGGAGTCCGTATGAAGTCGTGGTCTCCGTCACAAGTTGGTGTTGTTCTGCTGTCCAAATCCAGTCCGCGTGATCCCTCAGGCTCCTCTCCAATGTTCCTAGCAAAACAAGAAAGCATGTGGTTCCACGGTCTAGATAAGATGGACATAAGGCCAAGAATGAATTCACCTGATATTTTATTTGACGTGCACGAGCACGAGTAATCAGACCGAAAACCAGTAGTTGAGTGGGTGTGGATGTATCGATGGTGTTGATGTCCTCATCATCCTCCCCTTCTTGTATTGGAGTCGTCCGCGACTCAAGCTCATCTTCTTCTCTCAAATATGGCTTCAAATATGCAATGTTAAATGTGGGACTAACCCCAAAATCCGCAGGTAACTCGAGTTTATATGCATTAGCATTAATCCTTTCTAACACTTTGAATGGATCATCAACTCGAGGTAACAATTTAGACTTTCTCAAATCAGGAAAAACCTATCCTTTCGCAAATGTAGCCAAACTAAATCACCAGATTCAAAAGTGATAGGTTTCATTCCCTTACTACCAGCAAGTTTGTACTTAGCATTCATGGACTCTATATTCTTCCTAGTGGTTTCATACAATTTTAAGATTAATTCAGCACGATGTTTAACATCAAAATTTACTCGCTTCATTGAGGGAAGAGGTAATAAATCAATAGGAGCACGAGGTACAAATCCATAAACAATCTCAAAAGGGCATTTCTAAGTACTAGAATGTAGGGAGCGATTATAAGCAAACTCAACATGAGGCAAACACTCTTTCCATATTTTTATATTTTTTTTAAAACAGCCCTAAGAATGGTAGATAAACTTCTATTTAGAACCTCAGTTTGACCATCAGTTTGGGGATGACAAGTAGTTGAAATTAAAACCTTAGTCCCCAATTTTGGCTATAAAGTTCTCCAAAAATGGCTAAGAAACTTAGCATCACGATATGAAACTATTGTGTTTGGCACACCATGCAACCTAACAATCTCTCGAAAAAGAAATCAGCAACATGTGCAGCATCATCACTTTTACGACAAGGTATGAACTGTGCCACTTTAAAAAATATATCCACCACAACAAGGATGTTATTCCCCCCTTCTTTGTTCTAGGCAGTCCTAAAACAAAGTCTATAGATATATCCTCCCAAGTCATGCTAGGAATAGGAAGAGGCATGTATAGACCATGTGGATTAAGTCGTGACTTAGCTTTTTGACATCTCATGCAGCGAGCAATGAAGCGCTCCACATCTCGCCTCATCCTTGACCAAAAGAAATGACCGGCAAGTATGTCCTCCGTCTTTTTCACTCCAAAGTGCCCCATGAGCCCTCCTCCATGTGCTTCCTGTAACAACAACAAACGAACGGAGCTAGCTGGAATGCATAGCTTGTTAGCTCTAAACACATACCCATCATTGAGGACAAATTCAACGTTCTTCCCTCTTTACACTTCAGCAATACATCTTTGAAATCAGTATCATGTTCATATTGACCTTTAATCGTTTCCAATCTAAAAAATTTAAAGTCAAGTTGAGATAGAAGAGTATAACGTCTAGATAAAGCATCAACAATAACATTGTCCATTCCTTTTTTGTGTTTGATGACATAAGGAAAAGACTCAATAAATTCCATCCACTTTGCATGCCTACGGTTCAGTTTCCCTTGACTCCTAATATGCTTTAGTGATTCATGATCAGAGTGGACAACAAATTCTTTGGGCCACAAATAATGCTGCCATGTTTCTAAAGTTCGTATAAGAGCATATAATTCCTTATCATAGGTAGAATAATTCAGAACAGGCCCACTCATTTTCTCACTAAAATATGCAACAAATTTTCCTTCTCGTAACAAAACACCACCTAATTCAATCCCACTAGCATCACATTCAAGCTCAAAAGTCTTACAAAAATTAGGAAGTTGGAGAAGAGGTGCATGTGTCAACTTATCTTTCAGTATGGTAAAGGCGTTATCTTGTGTGGTGCCCCAAGAAAAGGGCACTCCCTTCTTCGTAAGGTCATTCAATGGAGCAGCAATGGTGCTGAAATCCTTCACAAAGCGATGATAGAACCCACCCAGTCCTAGAAAACTCCGCGCCTGTGTGATGGTCTTTGCTACAGATCACCCCTGAATAGCCTCTACCTTGGCTTGATCAACTTCAATTCCCTGTGGAGTAGCAACATAGCCAAGAAAAGAGACTCGATCCGTGCAAAAGGTGCACTTCTCAAGGTTACCAAATAAACATGACTAATGTAAATCATTAAAAACAACACGTAAGTGATCAAGATGTTCATCCAGGGATTTGCTGTAAATCAATATATCATCAAAGTACACATCAACAAAATTTCCAATGAATGCACACAAAACCTTGTTCATTAATCTCATGAAGGTGCTAGTTGTATTAGTTAACCCAAAAGGCATGACTAACCACTCACATAAACCAAACTTGGTTTTGAATGCAGTATTCCATTCATCTCCTAGTTTCATGCGAATTTGGTGGTAACAACTACGCAAATCAACTTTTAAGAACACAACACCGCCACTCAATTCATCAAGCATATCATCTAAGAGTGGAATAGGATGACGATATTGAATGGTGATATTATTGATTGCTCTACAATCCACACACATACGCCAGGATCCATCCTTTTTAGGTACTAGAATAACTGGGAGAACACAAGGAGCAAGAGACTCACATACATAACCTTTGTCGAGTAGTTCTTGTACTTGGCACTAAATCTCCTTTGTTTCTTCCGCGTTTGTCCTATATGGTGCACGGTTGGGCAATGAAGCATCGGGAATGAGGTCAATCTGTTGCTCAATCCCTCGAAGTGGTGGTAGTCCTGGTGGTATTTCACTTGGAAACACATTAGAATATTCCTGCAAAATATTAGCAACAGCATGAGGTAAATAATGTTGCATATTGTAAAGAGAAATCAAAGCATCTTTGCATACCAAAGCATAGGCAACAGAGGTGGAAGCAATCAATTCATTAATATCTGATTTTGTAGGAAACAAGCATTTTCCCTTCAGAGATATCTCATTTTTCATATCTGCCGGTACATGGCATATCAGGTACCCTCACGCACAATCTAGAGTCGCCTAGGTACCTCGCCTCCCAGCAGGGACAGGGTCCGAGGGTGCCACGTGTTCAAAGAAAACCGGACCCACCGGCTTCAGATGGGAAGTCTGGGGTGCCCACGAGACATCCAAAAGGGGGAGCTCAACTCCACCTTGACGACAAGCTCCCAGGCATCCACGTGTCCAGCAGGACAGGACCCGACCTCCTCTGCAAAGGTGAGCTCCCAAGCTGCCACGTGGTCCACGAAGTCGAGACCTGATCTCCCCAGTGGAGGCGAGCACCCGAGATGCTACGTGGCCCACGGAGCGAGGCTTGGCCTCCCCCACGGAGGTGAGCTCCCGAGCCGCCACGTGGCCCGCAAGAAGAGCGTGGCCTCCACCATGGCGTAGAGCTCCCCAGCGGCCGCATGGTCAGTCCACTTTCCCTGAGCAGATAGTGTGGAAGTTAAGAGGGCGGTGCGCCTTATCTCCATCAAGCCTTGAAGATACGCGGCTTCCCCAGAGGCATGGCGTGGCGCACACCTAATGTCAGGCACCACTACAACTAATGGCATCATAGTGAAGGCGCCGTAGGGCTATCCCACTCCGCCAAGTGGGTAACTTACGGTGCTAGAGACAGTTGGATGGGACATTCCCTGCCAATGTCAGCAACTGCGCGTTGGCTACAGACAACCCGGGCGGCAAGACGGCGAGTCCTCACGTCCACGGTCAGAGAAAGCTTACAGAAGAAGCCTTAGATCTTTAGGATAAGGTCGCCCCAGGACCACCTGTCGGGCCCCGGAACTCCACTTGTAAGGCGTCTGATCTTGACTATAAAAGGCCCGGACCGCCATTGCTACAAGGACAGGACTCAGAATCCCCGATACACACACACTCGTATACACACTCACCAAGCAATACAATCCACCATGGAGTAGGGTGTTACGCGCCTTGCGGCCTGAACCACGTAAAAACTCCACTGCCTCATACTCTTCCACTAGAACACTAGATTGAGGCCTAAGCCCTGCTGAACAAGATCCTTTGTGGGCTGCTCCTCAGCTGATCCGGGGGAAGTGTTGCATTGACCCTTCGACATTTTACGCGCCAGGTACGTGCTTTTTTCCTCAAAAAAGTGGTAGCGCTTTCACCACCATGGTGTTTATTAGGCCTGTGGAAGGCAGTTTTTGTGGCCGTCGTCCGGTGACCAGATCCGTCGCTCGAGCGGCGCTCTCCGGTCTGTCTTGACCCTGTGCAGGTACGGCTGGCCAAAATGGCACGTCGGGACACGCCCCAGCTCAGTCGGCTCCACCAGCACCCACAACAGCGAGCCCGGAGAGCGCTTTGGCAGCGGCTAAAGCTCTCCTCCACCACCCACCGTCGCTGAACACCTCTCAGGGGGCGGCTCAACAGTGGGTCCAAGACATCGACCACCTCTTCGTCACAGCCATCAACTCCCCCAACAGGGGAAGGCGCCTCGTGTTGCTGTCACACACGCCGTCCATCGACCATCACTCCACCAACTCCCGTTCCTCCAAGCCTACGAGCATTGGTCGGCTCCCCACGGAGGACCTCAGGGCTGAGCTTGACCGTCATCAAGCTCACTTGGACGGTCGTGTCATCATCGAGCGGCAGCGAGAGAGGCGGCACAACCTCGATGATGAATATGGCCCTCAATGCCCAGTTCACGATGTGTCCTCCGTCCAAGGTGCGCCGCAGATAAACCCTCCACCACCTAAACAGGAGTATGTCAGCTCGACAGCTCCCCTGTAGTACTCCGTGCAGCAGGATGTGCAGCAGCAGTACTTGGCGCAACCAGTACCATTGTAGCAACGCATGGCACAACCAGTGCCACAACCGCAAGTACAACAAGTGTCGCACATCGTGCAGCAGATCCCCTTGGGGTATGTTGTCCCATCTTCCCCTCCGATGAGGCCCATGGGAGGCTGCTCTGTGTTGGCTCTGCACCTACGCTTCGCAATGTGGCCACGCAAGTTCCGACCACATATACCAGAGAGATTCGACGGAAGCTGGAAACCGGCGGAGTTCTTGCAGATCTACACTATGACGCTCCTTGCTGCAGGAGCAGATGAGACCACCCTGGCGAACTACTTCCCTGTCGCTCTAACTAGATCAGACCGCTCGTGGCTGATGAACCTTCCCGACGGGTCTATAACCTTTTGGGATGAGCTATACCGGTAGTTCACGGCAAATTTCGGCAACTCCTACACGCGCCCCGACACCGAGCTTGACCTCCACGGTGTGCGACAGCAACCCAAGGAGACGTTGCGATCATTCATCCAACATCCCAAATGCCTCTGTCATAGTGGCATTTTGCTAGGGGGTGCATGACCGCAAGATCGCTCACGACAGCGCAAAGCACCCGCCACACCTCAGTTGCAGCCCTCCGGCAGCATCAACACCTCCACCCAAGACCAGTCTCGGCTCTGCTCGTACCACTCGCAACACGGGCGGTCAAGCCAGGAAATAGGGATGCTCGCTCATCGCCCCTCTATGTAGCTGTTGATAGCAAGGTTAGCCGCCAACCATCGCATGTACTCATGGATCTGTGGGCAGCCCTATTGTAAATACTAGTCTTAGTAGAACAGTGTAATGGATTCCATAGGGCTTAGGAGCAGCACTAAGGACAACCAAGCACCGGGAGGGTCAGGACTAGAGTGTGCAGCCGGCTTAGCTTGGTTTCGAACTCTAAAGCATGTGCACCCTACCTCCCTTATCATTCGGAGGCAAGCCGTTGCCCTATTTTGTAAAAGCCTGTCTCCCCCTATGGACTCCTATAAAAAATCACTGTTTTACTTAAAGGTTTCTTAAAAAACTTTTTCCATTTACTTACGCATTAAGTTTATGAACATGCCAAACTAAGACTCGTTTATTATGTATAATTTTATATGTGCGATTGTACACTCTATAACTCACCCATGCAGGAGTCATGCAGTCCTAATGCAAGCGGGTCTGCTTGAGATACCTGCGGTGTATGAGGGGTTCTTTTGGCCCCTCTCGTCATTAGGGCCATGTGATGCCAAAAAGTTCCCCAAGAAAGGCCTGTGCTGAGCAGGAGGTCCAGGGGGTGTAAACTGCTTAGCCTAGTACTGTACCGTAAGCATACACACCCTGCCTCCCAGTGCTACAGCCAAGTACTGAGAGCCAGAAAGCTCACACTCTGAGGACGACAGGAGTCGGGCCCTGGAGCACCAACGCACTGAATTACCCAGGCCCGGTGAATCAGCCCAGGACAGTAACACATGACAGATCTAAGGGAGAGCTACAGGTAAATCAACGAGCAAACTAGTCCATCTTGCTTCTATCATATGTGCAGAACAGCCTGCCCCGGCACCTCCCAAGGAGCCTGCCTACGATGACTCTACGATGATGGTGGACGACGCCGGAGCATCCACCTCCAACACCTCACAAGGGGCCTGCCATCGATGTCACGGAACGTCAAAGACAGCACCAGGCGTGGATAAGTGAGTAAACTCTCCTACCCCGCTCTTGTTGCTAATAGGGTTCCCTTGCTATAGACTGTAAACCAGGGGCCTGCCGTCGACGTCTCCACAACGATGGTGGACAACGCCGGAGCATCCAGCTTCGGCACCTCCCAAGGGGCCTGTCGTCGACGACTCTGCGATGATAATGAACGACGCCAGAGCATCCAGCTCTGGCACCCCCAAGGGGCCTGTCCTTAACATCCAAGAACGTTAACGGCAACACCAAGCGCAGATAAGTGAGTAAACTCTCATGCCCCACTCTTGTTTCTAACAGGTTTCCCTTCCTATAGTCTGTAAACCAGGGGCCTGCCGTCGATGTCTCCACGATGATGGTGGACGATGCTGGAGCATCCAGCTCCGACACCTCCCAAGGGGCCTATCGTCGACGACTTCTTGATGATGGTGGGCGACGCCGGAGCATCCAGCTCCGGCACCCCCCAAGGGGCCTTCTGTCGACGTCCCGGAACGTTAAAGACGGCACCAAGCGCGGATAAGTGAGTAAACTCTCTTGCCCCCCTCTTGTTTCTAATAGGGTTCCCTTGCGATAGCCTATAAACCAGGGGCCTGCCGTCGACATCTCCACGACGATGGTGGATGACGCTAGAGCATCCAGCTCTGGCACCTCCCAAGGGGCCTGCCGTCGACGTCTCCACGCGATGGTGGACGACGTCGGAGCATCCAGCTCCGGCACCTCCCAAGGGGCCTGCCGATGACGTCTCGACGACGATTGTGGACGACGTCGGAGCATCCGACTCCGACACCTCCCAAGGGGCCTACCGTCAACGTCTACACGAAGATGGTGGACGACGCCGGAGCACCCAACTCCAGCACCTCTCAAGGGGCCTGCCGTCGACGTCTCCACAACGATGGTGGGCGATGCCGGAGCATCCAGATCCGGCACCTCCCAAGGGGCCAGTCGTTGACGTCTCCATGACGATGGTGGACGACGCCAGAGCATCCAGCTCCAGCACCTCCCAAGGGGACTGCCATCAACGTCTCCATGATGATGGAGGACGATGCCGGAGCATCCACCTCCGGCACCCACCAAGGGGTCTGTCATCAATGTCTCCACGAAGACGTTGGGCGACGCCGGAGCATCCAACTCTAGCACTTCCCAAGGGGCCTGCCGTCGACGTCCCAGAATGTCAACGACAGTACCAAGCGTGGATAAGTGAGTAAACTCTTCTACCCTACTCTTGTTGCTAACAAGGTTCCCTTGCGATATCTTGTAAACTAGGGGCCTGCCGTCAACGACTCTACGACGATGGTGGACGACGCTGGAGCATCCAGCTCCGACACCTCCCAAGAGGCCTACCGTCGATGTCTACACGAAGATGGTGGACGACGCCCGAGCACCCAGCTCCGGCACCTCTCAAGGGGCCCGCCGTCAATGTCTCCACAACGATGGTGGACGACACCAGAGCATCCAGCTCTGGCACCTGCCACGGTGCCTACCATCGACATCTCCACGACGATGGTGTACGACTCCAGAGCATCCAGCTCGGGCACCTCCCAAGGGGCTTGTCGTCGACGTCTCCACGATGACGGTGAGCGACGCCGGAGCATCCAGCTTCGGCACCTCCCAAGGGGCCTGCCGTCGATGTCCCAAAACGTCAAAAATAGTACCAAACGCGGATCAGAGTAAACTCTCCTACCCTGCTCTTGTTTCTAACAAGGTTCGCTTGCGATAGCCTGTAAACCAGGGGCCTGCCGTCGACAACTCTACGACGATGGTGGACGACGTCAAAGCATCCAGCTCCGACACCTCCCAAGGGGCCTACCGTTAACGTCTACACAAAGATGGTGGAAGACACTAGAGCACCCAGCTTCGGCACCTCTCAAGGGGCCTGCCGTCGACGACTCTACGACGATGGTGGACGACGTCGGAGCATCCAGCTCCGGCACCTCCCAAGGGGTCTGCCGTCGACGACTCCACGATGTTGGTGGACGACACCAGAGCATCCAGCTCTGGCATCTCCCAAGGGGCCTGCCGTCGACGACTCCACGATGATGGTGGACGGCGCCGGAGCATCCAGCTCCAGCAAATGGTGGCACTAAGACACTCCAAACTCCCCCACTCCACTGGGGGCCAATTCAAGAAATTCTATGATCAAGTGGTAGATGTGTTTAGCCAACTAACCACATCCACCAAGGGGCCTCTAAGGGGGTCCACATGCAAAAAATCAACGGACGACACTTCGGCCATGTCAATTGTGCAAATTGTTGGTCTTGAGAAGCCAACGAGCTCAACAATGGTTCTGCAAATCTTTACGTAGCTAAGGACTCAGAGCAACAGTTGAGAAGCACAGAGATAATGCAAGAACCCAAACACAAATTCAAATTCATTAAGGAATTCTTTACAAGAGAGGGTGAACCCCGAATACAAAAAAAGTTACCTGCCTCACCCCCGACTGAACTGCGCTACGACATGTTTGGCGGCCTCCTTAACCTCTGCCGCTAGTGTCGCCTCGCGTTCCTCAATAGGGCCTTCAAAAAGTGGCTCCAGTGGCAGCTCAAGGTACCGGCTCTAGTAGCACACCGAGACATGGGATGCCACCGTCTCCGCTGTTGTCCTACCCTCGGCTTCCAGACGCTGAGCCTGCTGATGCTCCTGCAGATCAAGCTCTCGGTCGCGGCGCTCTGTTGCCTGCTCCCGGTCTTGAATGTCAAGATCATGCAGGAGTAGTTCCTGACGCTCATCTAGGTGTTGCGCCTGATCCCGCGCCAAATTTCTCTCCCGAAGCTCAAGGTTATCGAGGCGGGGCTACAGTCTGTCCCGATCGGCCTCAGCCCGGGCCATCATCGCTTGTGCTGCCACCTCTTGTTTGGCGACAGCAGCCTCCCTCTTGGCAACGGCCGCTTCTTGGCGACTCAGTGCCTCTCGACTGGTAGTAAGAGCGTCTAGGCGGGCGTCAGCAGCGTCGTTGGCTGCCTTGGCATCGGCCAGAATCTTCTGGGTCAAGGCGTTTGAGGCCCTCACCAAGCGGTGCCTCACCTCCAGTTCGATGCTCTCCTTCTAGTATTTCGCCTTCGCCTCGGTGACCCTGGAGCTCAGGAGACCCTCCCAGCCTCAGAGGCGCTCGCCCTCAGCACGCAGCTTCTCCCAATCCGCGGCAAGAGCCTCTTGCGCCCGGAGGAGGTTGGATTGCACCTAAAGGATGCTGGATTGCGTCAAGTCCATGATGTCGGAAAGCCGCCCCGTCTGCGTCGAAGTCAGGGAAGGCCGTCCAGTGATCATCTCGGGGACCCCTTCCTCCCGTAGCGGTGAAGGCGAGGCCACCAGCACTGGGGATCTTGCCCCCGAAGTCTGAGCAGGAGTTGCGGTGTCACCTGACACAGTTGGGCCACCATCGCTCAAAGATCCGCCCGCCGAATCAGCAGCAGTGGAGGTCAGACCCCCAACCCCCGGAGTTGGCTCCGGCATGGCGTCTACCACGAAGGCCGGAGGTGCATCTGCCACGAAGGCCGGAGGTGCCTCTAGCATGGCAGCTAGAGATGCAACCGGAGATGCTTCACTACCCACGCCAGGCACGAACAACGGAGCAGCGCTCCCCTGAACAAGCTTGGCAGGCTACCCCGCCAGCACAACCCTAGGATCCTCAGCTTCCTTGAAAGCACTTCCGGGCACTACCCCCAGCGATAGGGGCCTCACAACAGTTGACGTAACCCTGCAAATCAAGATCAAGCCCTGACCAATCAACATAGGAAAGGCGAGATAATAGAGTAAGCGTTGGCAAGAATGCCTTACCGACATCCCCGGAAGCTCCATCGAGCCTCCACTTTCGGCGACCCTGAAGTCGCGGGCCATGGCGATGGCGTAACAGGCGATGTCATCCCGGCAGGGCCTCCGCCAAAACCACCAGCAGTGGCGCAGCACTACGCCAGTGTGCTTCCACCAAACCCGACAGAGCCGCCTCCCGAGCTGCTGACGACGTCAACTCGAGGCCTTTTTGCCCGAGGCTCCGTAGGTGTGATGCAGCCGGAGTCCACTATGGCACCCTGGACCGTGCAGGTGACGGGGACGCTGGATGACGTGTCGACCGCCAACGATGGAAGAGCCACTGCTTGATGGACTGAACCTACCCCCAAAGAACCGCCGACGCCAGGTACTGAACAGGGGCGCACTGGTGCACACTGACTTGGAGCGAAGGCCACCTGCGGTGGCGCCCTCGGTGGCGACCGAGGGCATTTCTCCTTCACGACCTCGACCACCGCCCTTACCTACGTCGGGGACCAGCGCCTTGCCCTTCCCCCAGCAGCGGGCGACTCCTCCGCCCTGGAGGCTTCGAAGCCTGATGATGGTGCGGACTCCTCCGAAGAGTCGACGATGGCCAGGCCCCGGCTCTCATTGCCAACCTGCCGCGGCGCAAGACCAATCGCGTCCAAGTTGGGCATCTCCTTCAGAACCTTCATATGAAGGTCCTGATCCGTGCAAAGCGGTGGGCAAGCCTGCGGAAGGTTGAAGATGTCGTCCGACAGCAGGTCATTGCACGCCTTGGACATTGTTTCAAACACCTCCTGCGGGGTCGTCTCCGTGTCGCAACTCCTCAGCAACCTGGTACCATCTTGGAGCCCGAAATAGAGCCATGCAGGGTGGCAACAGTGCTGGAGAGGGGCCAGACGGTGGTGAACGAAGTCGGCCATCACCGACAGCTCTGACAGGACGTGGTTCGCCAGGAATCAGATCCTCTCCATCACCGGCGTGTACACCGCCTCAAGCTATCGGCGTTCCTCCCAGGCCGCCTTCCTAATCGCTGACCAGCCGGTGGGCAGGACAATGCGATCGTGGGCGTCGCCATGTAGGACCACCCAGTCGCTCCTCCGGCCGTGTCACTTCGCCAAGGAGAGCGGAGTAATGTACTTAAAGGGGTTGTTGGCCCGATGATGGAAGCAGAAGCCGCCCAGGAAGTTGGCTTTGTTCTTCTTCTCGGTCCGCCTCAACACGAAGAACTGCCAGAACACCGGCACGCATGGGCACGCCCCGACGAACATCTCACAGAAATGCAAGAACACCGCCGCTGCCACCAGAGAGTTTGGCGACAGGTGATGAAGCCGGGGTCCAAGGACTTCCAGGAGTGTCACCAGGAAGGAGGAAACAGGAGGGACGAACCCAGAGTATGCGTACGCCTGGAAGAAGACGATCTCCTTCTCCCACAACTCCAGTGGCAAGGAGTCGGGACGGATCAGATCCCGTCTTTCCTTGTCCTCCCAGCCGAAAAGCCGCCTCACAGGTGAGACATCCTCCATCCGGGAAGGAGGCAGAGCTGAGTCCATTGGAGCAGGGGGTTGAGAACCTCTAGGATGGGCAGACACACAAGGAGGGAGTCGAAGGCTCGAATGCTTGGGACGTGCGGAAGAAAAGAAACTCCATTGCCCACAGAGGTACCTTTTTAAAGTACCCTAGTGGCGTTTGGGCGCATTGTGCAAATTTGAGTGGGATCCAAAGCAACAACTCGTACCACAGCATCCATGATGAGCGGGCCCAGGTCCCCCGTCAGAAAAGCCGGCCCGAGTAGTTCCCCACCAGAGAAGGCAACCCGGCGGTTCCCATAAAGACGGAAGTGAAAGCAGCAGAAGTGCAGCAGGCGCCTTGTGAACCGTTGTGATAATGTCGCAGCAAGCAAAGATCCCGTCGCCACGACCCCTCAACCAGAGAGGGACGCATGGTCACAGCAGCATAAGAACACACTGCTTCGACTGATCAAGACTAAAAGACTGCGTGGGAAAGCAGGATAAGGCCCCACTCTTGGGCTCGTTGCCTCACCCCAAGGTGGACCCAGGGGCCACTGTCGGTACCCGACATACCAGGTACCCTCGCGCACAAGCTAGAGCCACCTAGGTACCTCACCTCCCAGCAGGGATAGGGTCCGAGGGTGCCACGTGTTCAAAGAAACCCGAACCCACCAGCTTCAGATGGGAAGTCAGGGGTGCCCACAAGACACCAAAAAGGGGGCGCTCAACTCCACCTTGACGAGACCCGACCTCCTCCACAAAGGTGAGCTCCCAAGCTGCCACATGGCCCACGAAGACGAGACCCGATCTCCCCAGCAGAGGCGAGCACCCAAACTGCCACGTGGCCCGCAGGGCGAGGCCAGGCCTCCCTCACAAAGGTGAGCTCCCGAGCCGCCACATGGCCCGCAAGACGGGCATGGCCTCCACCATGGCAGAGAGCTCCCCAACGGCCGCATGGTCAGTCCACTTGCCCTGAGCAGATAGTGAGGAAGTTAAGAGGGCGGTGCACTTTGTCTCCATCAAGCCTTGAAGATATGCGGCTTCCCCAGACGCATGGCGCAGCACACGCCGAATGTCAGGTACCGCTACAACTAATCGCATCACAGTGAAGGCGCCACAGGCCTATCCCACTCCGCCAAGTGGGTAGCTTACGGCGCCAGAGACAGTTGGATGGGATATTCCCTGCCAAAGTCAGCAACTGCGCGTGGGCTACTGACAACCCGGGCGGCAAGACGGCGAGTCCTCACATCCGCGGTCAGAGCAAGCTTACAGAAGAAGTCTTAGATCTTTAGGATAAGAACGCCCCGGGACCACCTGTCGGGCCCCGGGACCCCACTTGTAAGGCGTCATATCTTATAAATAGGACCTCATCTAGAGTAATCGGCTACTAAACCCCAGTAGAAAAATTGCTTGGTGCAAAATCAGATTATAGTCAACTACGAGTTTTTTGGTGTGCGCGTTGACCTAATCTTAGACCATACAGCATTCATAAACTTGCCTTTAGATCCAAACAATGCGCCATCATGGGGTATAGCTCCCTGCATAAAGATTACAAGTGCCTTAACATCTCTAGTGGAAGAGTATATTTATCGCGATGTAATTTTTTATTAAACTAATTTTCCATTTCAGAAATTACATCCAAATGCAGGAGCACAACTTAGATCTGAGCTACTCCTTCACCTAAATTTGATCCCTTTTTCTGATGGAAATAACCAGCAAAATTGTTTTCATTATCTTGCAGATTCGTTGGATTTTTCTGACCACAATGTCTCTAGAGAAAGCTTGTGTTCGCAGGAAATATACGGAGAAGCATCTGTAGAAGATTAGGGACCAACCACCGACGCGGATCAGGTTGGATCCCGTGTGCATATGCCACCTGATGCGAGATCTCCCTCAGGAAGCGGACGACAGGATGCTGCGTGGCTGTCAGAGCCTGACCCGACAGGATCCCGCTTCTCTCCATCCCGCATCGGCCACGTGCCGTCGTCGGGATGAGTCAGACCAGGGCACCGTTTCCCACCAACCCGCACCGAACACGTGGATTCGCCTGGGCGGGAGTCTTCCGCTGCACGGGTGCCGTACAATGGCACCTCAGATTTTGTCCCCGACCAGGTGGTTGCCTCAGATCAGGCGCCCCTCGCATATGGGGGTCCGCCAGACCATGCGCCATCAACGTTCGACGATGTGTCTACCTCAAATTCCGTGCCAACTTCAGATTTTCTTCCTGCAACAACAACAGAGATGGACCCTGGTGCAGCTACTTCAACTGTCCAAGCTGGACAGAATGTTTCTTGTCCAAGGACCAGACCATAAAATAACATCAGTAAGCCAAAGAATTTTGGTAACGATTATGTGTGCTTGTTGACTGTCACAGGGGAGCCGGAGACCCTCAACCAAGCCTTGAGTGATGTGAACTGGAAAGAGGCAATGGATAAAGAATTTCAAGCACTTCAAAAGAATCAGACATGGCACCTTGTTCTGAGAAAGGGGTTGAATAATATTATTGACTCTAAATGGGTTTATAAAATCAAAAGGAAATCTGACGGCTCCATTGATAGGTATAAAGCCAGGTTGGTTGCAAAAGTCTTCAGGCAAAGGTATAAAATTGATTATGAAGATACCTTTAGTCCGGTAGTTAAAGCGGCCACAATACGTATTGTTTTATCCATTGCCGTGTCGAAGAACTGGTGTCTCAGGCAGCTAGATGTTCAGAACGCCTTTCTTCATGGAGACTTGGAGGAAGAGGTGTACAAGGCACAACCACCTGGCTACGAGGACAAGAGGTATCCGAATTTTGTGTGCAAGTTAGACAAAGCAATTTATGGTTTCAAACAGGCACCTAGGGCGTGGTATGCAAAATTGAGTTCTAGACTTGCTGATGCGTCTAAAGGGGACACCTCGCTATTTATCTTTAATAAAGGAAATATAACCATGTATCTTTTGATCTATGTGGACATCATTGTAGTGGTGAGCTCATCTAGCCAGGCCGTGGAGGCACTATTGGCGGATCTTAAGAAGAATAAAGGATGGTATTCTTCTCAGCCAACAAAAATATGCCACAGAGATAATCAAGAGGGCAGGTATGTCTAAATGTAAACCGGTTAGTGCTCCATTATCTTCCTCAGGAAAGTTTTCTTCTTATGATGGAAAACCATTAGCATGGAAGAGACTATCAGATATAGAAGTATTGTTGGTGCACTTCAATACCTTACACAAACTAGACCTGACATAGCATTTTCTGTGAATGAAGTCTGTCAATTCTTGCATTGTCCTAGCATGGCTCACATGATTATGGTAAAAAGGATATTAACATATGTTCAAAGAACTATCAGCTTGGGTTTACTTTTGGAAAAGATAGCTTCTTGCAGGTCAATGCCTTTTCTGACGCAGATTGGGCCCGATGCCCAAATGATAGAAAGTCAACTGACGGCTTTGCAGTCTATCTTGGAGCAATTCTGGTGTCATGGAGCTCTAGAAAATAGTCTACAGTCTCACGTTCAAGCACCGAAGCTGAATATAAATCATTAGCAAATGTTACATCTGAGGTAATATGGGTACAAACTATTTTGAAGGAGCTTGGAGTCACTCAACAGGACACACCCGTTATATGGTGTGATAATCTCGGTGCTACTTTTATCACTACCGATCTAGTTTTTCATGCTCGAACTAAACACATCGAAATAGACTATGACTTTGTGTGGAAAGAGTTGCACACAAACTCTGGCAGGTGAAGTTTATTTCTTCAAAGGATCAAGTAGCTGATGGGTTCACCAAACCACTGTCATCATAGAAACAAGCCGAGTTTTGCTTCAATCTGAACATGAGATGCTCAGGTCAAGGGAGTGTGTTGGAAAAGGAGGATTCATCCATATGAAATAAGGATCGTGTCAGATTGTGTTCTCGTCACAAGATCGTTCTGTTTTGGATGGAGATAATCTTCAACTGGCAGGAATTCTCAGTTATAGAATAGATTGATTAGATTACGTCCAGATTGAACTAAAAGATTGGTTCCTTATTTCTTTTCAATTTTAATCCCGGTTTATAGTGCAATGCACGCATGTAACAACACAGATTTTATGTCTTATATTTCTTCTATTTAAATTACGCGTAACCTGCTATGGCTAGATTATAAAGAGCAGTTCCACCTTTCTGACAATGGTGAGGACAGACCCCACGGCGACAATGTGGAGCTCGATGACAGGGTCGTAACTCCTGCGATGGGCTGGCAAGTGGGCCTTCTTTGCAGCTCTTCTGGGTGGATCTGGTGCTCATCCTGTCGGTGGCAGCAGCCATTACCTCGTGCAACGCCCCAACGATTGCTCCAGGGGTGGCTTACATGTGACCTTCTCACTTGCGAGACGCGAGAGGTGCGAGCGAGGGTGCAGTGTCAGGATCTCCGGGAAGGCAGTCAGAACGGGAACATGTGATCTTTCGACGCAATGAAAAAAAAATCTTGATCAGACTTTTATTGTTCACGCTTCAAGTAACAAAAATATTTTTCATTATGTGCCTGAAATTTAAGAATTTTTTTCGAAGCAAACGGCAGATGCCATATCCGTTAAAGTAGGAGTAAACTTGTGTTCACAGAAAATCCAAAAAACAAGTAAATAAAAGGTTACAACTGGCGCAGTGAGGCACAAGTTGTGCCGGCCTACAGTTTATATGCTCAGTTTAAGATTTCTTCCGGCTAATCGGCCACCCGCATCTTCAGAATGTTTTGAACCATTGTGATGTCTTCTTTCGCTTGTAGAGCCACCGAAAGACTGTCTCTTTCTACTCCATTGAAGACTCTCGCGTTTCTCTCCTTCCATATGCTCCACCATGTGTATAAGACGGTTCCGAGTGCAGATCTGATATCGCCATCTTTGTTTCGCTCTCTGATCCTTCACATGATTTCAAATACCGATATGTCGAGGCTCATGGTTGCCACCCCACGAAGGTCACACCATTGCGAGATGTAAGACAGAACTCTCTGGACAAAATTACAGCTTAGCAGTAAATGTGGCATCGTTTCTGCTTCCTGCCAACATAGCGGGCATATAGCTCCATTGTCCCAACCCCTCTCCTGAAGATTGTCTGCCGTCATGGCTTTATCATGCATCGCTATCCAGCCGAAAAAGGACACCTTCGGCTCTGCTACCGCCTTCCAAATGCAGTCCGTCTGCAGGACGGAGTAGGATCCCTGAAATTGTACGACATAAGCGCTTTTAGAAGTAAACCTGCCTGAGGGGGTCCAACGCCAGGTGATCGTGTCGACTTGGTCTGTTACTGCAATATTTTTCACTGCCTGCCAATCATCACAAATTCCATTATTTGTTGATTGGTCGATAATCCAGCAACAGATTTAATCCAAGCGCCGTTTCGCATTTCCATTGCAACCGGTCTATTTTTCCTGCGCACAATTTGGAAAAGGTTCGGAGCAAGGACTTTGAAAGGTTCTTCGGCAGCCCATTTGTCATTCCAGAAGCTGATCTTGTGCCCATTTCCAAGGCTACAGACCGTTGACATGGAGAAAAGGTCCTTATCCCGCTGATTGCATGGCAGCGCCATTCCGACCCATGGCTTGTCATTTTGCACCCAGTCCTTCCATAGCCAAGCCATCCTGAGTGCGCAGCAGAAACTTTTAAGTTCTAGAACTCCTAGGCCCCTCAGGTCCTTTGGCCGACACACAGTCTTCCAATTTACCAGAGCACACCCTTTCCGCTTCCCATCTCCATCTCCCGACCAGAAAAATTGCCTCCTAATTCTGTCTATTTTCTGGAGCAGCCAAGAGGGTAGGGTGAGGACCGCCGCATGGTATGTCATCATGGATGTGAGGACCGACTTAGCCAGAGTCAGCCTTCCTGCTTTGGATAGCAATCTTCTTCCTTTCCACTTCTGCATTCTAGTTGATACGTTACTCGATGAGAGGCAGGTGGTCTTGCTTTCTAAGTTTTTTGTTGGACAAAGGCAGTCCCAGGTAGGATCAAGGGAAGAAACAGACCCTTCCCGATATTATTGTGGTTGCACTGTCAATAGTCTGTTGGTCTATGTTGATCGGGTACAATTATATCTTCTCTATGTTGATCTTGAGACCCGAAACATCCCCGAATAGGTTCAAATGCCTATTAGGGCGGTTAAGTTCGCTGTCGACGGGTTGACTAACAGTGTTGTGTCATCTGCATAGAGTGAAATAGCCCCGGCCTGTACCTTTCTTGATACTGCAGTCATCAGTTGAGCTTCGATGGCAAGTTTGATCATTCGCTATACTGGATCTATCGCCAAAATAAACAACAAAGGTGATAGTGGATCGCCTTGCCTGAGGCCTCTGTGGTGTCGAATTGTTGTTCCTGTTTTCCGTTTACTAGGACTTTTGTAGATGCTGAGGAGAGCAACAAAGTGATCCATTCACGCCATCTTGCTCCAAAACCGAGGACTTGAAGAAACTGGAGCATGAACCTCCAGTTGATTGAGTCAAACGCCTTACTTATGTCAAGCTTGAGGAACATGGCCGACTTTCTTTTCCCTTGTAACTCTCTGATCATGCCTTGGACGAAAATGAAATTGTCGCTTATGCATCGACCTTTGATGAAAGCACTCTGATTTGTTGCCACCAAAGCATGCAGTTTTGGCGCAAGCCTGTTCGCGAGCACTCTCGAGAAGCATTTGACAACACTATGGATTAAGCTGATTGGTCTGTAGTCCGAGACATGATTTGTCTTATCCTTTTTGGGCAGAAGGATGATAAGGGTGTTGTTTACATTTTCTAGACCACGGCCCCTTAGCATCGATAACTGGTGGAAGGCGTTCATTAGGTCAGCTTGTACAATGCTCTAGCAACTTGAGAAGAAAAGACCGATGAAGCCATCTGGCCCGGGAGCTTTTTCTTTTGGCATCTCACGTATGGCGCGGTACACCTCCTGTACGTCGAAATCTCTGTCTGAATCCATCAGCTCCGTATGCCTGCTCTGATAGCCTAGTTCCCCCAGTCGAGTGAGACCTGCGTCTCTTGTGTAGTTCCCAACAAGTTTGAGAAGTAGGAGTCCACCTCTTGTGCCTTGTCTTCATGTGCAATCGCTAACCCGTGCGGCCTCAAATGACCAGTAGATATGCTTTGAGATTTATATGCTCAATCATACCTTTTTCGAAATATTGGGCGGAGCTCTGGCAACGATGCATACGGGCACGTGACGGGTGGATCTACAACGACCATGCAATGGCTCATAGGCGCGGTGGCACGCATGCGCAGAGGCACGACGACAGTGTCGGCTGGCATACCGGAATCGAAGAAGAAAGATTAGTTTTTGTTAATTCTAATATGTTAATTGATTTGTAAGAATTATGTTAGTTATAAAATAGTCAACTTAAATTAATTTATGATTATACAAACTATTGAAAAATAGTTAGTTTTTGTTAATTATTATGAATATCTGTTAATTATAACAATTAGTTATCAATAACAGTAATTAGGTGTTAATTACACGTGAAATATTCTTAAATTTATACGCGTGAAATGGAGACGGGCACTTTAAATAAGATAAAAATACACCTCTGGCGTATCGCGCGTCCAAAATATCGCAACTTGCATATTCAGTATCTATGTTCACTTGCTTGTGGATCACTGACAACCACAGGCGATACAGCGGTTAAAATAACTGAACACGAAGACGTGGCCCGATCTGGTGGGACACAAATCCTCTGACTTAGCCGCATTTTACTGCACCCTGCAGTAAACGTCCCTCCATAGTCCATTTCCTATCCAACGGTGTTGCTGCATGTGCTTTAGTTTGATTTTTTTACTCTAGTCTGATCTAAATGAGTATACTTTAAGGATAGTGGAAAGAGTTTTAAAAAATATTAAGCCATTAGTCGCTTCACATAATCATTGATAAAAATTATTTTTATTTATTATATTTAAAAAGTCAGTGTTAATGAATGATGTTAGTTGAATAGTGTGCTTTCTTTTCATTAATAGTTCTTGGTATTCTTATCAAACTACTGCATCCTGATTCGAAATATTTGTCGTCGGGATAACCATAAGTAGTTCATTTTTAGTTTTTTTGTTTGTCTGAAGCGTCAAATAATTTGATACAGCAGGGAGTACAACAATAGTTCTTCGGTGTTAGAATCAATATTTTTTTTGAAAGACCCGGACTAGCCAGCATATATTAATAAGAAGAGTAAGCAGTTACAGCAGGAATGAGTTACAAGAACACAGTACACTAGGAATACACCGTATGTTAAGAGGCACATAGGCCTCTGGCTCCAGCTACGGTCACAAAGTAAGAGTGTCATTAATTTCAGAGGACAGTTGGCTCAAGGTCTGTTCCTTTTGATAAAAAAAAAACTCTTCGATTCCGCTTGCACCAAATGACCCAACATACCAAGAGAGCAATGAATCGCGTGCATCTAGCCTGCGCACTGCGACCAGCGATACCGAGCCCACTGAACCATAGCCCAATGCTTCCATCAACAGGCCAAACAGCCAAATTGATCGTAGATAGTCTCAAGCTTTGGTAGACTTGCAACCATACCTGATGAGACAGTAGGCACTCCGCAAAAACGTGATGAGTTGTCTCCACATTCCTGAGGCAAAGGGAGCACAAATACTGGTTAGAATCAATATTTAGACTCTGCAAAATGAAAAGAATAGATTTTTATCAATGGTTATGTGAAAAGCAATTGATGACTTAATATTTTTTGAAACTCTTTCCACTATCCTTAAAGTACACTTACTTAGATCAGACGAGATTAAAAAAAATCTGACTAAAGAACAATCAGCAGCATCGTTGGATAGGAGATAGAACATGGATGGACGTTTACTGCACGGTGCAGTAAAATGTGACTAAGTCAGGGGATCCGAGTCCGATCTGGTGCCGGCGACGGAGCACATGGCACGGTACTGCATGCATGAATAAAGTTAAGGGCAGGGCTCCATGGATCCCCACCAGTGTTAATAAACAGTTTTTAGCGGCACCACCACGCACGTATATAAGTCATCTCACCACCAACCTTGGGGATCTTCAAGAGTTCACCAGCATACGTATGTAACCAGAACGACTTCACCATGGCGCTGCTGGATGCATCGGCGTTTGGACAATGGCCACTCCTTCCCACCCTGCTCCTCCCTGCCGTTCCTATCCTCTGCCTCCTCGCTCTCGCGCTTACGAGGCCATCCAAGAAATGCGGCCGGCAGCCACCGAATCTGCCGGGCCTGCCGCTCATCGGCAACCTGCACCAGCTGGGCGCGCTGCCCCACCGGTCGCTGTACGCGCTGGCACGGGAGCACGGGCCAGTGATGCTACTGCGGCTCGGCCGCGTGTCTGCCGTGGTAGTGTCGACACCAGAGCTGGCGCAGGAGGTGATGCGGACGCGCGATGCCGACTGCTGCAGCCGCCCGGGCTCGCCGGGGCCGCGCCGTCTCTCCTACGGGCTCAAGAACGTCGCCTTCGCGCCCTACGACGACTACTGGCGGGAGATGAGGAAGCTCTTCGTCGTCGAGATGCTACGTGCCAAGAGGGTGCAGTCTATCTGGCACGCCACGAAGACACAGGTGCGTCCTGTCAGGCTGCGTGCCGCAGTAACAAACCATGCTTACACTGTACTCATTAAATTACCAGGACCCTATGTTAGAAAATAGGAGACAATTTACTGAATAATTCCGGAAAAACACGAGAAAACTGCAGCGATCGGCAAACAGACAGGACGAGAAATAACGCGTACCGATTTGAAGCCGAACGAACCGTTGTAGATCCGACGGCGAACAGCCGCTGCAGACGTTGGTGACGACGTTGAGCCGCAGCGCTCGATCTCCTCGGTAGACGAGCCGTGGTGAAGAACGCGAGCAGTCGCGCGGAACACTTCCCAAAAATCTTATTCGCCCTCTCCCGGTGCAGGATCGCAAGGGCGAGCAGTTCCGGAGACCTGCTCTCCCGATCGTCGGTGCACGCCGGCGCTCGGGATGGAGTAGACTAGAAGGCGGCGCAAGGAACGCGACGTAGAAACGATCTGATTGTGGGATGACCGTCATACCGCGTATGCCCGTATTTATAGTCTCACGGAGGCGGTTCGTATGCGATCCGGAGGAACCGGATTCGAACTGACTCCGCAGTCGTAAACGCCTTGGACTCTGTCTCGGGTAGTCCCAAAAATTCGGAAGCCCCAAAGCCCAAAGCCCAATTTAATTTCTGGAAAAAATATAAAATTTGGGCTCGGCTCAAGGCTTGAATTCACATGCGCGCGCGCATGTGCAGGGCAAGGCGAGGCGTGGCAAGGCGAGCGAGCGAGGAGGAGGAGGGGGAGGAGGAGGAGCGCGCGTGGGCCACCCCTCTCTTCCTCTCTTCTCTCTCACTCAAGGAGTGGAAGAGCAACCTCTCTTATATGTAGGGGTTGCTCCACTTCCACTTCTCATGTGGGACTAAACACTTAGCACCACTCCCTCTTGCCCTAATAGGACTTTGAGATTTTCTAGAATTTATTTCTGAATTAGTATTGAACCAAGCCCATTAATTCCAACACCCTAAGTTAGGGGAACTTAATGATCGTTAGGGTAAATTGACTACTTCCTCCAAAGGGAACTTTGTTATATATATAAACATAGAAACTATAATGACCGGACAAAAAGTAACACAGGGAAATAGTAATAACCACCTGGTACGAAAAGGAACCAAATTCTCTTGATACCGGAGCATACAGGCCTCGATGTTGGTCACGTGGACATGCACCGATCGTAAAGCAACGGTTTCCTTTGCGCGCGCGGCTCCGTTCAGACGTTTCTGGCAGGCTCGCGTCTCGCATCTGCACACACTAATAAAGCTTCATTGCAGACGGTTCTAAACATACTATCATAAGTGGATTTAAAAACTGTCTGAAATAAAGAGCTTGTAAAAATAGGCCATTTTCACAGGCGGCTTTAGAAAACGTTTGTGCTAATGAATTTTCACAGTCGGTTGTTTGTGTACAACGTGCCACCTGTGATGATGCATAACTTAGGCAGGTCCTAACAAACAACTCCGCCTGTCATATAGCACTAGGACAATACTAATTAAACGCTATTATTTCTAGTTTTTTGATCAAGTTTAAATAACAGCAATCACAAATATATTCAATACAATTTATAATTTATAGATTGCAATTCATAGTTCATACATTGCAAATCATAGCTCTATACATTGCAATTTATAGTTCATACATTGCAAATCGTAGCTCCATACATTGCAATTCATAATGTGTACATTTGCAAAATATAGTTCGATACGTAGCAATTCATAGTTTCTATCAGCTAGCATCTACTAATGAAGACATAGAGGGAAGACACTACTTCGACACTATCATAGCCATCAAGGAGGACTAGTAAATTCTCTATAGTATTCTGAGATGAATGGCAGATTCCTCGCAATTGCGTCATCCAATTTGATACATACAATATATACATATTAATATCCAT
Organism: Tuctoria greenei; assembly: GCA_036927565.1. Taxonomy (NCBI): domain Eukaryota; kingdom Viridiplantae; phylum Streptophyta; class Magnoliopsida; order Poales; family Poaceae; genus Tuctoria; species Tuctoria greenei. Next base: position 154,292,713 of record JAYESD010000001.1, read on the forward strand.
AATGGACAAAGAACATTGCTAAAAGAGATAACATGGCTGTGAAATGCACTGACCTTCACATTGATTTTAAGGGCAAGATTTTCAAAATACTGGTTGTCTATATTGGAATTAGGATTGATGCATTGAGAAATTGATTGTCCATACTAGTTGTCTATACCAAGTGAAAGCATCTAGGCCCTCATGAGGTATGATTTCGGTGATTAATGACAACTGTTGGATATTACTAATGAGTTTGTGGATGCAAGGTGTCGACTGTTGGAGTCGGCAGATCCCCTGACACTACTAAAGTGTTGAAGGAGTTTGTAGTTCGGTTTGGGCGCGCGGAGACTCAAGAAAGTGAATCACGATTGGACACGAGAGACACAGTGGTTTACGTGGTTCGGGCCGCCTGAGCGTAATACCCTACTCCACGGGTGTGTGTGTGTGTTGTATTAACTTGTGAGCTTGAGAGCGTTCGAGAGTCCCCCCCTCGTGTATCGTCGGTTTGTCCTTTTATAGTACAAGGACAAACCGTTACATGTCGGCCTGGCCCGACATGTGGCCCTGGCGGTTACTAGTATTGATACACGAGATTAATTGTTGTTAATAACCCTGTAACGGCTCCGACAGTGCCGTTACAGGTGTTAAGATCGTCCGATTAAGTGTCATTAACGTGGAATTAATGACAATTAATCGGGTCTTGAAGTCCGCGGCTGTCCTTTGAAGATCCGGAGCCGTTACAATGTCTCCCGGAGGTTTGAAGCGGCCAGCTCCGACGTATGGACACGTGGCAGCTCTGGAGCTTGCTTGTGGGAAGCGGGAAGCTTTGGGGTGGCCTGGCACGTGTCAGGTCCGGAGCTTCTCTCGGTCGGGGGTTAAGTCCGGAGGTGCCGTTTCAGTACCTAGCCCGAAGCTTCACCCTTGCGGGTAGTAGCTCCGGTCTGACAGTACACGTGGCAACCTAGGGGTTAACCATGTTGGAGAAGCAGGTCCGGTTATGCCTGACAAGTGGGCCTCCGAGGGTCTTCAATTTGAGTAGACGTCCTTCCCTTGAGATCTTTGTAACCTCAGGGGGTGTATGGTTTTTAGGGTACCGACAGTGGCCCCCTGGACCTACCTCCGGGGAAATCACCGGGGTGAAGTCATTCCGTCGGAGGTGGGTCCATACTCGCGACCCTTGAACTGAGTCTTCAAGGGTCTTCGGAGGTGCCGTTGGCGGGGCTTTACGGTTAAATCCCGACGCGTGGCGCACCTCAGGCGGCAGATAAGATCTTTGACGTGCGGATCTCTCGCAATTGAAGGTCGCCGGTTCCCGATGCGAAAACCGTATCGGTTCTGCGCGCCTTGTCAGTTCGCCGCCTTTGGGTTTCCCGTCTCGTGATGACAACTGTTCGCCTGGGTAAGAGCCTCGACTTGATCGTCAGGGTGGTCCCGGGCCCCCTAGTCATCGGCAGGGTTGAATTCTCGAGTAGTATCCTTGACTCCCCTGCAGTTTCCATCCAAGCGTTGCGAGGGCTTACTTAAGAAGGAAAGCGCACCGTCGGGAGTTCTTTACGCTTCCCATCTGTTCTTGCGCTCAAACTCCCAACTTGTGCTTTGCTCCTCTTCTCTTGCCTAGCTTTGCTGCGATGGAGTTGGGTCTGCGTGAGAGTCGCTTGAAGACAGACGGCGATCTGAAGAAGGTCCGGGCCCTCATGGGGTGGTCTTCGGACTTCTTCAACCGCTCGGTCCGCGCCGGCGGAGAGCTTCCCTTTAAAAAGGAGCACTCTGGCGAGATGGTGTACTTTTCCTCGTACGCCATGGTGGGGCTGATCCCACCGTTTTCTTCTTTCTTCTTGATGCTGCTGGACTTCTATGGTCTGCAGCTGTACCACCTTGGCCCTCACTCCATTCTCCTTGTGTCCATCTTTGTCCACTTCTGCGAGATGTGGGTGGGCATCCCTCCCTGCATCGAGCTCTTCCGAACCTTCTTCACCGTCCAAACCACCGGCCGAAGCGATGAGTATCTTGGCTTCTACTACTTCGTGAAGCGCAAGAAGTGCCCATTCAAGTACCTCCGGTCATTCCCTTCCGGGAAGTGGGATGACTGGAAGAAAGATTGGGTAGTCGTCCGGGTGGAAGAGCATGAGCGGTTGGAGCTGCCAGACGGTCTGCCCGGCATTGACACGTCAGTATGGAGCGAAGTTCCGGTGCTGGCGGGAGCTTTCGACCCTGTCTTGACCAGAATCCGCCAATGTGTGGAGGGAGGATTGACTCCCCGGGCGGTGTTCTGCAACTTCCTGTCCAACAGGTGGGCGCCGCTGAAGAGAAGGGAGAAGCTCGCCTGGGCCCTCAACAGCGTGATGGACGAGGATCGGGTTGAGACCGGGTTGAAGTCCAGCATGGTGGGGAAGTCCTTGGAGTTTCACCTCAAGAAATTCCAGCACGGCATCGACGTTGACGGAGATTACTTGACTCCGCCGCCGGCTTTCCTCCCTCTGAACGTGGAAGTTGAGTTCAGCAGGGAGCTCCGGCGAAAGATGCCCGCACTTGACGATCTTGGTGTCGTCGAGAGAAGATCAGCCACCCGGTTAGCGATCCCCGGGTTGTCCGAAGGCGGCTCCGCCCCTGTCTCTCAGCCAAGAGCTGAGGTCATCGGCAAGGGCAAGGAGCTGGCGGAGGAGCCGGAGAGCCGGAAGAGAAAGCTGCGACATGCTGACGGAAGGTCCGTCGGGCCCGCCACTTCCCCCCCAGTTCCCCGTCCTCAGGAAGGAAGATCCTCCGCCGTCGTGGCGACTGTCCCCGTGGTGGGGTCCTTCCGGAACGTTACTGTTCCGGCGGTGGGATCCTCCCGGAGCGCGACTGCCCCCGCGGTGGATCCCTCCCATGGTGCTAGCTCCGGGCGCGCGTCTCCGGCACCAGAAGCGGTGAGGGCCTCCAGGTCCAGGAGTTCCTCCCGATCAAGGAGAGCTCCGACCCGGGAAACGCCCGCGGCTACGGCAAGTCCTGGGAGTCCTCCCGGAGCTCCTATGCCGACTGTGGTCAGCCCGGATCGTCCGGGAAAGAGGTTCCGCGCAAGCTGGTGCGTGAGCCTCCCAAGGTAATTTTTCTTTCTTACCTCGATTAACTTTTAATTGTAGCATCTGTTTGCTCAATTTCTTCGTTCTTTATCTGCAGTGTTCCCAAGAAGGGGAGTGAAGCTCCGCCCTCAGCCACAGTGTCTGAGGCTGCGAGGGCTTCTGCTCCAGCTCCGGTGCCGCCCCAAGCGGAGGCTGCGACAGCTCCGGCACCAGCTGTCGTGGTCATGGACCTCGACTCGTCTCCAGAAGTTCCCGTGGTAGCGCCGGACCACGGGATTGAAGATGCGCCAACGGCACCCGTTCCGGAGGTGGAAGCTCCGGGTCCTGGTGCTGCAGAAGTAGAAGCTCCGACTATTGAGTCGGTGGAAGTAGCAGTCCCGGCTTCGGAGCCGGAAAGTGTTGAAGCCCCGGCGATTGAGCCGGAGGTGGCTGAAGCTCCGGCATGCGAGCCGGAAGTTGAAGTAGTTCCGGCAGTTGAGCCGGTTTCTTCCGAAGCTCCGGTCGCAGAGCCGGTGATTGTTGGAGCGTCGGCCGCAGAGCCGGCGGCTGAAGAGGCGAGGGAGCTTGAGCCTCCCTCAGAAGAAGTGTCCCGGCCGGAGCGTGTGGAGGCGACGACGTCGATGGTACCTGTGGCAGAGCCAGAGTGCCTGAACGAAGTCGCCGGCCCCCAGCCTGAGGGGGCAAATGAAGACTTGGTGGCGGGACCTCCTTCGATGGCGACTGAGGCCATCCCGGAGGAGGGCCCTAGCACTTTGGAAGCTCGGGGTTCCACTCTCGTAGAGTGGGACCCAATTTTTGTAAGTGAAGACCCGCTGGAACCAGCGGAAGAGACCCCAGCAGGTCCGGAGCCCATCTCTCTGTCGATGTCCATCGACAACGCCTGCTCCAGTCTACGTCAGGTCCAACTGGCCTTCTTCCACGACAGCAAGGCTCTTGAAGAGGAGCGCCAAACTCTTAGGCGGTGGCGTAATCGGCTCCAATTCGAGACTAAGCCGGCGCAGTCGAGGCTTGCGGATGACAAGGAATGGATTAGGCGGGAGAAGATCCGCCTGGAGCTCTGGGGTGAACTGCTGGATGAGAGGGAGAGCATGACTCACGCCCTTGATGCTCAATCCCGGGAGTTCCACGACCAAGCTAAGGCTGCTAACGACGCGGCCAATGCTCGGTTTGATCAGCTCGAGGCCATCAGCACTGCACTCATCAAGCGCTGAGAGGCACTTGAAGGAAGGGAAAGACGGCTCGAGGATGAGGAGCAAAAACTCCTGGAGCTACGGGATGACGTCTTGCGACGGGAAGAAGAGCTCGCCGAGAAAACAGCTCTGGCGGACAAGGACCTCGAGGAGCGCACTAAGAAATTGGAAGAGCGCTGCCTCAAGGAAGAGGAGAAGACCTGGGTGCGGGGGCAGGAACTCTACGAATACGAGTGTGCCCTTATCGCCCGGGAGAAGAAAGTGGAGGCTAGGGAGAAGGACCTGGTCGACCGCCGGAACAAGATCCCTCTCCGGGAGGAGGAGCTCGGAAGACTTGAGAAGCGGGTTGCTACGAAGATCCAGCAAAACGCCAAAGAAGTTGAGCGCCTCTCCCGCGAGAATTCGGAGCTGACGGCGGCCCGGAGATCCCTGGAAGAGATGAAGAACCTGAGGAAGGCGGACTCCCTGCAAATTTGGGAGTTCCTGAGCAAGGCCGACGATGTGCTGGCGTCGATGGGTTTCAGCCCCGTGCTCCCGGATGATCCGGAGCCGGAGCCGGACCTTGCGTTGCAAGCGTTGAGCGCCGCGGGCAGCAAGCTCTCCAAGGTGAGCGACGTCATCACGGACCAGCTGGAGGTCGAGGGGCAATCCCTGGCTAGGAACGTCACAGAATATGTGTTGACGTGCTACACCAGCCGGAACCCTCGATTTCCTCTAGACCTGGTGCTTGAAGGCCCCATCGAAGGAGAAGGCGAAGCTACCCGAGCCAGCGTGTCGGAGGTCGCCCAGAAGGTCGCCGAGTTCTTCCATAGGGTCTAGGACCGTCTCTCTTAGCCTTTACTTGTATCTTCTCTTCTTCCTCAATTTTGTAATCCCTTGTCTCTAGATGTAATCTCCGGTCTTCAGATGAAATGAAATCCCCAATTTTTTGCGAATTTCATTTTTTTGTCTTCAACATCTTTATCTTCACTTGGCCCCCTGGTAGATGTGCACAATTTGATTGTGGACATGTACCAAAAGGATGTTGAGTTTTGTTGAAGACGAATTTGCTTCGAACTTGTGGAATTTAGGTCCGAAGTTTTTGATAGTGAAGGTCCCCTGAAGTTGTCGGAGCTTAGGAGCTCCGGCACTGTCCATCACTGGAGCTTAGTAGCTCCGGCAATAGCCTCTATCAACACGTTGAGCGTCGATAGTTAATACTCCAAGGTGTCGGAGCTTAGCAGCTCCGGCAATGACCTTTGCCACACTTGGTTTGTTGGCAACAGACTCCAGTGACTGGGTCTTTTCACCATCTTTTAGCCTACGCCGACGGTTGACGCCCTGGTGGGAGTCGGAGCTTGGTTAGCTCCGGTTTTTCACATCAACGTAGGGTTCATTTTTCCTGCACACTTAAGACAAGAAAAATAGTAAAATTCGTTCCTTGTCTATAACTTCGTCGCGGCTTACGGTTCTCAAGAAAATTTTAAGTTGAACACGATTTTTAATACGACTGGATGAATTGTCTTTTCTTTTAGATCCAACTGTCCATGGACCCACCTTACTTTGGCCTGCCGGGATGTAGGTAGAGTGGCGTACTTAGGGTGCTTGACCAGGCTAAGTCGATAGCGCACTCCGACCCTAGAATGGCTTGGCGGCTTTCAGGCGAGTTGGCCACAGACGATATTTAAATCCAAAAAATCTGACAATTCAACTCGAATCGTATGTAAACCGGTCAAAATAGAACTTCTTAAGAATTGCACGTTTCTGTTATAGACAAGAAAGAGAAAAATAAAAATGTCGAGCCTATGCAAAAATGAATGCACGTGGAGTCTATTTCACATGAAGATGTCTTTCATTATAGGTCCGGGGTACAGGGGAAACAAGTACACTCTTAGGGTACGGAACCAGGCTAAGTGTGTTTGGTTTCTCGTTTGACCCAGGGTAGTTAGCCACACTTCTAGTCCGGAGACTGTATCAAGTGTTGCATGAGCTTTTCAAACCTTTCGGGAAAGGTCCGGCTGCTCTCCCGGAGGAACTACCCGACTCTGTACAATGACTCTATAACATACATTTCAAGTTACTTAAGACTCACCTCCGTGGAATTAAGCGTAGAACTTACGGAGGTGCTCGATGTTCCAAGGATTTGGGAGAGGTGTCCCATCCTCGGTAGCCAAGCGAACGCTTCCGGGACGGGATACTTTGATCACTCGAAAGGGCCCTTCCCAGCCGGCGGAGAGTTTGTTTTGCCCTTCTCTGGATAGTATTCTCCGTAGCACCAGATCGCCTTCCTCGAGCTGTCGGTTGTGTACATGCCGCTGGTGATAGCGCCGTAGAGCTTGGCGGTATCGAGCATTCTGAACAGCTGCTTGGCACCTTCCCTCCTCGAGGAGGTCTAGGTCTTCGCGCCGGAGCTGGTCCTGCGCGGCTTCGTCGAAGGTCCGGACTCGGAGGGAACCCAAGGTGATTTCCGGAGGAAGGATCGCTTCAGCTCCGTACACCAGGAAAAAGGGTGTTTCTCCGGTTGCCCGACTTGGAGAAGTCCTGTTGGCCCATAGAGTGGGCGGAAGCTCTTCGATCCAATTGGCTCCGTGCTTTTTCAAGCGCTCATAAGTGCGTGTTTTGAGTCCTTTAAGGATCCTGCGTTTGCTCTCTCGGCTTGTCCATTGCTGGCAGGATGAGCTACGGAAGCGTAGCAAACTTGTATGCCGAGGTCTTCGCAATATCCTTGAAATGCGGAGCTTGTGAATTGAGTCCCATTATCAGTGATGATCTTATTTGGGACTCCGAATCTGCTTACGATGGATTGTAGAAAATTGATTGCAGATTGTTTGTTGATCGTCACGACGGGAGTAGCTTCCGGCCACTTGGTGAACTTGTCGATGGCGACGTACAGGAACTTGTAACCTCCGACGGCTCTTGGGAAGGGTCCCAAGATGTCCATCCCCCACACAGCGAAAGGCCATGTGGGAGGTATCATTTGTAAGGACTGAGCAGGTGTATGAATTTGCTTTGCATGAAATTGGCATGCTTTGCATTTCTTCACCAGCTCAGTGGCATCCTGGAGCGCTGTAGGCTAGTAGAAGCCGTGCCGAAAGGCTTTTCCGACCAGCGTGCGGGAAGATGCGTGGTTCCCGCACTCGCCTCCATGGATTTCTACGAGGAGCTCGCAACCTTCTTCCCTTGTGATGCACCGCATTAGGATGCCGTTGGCACCGCGCCGGTAGAGATCCCCTTCTACCAACGTGTAACTTTTAGCCAATCTGACTACCCGGTCAGCGGATACATCATCGTCAGGAAGGATGTTGTCTTTCAAGTAGTTCCGGATCTCCGAGATCCATGCATCGGAGCTGACTTGAGCATTTGAGTCTTGCGTGCTGGGTTGCTCGGAGCTTCCGGCAGCACCTACGACCCTTGATGGCTGCCATGGTAACAGGGCCATCGGGACCGTCAGCTTCGGGATGCTGATCTCGCCCCCTTCGTTCAGTTCGGTAGGCTGAACTGTGGGTTTTGACAACCTCCGGACAAAGGTTCCGTCAGGAGCCGGAGCTCCGGTTGACGCCTTGGTCGAGAGTTCGTCAGCTTCAGCGTTGTGAGCACGCTGAACATGGTGAAGGTCTAGGACTTCGAAGTCCTTCTGAAGCCTCTGGACTTCAAGGAGGTAAGCAGCCAGCTGGAGATTATTGCAGGAGCATTCACCCTTTACCTGCTTGATGACAAGTTGTGAATCTCCTTTGACCAGCAACTGCTTGACACCATATGATAGTGCCACCTTTAATCCATAGATGAGTGCTTCGTACTCCGCCATGTTATTGGTTGCCTTGAAGTCAAGGTGTACCATGTATTTCACCTTCTCCCCGGTTGGTGCGAGGAGAAGGATTCCAGCTCCGGCTCCCTGCTTCTGCATGGAGCCGTCGAAGTAAAGGGTCCAATGAGGCTTAGTGAAGGTTGGAACTTGAGGTTCCGTCTTCTGCTCGCTGGGGCCCCCAGGGTTTAATGGAGAGGGAGTCCATTCTGCCACGAAATCTGCCAACGCTTGACTCTTGATTGCTTGTCTCGGAATGAATTCAAGATCGAATTCGGCCAATTCCGCTGCCCACTTTGCAATATTCCCAGTTGAATTAGGATTATGCAGGATCCCTCGAAGTGGATATGAGGTCACTACCGAGACTTTGTGAGCTTGGAAATAGTGTCGAAGCTTCCTTGAGGCAATAAGAACTGCATAAAGCAGTTTATGCACCTCTAGGTATCGAGTCTTGGCATCATGTAACATTTCACTGATGAAGTATACTGGGCGTTGAATGGTCCGGACCCTCCCGGAGGGGTCCGGAGCTTCCTCTTCATTGATCCGGACCCTCTCGGAGGGGTCCAGACTCTCTTCGGGGACCTCCGGGTTCTGAGTGGAGGAACCCGGAGCTTCTTCAGGAATGACCTGGATCCTCTCAGAGGGATCCGGGTCCTCTGAAGCGGCTTCTTGTGGGTTCAAGTCTGGGAGCTGGGACCCAGACCCGCTTTCAGGAACCTCCGGACCCTCCCGAAGGGGTCTGGATTCCTGAGTATTGGGTAGTTCCGGTCTCTCCGCGACCAGAACCATACTGACAACTTCGTCAGTAGCTGAAATGTAAAGCAATAAAGGCTCACCAGGGTTCGGAGCTACCAGGACTGGTAGGGTGGTGAGGAACTGTTTCAGCTCCTGGAATGCCTTCTCTGCTTCTTCAGACCATTGGAATGGTCCGGACTTCCTCAGTAACTTGAAGAAGGGAAGTGCTCTTTCCGCCAGTCTTGAAATGAACCGGCTGAGGGCTGCTAGACATCCAGTTAACTTTTGGACGTCTATGATGCGGGTTGGTGGCCGCATGTCTTCAATGGCTTTTATCTTCGCCGGATTAGCCTCTATGCCCCGGTGACTTATCAGGAAACCAAGAAGCTTTCCGGAACTAACCCCGAAGACGCACTTGTCTGGGTTTAGTTTTGTGCGGGTGGCCCGCAGCTTATCGAAGACAGCCTGCAAGGTGTCCAAGAGGGACTCCTTGTTTTTGACTTTGACCACGATGTCATCGACGTACACTTCCACTATGTCTCTGATGAGTTCTTCGAAAGTTTTGTACATAGCTCGTACAAAAGTTGAAGCTGCATTCTTGAGACCAAACGGCATGGCTGTGTAACAATACAATCCATCCACTGTGATGAATGAAGTATGCTCTTCATCCTCCCTAGACATCCTGATTTGATGATATCTAGAATATGCGTCTAGAAAACACAGTAACTCGCACCCGGAGGTGGAATCCACTATCTGATCTATTCTAGGTAGTGGGAATGGATCTTTTGGACATGCCTTATTCAGTGTGGTGTAGTCGATGCACATCCGAAGTTTCCCGCCGGCCTTGGGAACAACGACTGGGTTTGCCAGCCATTCTGGATGGTAGACTTCTCGGATAAATCCAGCTTCGAGCAACTTCTTCACTTCTTGTCGGATGAAGTTCTGTCGCTCTACAGATTGCTTCCGAGGTTTTTGATGCACAGGCCGAGCGTCAGGGTAAATCTTCAGATTGTGCTCAATCACTTCCCTGGGGATCCCAGGCATTTGTGACGGTTGCCAAGCAAACACGTCAACGTTAGCCCGGAGGAAAGTGATGAGCGCGAGTTCCTATTTGTCGTTCAACCCTCCTGATATACGGGTGATTTGAGCGGCATCGGAACCAATTTGGACGACTTTGACGGGAATGTCGGTGTCGCCGCTTGGCTGCACATGGGGTGCAGATGTCGAGCCTCGTTGACGAATGCTCGGGGGTTTCGGAGCTTGCTCCTGTCTGGAGTCCTCCTCTTGCGCCGTGGTGAGTGCGTGGAGTTCCTCCAGAGCAGTTACTCCGGCAGTGCGATCTCCGCGGATCCGGAGAACGCCTACTGGTGTTGGCATCTTCAACACCAGGTATCCATAATGAGCAGCTGCCATGAATTTGTATAGGGCAGGTCTACCCAAGATGGCGTTGAATGGTAAGTTGATCTGAGCGACGTCGAAGACCAACTTCTCGGTGCGATACTTCTCCCGGGTCCCGAAGGTAACAGGGAGAGTAATAGCTCCGAGTGGGGTAATGGCCCCCGGACCTACTCCGGAGAAAGGTCGAGAGGGCTGGAGGTCCGAAGGTCGGAGCTGAAGCTTAGTGAAAGCTTCGAAGCTGATGAGGTTAAGCCCCGAACCTCCGTCTACCATGACATGATGGAGCTGGATGTTGTTGATGGTGGGAGATACCATCAAGGGTATTTGGCCAGCTCCGACCATGCTTTGAGGACAGTCCGAAGCATCAAAAGTGATGGGTGTGTCCATCCACTTTCGATGTGGCTCCGGTCTAGCTGTAGGAGCTACAACAGCCATATCTCGTCGCATAGTCTTGATGACATGACGAGAAGTGATGTCCCATGATCCACCAAAGATGGTGTTCATGGTTTTCCGACGCTCGTTGTCGGAGACGTCGGAGTCATCGTCGACGGAGGTGTAGACGGCTTTCAGGACCTTTTTGGGGTCCTGAAACCCTAACTCCTCTTCAGCCGAAGCTTCATCGACCTTTTGTTTTCCCTCCCTCTGTCGGAAGGGAGACCCTTCCCGGCGCTTGTGGTAGCGCTCGGCAAGGTTTTGGACCTCCCGGCAGTCTTCCAGCCTGTGGCTGCTCGTTTTGTGAATGGGGCACCACATTTTGGATTTGCCACCGTCTTCGGAAGACGGTCGAGGTCGCTTCTCGGGGCGTGGCCCCCGGCCACCAGGAGTTGCAGTGGCTGCAACGTTGGATGTGCCGGCCGACGGCTTCTTCTTGCCGTTGGTCTTCTTTTTCTTCTTGCCACTCAAGGAGGTAGCGGCTTCTTCTTTGGAGGATTTTTTATGATCCTCCAAGGCTGGTTTGGAGTGCATTTCACGGCCCTCCGCAGCTCTGGCACATTTGTCAGCCAAGCTGAAGAGCTCCGTGACGCTGGTGATCTCTTTGATCGCCAGCTTCTCCAACATCTTCTTGTCTCGCACACCCTGTCTGAATGCCACAATGACAGAAGCGCTTGAGATAGAAGGGATTGTGTTACGTACCTGAGAGAACCTCTGGATGAATGACCGCAAAGATTCTCCTCCTTTTTGCACGACCGCAAAAAGGTCCAGTTCAGTGCCCGGTCGGGTGTATGAACTCCCGAAGTTGGCAGTGAACTGACGGCACAGCTCCTCCCAACTGTCAATAGAGTTGGGTGGAAGGCTCATAAACCAGGACCTGGCGGTCCCAGTTAAGGCCACTGGAAAGTAGTTGGCCATTACGGCCTCGTTTCCTCCAGCTGCTAAGATTGCAGTGGAGTATATCTGCAGAAATTCTACGGGGTTGACAGTCCCGTCGAATTTTTCCGGCAAATGTGGCCGGAACTTATGTGGCCATCTAACCATGCGCAGGTGCATGGCTAGGGCGGAACAGCCTCCTCCTACTCCTTCTAGAGTAGAAAGGTCTTGAGCATCCCGTCTTTCTCGAGGTCGCTCGATATGGACACGGCCATCCTGTTGGCGGTATCGGCGATCAAGCTCCGCCCGGAGGTCATGTGTCGAAAGCCGAGATGCAGTATGGGTGCGTCGTGCCCCAGGGGGCAACGACGTCACTTGCTGTGACGCAGCTCGTCTTCGGTTGTTGGAGACATGCGGACCAAGTCTTCCAGACAACGTCCGTCGCTGCGACGGGGCCCGCCCTGAAGGAGGTGGACCCTGGTTGTTGAGGCGTTCGGCCGCTGCTGCGACCAAATGCTCAACATCAGCCATCCATTGCTCCATGGCACCTTGAGATGCATCCGGAGGTGGTGGTCGCTGGAGAAGAGCACGCGCTGCATGGAGCGCGTGTTCTGGGTTGTCACGACTTGCCGGCGCAGTATGTGACGCCGGCGCACCATCATGTTGCTTGGCACGTCTTGCCGGAGAAGATGGTGGTGGTGGGAGTGTGACTCCTGCTGGTGCTGAGGCTCCTGCTGGTGGCTGCATGTTGGAGGGATTGCCTCCGACAGCCTGAGCAGCAGGTTGCCCGTTGGATGATCCAGCCGCAGAATTCACCATTCTTGAAGATCTCAGGCGCCCCTACCTGGCGCGCCAACTGTCGACTGTTGGAGTCGGCAGATCCCCTGACACTACTAAAGTGTTGAAGGAGTTTGTAGTTCGGTTTGGGCGCGCGGAGACTCAAGAAAGTGAATCACGATTGGACACGAGAGACACAGTGGTTTACGTGGTTCGGGCCGCCTGAGCGCAATACCCTACTCCACGGGTGTGTGTGTGTGTTGTATTAACTTGTGAGCTTGAGAGCGTTCGAGAGTCCCCCCCTCGTGTATCGTCGGTTTGTCCTTTTATAGTACAAGGACAAACCGTTACATGTCGGCCTGGCCCGACATGTGGCCCTGGCGGTTACTAGTATTGATACACCAGATTAATTGTTGTTAATAACCCTGTAACGGCTCCGACAGTGCCGTTACAGGTGTTAAGATCGTCCGATTAAGTGTCATTAACGTGGAATTAATGACAATTAATCGGGTCTTGAAGTCCGCGGCTGTCCTTTGAAGATCCGGAGCCGTTACAATGTCTCCCGGAGGTTTGAAGCGGCCAGCTCCGACGTATGGACACGTGGCAGCTCTGGAGCTTGCTTGTGGGAAGCGGGAAGCTTTGGGGTGGCCTGGCACGTGTCAGGTCCGGAGCTTCTCTCGGTCGGGGGTTAAGTCCGGAGGTGCCGTTTCAGTACCTAGCCCGGAGCTTCACCCTTGCGGGTAGTAGCTCCGGTCTGACAGTACACGTGGCAACCTAGGGGTTAACCATGTTGGAGAAGCAGGTCCGGTTATGCCTGACAAGTGGGCCTCCGAGGGTCTTCAATTTGAGTAGACGTCCTTCCCTTGAGATCTTTGTAACCTTAGGGGGTGTATGGTTTTTAGGGTACCGACACAAGGTCTCTCGTATCACTCATCACACTTAATGAACTCTATATGTATATCATCTACTGCTCATTGGATACAATTGGAGACCCCTCAACAAATTATTTTACGAGGTCAATCGATTTTTATGAAGACTAAAAGAAAAGGCACATATGTCAAAATTATTCCATCAAAATTGATAGCACTCAAGACTTGGTCATCATCAGAAGAACATTTCAAACCAATGTCTAAGAGGTCACTCGAACAAATTCCAAAAGAATCACTTAGAACAACTCGAAGCAGACGAAATCTACTCACCGGATCATCCGATGTATCCAGAAAAGACAACATCGGTCGAGTTGGCTTAACAGTAGAAAAAGACCTCAGACTTGAGTACACACAGGATCATCCGATGATGAAGCAAGTGTTACATCAGTCGATCATTCCAGTAAGCAATTTCCCTGGACCAAGTGTAACACCAGACCATCCAATGTACAATTATAACACACCTATCAATCACTCCAGTAAGCATTATTTCTGGACCATTCTGGATCAAGTGTTACCGGGTTATCTGATGTACAGGTGTATACAACATCAGTCGATCAACGGTCATATCTGACACAGTGACATCAGCTAAGTTGTATTCGACCGATGACAACTGAAGGGAGAACATCGGATCATCCGGTGTTTGCAGAACAGTGATGTCAGCCTACTTTTCCAAAGGCTATCTCGTGGAAGCTGGCTATTTATACCCCTTCAACCAGTCATTTGGACAAGTCTCGATGCCTAGAGCTACTCTACACATTACCAAGCATTCAAGACGTTGAGCAATCACTTCCATATCATTTACACCACTTGTACACCAAGAGATAGGCTAGAACTTGCTAGAGATGATGCTTGTGTGCTTCCATTCTTGGTGATTGGAGTCTCTAGTCTAGTGAGAGTTGTAAGGGAGTGTCTCTTGGTGATTGCATTCACCGTGTAACAGTCGGTGATTGGAGAGATCCTTCCGGAGCTTGCCATGTCGGTTGTGGAAGCCCAGAGGATCAAACTTGTACAAGGCTTGAGCTCCACCTTGCCGGAGATGGCGAACGGAGACTTTTAGTGAAGATCCATGGTCTCGGTGACTTGGGAGTGGCTATACCCTTTGGTGGGTGCCACAACGTGGATGTAGGAAGGCTTTGATGATCTTGCCGAACCACGGGATAAATCACCGTGTCTTCGTGTCTCCTCGGGAGTTTGCACACTCTTTCTTTCCCATTACACTTATACATTTCATATACCACAAAATTATTATTCACTTGAATGCATAGGTTGTTTGCATAGGGAGTTGGGCTTTTAATAGTTAAGTTTTCATTGCTTTAATTTTTTTTAAAAAAAAAGCCCAATTCACCCCCCCTCTTGGGCTTCGATCCTTACAATTGGTATCAGAGCAAGGTTGCTCATTGGATCATTCTAGCTTCACCGCTAGAGAGCCAAAATGGCCAAGATTGGGGGTTCGGTTCCCATCTTCGAGGGCTAGAACTTTGCCTATTGGAAAGCACGCATGTGTGCTTATCTAGAGGCTATTGCTCCCGAGGTATGGGAAGCGACCCATGCGGGGTTTGGTGAGCACAACTATATAGGTGATCAAATCGAGTGGGGTGCAAAGGCTAGAAATGCTATTTATGAAAGCATTAGTCAAGATGTGTTTGCTAGGATTGCTAGCAAAGAAAAGGCTTGTGAAATTTGGGCTTGCTTGATTGAAATTCATGAGGGCTCTTCTCGTGTTAAAGAACTAAAGTATCGCATGCTTAAGGCCAAATATGATGAGTTCAAAATTCTACCTCATGAAAATGTCAATGAAATGTTTTCTCGCTTGAATGTTCTCATTGAGGAAATTAATGCCCTTGATATTGCTTCTCTTAGCAAGGGACTCATCAACCGCAAGATTCTTATGCTCCTTCCTAAGCCAAAGTACAACATCATCAACTCCATGCTTCAAAAGGAATCACTTGATCACATTGAAGTTTCAGAACTTATTGGAGAGATTCACGCTCATGAGATGAGTGTGCTTGGGATGATGGAGGAATAATCTTCAAAGATAATTGCTCTAAAGGCTTCCACCAAGAGAACAAATCTCAAGAAAAAGAAAGTGGTTGAGCCTAGCTCAAGTGAAGAAGAGCAAGCATCAATTGAAGATGACGATGATGAGCTTGCATTGATGATGAGAAAATTCTCTCGCTTGAACTCCAAGATTGCCAAGAAGGGATACACCTTTGATCCCAAAAAGAAAGCGTTTCTACCAAGAAAAGATGACAACAAGACTTGCTATAATTGTGGTGGTCAAGGCCACATCTCCTATGATTGTCCAAAACCGGACAAAAGAAGAGAGAACCACAAGGGCAAGCATCGCAAGCTTGAGGATAGTGAGGATGATGAAGAAGAGGTCAAGCCTAAGCCAAGATTCTTTGGGAAGAAGAAGCATGAAAAAGGCAAAAAGGCAAAACTCTTTCCAAAGAAGAGAAAAGGCCCACAAAAGGTGTTCATGTGTGAGGCAAATGAATGGATCACCGGCGAAGAATCTAGTGATGAAGAGAGTGAAGTTGAAGAAGAGAGCTTGGCCGGCCTTGCCATTGCCAACAATGATGATTCATCTCTTCGTCCACCTCTCATGTGCCTCATGGCAAAAGGTAACACCAAGGTATGTGATGACTCTAGCGATGATGAGCTTTCCCCCGATGACTTAGCTTCTTTGATAAATGAATACCATACTATCATTAAAAGGGAAAAGAGTAAGGTCAAGGCCCTTGAAGAAGCTCGTGCTAAGCTCGAGAGTGCTAACCTCGATTTGATTGACAAGTATGAAAGCATACTTAAGAAGCATGACACGCTCAAATCTCATGTCAAGCAAGTTGAGGAGGATAAGGCTCAAATCAAGCTAGATCATCATGAGCTTGACGTAGCACACCAAGCACTCTTGGGAAAGCACAGTGAGTTAATCCAAGAGCATCAAGTACTTAACGTTACTTATGAAGTCCTTGATCAAGAATTGAAAACTATAAAGAAAGAAACTCTTAATGATAAGGCATCTATTGTTTCTCATGCCACTAATGTCTTGCATAAGTCTTTGCCTTTGAAAGAAAATGCTAGGGAGAAGGATTTGATGGATGAAATTGAAAGTCTCCGCACTAGTGTGGCAAGACTATCTAAGGGAGAAGTCAAGCACAAAGAATTCCTCTTCCAACAAGCAAAGGCCTTCAACAAGAAAGGACTTGGATCCTTCCCGGTGCCTAACAAAGGAAAGGTGCCCTCAGTGGAGCTTAAAACAAGCTTCATCAAGGAAGTTGGTTCTTATTGCCAACATTGTGAGGTCACCGGTCACCATACAAGGGAGTGTCCTCTTCCTAACCGACCTTCTCCAAAATTGCCTACTAACTACAAGTCTACCTTTGATGATCATTATTATCTCTTGAGTAAAGTAGATGGCAAGGTGAAGGCAAGGTTCATTGGCAAGAACATGAAGGGCATGAAGGGAAAGCTTCCCTAGCAACTTTGGGTCCCAAAAACACTTGTATCACACATACAAGGACCTAAGTTAGCTTGGGTGCCTAAAATCAAAAATTGAGTTCATGTGTGTAGGTGAACTACAAAGCCGGAGGAAAGCATTGGGTACTTGATAGCGGGTGCAGTCAACACATGACCGGCAACAATGGTATGTTCACCTTCATAGAGAACCCCGACAATCATGAACAAGTCACCTTTGGTGATAACTCTAAGGGGAAGGTAATTGGGTTGGGTAAGATTGCAATTTTAAATGATTTATCTATTTCCAATGTATTGTATTTTAAGTCACTTAGTTTCAATCTGCTTTCTATTGCACAATTATGTGATCTTGGACTAACGTGCACCTTTGGCAAGAATGATGTTTTTGTGACTAGTGAAACAAGCAAAGAACTAATCTTCAAAGGGTTTCGGCATGGACATCTCTACCTTGTAGACTTCTCTGACAAGGATGCTAGCTTGACCACTTGTCTTTTCACCAAGACGAGTTTGGGTTGGCTATGGCATCGACGCATCGCTCACATTGGAATGAGCAAGCTCAAGAAGTCATTCAAGCTCGGGATGGTGACCAGCGTGAAGGATGTCACATTTGAAAAGAACAAGCTTTGTAGCGCTTGTCAAGCCAGAAAACAAGTTGTTTCACACCACCCGATGAAGACAATGGTGTCAACCTCGAAGCCAATTGAGTTGCTCCACATGGACCTCTTCGGACCGTCCACATATCAAAGTCTTGGTGGTAATCTCTATTGTCTTGTTATAGTTGATGACTACTCTCGCTATGCTTGGACATTGTTTCTAGATGACAAGAGTGAAACTCCGGAAATGTTCAAGACCTTCGCTAAGCGTGCTCAAAGGGAATTTCAACTTCCCATCATCAAAGTCCGGAGTGACAACGGCACCGAATTCAAAAACTACAACATTGGGGAGTGGTGTGATTGTGAAGGCGTGAAACATGAATTTTCAGTCACATACACTCCTCAACAAAATGGTGTCGTTAAAAGGAAGAACAAGACTCTCATCACTCTTGCACGAGCAATGCTTGATGACTACGGCACGTACGAGAAGTTTTGGGCCGAAGTAATCAACACGGCGTGCCATGCCGCAAATCGGGTCTATCTACATCGACTACTTCAAAAGACCCCGTACGAACTCCTCATTGGGAGAAAGCCCAACATCTCCTATTTCCGAGTCTCCGGGTGCAAGTGCTATATCTACCGCAAGAAAAGGCTCGGTAAGTTTGTAATAAGATGTGATGTTGGTATCTTTCTTGGTTATGCATCAAACTCAAAAGCATATCGAGTATTCAACCAAACCGCCGGTTTAGTTGAGGAAAGTTGTGATGTTGAGTTTGATGAAACTAATGGCTCCCAAGAAGAGAGTTTTGGTCATGATGAAATAGATGATGAGCCTCTACGAGAAGCTATGAAGAACATGACCATTGGAGACATCAAGCCCAAAGTTGAGGAGAGCCATGATCAAGGGGGGGCTTCAAGTTCCAACATCAACACATCTATGGCACCTCAAGTTGACAAATAAGAAAAAGATGATCCATTGCCGACACAAGATTCACAAGCCACACAACATCAAGAAGAAGAACAAGTCCATGATCAAGTCCAACCACAAGAAGAGCAACACGCATCACCACCGCCAAGTGCTTCACAACCACTTATGAGGCACACATCTCCAAGGCGCATCCAATTTATCAAATCATCGGTAGTCCGTCAAGGTGAGTAAGTACACGTTCTCGCCATTTCGCTACGTTTTGTAAGCACTACTCGTTTGTTTCATGTGTAGAACCCACTCACATTGAGGAAGCACTCCAAGATCCAAATTGGGTAATGGCCATGCAAGAAGAACACAACAACTTCATCCGCAATGAAGTTTGGGTGTTGGAGGAGCGACCCAAGGACAAGAACGTCATCGGAACAAAGTGGGTGTACCCCAACAAACAAGACGAGAACGGTGTTGTGATCTGCAACAAGGAAAGACTTGTGGCCAAGGGTTTCTCGCAAGTTGAAGGACTAGACTTTGGAGAAACATTTGCTCGGATCGCTCGACTAGAAGCCATTCGTATACTTCTTGCTTTTGCATCACATCATAATATAAAGCTTTATCAAATGGATGTGAAACGTGCCTTTCTTAATGGTTATATTAACAAGCTTGTCTATGTTGAACAACCTCCCGGGTTCGAAGATCCGAGGAATCCTAATCATGTGTATAGGTTGCACAAGGCACTCTATGGCCTCAAGCAAGCACCTAGGGCGTGGTATGAACGACTACGCGATTTCTTGATAATGCAAGGATTCAAGATCAGCAGGGTGGACACTACACTCTTCACCAAAGACATCGATGGAGAACTATTTGTTTGTCAAATTTATGTCGATGATATTATTTTTGGTTCAACTAACAAAGCTTTTAGCCATGAGTTTGGCAATATGATGTCTATGGAATTCGAGATGTCGATGATTGGAGAGCTCAACTTCTTCCATGGATTTCAAATCAAGCAACTTCGAGAGGGGACCTTCATCTATCAAGAAAAATATACCAAGGACCTCTTGAAGAAATTTGAGATGGGAGATTGTAGCTCAAGAAGTACTCCAATGGCAACAAATTGTCATCTCGACGCGGATAAGGACGGTAAACCTATTGACCAATCTAATTACCATTCCATGATTGGTTCTTTGCTTTATCTTACCGCATCTAGGCCCAATATCATGTTTAGTGTATGCTTGTGTGCTTGCTTTCAAGCGGCACCTAAAGAATTGCATCGGAAGGCGGTCTTTAGGATACTTCGATATCTCAAGCATACTCCAAGTGTAGGCCTGTGGTACCCCAAAGGTGCTAAATTCCATCTCTTGGGTTACTCGAATTCGGACTTTGTCGGATGTCGTGTGGATCGCAAGAGTACCTCCGTAGGGTGCCACTTGCTTGGGCGTTCCCTAGTATCTTGGTCTAGCAAGAAGCAAAACTCCATTGCTTTGTCCACTGCGGAAGCGGAATATATAGTGGTCGGTGCATGTTGTCCCAAATCCTTTATATGAAGCAAACCCTTTTGGACTTTGGTGTTAAATTTTGTTGTGTGCCTCTCCTTTGTGACAATCAAAGTGTGGTTAAGATTGCTAAAAATCCCGTTCAACACTCCCGCACTAAGCACATTGATATTCGCCACCATTTCTTGCGGGACCATGAAGCTAAGGGAGACATCTCCTTGCAAGGTGTTAGGTCCGAAGAACAATTGGCGGATATCTTCACTAAACCACTTGATGAGAAAACCTTTTCTAGACTAAGGAGTGAATTAAATGTTCTATATGCATCGAACGTCATGTAAGTGTCCATGGTCATGTAAGAATGCATCACATATAGGTCTTGTCTAACTTTCAAAGTATAGGGCCGAGCAAGGGTTAGCTTGGGATGGAGGTTCTTTTGGGTTTCCCCAAGACTTGGAGAGTGGCTCTCCCTGAAGAAGCCTTTGAAAGGTTCAAATTTGGCAAGATAGATTTAATTTATGTCTTGCATGATGCCTGCCATATAGACTTGCACTCACGTTTAATATCCTGCATTAAAAATTGTTTGGCATTGCATACGGTAGATTGTCACAAAGGGGAACCCACCTCATGAGAAAGAGACTTGTTTGAAATGCAATATCTCAACTCATATGATGTGGAAAGAACAAAGTGTTAGGTGCGTTAATACCTAAAGGAATATGCTTTAAAGAGATAGAAGTCTTCATCCTCTAGCTCACAAAGCATGGGCCTTACATTTTATTTGGATTTTTTCCTTGTTGGTTTTTCTGGTGTTCTATTTGCTTTAGGGCTTAGCCAAGTTATTGGCAACTAGTGTTAAAGTCTTTTTGAGGGTTTAGGAGTTGCCCAAAAAGTCCTAAGATTTGTGTTTGTCTTTGTTTGTTTAAGTCAAAGGACATATATGGGCTGTTGTTGATCTTTTGTAGTCATTGGATTATCCGATGCTTAGGGCAGAAGCTTCATCGGATCAGTTTGTGCTTAAGTACAAGGGTCAGCTCAGTCAGAAAGTCAAATCAATCGATGAGTTCATTCTGATAAACATCAGAGCATCCGATGTTCACATTTCTGGAGTTGTGCCAAATTCAACCGATGATAATCGTTTCCACGTCGGATCATCCGATGCCGAAGGTGCCTCTAGAATACCCTTACTGTACCACTCGACTGAGGCACCTCTCATCTGACGTCGGATCATCCGATGTTAAAATTTGATCTAGGGTTTGGGGCCCACCTATTTAGCGCCTCTTCGTTTCTTCTCTCTCCCCGACGCCTCACTCCTCGCCCTGCCGCCACCAGCTGTCACCGCCCCACTCGCCATCGCCGCCCCACTCATGCTCCCACTGCTGCCCCACGCAGCGTCGCCGCCGCCATGCGCCGCATCCCTAAGCGTCGCGCCGCCGCCCTCTGCACCGTCGCGTTGCCGCCCTCCGGTCGCCGTGCTCCTCGTCGCGCTGCCGCCCTCCGGTCGCCGTGCTGTCCGTCGCACCGCCGCCTCCTCTTCGCCGCTAGGGTATGCCCGGTCGCGTCGTTCTTTGTGTCGCCGTCTCGTGCGCCCGACATCGTTGTCTCGCGATCTCATCTTCGTTGTCGTCACACAAGAAAGGAAAGGGCAAGGCTATTGAGGAGCTGGCAGCTAAGAAGCAGAAGCTGTCGAAAGAGGAGAAGAAAGCTCTGATGGCCGCTCGCGCCGCTGAGGAGCGAGAGCATGGCCGAGGAGGATCCCTAAGGATCCGGGAGGCCCGACAGAGGCAGCCACAGGTGCCTGAGGAGCCAGAGGAGGCAGAGGAGCCTGAGGTTCCGCTTGTTCGCCGACGCTTAGTCAGGACCCGTGGAGGTCATCTAGCTGCAGCCCCGAGACAGAGACCCTCTGCAGCTGAGCTTTGGGAGGACAGAGCGGCCGAGAGAGCCGTCTATGAGATGGACACCAATGTCCAGGTTGGTGAGGGTGTCCGCCTGACTGACTACAGGAAGTTGAAGGCAAAGCAGCTCAGGAAGCTTAGATGGAGTATTCTACTTGAGGAGTGGTTCCCGCAGCCCAGAGAGACACTTGTGGACAGCCGCTTCTGGACCCTGACACAGGCGTCGCTGTATGAGACTTACAGACGTCGGGGCCATAAGCTTTTCCAGCACAACTTCCTTGATTGGGATCAGCTTGCACTTGCAGCCGGCACTGAGATTCACCCTTACTTTGAGAGGTACAGAGGGCTAGTGGAGCTGATGTCTTTCCAGCGGGGTGCCTTCGTGGAGGACTGGGTTCGAGTGTTTTATGCCACACTCTACGTTTCAGAGGGCCGCAGATCCATTGACTTCATGTTCATGGGCCAACATCACCATATGACTCGACAGACCTTGGGACAGCTGCTAGGTGTGAATCTCCATGACACCTGCCTGCATGAGTTAGTATATGGACAGGTTGACCCACTGAGGAGGCCGCTTAATGGAGGTGTGGCACCACCTTTTGAGGAGATTCGGTCATTGTTCGCTCAACCCTTCTCACTTGACCAGCCAAGGGTACCTGCTCTACTCACTCCGGTTGCGCGTACTGTGCACCTTGCCTTGCGCCGCACCCTTCTACCCAGGTCCGGATATCTTGAGGGCTTCACCAGTCTGCAGCAGACCCTCCTGTTCTATGTCATGAACGGGATGGAGTTCGACATTGTAGATATCCTTATTTGTGAGATGGAGGATGTCATTACTGATGGAGTTGGGATAATGAGACAGCTTGTGTTTGGCCACTGGATCAGTCACCTGCTCTATCTGTTGGCTCCATAGGGATCAGCCGTGCGTGACAGTCTTACCGACGAGAGCATCACTAGGTTCAGACACTACTGTGATCCATCTCCTGGAGACCGCCGTCTTGGCCGCCCAGTTGAGCGTCATGTCCGAGCTCTACTATCAGAAAAAGACTGGTCAGACCTAGAGAAGGAAGATGAGATCCTAGCACAGGCTGAGGCTCAGGGAGGGGATCTGCAGCATATCTGGTCAGAGAGTTACACTAGTGACAGGGTCGAGGAGTACTTCCCACCTTCTCCCTCACCCAGGCAGCACGACGCGGAGGCTAGAGGCTCGAATGCACCACCACCTACACCACCTCTGGTGTCCGAGGCACAGGTCTCTCAGCCATCCGATCTTACCTCTCTACTTTAGCAGATGGTTGAGCAGCAGCGACTGGATCGACTTGCAGCTGAGCAAGCCAGAGCTGAGCAGGCTGCGCGTCTTTTAGAGCTCCAGCAGCAGCAGCAGGAGATGCAGCGTCAGATAGCCCGCGAGAGGTGAGAAGACACTGACAGGCTCACTGGACTGATTGATCAGATGCATCTGCGTTCTCTTGACCAGCAGCAGCAGACGCAGCAGGCCATGATGGGCATCTTGGGGTTGATCACCAACCTCTACACTCAGACCGGGATTGCCCTGCCCTCACAGCTTCCTGGTCTAGCTCCAGGTCCGCCTGTCTTGGCACCGGTTTCAGCTCCAGTGCCGACCACGCCGATACTGCCGATCAGCATGTCACCACTGCTTGCTCCAGGCGCACCGATTTACTCTCCCCTGCCGGCTTCGACACTCTTCCAGCAGACTCCGGCTTCAGTTGTCAGTGCCTCGGTACCAGCAGTCCAGACTCAGCTGGCACCCTTAGCACCGACAGCAGCTCCCGCAGCACCGGTCTCCTCCACTCCAGCCTCAGCACCAGCAGGCAGCAGCTCCGACGACAGCACCTCTGACGGCGACCAGTTCGTCATCGCCCCGAGCGCTCAGGATTCTTAGGCACTCGGCTTCCCTTTTTGGTGTCTTGATGCCAAAGGGGGAGAAGATTCAGGGGGAGGGATAGCTTAGTCCTAAGGGGAGTCCTAGTTGTAGCGGGAGTATCTATTTCGGGAGCTTTTGTAATTTGGGAGATTTACTACTCTTTTGCTATTCTTGAGTTATCCGTGTGCCACTTAATTCTCTCATGTGTTATTGATCGTTTTTGAGCCTTTGAGTTTCGTGCGCTGGATCTTGTACTTGTTGCATATACTTTTGAGTATCGTATTCTTAATTTTATTACTGTTATGCTTTACTCATTGTGTTGTCATCAATCACCAAAAAGGGGGAGATTGAAAGCATATAGGCCCCCATGAGGTATGGTTCCGGTGATTAATGACAATCGTTGGATATTACTAATGAGTTTGTGGATGCAAGGTCTCTCATATCACTCATCACACTTAATGAACTCTATATTTATATCATTTATTGCTCATTGGATACAATTGGAGACCCCTCAACAAATTATTTTATGAGGTCAATCGATTTTTATGAAGACTAAAAGAAAAAGCAAATATGTCAAAATTATTCCATCGAAATTGACAGCACTCAAGACTTGGTCATCACCAAAAGAAAATTTCAAACCAATGTCTAAGAGGTCACTAGAACAAATTCTAAATGGATCACTTAGAACAATTCGAAGCAGACAAAATCTACTCACCGGATCATCCGATATATCCAGAAAAGACTACATCGATCGAGTTGGCTCAACAATAGAAAAAGACCTCAGACTTGAGTACACACCGGATCATCTGATGATGAAGCAAGTGTTACATCAGTCGATCATTCCACTAAGCAATTTCCCTGGACCAAGTGTAACACCGGACCATCCGATGTACAATTATAACACATCGGTCAATCACTCCAGTAAGCATTATTTCTGGACCATTCTGGATCAAGTGTCACCGGGTTATCCGATGTACAGGTGTATACAACATCAGTCGATCAACGGTCATATCTGACACAGTGACATCAGCTAATTTGTATTCGACCGATGACAACTGAAGGGAGAACATTGGATCATCTGGTGTTTGCAAAACAGTGATGTTAGCCTACTTTTCCAACGGCTATCTCGTGGAAGCTGGCTATTTATACCCCTTGAACCAGTCATTTGGATGAGTCTTGATGCCCAGAGCTACTCTACACATTACCAAGCATTCAAGACATTGAGCAATCACTTCCATATCATTTACACCACTTGTACACTAAGAGATTGGCTAGAACTTGCTAGAGATGATGCTTGTGTGCTTCCATTCTTAGTGATTGGAGTCTCTAGTCTAGTGAGAGCTGTAAGGGAGTGTCTCTTGGTGATTGCATTCATCATGTAACAGTCGGTGATTGGAGAGAGCCTTCTGGAGCTTGCCAAGTCGGTTGTGGAAGCCCGAAGGATCAAACTTGTACAAGGCTTGAGCTCCACCTTGTCGGAGATGGCGAACAGAGACTTTTAGTGAAGATCCCTGGTCTCGGTGACTTGAGAGCAGCTATACCCTTTGGTGGGTGCCACAACGTGGATGTAGGAAGGTCTTGATGATCTTGCCGAACCACGAGATAAATCACCGTGTCTTCGTATCTCTTCGGGAGTTTGCACACTCTTTCTTTCCCGTTACACTTATGCATTTCATATACCGCAAAATTATTATTCACTTGAATGCATAGGTTGTTTGCATAGGTAATTGGGCTTTTAATAGTTAAGTTTTCATAGCTTTATTTTTTTTAAAAGCCCAATTCAGTCCCCCTCTTGGGCATTCGATCCTTACACCAAGTTTATTCTCACACGACCTCTTAATTGTTCATGCAAAAGGAATTGTGCAACATATCTTCCTGCAAGACTAAAAAGCCAATTGTGACTTTCACAATACAACAGTAACTGTACTATAATAATAATGTTACAAAAGATAAGTACTGTGTATATAACAGTAACAAACTAATAACAAGACAGTAATAATACAAAGAGCAACATATCTAACAGTATCTTACTGCACTATAATAGTATGAAGAGGAGCAGACCTGGCGGCGAAGGCGAGGGTGATGACGGCGCTCGGCGGCGACCGGCGTGGACGGCGACGGTGAGGAAGATGCTCGACGGTGACGCCGACGGTGAGTACTTCACTCGGCGGCGATGCTGAGATTGAGGACGGCGCTCAATGGACGGCGACGATGAGGGTGAGGACAACGATCGATGAATGGCAACGCCGAGGGTGAGGACGATGCCCGACGTGGACGGCGATAGCGAGGACGACGCTCGACAGTGATGCCAAGGGTGAGTACATCGCTCAATGGCGACGCCGAGAGTGATGACGACGCTCGGTGGATGGCAACGACGAGGGTGGGCGTTGACTGCGACGGCGAGGGTGAGGGTTTGAGAGTGGCGGGAGAGGGCTTGGCGGAAAATGAAAATATTAAAGTTGCGAGGCGCGACCGACACTTCATTTATAGAGAAAATATTTTCCACATGCGGTGGTTTCTTATAACCGCCTGAGAAAATATTTTAAATAAATTATAAAACTAATTTTCTCAGGCTGCATAGTCTTAATAACCTGCTGAAAAGATGAGCTGATACTCCTAAAAATACTATTTTCCAAAGGTTTGTACATCAACAATGTATAACAGATCCATTTCCACATCAACAATGTATAACACATTCATAAAAGAGATAAATAGTCAACTAGTTTATGTTCATATATATAAAGATTTTATTTATCGTTAGGACAAAACATTATTAATTCATTTTTAGAGGCTTATCGTTAGAACAACAATATTAGAACTATTTTTGCACACCAATGAACAACAAAATAAAGTTCATTACCTTAAGATAATATATTACAAACAAGAAAAAACACAAACTAAAAACAAAAAAAAACACAACTAAGAACAAGAAAAAAACTACTTCTTCACTTTCTCCTCCTCCTCCTTGGGCTCCTGGCAGGGCGGGGGCACCTGGGGCGCCTCCCACGGCAGAGACGGCAAGTCCAGTTTCGTGAACATCGTCACCACCAGGTTGTTGCGGCCGGCGACGCCGAACTCAACTGCCAGCGTGTCCCAGAGAACGTCGAGGCGACCGTGCCGAAGATGTAGTGGCCCGTGGTCCCCACACCAGTATACTCTGGAAGGGGACTAAGTCCATGGCGGCACATAGAGCGCGATGTATTGTCAAATACATCATGCACCATCTTCTGGAGAGCCCACTCCATGTCCGGGGGGAGTTCGATCGGGGACACTTCCCCTTGGTGTCCTCCAACGAGCTTGGCGGCGGCGTTTTGTTGTCACCCATGGTGTTCTTGGAGCGGTTTTGGGAAGAAAGAAAGAGTGGTTGCGCGGAGAAGACGATGGTGTGCTTGAGTGATCTTATAGTGTAGCAGCCAGGTGGTTCGTCTCTCGACGTGCAGTAGTGGTGATGGAACGCAAAGCGGTTCGAATTTAATTCAAATATGTGCATGCGCTGCACGCATTTAAGGCGCCTCGATAACTGGCACGCACGTACGCTCGGTTCGCCCGGTCGCATCAGCCGTCTGTACAAATGGCTAATATGCAGTGGGCTTGTCTTCAAGGGTCGCCTGTAGAAATTATCAATTTACACAGGCGACTCTTATATGTGAGCCACCTGTGAAGTTACATTATCACAGGCGGCTATTAATGCATTCGAGAATACATGCGGATTTTTTTACGACCCGCGTGGCGCCTGTAAAAATGCTTTTTGTAGTAGTACCACCTTCACTCTGAAGCATCATCGTTGCACAAGTGGATGTGAGTCCTCCGAGTTGATGTGTGGGGAGGTGAAGATGGAGGCGTTCGGCTTCTTGAGCTCGTCGGGATTGGAGGGCGCCACCGTGAGCATGGGCGACCCAGGCGACGTGGTCGTTTGGTGGTGGCTCGTGAATGCACTAGCGCGTCGGCAACGCACGGCAACTTGCGGAAGTTGGCGGCATGTGCATCCGCGAGCAGCACGACGCTCGGCCTTAGGCTTGGTGATGGCCCGGCCCAGATGGCCCTTTCACAAATTATTTCGACCTTTATCAAAATCTAGGCTAAAAATGAATAAAAGTTTAGTCCGATCTAAATCTGGCACAACTGGAAGTTCATTTTTTGGGGCCCTTTAGCACCCCTACTCGGCCTCCATGTGCAGCAGGTCACAGTGCTCCATACAGAGCGTGGCGGCCAGAGACATGTCAGCTGCGAGCTCTGACACCCCCATCCTCAGCAAGCCAGTCGTGCTGAGACTGCTAGCACACATAGACCTCCATATCCGAACTCTATATCACTTTTTACTGTGATCTCTAAAGGATTCTCTACTTTACGATTTCGTTCCCCCGGTCGTTCACCTCTAAATCAGACCTCTATATTAACTACCTTTTATATTAACTACCTCATTTTTTATATTCCTCTATTTCGTCTTTCTTCCTATTATTTTGTTTCTTTTCATCTCTTTATTTTCTTTTATTCTCTATATTTTTCTTATTTATTTACTTCCCCTTGTTTTCCATATTTTCCTCTCTTTTTCCCTCTTATTTTATCCCTTATTTCTTCACGCACGATAAGGCCACGCCCTAGAACTTTCGCGCCACCTTCCAGTCTTCTGGAACATTACCGACATCTCCGCCCCTTTTCTCTCCATCTCTCTCGATGGTTCCTCTCTGGCCTCCGCCCCATTCCCGATCTGAGAGCTCACCCAAGCCTCCGCCCCCGTCTCCCGTCTCCGTCCTTGCCGGCGTGTGAGGTCCTCCTAGACGCCTCCTCGCTCTCCCCCGTCCCTCGATCCGCGGTTGAGTCTCGCCTCCTCTTCCCTCGTCGAGCTTGATGGCGGCGTGGCGGACGTCGTCGAGCGAGCGTGGACGGGCCGGCGACCTTCTCCCCGCTACGTCTTCTTCCTCCTTGTTTCAGCTCCACTGTCCCAGCGTCCTCGCATCGTTGTCATCCACCTCGCCGCCGATGTTCCTCTCGCTCAACTTCGTCAACCTCGAACCGTCGCGCGCCCAGATCCATTTCGCCACTGCTGTCCCTCCTCGCCCAACTTCGTTGACCTCAGAGCGTCGTGCGCTGTCCGGAAGCTTCCGCTTTGAGCAAATTAAGCAACCTTCTCCGATATGGAGGCTGCTACAGTCGACCTCTTGATTTAACGATGTTCCGTAGCGGCCTCTAGCATAGGGGGCGTGATAGAGTTTGCCGGTGCGAGCATGTACAGTTGCTCCGACCTCTATTTTAGCTATAGCGGGCCGAATAGAGATCCCCACTGCGACCGGTCTGATACGAGTCGAGAGCCACTGCATGATGCCTTTCTGTGTTTATTCCGCTACATCTAAACTTATCTACTCCTGTTGGATCTCCACGTGTGGACCATCTCGGCGGGGATGCACGACAGCGCCTGTGCATCCAGTATGCAGGAAATTTTTCTCCGTATGAAAAAACCATGGCATTACAAATATGTCACTATTATAGTTACGAAATATGGAATATTGTACAACCAAACTCAACACTGCTGTGTCCGTGTTTGCGGCTAATTAAAAGTCAACAGGACACTTGGAATAACTTTAATTATCAATGTCTTCCTACCTTTAATAATGTCTTCCTACCTTTAATATATACCGGTCGGCCGTCGATGCCGGAAACTTCGAAAAATTTATATCAATGTCAGAAAATTGTCGGTCAGATCTTTTAATATGTGTTTGTAGGTGTAGGGTATGTCTAGTCCCGTCAAGAAGAGTACATGAGTGTATATAATTAGGTTTTATGTCTCTAATGTGTTTGGAAAAGTTAAAAAACAAGGGACTTGTAGTTTGAAGAGGGTATAAACAAATAAATAAGCTTTTCTTTCGCCTGGAGAGAATGGACTAAAAATGAGATAAACAGAATACTCCCCTCGCTAAAAATTTGTCGCTTCAAAAATGAACTAAGGGTCTGTTTGGTTCTATGCCTAAGTTGCCTAAGCCTAACGTTAGGCATGCCACACTGTTTTAGGCGAGTGTTTGGTTATTGACTAAAGTTAGGCGCGCCACAAAAGTTAGGCAACTTTTACATCTATTGCCTAACAAAAAATTGCCTCAACTGAGGCGCTCAAATCAACCGCCTAAGCATACCACACTTTCTTAGGTGCGCCTAAGCTTAAGCTACGGTAACAAACCAAACAACAGCTAACATTAGGTAGTTTAGGCGTGCCACAAGTGTGGCAAATGACTAAAGTTGGGCTTAGGCAACTTAGGCATACAACCAAATAGGCCCTAAGTGACGAGCTAGGGACGGAGAGAGTATGAACGTACAATGAGCTGTGATGACGTCTCCGTTGTAATTAAGAAGTCAACCACGTGATGCTTAACATGGATTTCGTGCAGGTAGCCAAGATGATCGGCAATCTGGACCGCGCGCAGGGTCAGCCAGCGAACCTGAGCGAGGAGATCTTCGCGCACGTGGACGCGATCATCGGCATGACAGCGTTCGGGAGCGTGTACGGGTCAGAGCAGTTCCGCCACAAGAAGCACTTCCAGCAAGTGTTGGACGAGGCCATGGACATGATGGCCAGCTTCTCTGCAGAGGACTTCTTTCCCAACGCCGCTGGCCGCCTCGTCGACCGCCTCAGCGGCATGGAGGCCCGCCGCGAGCGGTGTTTCCGCGAGCTCGACGGCTTCTTCCAGATGGTAATCGATCAACACCTCGATCCGGCCCGAGAGCGGCCGGAGCAGGGCGGGGGCGACCTCGTCGACGCGCTGATCGCGGTGTGGAAGGAGCAGAAGGATGGCGTGGCGTTTGACCAGGAAAACATCAAGGGAATTATCCTGGTAAGAATCATCGCACTAATCGTTTCCCCTCCAGATGAATTTTTTGTTAGTACTAAATCAACCGCTATATATTTTCTAGGACACTTTCCTCGGAGGTGTGGACACAAGCTCGGTGACTCTGCTCTGGGCGATGTCGGAGTTGATAGGGAGCCCAAGAGTCCTGGCGAATGTTAGCACCGCTGGCTAGCGTGCGTGAGTTCAGGCTTGGAGCCCACTATATGGGTGCGTGCGTGGCCTCGAGTCCGTGTACTTAAGGTAGGAGAGGGAGAGGGGTCGAGAGCACGAAGACAGCTATTTGTTATTGAGAACAACTTGTCTCTTCTAGTTCTTCTTCCTAGTCTACTCTCAATTATTCCCTTCTCTCTTCGATTCTAACCAAGCCGCTAACAATTGGTATCAGAGCCTACAATCCTATGGATACCACTACGCAAGAGGTCGTGGACCTGATTCGTGCCGAGCTGTAGCTGTTCCGAGTTGAGATGACGAAGTGCTTCGCCAAGCAGATCGAGACGTTCGACAAGCTTCTCGACCCCAAGTCCACCGCGCCACGCGAGGAGGATTCGTCCGGAGCAGCGGGCGTCGCCGATCTGGAGCAGGAGCTCGATCCACCTGTGCTGGAGGAGAAGACCGTCCTGCCCGAGCCCAACTCGCGCATCTCTGTCTCCAACGACAATGTCGAACACCTCGAGGACGAGATCCGCTACCAGGATCTCAACTCCATCGTCGCCAAGCCGACCCGCGTCCGCGCCTTCCTCAACCCACATCAAGCTTCCTCGCCGCCTCCTTCCGTAAAGGCCACCACAGATCTGACCTCCCCACCCGCGATCGCCGTTCGCGACCGGGACCGCGTCACCGCCGTGTTGTGCTGGGCCACGACTTTGGCGCCACCACCCGAGGACATCTCCTTCCGCATCACTAGGAACCGCAATCCGTTCTCCACGTTCCGCGACGCCGTTGGCTTCGCTGCCCAACTTGTGGTGCGTGTGGGGAACCACCTCGGGGACTTCTGCGTCGAGTACCAGCCGCCGGGGAAAGACCTCTATGCGCTCGTCTCCGCCGCTAACGACGAGCATCTGGAGCACTTCGTCTTCAAGTACAAGCATCTGGAGTACCTCGGGGATTTCTGTTGGGAGGGGTGGCTCAAGCACACGGTGGAGATACTCGCCAAGGGCGCGTACGCTGGTAAAACCGCCCTCGTCAACCCCGTCGCGGCCTGTGACTTCCCGCGTGAGTTCTTCGATCGGCCACTCGACGCCATCCTCCTCACCGACTCTCAGATCCATACCAACATCGTCGACTCGTGCGAACCGAAGAGGATGAGGGTGACTTCGATGTCGCGGGACTGGAACGAGGATGGGATCGCCAAGGTCGCTGAGGTCTCGCAGATGCTGGCCTTGGCGATGCTGGGCTCGCTCGCGGGTTGGGCGTTCCGCACCGTTCAGCCGTCCGCGCCATGGGTGTGCGGCACTGACGATGGCCCAACTATGACGGCGCCATGGATCAAGTTGCGCGATGGGTGGCACCTGGCCCCCTACGCAAGCGTCGTGCCCAATGACCAGGCGTGCTTCAATGAATTCCAGGGGCCCTTCATCGGCTTCGTCTTCGACGAGAACTATAAGACTATCTCCAACAGGTGAGGCAAATGAAACATAATCTCCCAAATGCATCTTCTCAACTCTAATTTCACCTTCCAACAGTGTAGGCATAGTGTCTGTCCCGACGGCGACGTGACCTGGGTTGGGCGCCCGTGGCCGGGCTCGAGCACGCGCCGCGGACCGTGGCGTCGGTGGAATTCGTGGCCGCCACCAGGGGCGTGGTGCTCGACGAGGCGGTGGCCGCGCGCGTGCGCGACGGGTACCGGCGGCGGCGGCTGGCGTTCAAGGTGGCGGTGGACGTCCGTGTCGGCGTGTGGGTCGGGAGGCTGCGGTCTGGCATGGTGCCGGTCCGGCTGGTCTGCGACAGCGGCGTCATGGCGCTGCGCAGTGGTGGCGGCTCGGACGGGACGGCCTCTTTGCGGCGGCGTCCTCCCGGCGGTGCTTCTTGGCGGCCTCGACGCGCGAGCTCTGCCTCCGTGACCTTGCAGCGTCCTCCTCCCGACGCTCTTCCTCCCAGCAGCGTGGAGGAAGAAGAGAAGCATGGCGGGAACGAAGGCGCCCGTGCTCGTGGTGCGAGTTGCGCTGCTTGCATCCTCTGTTGGAGAGGAAAGAAATGGGGTAGTAAAATTTAACTGTAGCAGTCTTCAAATGATGAAATGCGGCTTCTTTTTTGCAACTTGTTGGAGATAGCCTAAGGGTGCCTTTCTCGTCGCGCGCGGGTTGGAGAAGCACGCAGCGGAGTCCACCTTCCTCGCCGTCGAGCTCGACCTACCGGCGCTCAAGTTCGTCAGCCTCTGCTTCCACGATTTCAAGGGCGCCATCCTGTGCGCGTTCGTCGACCGCCTGCTCGAGCACCGATGCCCACCACCTCCGCCACCATGGCCGCCACCGCCGCTCCGCGACGACGACGGTCATCACCTGCATCATCTCTGCGCCTGCGCACTCAACGCGCTCCCTCTACATCTTCTCCTGCTCGAAGCGTTGGGCAACGACGGCAAGCTCACTCGTGCGCGATCTGTTCGAGGAAATGCCGAAGAGGAGCTGGAATCAGCTGCTGTTCCTGGGCAGCATCGTCTCCTCCAACGACGCCACCATCTTTCTGCTTCGACTCAAGTCGCGGAACGTGCAGGTAGCAGTGCTACCTTCTGTCAGCTTCCTCGTCCAGGCAGAGGGCATGTGCAACATGATCGTCGCCACGACAGCTCCAGGACTCCAGACGTGGGTCGAGCAGTTCGTCCACACCAAGAGCAAAGGGTTCACGGACGTGCTGTACTTCGACGTCGTCTTCAAGCGATATCTGGAGGAGTCGTCCGTGCAGTACAACCTGTGCCAGTATACGACGGCGCCCGGTGGCTTCGAGCTGCTGCAATCAGTGCGGAACGCGTACTCGGTGGGCAAGATGCATTGGGTGGCGTCCGAGTTCGAGACGGCGACGCGCGTCGTCAAGATTCGTGGCTGCTGCGGACGCGGTGCCACCAGCGTGGAGCAAGGCGGGTTCGTGCTCTGGCATATGGCCCCCCGACATGTGCATCCTCCAACTTCACCAGGGCGTCAACGAGGAGCTGAGCAAGGCCATGAAGCTGGGCAAGGCCAGGGAGTCGAGTTCCAGCGCAGCAGCCTCTGCATCGAGTTTCTCATCTTGCTGCTCAGCATCCTGCCCGGGCATCGGTGTTCACTTTCAATGCCTTGGCCGCCTCCGTCACCCGCGCACAAGATGTTCAAGGAAATGCCACAGGGAACGTCCACCCCTCTACGCTTCGGCTCCACCGTCATCGACCTCGTCAACTCCGACGGAGTCCACTTACTCAACACGTTCCTGCTGCGATTCAGCTGCCTGCATCCTTTGATGGTCTCCAGCAGCGAGATGGTGTTCTATGAGGACGACCTGGTGAAGTGCATGACGTCCATCCTACATCGCTGGGCACGTCGCCGACACATTCCTCAGCATTGACGGTGCCATGCTGCTCACCTTCTGCAAGGACACCGAGATCAGGCTGAGTCGGAAGGCGTTCGTGTGCTATGTGGCACAGCGGCAGCGTGGTCGACCCGCTCGTTGTGCACTCCACGTCGACTATTTCTTCGAGCAAGTTATTATCAAGTTTCCATTCTTCATCGATGAGGTCCGCATCATCTTCGCCACCGTCGTGCACATCCTCGTGTCTGCCTTCCACACCTCGGAGCGTTCCGTGGAGAACCCCTGCTTGGGGGCAAGCAGGCTCTCAAGGAGGGAGGAATGTTAGCACTGCTGGCTAGCGTGCGTGAGTCCAGGCTTGGAGCCCACCATATGGGTGCGTGCGTGGCCTCGAGCCCGTGCACTTAAGGCAGGAGAGGGAGAGGGGCCGAGAGCACGAAGACAGTTATTTGTTATTGAGAACAACTTGTCTCCTCTAGTTCTTCCTCTTAAGTCTACTCCCAATTATCCTCTTCTCTCTTCGATTCTAACCAAGTCGCTAACAGCGAAGGCGTAGGATGAGCTCCGGCGAGTCCTTGGCCGGAAGCGCTGTGTTGAACCCGACGATCTCCCGAAGCTGAGCTATCTCAAGATCGTGGTCAAGGAGGCACTCCGCCTGCACCCACCTGCCACTCTCCTCCTCCCCTGCGAGACTGTTCGTGCCATCACCATTGGCGGCTACGATGTCGAGGCCAGCACACGCATATTTGTCAATGCGTGGGCGATTGGCAGGGACCCGGAGAGCTGGGAGAAGCCCGACGAGTTGAATCCCGAACGGTTTGGGAACAGCAGTGTGGATTTCACTGGGCAACACTTCGAGCTGGTGCCGTTCGGCGCGGGGCGGCGTGCGTGCCCAGCCATCGCCATGGGCGCTGCAAACGTCGAGTTCAGCCTGGCAAACCTGCTGTACTGCTTTGATTGGGCACTGCCGGATGGGATGAAGAGGGAGGACGTCAGCATGGAGGAGGAAGGGGGGTTGAGCTTCCACAGGAAGGTTCCACTCTACCTTGTGCCGATTAGGTACGAATATAAGGAGATGTAGCACGTTTCTAGTGTAGCTTTTGCTTGAGTCGAAGCTATTTTGAGTATTTTTTTAATAGTGAAAACGATTTACTCTTTTCTGTTACAAGGAAATAAAGAAGATATCTTGAATTATTCTAGTTAGTATTTTTTTGAAAGATGCAAATCAGATAAATCATTTTTGGTGAAGTCTTATTGTTGTTGTTGCTGCATGTCTTCTTATCTGAATGTTGCAAGATATATTTGGATAGTCCCCAATGTACCATCGCCACAATGACTCCTTTCTTCTCCATAATTTGTTATTTTTGTATCTCCCAAATGTAGTTGAGTTTCGACTTGAAATTTTATTTGCTTGCTTGCCACTATCATACATATATGGCAAATTTCATAATTTTCATACGTGTAAACCTATTTTAGAAGGTTTTCACGATTCCATTGAAAAGGTAATTTCCAAGTAATGTTTATGCTATTTTCTTGGACAATGATCCAAGCGGTGTCCGGATGTATACTAGTATTATTGAGAAAAATGTTACTCTCTCCGTTCCTAAATATTTATCACCGGTGAAAGCATCTAGGCCCTATGAGGTACGGTTTCGGTAATTAATGACAACCATTCGATATTACTAATGAATTTGTGAATGCAAGGTCCCAATAATCACTCAATCAAATGAAATCAAAATTACATTGGAGACCCATATAAAATCAACTAATGAGATCAAATTGAATCATATGAAGACAAGAAGTGAAAGCTCTAACTTGACATCACTCAATGCTTGAAGACTATCAGAACAACATTTCAAACAAGTATCAAAGAGGTCACAAGTTCAAATTTCAAAAGAACAACTCAAAACAACTCAAAGTCAACAAGTTGAACACACCGGATCATCCGATGATTTCTGAGTTGACTGCATCGGTCGAGTTGGTTCAACTGAAGAAGAAGACCTCAGACAAATGCACTCACCGGATCATCCGATGTGAGTGGCTCAGTGACATTGGTCCATTAGTACAGTTTGAAATACCATTGGACCAAGTGAAGCACCGGATCATCCGATGTGCAGACTTACACACATCGGTCGATTTCTCTAGTAAGCATCAAGATCAAGCAAATTCTGGAGGAAGAGCCACCGGATCATCCGATGAGAAGACAGGGTCAATATCGGTCTAACAACAGTCATATCTGACACAGTGACATCAGCTAATTTGGCTTTGACCGATGATAACTGAAGGGGAGACATCGGATCATCCGGTGTTCGCAGAGCAGTGATGTCAGCCTACTTTTCCAACGGCTATTTCGTGGAGGCTGGCTATTTATACCCCTTCAACCTGTCAAATCGACAAGACTTGAAGCCCAGACATACTCTACACATCCTAGAGCATTCAAGACATAGTGCTACCACTTTCACATCATTGTTCATCATTTGTACACCAAGATATAGGCTAGAACTAGCTAGAGATAGTGCTTGTGTGCCTCCATTCTTGGTGATTGGAATCTCTAGTGTAGTGAGAGTCGTAAGGGAGTGTCCCTTAGTGTGTGTAACTAAGAGAGACTTCCGGAGCTTGCCAAGAGGATTGTGGAAGCCCGGAGGATTCAAAGTGTACAAGGCTTGAGCTCCACCTTGCCAAGGTTGGCGAACGGAGAAGAATAGTGAAGACCCCCTTGTCTCGATGACTTGGGAGTGGCAAAACCCTTCAGTGGGTGCCACAACGTGGACGTAGGAAGATCCTTGTGATCTTGCCGAACCACGGGATAAACTCTGTGTCCTTTGAGCGTTTGCATCCCTCTCCCTTTTACATTTATGCAATCTTCATTCCGCAACTTTAATTTACATTGATTGCATAGATTAATCGCATAGGTAATTGGGCTTTAAGTTGTTAGTTTTTAATTACCTTAAAATTTGAAAGAAAGCCCAATTCACCCCCCTCTTGGGCGTTTCGATCCTTACAATTGGTATCAGAGCCTTGTTGCTCATTGGATCATTCTAGCCTCACCGCTAGAGAGCTAAAATGGCCAAGAATGGGGGTTCGGTTCCTACCTTCGAGGGCAAGAACTTCGCCTATTGGAAAGCACGCATGCGCGCCTACCTAGAGGCTATTGCTCCCGATGTTTGGGAAGCGACCCATGCGGGGTTTGGAGATCTTAACTATGTTGGTGATCAACTAAAATGGGATGCTAAAGCTAGAAATGCAATCTATGAATGCATAAGTCAAGACGTATTTGCTAGAATTGCTAGTAAGGAGAAAGCTTGTGAAATTTGGGCATGTTTAATTGAAATACATGAGGGCTCATCTCGTGTTAAAGAACTCAAATATCACTTGCTTAAATCCAAGTATGATGAATTTAAAATGCTTCCTCATGAGAATGTTAACCAAATGTTTTCTCGTTTAAATGTGCTCATTGAGGAGATTAACGCACTTGACATTGCTTCTCTTGGTAAGGGACTTATCAACCGCAAGATCCTCATGCTTCTACCCAAGCCCAAGTACAACATTATCAATTCAATGCTCCAAAAAGAGTCACTTGACAATATTGAAGTCTCGGAGCTTATTGGAGAAATTCATACTCATGAGATGAGCGTACTTGGAATGATGGAGGAGTCATCGTCAAAAACTATTGCTCTCAAGGCTTCAACCAAGAAGACAACTCCCAAGAAGAAGAAAGTGGTTGAGCCTAGCTCAAGTGAAGAAGAGCAAGCAACAAGCGAAGATGACGATGATGAGCTTGCGTTGATGATGAGAAAATTCTCACGTCTAAACTCCAAGATCGCAAAGAAGGGATACTCTTTTGATCCCAAGAAGAAAGCCTTCCTCCCAAGAAAAGATGAAAACAAGACATGCTATAATTGTGGTGATCTAGGCCACATATCATATGATTGTCCAAGACCGGACAAGAGGAAGGACAACCACAAGGGAAAGCATCAGAAGCTAGAACAAAGTGATGGAGATGAAGAAGAGGTCAAGCCCAAGCACTCCTTTGGAAAGAAGAAATTTGACAAAGGCAAGAAGACCAAGCTCTTTCCAAAGAAGAGAAGAGGGCCTCAAAAAGTCTTCATGTGCGAGGCCAATGAGTGGATCACGAATGAAGAGTCAAGCGACGAAGAGAGTGAAGATGAAGAAAACTTGGCGGGCCTTGCCATCGTCAACAAGGATAACTCACCTCTTCGTCCACCTCCTATGTGCCTCATGGCGAAATGTAACACTAAGGTACGTGACGATTCTAGCGATGATGATGATGAGCTCTCCCCCGATGAATTAGCATCTATGATTAATGAATACCATGTCATCATAAAAAGGGAGAAGAGCAAGGTTAAGGCACTTGAACAAGCTTGTGCTAAGCTTGAGAGTACAAATCTCGATTTGCATGACAAGTATGTAACCATACTTAAAGAGCATGACACGCTCAAATGACATGTCAAGCAAATCGAGGAGGAAAATGCTCAAATCAAGCTTGACCATCATGAGCTTGACTTAGCAAACCGAGCACTCTTGGGAAAGCACAATGACTTGGTTCAACAACATGAAGTGCTTAACCTTGCTTATGGAGAAATTGAACTAAAGTTGAAAAACATGAAAAAGGGAACCCTTGATGGCAAAGTATCAACTATTTCACATGCCAATAATGTTTTGGATAAGTCTTTGCCTTTGAAAGCAAGCCCTAGGGAGAAGGAGTTGATAGACGAAATTGAAAGTCTCCGCACTAGTGTGGCAAGACTCTCTAAGGGGGAGGACAAGCACAAGGAAATCCTCTATCAACAAGCTAAAGGCTTCAACAAGAGAGGACTTGGATCCTTCCCGGTACTTAACAAAGGAAAGGTGCCCTCACCAGAGCTTAGGACAAGCTTCATCAAAGAAGTTGGTTCCTATTGTCAACATTGTGAGGTCACCGGACATCACACGAGGGAGTGTCCTCTTCCCAACCGTCCTTCTCCCAAATTGCCTCCTAACTACAAATCTACTTTCAATGATTACCACTATCTCTTGAGCAAAGTAGGTGGCAAGGTGAAGGCAAGGTTCATCGGCAAAGACATTAAGGGCATGAAGGGGAAGCTCCCCAAGCAACTTTGGGTCCCAAAATCACTTGTATCACACATACAAGGACCTAAGTTGACTTGGGTGCCTAAACTCAAAAACTAACTTCATGTGTGTAGGTGAACTACAAAGCCGGAGGAAAACATTGGGTACTCGATAGCGGGTGCACTCAACATATGACCGGCAATGATGGTATGTTCACCTCCATAGAGAACCCCGACAATCATGAACAAGTCACCTTTGGTGACAACTCAAAGGGGAAGGTAATTGGTTTAGGTAACATTGCTATTTCGCATGATTTGTCCATTTCTAATGTGCTCTATGTTAAGTCTCTTAGTTTCAATTTGCTTTCCATTGCACAACTATGTGATCTTGGACTAACGTGCACCTTTAACAAGAATGGTGTTGTAGTGACTAGTGAATCAAGCAAAGAACTAATCTTCAAAGGTTTCGGCATGGACATCTTTACTTGGTGGACTTCTCCAATAAGGATGCTAGCTTGAGCACTTGTCTTTTCACCAAGACGAGTTTGGGTTGGCTATGGCATCGACACATTGCTCACATTGGGATGAGCAAGCTCAAGAAGTCGTTCAAGCTTGGAATGGTGA
The DNA here is from genome assembly GCA_036927565.1 of Tuctoria greenei. Classification (NCBI taxonomy): domain Eukaryota; kingdom Viridiplantae; phylum Streptophyta; class Magnoliopsida; order Poales; family Poaceae; genus Tuctoria; species Tuctoria greenei. The sequence goes on from JAYESD010000001.1 coordinate 154,332,149, forward strand.
CCGACGTGAAGGATGTCTCATTTGAGAAGAACAAGCTTTGTAGCGCTTGTCAAGCCGAGAAGCAAGTTTCTTCACACCACCCAATGAAGACAATGGTGTCAACCACCAAGCCGCTTGAACTACTCCACATGGACCTCTTCGGACCGTCCACATTTCAAAGTCTTGGTGGTAACCTCTATTGTCTTGTTATTGTTGATGACTATTCTCGATATGCTTGGACTTTGTTTCTAGGTGACAAGGGTGAAACTCCGGAAGTCTTCAAGACCTTTGCTAAACGTGCTCAAAGGGAATTTCAAATTCCCATCACCAAGGTCCGGAGTGACAACGGCACCGAGTTCAAAAACTACAACATTGGGGAGTGGTGTGATCGGGAAGCGTGAAGCATGAATTTTCGGCCACATACACCCCTCAACAAAATGGTGTCGTTGAAAGGAAGAACAAGACTCTCATCACCCTTGCTAGAGCAATGCTTGATGACTATGGCACGTCGGAGAAGTTTTGGGCTGAAGCAATCAACACGGCGTGCCATGCCGCTAATAGGGTCTATCTTCATCGACTACTTCAAAAGACCCCATATGAGCTCCTCATTGGGAGAAAGCCCAACATCTCCTACTTCTGAGTCTTTGGATGCAAATGCTACATCTACCGCAAGAAAAGGCTCGGTAAGTTTGAAAAAAGATGTGATGTTGGTATCTTTCTTGGTTATGCGTCAAACTCAAAAGCATATCGAGTATTCAACCAAACCTCCGGGTTAGTTGAAGAAAGTTGTGATGTTGAGTTTGATGAGACTAATGGCTCCCAAGAGGAGAGTTTTGGTCATGATGATATAGATGATGAGCCTCTACGAGAAGCCATGAAAAACATGACCATTGGAGACATCAAACCCAAAGTTGAGGAGAGCCATGATCAAGGGGGAGCATCAAGTTCCAACATCAACACCTCCATGGCGCCTCAAGTTGATGAAGAAGAAGAAAAAGATGATCCATTGCCAATGCAAGATTCACAAGCCACACAACATCAACAACAAGAAGAAGAAGTCCAAGATCAAGTCCAACCACAAGACGAGCAAGATGCTTCACCACCGCCAAGTGCTTCACAATCACTTATGAGGCATGGACGCATCTCCAAGGCGCATCCGATTGATCAAATCATCGGAAGTCCGTCACGGGGAGTAAGTATTCGTTCTCGCCATGTCGCTTCGTTTTGTGAGCACTACTCGTTTGTTTCGTGTGTAGAACCCACTCATATAGAGGAAGCACTCCAAGATCCAAATTGGGTGATGACCATGCAAGAAGAACTCAACAACTTCACCTGCAATGAAGTTTGGGTGTTGGAAGAGCGACCCAAGGACAAGAACGTCATCGAAACGAAGTGGGTGTACCGCAACAAGCAAGACGAGAATGACGTTGTGGTCCGCAACAAGGCAAGACTTGTGGCCAAGGGTTTTTCACAAGTTGAAGGACTAGACTTTGGAGAAACATTCACTCCGGTCGCTCGGTTAGAAGCTATTCGTATACTCCTTGCTTTTGCTTCGCATCACAATATAATGCTTTATCAAATGAATGTTAAAAGTGCCTTTCTTAATGGTTATATTAACGAGCTTGTTTTTGTTGAGCAACCTCCCGGGTTTGAAGATCCGAGGAATCCTAATCATGTGTATAGGTTACACAAGGCGCTCTACGGGCTCAAGCAAGCACCTAGGGCGTGTTATGAACGTCTAAGGGATTTCTTGGTCATGCAAGGATTCAAGATCGGGAGGGTGGACACTACACTCTTCACCAAGGACATCGACGGGGATTTATTCATTTGTCAAATTTATGTCGATGATATTATTTTTGGCTCAACTAACAAATCTCTTAGCCATGAGTTTGGCACCATGATGTCTAGGGAATTCGAGATGTCAATGATTGGAGAGCTCAACTTCTTCCTTGGATTTCAAATCAAGCAACTTCAAGAGGGGACCTTCATCTACCAAGAGAAGTACACCAAGGACCTCTTGAAAAAATTTGAGATGGGAGATTGTATCTCAAGAAGTACTCCAATGGTGACAAATTGTCATCTCGACGCGGACTTGGACGGTAAACCTATTGATCAATCTCACTACCGTTCCATGATTGGTTCATTGTTATATCTTACCGCATCTAGGCCCGATATCATGTTTAGTGTGTGCTTGTGTGCTCGATTTCAAGCAGCACCTAAAGAATCGCATAAGAAGGCGGTCTTTAGGATACTTTGGTATCTCAAGCATACCCCAAGTGTAGATTTGTGGTACCCCAAGAATGCTAGCTTCCATCTCTTGGGTTACTCGGATTCGGACTTTGCCGGATGCCGTGTGGATTGCAAGAGTACCTCCGGTGGGTGCCACTTACTTGGGCGTTCCCTAGTATCTTTGTCAAGCAAAAAGCAAAATTTCGTGGCTTTGTCCACCGCGGAGGCGGAGTATATAGCGGCCGGTGCATGTTGTGCTCAAATTCTATATATGAAGCAAACCCTTTTGGACTTTGGAATTAAATTTGGTTTTGTGCCTCTCCTTTGTGACAATGAAAGTGCGGTTAAGATAGCTAGAAACCCCGTTCAACACTCCCGCACTAAGCACATTGATATTCGCCATCACTTCTTGCGGGATCATGAGGCTAAAGGAGACATCTCTTTACAAGGTGTTAGGTCCGAAGAACAACTGGCGGATATCTTCACTAAACCACTTGATGAGAAAACTTTTTCTAGACTTAGAAGTGAATTAAATGTGCTAGATGCATCTAACGTCATGTAAGTTGCCATGTTCATGTAAGGATGCATATCATATAGGTCTTGTATAACTCCCAAAGGATAGGGGCGAGCTAGAAATAGTTTTCCCTGAGGAAGCCTTTGGAAGGTTTAAACTTGGCAAGAAAGATTTATTTTATGCCTTGCATAATCCCTGCCATATAGACTTGCACTCATTTAATTTCTTGCTCTATAATTTGTTTGGCATTGCATACGATAGATTGTCACAAAGGGTAACCCACCTCATGAGAAGGAGACTTGTGTGAAATACAATATCTCAACTCATATAAGGTGGAAAGAACAAAATGTTAGGTACGTTAATGCCTAGAGGAACATGCTTCAAAGAGATAGAAGTCTTCATACTCTACCTCACAAAGCATGGGCCTTACATTTTATTTGGATATTTCCCTCCCATTTTTCTCGGTGTTCCATTTGCTTTAAGGTTTAGCCAAGCTATTGGCATATTAGCCTTTTTGAGGGGTAAGGGGTTGCCCAAAAAGTCTTAAGACATGTGTTTCTCCTTGCTTGTTTGTTTGGTCAAAGGACATATATGGGACGTTTTTGTTCTGTAGTCATCGGATTATCCGATGCCTAAGTCAATCCCTCATCGGACCAATAGGTGTTCAATCTTCAAGGACCAGTTCAGTCAAAATCTCAAATGATCCGACGTGTTCATTCCGAAAAACATCGGTCCATCCGATGTTCTCTATTCTGGAGCTGTGGTCAATTCAACCGATGTTTACTCCCTCCAACGTCGGACCATCCGGTGTCAACATCACTCTTTTGAACACCCTTACTGTGCTATTCGACCGATGATCCAAACCCTAAACTTCGGTTCATCCGATGTCAACAGCGATTATTGAATATCCTTATTGTGGCATTCGACCGATGTTCATTTCACCTAGCATCGGTCCATCTGGTGTTAAAATAACGGCTAGGGTTTGGGTCCCACTATTTAAACCCGTGTGCCGCTGGCTTTTTCTCTCTCCCCGACTTCTCTCTCGTACACCGCCGCCTTGGCCGTCCAGTTGAGCGTCAGGTCAGGGCCCGACTGACTGAGGAGGACTGGTCTGACCTTGAGAAAGAGGATGAGCGTCTAGCTGAGGCAGAGGCTCAGGGAGGAGACCTGCAGCACGTCTGGTCCAAAAGCAACACAGACGAGAGTGTCGAGGAGTACTTCCCTCCTCCTCCACCCTCACCGAGGCAGCACGACGCCGAGGCAGGAGGATCCGCTGCTCCACCGCTGACACCACCCCCTGTGTCCGAGGCGCAGGTGTCACAGCCGTCAGAGCTGTCGACACTTCTTCAGCAGATGATAGAGCAGCAGCGCCAGGATAGGCTCGCGGCTGAGCAGGCCAGGGCAGAGCAGGCTGCTCACCTGGCACAGCTTCAGAGGCAGCAGCAGGAGCTTCAACTGGAGATCGCCCGACAGAGGCGAGAGGATACGGACCGGTTCACAAACCTCGTTGATCAGATGCACCGACGTACCCTCGACCAGCAGCAGCAGACTCAGCAGGCCATGATGGGGATCCTAGGGTTGATCACCAACCTATACACTCAGACTGGGATCGCCCTTCCTCCACAGCAGCCTGGACTGGGACTGGCTCCAGGTGCGGCTCAGGTGCCTGCGACTCCGATTCCTTCTATCAGTATGTCACCTCTTCTGGCACCCAGCGCACCAATCCACTCTCCTCTGCCGGCGACGACTCTGTTCCAGCAGACGCCAGCATTTGTGGTCAGTGCTCCGCTCCCTCCAGCTCCAGCTTCACCGGTGCCTCCCGTACCTGCTACTTCCTCTCCAGCACTGACAGTGGACCCCCCAGCTCCCTCCGCTCCAGCTCCTGCGACCGGCGACTCCAGCTCCGACGACAGCGACGGTGACCAGTTCGTCATCGCGCCTAGCTCTCAGGGTTAGTAGGCTCTCTGATCTCTTTTTGGTGTCTTGATGCCAAAGGGGGAGAAGAGGTAGCGGAGTCAGGGGGAGTAGTAGTAGTCTCTCAGTCTCAGGGGGAGTTTATCCTTTGTATTCCTGTGTGCTTGAGTACCTTTTTGTAATTTTAATTAAGCACTTTTCCGCTTGTCTCATTTGCTTATGGTATTAATCGATTGAGCTTTTCGCGCCATTAATTTCATTTGTTTTCTACAAGCTTAATGTGTCTTATCTTGTATTCATTGCATATCTACTTGAGTATTGTACCATCAAATTCATTATTATTGCGCTTTAAATTATTGTGTTGTCATCAATCACCAAAAAGGGGGAGATTGAAAGCATCTAGGCCCCATGAGGTACGGTTTCGGTGATTAATGACAACCATTCGATATTACTAATGAATTTTTGAATGCAAGGTCCCAATAATCACTCAATCAAATGAAATCAAAATTACATTGGAGACCCATATAAAATCAACTAATGAGATCAAATCGAATCACATGAAGACAAGAAGTGAAAACTCTAACTTGACATCACTCAATGCTTGAAGACTATCAGAACAACATTTCAAACAAGTATCAAAGAGGTCACAAGTTCAAATACCAAAAGAACAACTCAAAACAACTCAAAGTCAACAAGTTGAACACACCGGATCATCCAATGATTTCTGAGTTGACTGCATCGGTCGAGTTGGTTCAACTGAAGAAGAAGACCCCAGACAAATGCACTCACCGGATCATCCGATGTGAGTGGCTCAGTGACATCGGTCCATTAGTATAGTTTGAAATACCATTGGACCAAGTGAAGCACCGGATCATCCGATGTGCAGACTTACACACATCGGTCGATTACTCCAGTAAGCATCAAGATCAAGCAAATTCTGGAGGAAGAGCCACCGGATCATCCGATGAGAAGATAGGGTCAACATCGGTCTAACAACGGTCATATCTGACACAGTGACATCAGCTAATTTGGCTTTGACTGATGATAACTGAAGGGGAGACATCGGATCATCCGGTGTTCGCAGAGCAGTGATGTCAGCCTACTTTTCCAACGGCTATTTCGTGGAGGCTGGCTATTTATACCCCTTCAACCTGTCAAATCGACAAGACTTGAAGCCCAGACATACTCTACACATCCTAGAGCATTCAAGACATAAAGCTACCACTTTCACATCATTGTTCATCATTTGTACACCAAGAGATAGGCTAGAACTAGCTAGAGATAGTGCTTGTGTGCCTCCATTCTTGGTGATTGGAATCTCTAGTGTAGTGAGAGCCGTAAGGGAGTGTCCCTTGGTGTGTGTAACTAAGGATGCGTTTGGTTGGGAGTCAAAGTGGGATGGGATGGATCCATCCCAGTTTTTAGGGATGGGATGGTCCCGTTTTCTGTTTGTCTAGAGGGATGGGACAATCCCTGTTTCTTGTTTGTTTTGTGGGATGGTGTGGGACGGAATGATCCCGTCTCTTGTTTGAATGAAAGGATGGAACAGGGACATGTGAGTATGAGTACTTCTGGAAGGTCGTGCGCCTGTCTCCACGGAGGTGGGATGGATCCGTCCCCATGTTTTCGGTGGGATGGTTTCATCCCGCATCTAGGTGGAATATTCTCTTTTGAGGGATGACTCCATCCCACATGTCTCCAAACCAAACAACAGAAAAGTGGGATCGTCCCATCCCGTCCCACTATATCCCTCGAACCAAACACACCCTAAGAGAGACTTCCGGAGCTTGCCAAGAGGATTGTGGAAGCCCGAAGGATTCAAAGTGTACAAGGCTTGAGCTCCACCTTGCCAAGGTTGGCGAACGGAGAAGAATAGTGAAGACCCCCTTGTCTCGGTGACTTGGGAGTGGCAAAACCCTTCGGTGGGTGCCACAACGTGGACGTAGGAAGATCCTTGTGATCTTGCCAAACCACGGGATAAACTCCGTGTCCTTTGAGCGTTTGCATCCCTCTCCCTTTTACATTTATGCAATCTTCATTCCGCAACTTTAATTTACATTTATTGCATAGATTAATCACATAGGTAATTGGGCTTTAAGTTGTTAGTTTTTAATTACCTTAAAATTTGAAAGAAAGCCCAATTCACCCCCCTCTTGGGCGTTTCGATCCTTACAACCGGTTAGTTTATTTTTGAACTATCCGATGACAAATATTTAAGAATGTATAAAGTACGATAGTGTGGTGACAAGTGTGCGGGTAAGTGATAGTGAGACTGATACTTTTCATATCACAATAGGACTACACCAATGATCAATCATGATTCCTTACATCTTCTCCTTACTGACGGATGAGTTGTTAAAAGAGATATACAAAGTGATATCCCTTGGTGTATGCTCTTTGCAAAGGATGTAGTGTTGGTAGATGAAATTAAGGATATCATTGATAAAATAATAGAGTTATGGAGGCAAACCTTAGATTCCAAGGGAACTAGGCTTAGTAGGATCAAGAATGAGTATATGGGGTGCAACTTTAGTGGTGTTGGGTGTGGAGAGGTAAATAACACTATTGAAGGACAAATAGTATTTAGGAGGAACTCATTTCGATATTTAGGATCAATATTACAAAGTAATGGTGATATAGACGATGAAGTTTGTCAAAGGATCAAGATCGGATGGATGAAGTGGCAGCAAGCTTTCTGGAATCCTATGTGACAAGAATATTTCACAAAAACCGAAAGGAAAGTTCTATAGGACGATGATCAAACCCGCAATATTATATGGGGTTGAATGTTTCAGCCTATTAAAAGACAACATGTCCAACAAAATAGTATTCGAAAGATGCGCATGTTACAGTGGATGTACGGTTACAGAAGAAGAGACAAAATTGGGAATGAGGTGATACATGATATGGTAAGAGTGACGCCAATTGAGAAGAAGCTAATCCAACATCGACTAAGATGGTTTGGGCATATCGAGCGGAGACCTCAAAAAGCACCGGTCAATAGTGAGATTCTAAAGGGTAGGGACAATATTAGGAGAGATAGAGGACGACCAATGCTGACATGGCAGGAGGCGGTGAAGCGAGACTTGAAGGAGTGGGATATACCTAGAGATTTGACTCATGAAAGGACTACATGGAAATTAGCAATTCGCGTGCTAGAATCATAGTTTATGTGTATTTTTTACTCTTATATTCTTTCTTATTACCTAATTTTTTAACAAATGTATATCAAAATTATAGTTTATTTGTATTTTGTTACTCCCACCTTATTTTTCTACTACTTCACTTTTAAAAATAAAAAATTGTTGGATTTCCTTTCTAGTCGACTTCAACTTGTTTGAGACAAAGGCTTGATTGTTGTTGTTGGAGAAAGTACATCATTTAATACAATTGTCCCATAAGGATTGTGACTACTACAAGTGTGCCTCTAATTGTTGGTAATATGCACGATAGCCAATCATAATTATTCGGTTTAAAAGCCTATGGACATTTGATGGATGAGGAAGTCGAGTACTAATGGGCCTACAACTTGGAAGTCTATTAATGTACTCTATAAATATGAGAGGTAGGGCTAGGATTTAGGGTTCTACTATGTGACAACCCTAGATGTCACCTCTCATCGGCCCTGCACCGAAACCCTTGCTTGGCGCAAGGTGCTAGCACACCAATGCACAATGTTCCTTCCTTGTACGTGTGCACTCTGTGGAGGCAGTGCTACTTTGCTATTGTGCTAATCCGTTATGATCGTGCGGGGTTGTTGCTGGGACGAGGATGAGGAGATGATCATGATCCACTACTTACTCTACGCCGACGTGCATCTACAATTGGACCATATCCTCCAATTCTTCTTCTGTTGCACTGCGCGTCTACTGGTAATGATCTATGACTCATTTACTTGTAAGTTTCCTGGATGATGCGATAGATGTATTGCTAGAGTAACATATTGCGTATATCCTAACATCAACATCAGAGCCTTATTGCGTAGTTTTAGTGTGGATCTTGCACATATAGGTGACATGTGATGTTAGGAGATAGGTTCATGATATGAATCTTTTGATGCACGGCTTGATTATATAAGTTGGTCATAACAGGTTGGAATAGGTTAGAGTATATTGCATCATGTGACTAAAATATTAATTTGTGCTCCTTTAGTGATGTGTGCAACATGTCCCTACTGGCCAATCACCATCGAGGCTAGTCGTGTGCATAGTCAGTAAATTGAGCCAAGAGATCTAGGTTATGTGTTGCGATCCTCTCATGAATACTTATCATGATGATCAATAGAATTGATCTAGTAAAAATTAAGGCATTCGTAATGACTCAGATTTGGGTTGATTTGATCAATCCAATGAGATTTTCATAGTTATTTCATAGATGAGATCTATTAAATTCCAATGAGATCACCGTTGCTATTTGCTATAATGATATAATATTATCATTTTCAATAGAAAATATTTCACACCTAACTTATTTTTGTAGGGTATGATAGGAATGGAATGACCTCAATGTGATGTGATGATCTGTGTGTAACATTTGTGCAGCCTACGTTGTTTCAAGTTAACACAACCGGATTGAGGTTGTCCCATTATTGTATAATGACGTGCATGTCTACATGTGATGCTTTACATCTCATGTAATTTATTTGTTAGCTATTAAATGTATTAGCTTCAAATATATTCATGGAGGTCTATTCAAGCATGGCGATGGAGATCATGATGGGATCATGGCGATGGAGACCACTACAACTCTAATTGCCATAGTATTCACAATATGATATGATCATATGCATATGATGTTTATTTTCTTGTATTACTATTCTTTTCATGCCTTTCATATGGTGGATGTTTTTGTCATGATAAAATAGTTTCCCTCAGAAAAGTTGAGTATTTTTATGCCTTTTACCATTTGTTGAACCTATGAAGTTTTAATCGTTGTGTGGTATGTTTGGCAAAGTAAAATACCATCATCTATCATTATGATTAAGTGGATGTTGGACATTCACAAGCATAGTATTGGTTTACTCAGCAAATATATCAAAACAGTCAACAAACAAAAGTCATATAGAGAGATGATTAACAAGTTATTGTTTACCTATGTCGCTAATTTTGTAGCAGTGAAATTAGAGCTCACTAGGATTTTAGTGAATAGGGATCTTTGAGCATGAAATGTTGTTAGAGGGAGGACAATGTTAATATAGTAGAATTTTTTTCATTAAATTAGTTAATAGAAGATTGATACATAACTTAGAGCTAAAACCTTGCATATTAATTTTCAATTATAGATCATGCCTTCTAGTAACAATTCTGTATTAAATTTATGATATTTGCTTGAGAAGGAAAAGCTCAATGAGCTAACTTTATTGATCAGTACTACAACATGATAATTGTTCTCAGGCAAGAGAAAACTAAGTACGATCTTCAACAACCACACCCTGACGACCCCCCGCTGAGGCAAATGTTGTAGCTCGCAGAATTTATCAGAAGCTGCGATGATGCACTTAATGTAAGCTTCCTAATGCTTGCCACCATGTTCCTTGATCCGCAGAAATAGTATGAGCATACAAATGCTTACTCTATGATTGTAGAACTACATGTAATGTTTGAGAACCAATGGTAGGATCGAAGAGCACGTGAAAAGCAACCAGTGGAGGGTATGAATGGTAGATTAAAATTGTAGGATCGAAGAGCACGTGTAAAGCTACCAGAGGTGGGGTGAATGGTAGATTAAAACTTTTTCAGCGGAAGCAACAAAAACCCCTCGGTAGAAAATCAATCTGTTAAGAAATTGTATGTGTGAGTAATTTAGACTTGATCAATTGTGACAAAACCAGTATACATTGTGAAGAATCAAGTCAAGATGTCACAATAAGAATCACAAAAAATCGTCGAGAAAAGCTCAAGTTACGATCGAAAGATTGAACGAAGGTCAATCTGTTCTATTCGAGAAAAACCAGATCTGCAACACTGAAATAAAACTCGTGTAGATCCAAAACTACAAATCCAATGACCGTGAAATTTTCACAGATGTTATATAATCAAGTTGTGAAGACAACCCAAAAAGAATCACGTCAACTGGATCGGTAAAACTCGAGTTATGATAAAACTACCGAAGTAAGGTAGTGTTGTGCAGAAAACTCGATGAGAAAACTTGTCTAAAACAAGTCGGATGAAATAGGCACAAAAGTTCTTTTAAACTACAATATTTAATCAATATAACACAAGAGGAACAATCCAAAGTCGTATATCACAAGCTCTGGCCTCCCTTGCTTATATAACCAGCCCTTAGCCCAACCCAATACTAACTAGGACTCAAATCCTACTCAGATTCAACCAAAACTTTTCATACCTGCTCAAGACTCTTCCATACGCAGATAGAAACAATCTTAAGACTTCCAAACACCTTAGGAACGTATACCACATTCCTATAACAACCCAACTTCGTGACCCACACGAAATCCTATCATAACCAACTCAAATCTTTCCATATTTGAGTCAAACCCGACTCAGCCGCAGTCTGAATCCATAACCTAGTCAGTTGGACCTTTTCGACCAATCTTTTATGTCCACTTCTCTTCATCACGTTTTGGAACCATGCGGCCACGTCCATGCACTCCTTGCACACGTGCAAACACCTTGCAACGATGTGAACGATACCTTCGTATGCATTGTTCTTAATTCAACCATGCTGCGCGACCTTCCGATCAACTCAACCACAATTCCTCCCGAACTTGGTTGTTGAACCTCATCTTCTCCCTAAAACTAGTTCAATGGATCCCGTCACCAGCCATGTCTTGAACTCAAGCAACACCTGCACTTGAATAAACAGCCAATACTTCCGAGCACAAGTCCTCGACTTGATTCACGTTAGTTCTGAAACCACAACACCTTACACGAGCACCTCACATAAGCATGTTGCAAAAACGCATACAAAATTTAGGCAGCTCTCGTATGCGATCAAGAGCACTAACACGTGTGATATGATCAAAGCCTACGTGACCAAGTCTACGATGCCAAAAATATAAGTTTTTTGAATCATTAGCAACTAGACACCTATGCTTAGAGGAAGACATATCAAAATCAGCTTTAAAAACTCCTTCAAACCGAGACATGTTAAAAATAAGCTCACTATTTGAACCTTCAACTTTGCAGCAATTTTATTGAAAATAATTTCCATATTTTTATCTAGCAATTGTGAATCAGAAAGCAAGGTGTATTTCAAATTTTTAACAAGTGTCACATTCTTCAAAGTGTAGTGATTATTTACTCTAACCGAACCCTTAGCAATTATAGGAGTTGAAGAATTATCGGCAAAAGTAACATTCTCTACACGTGACATAAAAGAGAGGGAGGAGAACCAATCTTTGTTACCAGTCATGTGGCATGAGCAACCTGAATCTACAATTCAAATGTTCTCCTTCCTCAAGCATGTAACCTACATAGAAAAAAATATGTCGATGAATCAATACTGGGGTTAGTCAAATGGCATTTAGAAATCCAGTACTGAGTCACACGACGTGCAGCAGGAAAAACACGCGAAAGCTGAGACAAAACAACAGGTATATGAGCCAAATTTTGAGAATTCTTGTACTCAACTACTGACCTACGAGGTGTTACCACACTTTGCATATTTTTGACTCATTATAGCAGGTTGCATGTTCCTAACATTCGATTCAGCACGCGCAACAAGTTTTGCTCTGTTGTTATGCGATCTAGCAATCATTCTTTCCTTTTTCTATTGTTTAGCTAGTCTATAACAAAAACCTATGACAGGACCATCTCTACCACAGTAGGTACAATGAAATTTAACTTTGTGTTCATGTCTAGATGTGCAAGCAACATTTTTATTTGAAACCAAATCAGACAACACTCTTGCAGATTTGAAAATCACTTCTTTTTGTTTAAGAACTGTTTGTCAAACCACTTCCTAATGACTTTATAATTTTAAGTGGATGTGCCTTAGCATGAGCATGAGAATCAAAACCTAAACCAGTTTTATCATTGCAAGACTTGGAAGAATTCAACAACAAGTTTAGGTTCTTATTCCCATTACAAGACCACTCGTGTCCTATTCATGTCATCAAGTTTCTTAGACAAGTCTAGGCAGTTTTCACATGAAGTTTTTCCTTTCAGTTTGCAATTAGAACAATATTTAAATTCATGAGAACGTAAAATATTATTCAATATAGAAATCTCATTCATAGCATCTTGTAGTTTCTTATCAAGATCATCACAAGTAGAACAATGCAAATCAATTGTAGAACAACAAGCAACTTTCAAGTTTTTATCATTAAGGGCAGCAAGATTTTTGTTCTTTTCAATTTCAAGTTCTAGTTTATCAAGTGTGGAGGTGTGTGCACTTCTTAGAGAGGAAAATTGTTCATATATTAAATCACATAAGGAACAAGAATCATCACTAGGAATCAAAGATTTCAAACATTTAATTTCAGATTCTAGTAACTCAATTTTAACAGCATTGCCCCTAAGCTTTTTGTCCTTTTTCTTAACTATAACAATGGCATGAGAAATAGCATCACACATTTCTTCACAAGTAGGACATATCTCTTCATTGTCGCTATTGTGTTCTGCCTCCTCCATACTTGATCTTGACTTGCCAGCCATGAAACACAAGTTTGCCAGATCATCTTCATCTTCATCACTCCCAATGTCTACATCACTCGAGCCAAGTTCTTGAAGTGCGGTGATGAAACTGTTTATTAGTTTGCATCATGTAAAACCCTTATTTTTCTAGTTGGTGTTGCCAGAAGGGGACTTGACTTTATTCTGCTTTTCATCACGGGTAGAAGGACCTGAAAGGTTAGGACAATCTGTACGAAAGTGTTCTGTCTTATCACATTCAATGCATCGTTGAGGTCCGGAGCTTCCTCTCCTTCTAGTTCTCACATTTTGCAATGCTTTTGAGAACCGAGTAGAGATGAGTGCTAGCTCCTCTTCTGGAAATTCTTCAATCTGTTCCAGGGTTAGTGAAGATAGCAAAGCAAGTGTACTGCTAGATGAAGATTGGCTGGAGCTAGGCTTATCATGTTGAGAAACAAATGCAAGAGACTTGTTGGGGTTCTTACGTGATATAATGTCAATTTCATGAGTTTTTAACTTGGAATAAAGCACATATATTGTAAGTGTACTCATAGTAGATTCACGAATAGATGTTACTTTCATCTCCTAGATTAACATGTCTAATGCACTTAATAATTTCCTAGCATTCTCAGCATTTGAAAAGTTGACATTAACACTACGCAAGTTGCTGAGAATTTTGTTAAAGCGAGCAAATAATTCGTCAATTGACTCACTTGGTTGCATCTCAAAGCGCACATATTCTTTCTTGAACATATCCTACCTTACCTCCTTGATCGTGTTGGATCCTTCGTGGTAGTCACAAAGTGCTCTCTACACATCGTACGCCGAGCGGAGGTGTGCAACACGGTCAAAGTCGCTCTGAGTTATTCCTTGGATTATCAAGTTTCGGGCTTTGTTTTTGTTTTCGACATCTCTTAAGTTTGTAGCCATGACTTGATCGTTCGGCGGCACGTCGTAAGGCTTGTACACCTTTTCCCCATATTGCGAAGCCTTGCTCCTGGATAAAAGCTTTCATGCTGCCTTCCAAACCTAAAAATCAATGCCAACAAACACACAAGATTTTGCCGAGTATTTCTCCATTAGTATTAGTAGAAACACGTGCAAATCACAAAGATTAGAGCACCTTGGCTCTAATATGAAGGTCAATCTGTTCTACCCGAGGAAAACCAGATCTGCAACACTGCAATGAAACTCGTGTAGATCCAAAACCACAAATCCAATGACCGTAAAATTACCACAGATGATAGATAATCAAGTTGTGAAGACAACCCAAAAGGAATCACGTCAATTGGACCTGTGAAACTCGAGTTATGATAAAACCACCAAAGCAAGGTAGTGCTGTGAAGAAAACTCGACGAGAAAAACTTGTCTGAAACAAGTCGGATGAACAAGACACAAAAGTTCCTTTAAACTATGATCTTTATTCAATAGAACACAAGAGGAACAGCCCCAAAGTCGTATATCATGAGCTCTGGCCTCCCTTTCTTATATAGCCATCCCTTAGACCAACCCAATCCTAACTAGGACTCAAACCCTACTCATATTCAACCAAAACATTCCATAACTGCTCAAGATTCTTCCATACACAGATAGAAGCAATCTTAAGACTTCCAAATACCTTAGGAACGTATCTCACTTTCCTATAACAACCCAAATTTTTGACCCATCCGAAATCCTATCATAACCAACTCAAATCTTTCCATATTGGAGTCAAACCCGACTCATACGCAGCTTGAGTCCATAACCTAGTCGGTTGGACCTTTCCGACCAATTTTTTACGTCCACTTCTCTTCATCACGTTTTGGAACCATGCAACCACGTCCATGCACTCCTTGCACACGTGCAAACACCTTCCAACATCGTCCACGATACCTTCATATGCATTGTTCTTGATTCAACCATGCTGCGCGACCTTCCGATCAACTCAACCACAATTCCTCCCGAACTTGGATGTTGAACCTCATCTTCTCCCTAAGACTAGTTCAATGGATCCCGTCACCAGCCATGTCTTGAACTCAAGCAAGACTTGCACATGAATAAACAGCCGATACTTCCGAGCACAAGTACTCGACTTGACTCACGTTAGTTTCAAAACCACAACACCTTACGCGAGCACCTCACATAAGCATGTTGCAAACCTTAGCAAAAGTGTTAACCAACCTGATCAGCCAAAACGCATAAAAACATAGTAAAATAATACTAAGTAACCTTTCCATAAGTGTAAAGCAACTTCAAAACATTGCAAGTTAAAAGCAGAACCATTTCAATCTAGCACCAGACCTTGCCAAAGCTAACCAAACCTTGAACCGGAGCTTACCAAAGCTAGCATGACCTAGCTCCAGAGCTAACCAAAGCTTGTCGGATCTAGCGCTAGAGCTTACCAAAACTAGTCGGACCTAGCCACAGCAAGTTGTACCTAACAAAAATAAGTCGGACGTAGACAAAGAAGTCGGACCTATTGTCGGACCTTGCTGGAGTTCAACCCTAGAGTCAGAATTTGTTGAAAAGGTGTTTTTGCAATATTCAAAATTTTTATCGTCATAGCCAATGTATTCAGCACACATAGGTCTCACAAAATCCTTTCAGCAGAAGCTATAAAAAACCCTCGGTAGAAAAACAATCTGATAAAGAAATTATGTGCGCGAGTATTCTAGATTTGTTCAATCATGACAAAACCAATATAGATTTGTAGAATCTAGTAACGAAGACATGAAAGCAAGAATCATGAAAATTTGTCGAGAAAAACTCACAAAAGATTGAGCGAATGTCAATCTGTCCTACCCGAGTTGAATTCAGATATGCAATGCTGCAAACAAACTCGTGTAACTCAAAAACCACAAATCCAATGACCGTGAAATTTTCATATATGATAGAGCATCAAGTTGTGAAGACAAAAAAAAAAGAATCACATCAATTGGATATGTAAAACGTGAGTTATGATTGAAACACCAATGAAAGGTCGGGCAGCGTAGGAACTCGATGAGAAAGACTTGACGAAAACAAGTCAGATGAACAAGGCACAAAAGCTCCTCTAAAATACGAATTTTATTCACCAAAGACACAAGTGGAACAACCCAAAGTCGTACACCACGATCTTTGGCCTCCCTTGCTTATATAACTAGCCCTCAGACCAACCCAAACCTAACTAAGACTCATACTCCTACTCAGTTTCAATTGAAACTTTCTGTAACTGCTCAAGACTCTTCCATACACAGATAGAAGCAATATTGAGACTTACAAACACCATAGGAATATCTCGAACATTCCTAAAACAACTCAACTTCGTGCCTACCATGAAATCTAACCAAACCAAACTCGAAACCTTCCATAAACGAACTATAACCACCTCAGTCGCAGTCTGAGGCAGAATCCAGCTAGTTGGACCTTTTCGACCATATCTTCATGTCCATGTCTCTTCACAAAATCTTGGAACCATGTTGCCACGTGATAAAGTTCGGATAGCACAAATGAAATCTTGCAAGTTTGGACAATCCAAAGTGTGCTTCTTAGATATAATCAAAACTTTGCATGCAAACACTCACTTTTAACATAATTGTCAATATTAAGAACATAGGTCTCACAAACTCCCCCTTGATGAATGCATTGGCAACACCACTACAAAACCAAACATTGGCTCATTGATGTTTAATGAAAAGTTTTGATAAAAAGGAAAATTTCTCCCCCTAAGGATGTACACTCCCACTGAGAAGAACGTGTAAATCAAAACACTTGCGAATGTGCAATGCGTGAAAAATTTCTTCCTCTTTGATAATGTATTCAACAAGGTACAAAAGAGAAATTTTAATTTTTTATGAGCATAATATGACATATACATATAAAACAAAGCTCGTCCAAGTCATACTTTCAAGTGACTTACACTATCGCATCAATGAAATACATAAAGTAGTGTGGGCCATGCTAGAGATAGTGTAATTTCAATTTAATCAAGTCATGATCTAACAAACTTAACTATTTCAAAAATCTGAAAGCATGACATATGTTGCTGCATTTTCATAATCATTTAAAGCACAAATTTTGATCATGTGACATTTGCAAGAGATTATATGCCACATCAGCCTTATTCTAACCAACCAAGCCAAACCTATGTCATTTGGCAATCAGAAGCTTAAGGACATGGTTTTAGTCATACACAACTCCTTCCAAATTCATATCAAAGTGCAATGGTAAGCAATCTCGAAACAAGAAGTGTGGTGCATGCATATTCTCTTGATCTTTTTAGATTTTTCATTTGATCATAAAAGCTCAATATGTGGGCTAACGATTGATTAATTTTTTTATGCTTAAAAGCACTTGTGATCATTCAACAAGTTCAAAACAGCAAGAAAGTTCAATCATGACTAGATTTAGTATAAGTAATTATTCCAGTTACTAGTCATGACAAAAACTACAAAATTGCATAACATGACTAATGTAGTAAGAACTTTCACCATGTAACATGAATTACAAAGTCATATATGTATGAACCACTTATGCTCACATTTTTTTTTAATTTCAGATTCACACATAGACTTCCCATGTTGTAAAAATCCATCTCAATTTAATCCATGAGGATGTGTAACCCCTATTTCACTACAAATGAAAGAAAAACGAGAGAAATCTAAAGGTTTTGTAAAAATATCAGTCAATTATTGTTCTGTGTCTACATGGTGAAGCACAATGTTTCCTTTTTCAACATAATCACAAAGAAAGTGATACCTAATGTCAATGTGCTTTGTTCTAGAGTGTTACAGGGGTTTTTAGCAATGCAAATGGAACTAGTGTTGTCATAAAACAGCAGAACACTATCTAAGTCAACCCCATAGTCTTTAAGTGTTTGAACTGTCCAAAGAATTTGTGAGCAAGCGCCAGCGGAAGGTACATATTCAGATATGGTCGTGGGTTGTGCAACATTTTTTTGTTTTCTAGAGGACCAAGCAACAAGTGAATTACCAAGAAAATGACAAGCACCCAAAATACTTTTCCTATTAATCCTACAACCCCCAAAATCAGCATCTGAAAAAGCTTTTAAAGTAACCGTTGAGGCAGACGGAAGAAAAATGCCAATTCTTGGGTACCATGTAAATACTCGAGAATCCTTTTGACAGCTTGGCGATGTGAAGTGCGTGGGGAAGCTTGAAATCTTGCACAAAGTGAATGTGGCCTAGAGGGGGTGAATAGGCTTTGAAAGTTTTCCCCAAGAGCTCAATGACGCGTAGACAATGATCTCCCAATCCCAAATCTGAATACTCAAAGAATTTCACTTTTGAGAACCTTAGATGTGTGGGGAGATGTGTTTTTCTTCTCTTGGGACAAGTGACGGCGCTAGGGTTTCAGTTCTTCACAGTAGAATGCAAGAGTTGTGTTTGTGGGGTCGTGGATCTCCTATTTATAGTGTTTCTAAAATTATTATTGTTAGGGATCCTGACGGTCGGACTAGTCCGCTCTGGGGACCGGACTTGTCCGGTGTGCTAAGTAAAAATCTGTGTGGAATGTGTATCACACTAAAAACCCTAATATGTGTGAGGTATACCGGACTAGTCCGGTAGGAGTCTGGACAAGTCTGGTGTCCTGTGTATTGGAACATCAGAAAGTTTCTCGAGCTAGTTCGGTCTATGAAGGACTTATCCGGTGCATAGTGTTATGAAACACTAGAGAGTTTCTCGGACTAGTTCGATCCATGAACGGACTTGTCCGGTACTCGGTGTTATGGAACATCAGAAAGTTTAACAGACTAGTCCGGTGCACTGTTAAGTGAGACTACATAAAGTTGAACAAACTAGTCCGGCTCTTAGTGAATTATTAAGGTTGATTTTAAGTCCTTACCCCTATGCAAAGACTTGAGCTCTTGGGATGTGTCTCTCACACACATCCTATACAATTAAGTCTACTTTGTGCTTTATTCATCAATTGGGCCTTTTCCTTTTTCTTCATTACTTCATTTTTCACCTTTTTGAGTGCACCAACTATCTAATCTTAGTTAACCTATATTCATCTCAACGAATTCATTAGGATCTCATTTGTTTGTCATCAATCGTCCAAACCCACAAGGGAATGCCTCAATGCACTTTCACAAAGACATACGTTGAATTGTATGTCCAGTCTTGATGTCGTGAGGTACAAAAGTGATCCGATCATGCTTTGATATTCTTTTTGATCCACCGATTCTCCCTCTTCATCAAGTTCAAGCATCGTTGTTGTTCCCATTGGTGTCCGTAGAGGCTTGTTGTTTTCCATGTTGAAACGCCTAAGGAGATCTTTCGTAAACTTAGTTTGATGCACAATGTTGCCTCCTTAGTTTGCTTGATTTGCAGCCGCGAAATGTATGTGAGTTCTCCCATCAGACTCATCTCAAATTCTGAACTCATCATAGCTAAAAACTTAGATACAAGATCATGAGAAGCACAACAAAAGATAATATCATTCACATTCACTTCAACGAATAGTGAGTCATGACCATTCTTAAGAGCAAATAGAGTTTTATCAACCTTTCCCATGGTAAACCCATTTTCAAGTACAAATGTTTTTAACCCATTATATCATGCTCTAGGGGCTTGTTTAAGACCGTACAAAGCTTTGGACAGTTTGTAAACCTGATTAGGAAGATCTGGATTTTCAAAACCGGGTGGTTGCTTAACCTAAACCACCTCATCTATGTAGCCAATAAGAAAAGCACTTTTCACATCCATTTGATATAATTTGAAACCTTTAGATGTAGCAATTGCTAATAAAATTCTTATGGCTTCTAATCTAGCAACAGGAGCAAGAGTTTCATCAAAATATAGACCTTCAACTTGTGTGAAATCTTGAGAAACCAATCTAACTTCATTCCTAACCACAACCCCATCCTCGCTTTGTTTATTTTTAAACACCCATTTAGTTCCAGTTAATGTTGATCATGAGGTGGAGGTACAAGTTTCCAAACATTATTTCTTTCAAAATTTTATAGCTCTTCTTGCATGGCAATAATGCAATATTCATTAGTGAGTGCATGTGTAATATCTTTGGGTTTAAAAGAAGCAACAAAAGTAGAATGAGCATGAGAGTTTGGATCGAAAAACCTGGACCGTGTGGCTAGTTCGTGCAAGCTTTCAATAATTTGTTGTGGAGGATGAATTTTCAGGATTCGGAGGGTAGTAGACACTTTACAAGCTTCTTCCTCTTTATGTTCATCACAAATCAAAGATCTTGTGGCTTGAGGATGATCTGGACCAGCAGTAGAAGTTGTTGGTGCAAGTTGTGAATAAAAATCAGGAGCTGGAATGATATCATTAGCTGCTGAATTTTCGAGCAGCAGCACCACTTCTTTCTCATCTTAAATGAAATTACTCTCCCCTAGAGATATGCATCTTGACCTGCAATATTAGAGCTAGTACTACGGTTAGCTTTATCAAAAGAAATCTCACAAGTCTCTACAATTTTGTTAGTGTCAAGTAAAAGCACATGGTAGCCTCTAGTATGAGATGGATAACCAAGAAACATGCCATCAATAGATCTAGCTTCAAATTTATCAAAATTACCATGTTTCATAACAAAACATTTGCAACCGAAGACCCTAAAGTGTGTGACACTAGATCTATGTCCAAACTGAAGCTCATATGGGGTTTTTCCTAGCTTAGCACGCAAGAAAACACGATTTGAGACATAACAAGCGCTTGCAATTGCATCAAACCAAAACTTCTTAGGATTTTGATATTCATCAAGCATAGTCATAGCCATCTCAACTAAGGTTCTATTCTTTCTTTCTACAACACCATTTTGTTGAGGTACATATGGAGAAGAAAATGGATAATCTATTCCTTTTTCAGCACAAAAGTGATCAAATGATTGGTTTTTAAATTCAGTTCCATTATCACTTCTAATTGCTTTTTAAGATCCTGGTGGTCAAGTGAAAGTATAAGAACTAAACTTCTAAAGTGACTAAAGATCATTCTTAGATGCCATAAAGTAAACCCAAGAGTATCTAGAAAATCATCAACAATTACAAGCACATACCACTTACCTCCAAAAGATTCAACACGTAAGGGACCTACGATGTCAAGGTGTAAAAGTTGTGCCAGTACTATTGTCATGGTCATTGAGAGTGGAGCATGTGAACCTACAACCATCTTAGCATGTCTACAAAAAGAGCAAACAATTTATTTGTCCCCTTTAAGCTTAGGCAGCCCATGTATGCGATCACGAGCACTAACATGTGTGAGGTGATCAAAGCCTACGTGACCAAGTCTACATTGCCAAAAAGTAAGTCTTTTGATTCATTAGGAACTAGACACCTATGCCTAGAGGTTGACATATCAAAAACAACTTCAAAAACACTTCCAAACAGAGACATAAGCTCACCATTTGAATTTACAACCTTGCAGGAAATTGTTAGTAAAAGTTACTGCAAGATTCTTATATAGTTGTGAGACCTATGTGTGCTGAATACATTGGCAATTATAATAAAAGTGAAGGTTTACATTCAACGTTTTGAAGCTTACATCGATACATCACGATACACCACGATACACCCCAATACACATTGTGGAAACTTGTCTCAGTACATTTTAGAGAGTAATGTTACCCTTGATGGTTTCGGATTGTCCAAACTTTTCCTCACGTGAGTTGCACATGTTTCTTGATTCGAATTGTCCGAACTTTCAGTCACATGAACTGCACGTGTGTCGACACGGTTGATCTTTACAAACGTGTTTTCAGAAGTAACATTTACTCTTTACTTGGTTAGGACTATCCTAGCTTTCCGACACGTGATTTGCACATGAGTTTCATATTGGAATGTCTGATCTTTTGCCTTTACATTGCAGCGCCGCTTTTGGTCTATTCGATAATTTTATTTAGAGAAATAATTGCTAAGTATTCTCTTACTAAGTTTTTGATGTGTTTTGGTGGTTATGGCTGTTATTATATTGCTATGGTTTGCAACATGCTTATGTGAGGTTCAACAACCAAGTTTGGAAGGAATTGTGATTGAGTTGATTGGGAGGTCACACAACATGTTTGAG
Organism: Tuctoria greenei; assembly: GCA_036927565.1. Lineage (NCBI taxonomy): Eukaryota > Viridiplantae > Streptophyta > Magnoliopsida > Poales > Poaceae > Tuctoria > Tuctoria greenei. Next base: position 154,354,378 of record JAYESD010000001.1, read on the forward strand.
TCAAAAATAGTGCATATGAAGGTATTGTGGACGTCGCTGGAAGGCGTTTGCGCGTGTGCAAGGAGTGCATGTCATGGCAACATGGTTCCAAGGCGGGATGGAGATATATGGATGTAAATAAGTGGCCAGAAAGGTCCAACCGGCCGGATTATTCCTCAGGCTGCGGCTGAGGTGGTTATGGTTCGTTATGGAATGTTTTGAGTTTGTTTTGTTTATATTTTCTGTGGGTCATGAAGTTGAGTTGTTTTAGGAATGTTTAGGACGTTCCTAAGGTGCTTGAAAGTCTTAGTATTTCTTCTATCTTCGTATGAAAGAGTCTTGAGCAATTATGGTATGGTTGGTTTAGAGTCCAAGTAGGAAGAGGAGTCCTACTTAGGACTGGGTTAGCCTTAGGGTTGGTTATATAAGCAAGGGAGGTAAGAGCTCGTGGTGAAATGACTTTGGAGCTATTCCTCTTATGTCTTGATGAATAAAATTCGTAGTTTATAGGAGCTTTTGTGCCTTGTTCATCCGACTTGTTTTCGTCAAGTCTTTCTCGTCGAGTTTCTGCGCTGCCTGACCTTTCTTCAGTGTTTTGATCATAACTCGCATTTTACTACTCCAATTGATGTGGTTCTTCTTGTACTGTCTTCAAAACGTAATTATATATCACCTATGAAATTTTCACGTTAATTGGATTTGTGGTTTTTTAGTTACACGAGTTCCATTGCAGCGTAACAAATCTGTTTGCTCTCTGTTAGAACAGATTGGCTTTCGCTTAGGGTTTTGGTCATAACTTGAGATTTACTAGACGATTTCTCGTGATTCTTGTTGTGGTGTATCTGTGACTTGATTATCTACAATTTATACTAGTTTTGTCATGATTGAACTCATCAACATCAGTCGCACACATAGTTACCTTATCAGATTAGGTTTCCGCCGAGTGGTTTTCATTTCACTCAAAAGTTTTTAAATCTCCCATTCACCCCCTCTAGTATATTTTCACGTGCTCTTCAATCCTACAATTGGTATCAGAGCTACAATGCTCTAATATTTGCAATTTGCATGTCTTTTGACTAATCAACATGGAGAAATACGCTGTAAAACTTGTGTGTTTGATGGCGTTGATTTTATGGTTCCAAAGGCTTGTATGGAGGCCTACATACAAGTGCAAGGCTTCTCTATATGGGAAAATGTCAAAAAGTCTTTCGATGTGCCACCAAACGATCTAGTTATGGCCGTGAACATGAGAACTAACAAGGCTCACAACTTGATCATACAAGGATTGACTCAAAGCGACTTCAGTCATGTTGCACACCTCCGATCAGCGTACGATGTGTGGAAGGCACTTTGCGACTATCACAAAGGATCCAACACAGCCAATGAGGTAAGGCAAGATATGTTTAATAAAGAATATATGCGCTTTGACATGCCACCAAGTGAGTCGATCGATGACTTCTTTGCTCGTTTTAACAAAATTCTCAGCAACTTGCGTAGTGTCAATGTTAATTTTTTAGAGGCTGGGAATGCTAGGCAATTGTTAAGTGCATTATACATATCAATTTGGGAGATGAAAGTTATATATATTCGTGAACCTACTGTCATGAGTACATTTACTTTGGATATGCTATATTCTAAATTGAAACTCTTGAAATTGACATAATCTCACGTAAGAACCCCAACAAGTCTCTTGCCTTTGTTTCTCAACGTGACATGCCTAGCTCTAGCCAACCTTTATCTTGTGGTACACTTGCTTTGCTTTCCTCTCTAAACCTTGGATAGATTGAAGAGTTTCCAAAGGAGGAACTTGCACTCATCTCTATTCGGTTCTCAAAAGCATTGCAAAATGTGAGAACTAGAAGGAGAAGAAGTGTCGATTCTCAATGATACTTCGAATGTGGTAAGACAAGACATTTCCGTACGTAGTGCCCTAACCTTTCTGGTCCTACTTCCCATGATGAAAAGCAAACAAGGACGAAACATTCCTCTGCAAACAACACCAACAAGAAGAAGGGTTTTACAGGTTGCCAATTGGTAAACAGTTTTGTCTCCATACTTCAATAACTCGGCTTGAGCATTGTAGACATCAGAAGTGACGAAGATGAAGAGAATTTGGCGAATATGTGCTTCATCGTGGGCAACTCAAGATCAAGTATGGAGGAGGCAGAACACAACAGCGACGATGAAGAGGTATGTCCTACTTACGAAGAAATGTGTCATGCTATTTCCCGTGCCACTGTTATAATTAAGAAAAAGGATAAAAACCTTAGGGACAATGCCGTTAAAATAGAATCACTAGAATCTAAAATTAATCGTCCAACATATTTGATTCCTAGCGATGATTCTTGTTCCTCATGTGAATTAATATATGAACAATTGTCGTTTTTAAGGAGTGCGCACACCTCCACACTTGATAAACTTGAGCTTGAAATTGAAAAGAACAAAAAGCTTCCTGCACTTAATGATAAAAACACGAAAGATTCTAGCCGTTCTAAAATAGATTTGCATTGCTCTACTTGTGATGACCTTGATAAGAAACTACAGTATGCTATGAATGAGGTTTCTGTTTTGAACAATGCTTTACATTCTCATAAGTTAAATATTGTTCTAATTTCAAACTAAAAGAAAAAACTTAATGTTAAAATTACCTTGATCTGTCCATTAAACTTGATGACATGCATAGGACACTAGATCGGTTTTGCAATGCAAATAAGAACCTAAACTTGCTGTTGAATTCTTCCAGGTCTTGCAATGATAAAACTAGTTTATATTTTGATTCTCATGCTCATGCTAAGGCACATCCACCTAAGGTTGTTAAGTCATTAGTAAGTGGTTTGATTCAAACGGTTCCTAAACAAAAAGAGGTGGTTTTTAAGTCTGCAGGAATGTTGTCTCATTCGATTGCTAATAAACATGTTGCTTGCTCATCTAGACATAAACACAAAGTAAAATTTCATTGTACCTACTGTGGTAGAGATGGTCATGTCATAGATTATTGTTATAGACTAGGTAAACAAGAAAAGAAGCAAAGAATGCTAGCTAGATCACATAACAATCAATCTAAACTTGTTGCACATGCTGAACTGAATGTTAGGAGCTTGCAACCTGCTGTGATGAGTCAAAAACATACAAAGTTTGCTCCAAACCAACTGTTTTTCATGCTACACATGTAACACCTCATAGGTCAGTAGTTGGATACAAAAATTCTCAAACTTTGGCTCATAAACCCGCTGTTTTATCTAAGCATTTGCGTGTTATTCATGCTAGACATCGTGTGACTCAGTACTTGATTCCTAAATGCCTTTTGACTAACTCCAGTATTGAGTCATCGATGTATTGTTCTTCTATGTAGGTTACACGCTTGAGGAAGGATAACTTTTGGCTTGTGGATTCAGGTTGCTCACGCCACATGACTGGTATTAAACAATGGTTCTTCTCCCTCTCTTTTGTATTACGTGTACAAAATGTTACTTTTGTTGATAATTCTTCAACTCCTATAATTGCTAAGGGTTCAATTAGAGTTAATAATCACTACACTTTAAAAGATGTGTCACTTGTTAAAAATTTAAAATACAACTTGCTTTTTGTTTCACAATTGTTAGATGAAAATCTTGAAATTATTTTCACTAAAAATTGCTGCAAGGTTGCAGATTTTAATAGTGAGCTTATGTTTAACATATATCAGTTTGGAAGAGTTTTCAAAGATGATTTTTATATGTCATCCGCTAAGCATATGTGTCTAGTTGCTAATGATTCAAAAGACTTAGATTTTTGGCATTGTAGACTTGGTCACGTAGGCTTTGATCACCTCACACGTGTAACATGTGGACCCGGGTGTTGAGGCATACCCCGCCGTTTAGGCGGTGTAACACCCTAAATTTTCGCATCCTGCATTGCATACATGATCATGTATTAAACATTAGTAGGATAAAAGAAAAAGGATAAAATATACAAATGTATGTAGCAAAAGAAGAAATAGAAAATAATAATTATTGCCTAAAACTTGTAATGAGGAATAAGTATAGAAAATAATAATAAAAATATATATAAGTATATATATAAATAATATATAACAATATATAGAAATAGATAAAATATTAATATTAATAATATATGTTATGAAAATAATAAATAATAAATAATAAATATATAATATGAATAATAATATATATATAAAATATATATATATATAATAAATTATATAATAAAAGGAAGTATAAAAAAGAAAAGTAAAATAAAAAATATAAATAATAAATATAAAATAATAAATATAATATATAAAAAAGTAAATGAATAAAATAAATAAGATAAATAAATAATGTAAAAATAATAATAATAAATAAGAAAAACAGTAATATATTTCAAAAAAAAAGAAAAAAAAAGAGAAAACCCCAGCCGGCCAGGCCGCCGACCGGCCCAGCCGGCAACGCCGCACGCGCCCCGCAGCACCGACTCCCGCCACCCCGCTGGCCACCCAACCGCGCCTCGGCCCCCACGCCCGCCCGGACCCCGCCCCAGCGTGCCGTACCGCGCTAGCCGCGAGGCGCCCGGGCCCCGGTCTCCCCCCCCCCCCCCTGACGCGACGCGACGCCGCCCCGATCCCCGCACCCAGCCGCGTGCCCCGCCGCCTTGGCCTCCGCGCCACCCGCGCCCCGACGCCTGACACACCTCCGCCCCCCCCCCCCCCCCCCCCCCCCCGCCTCGATCGCCCCCCCCCAGCCGCCTGGCGCGCGCCCACCCCGCCGCCTTGGCCCCCGAGCCGCTCCCGCTCCGCGACGCGCGCCCACGCGCCGATGCGCGCCGCTCGGCCGCCCACTCCCGCACGCTGGGCCCCACCGACGCCTAGGCCCTGCGCGCCGCGCCTCCCCGCTCCCGCCTCCCGCATTCCCGCGCAGCGACCGACCCCACCCCGCCGAATTCAACCGACCGCTCCCGCCTCCCTGCCGAAATCCGCTCGCGCCCAGCGCGATTTCCGCGTGCGCCGCCAGACTCCCGCCCGCGTAAGCGCCCCGCCCCGATTTTTCCGCCGAAATCCCGCCGCTCGCCCGTACCGACTCCCCGTTGACTCTCGCGCCTATAAATAGGACCGTAGGTCCCTAGGTTTTTCCCCGATCCCAGAAGGCAGCCGCCGCCAACCACGAATAAAAAAGGGCCGCCGTACAGAGGGGAAAAAGGGCACCAGAGCCACCGCTGCCAGGGGAAGAAAAGGGAGAAAAAAAAGGGAAGAAGAGGAAGAAAAAAGAGGAGGGCCCCATCGTCCGCCGGAGATCGTCGCCGTCGTCGTGCCGCCGGAGGACTTTACGCATCTACTTCGTCTACGCGTCGCATTTGTTTCGCGACCGTCAAGCCATCAGATCTACGGTAGGATTTGTTCCCGATGCGAATTTTAGCGATGCATTAGATCTAATAGACATAAATTGATTTTAGTTGCACCATAATTTTATTTTCAGCAGCATTAATCCACGTTAAAATCCCTGTAAACTCATATGAACACGTATGAATTAGTTGCATCTAATTAATAAACAACCGTAGTTAATTAATTATTGTACCTTGCATGCATGCATATCATCGCATGTTGATTAATGTGTGTGCATCATATTGAATTGTATGTATATTCTTGTATGTGTGATCACGAGTAGAGGGAAGTGCTCAAGAGATCGTGTGCGAGGATTTTCAGAACCAAGAATTCGAAGCGCTTGAGCAACCCCATCCGCCGGAGCAAGGCAAGTGTCCTTGAAGCATATTGATCCTGTTTTATTAAATGTTTTGTTTGCGAACTTGCATGCTTGTGTCAAATTGATGGGAATCCTATGATAGGAAGTTTACTAGTTTTGTTTGACCACCCTTGTCGCCTGGAATTTATGGTAGAGAGTCGGGAAGGGTTTTTACCTTTTTGCTTCGCTTAGTTAATTGGGATGGAAAACAACACTACACATTTAATTATATATTAATGATATTCTGGTTAACGTGAACTGGTCAATATGGTATGACGATGGGTGATCTAAGCAAGCCTGGTATGTGGATGGGTTGGATGTTATGGTGGTTTGCTTGCTTTAGATCTAAGGACCAGTTCATGCGAGAATAAGCCAGGACTACAGTGCCACCACGAGGCCAAGTATGGGTGCGGCGTAGCTGATTAATTAGGGCTTTGCTAGTGCTGTTTGGACCATTGTGGATGCTCGGGGAAGGGGTAGTCGGATTGGGTTTGTTGATGATTGGTGGGACTACCCTGGGATCCGAATGGCTCAAGAGGGGGCCCTTGGTTGAAGATGTGCTCAGTGGGAGACATCGCCACCGGTGAAACCTCAGTGGGGTCTGAATAGGCTAGTAATCCCTTTGTAAAGGCTATTTTGTGATCTCTTGGCCATACACCAAAGGAAGTGTAATTGGCATAAGGGAGGTTCTTTAGTCGCCGACGGGTGATGAAATCACAAACACGTGGGTAAAGTGGTACAAACTCTGCAGAGTCTATTAAAACTATCATGATAGCCGTGCTCCCGGTTATGAGCGCCTGGATGACCTACATGATTAGAAGGAATTTGGGATTTGGGATGGTTATGGTTGGTAATGGTTATGGTTGATATTATGATTATGGTTATGGTTATGGTTATGGTTTATGACATTGATTATGGTTGTTGGTAATGGTGAATTATGGACTGGTATTATTATGTTACATGGTTATGATGGGTTTACTTCACATAATATGATACACTGCTTTTCAAATGTTTTACTGTACTTTTCAGCACTTAGCCATTATTATTGTCGTCATTTGAATCAGCCACATGTCATACTTTCCACACTTGCTGAGTACGACACGTACTCACTCTTGCAATTCCCCCCCCCCCCCCCAACAGTTGCAGGTCAGAATTGTGAGTTTAATGGCGATAATATGGAGATCTAGGCCGTGTCTACCGTCAGCTTTGCCTGTGGTGTTGCATGGAGCTGCGCTATCCCTTATGCTTAGTTGCTTAGTTGCCTAATTAGTTTATTTTCCACTGCATTAGTTGAACTTGTCATTAATATTCATTAGAGCTTGTATTCGAGGATATAATGGATTATGTAATAAGAGTACTTATTTAATAATTTGAGCTGTGGTAATTATCTGGTTATCATTTGTGAATCACTCGTGTATGTGTGTTGAACATCCTGGGCACACATATGCGTTAGCTTGGTTCAATTTTTGGAACCGGGCGTCACAGATTGGTATCAGAGCCACAGGTTGACCGTAGGATGCAGCCTAGATAGAATGGACACTTTAGAGCACATAGGAGCACTCAGTAATCGATGTGTTTTTCTTTGGTGTGCTGTTTGCTATATATATTGTTTGCTTGTGTACTTAATAGAGGATTTTGGGATGCTTTAGCATTACCATGTCCATCTAGGCTAGTATAGCTAGTTGGTTAGCTTCATATCCCTTGATGCATATAGTTGGGGCGTTTTCTAATTCTTACCTACTGCTTTTCTTCAGATGGTGAGGACTCGCAACCAGAGGGATGACAATGATGAAGAGGAGAACAATGGAGTGCCTCAGAACAACACCGGACAAGGATCTACTCAGGGAGCTATCAACATTGAGCAGCTATTGGCTATGCAAAACCAGCTCATGCAGACCATGATACAAACAATGGGACAGCTGCAGGCTAGTAATATCAACAATCAGCCACACATGCCTCCACCGCCACCCCCGCCTCCTCATAATCGATTGGGAGAGTTCATGAGGACTAGGGCGCCAACCTTTGCTCAAGCTGCTGACCCTATGGATGCGGATGATTGGCTCAAGTCCGTGGAGAAGAAACTTGCTATTGTCCAATGTAGTGACCGGGAGAAGGTCCTATTTGCTTCTCATCAACTTGTTGGAGCAGCCGCCGATTGATGGGATTCACTATGCAATGCTCATGAGAATCAAGAGAGGATCACCTGGGCGGAATTCAAAGAGAGTTTTCGTTCTCATTACGTGCCGGAAGGTGTTATGCTCTTGAAGAGGCAAGAATTTGAGAATTTAAGGCAAGGAAGATCAAGCGTGAGTGAATATCTCAATAAATTCACTCAACTCTCAAGGTATGCGCCTGAGGATGTTAGTCGGGACAACCGAAAGCAATATTTGTTCATGAGAGGCCTCAACAATGAGATCCAAGTGCAACTACTCAACTGTGATTATGCCAATTTTCAGAAGCTTGTGGACAAAGCAATTGTGGTTGAGAGCAAGATCCGTGAGATGGAGCAAGAAATCAATAGGAAGGCGCCGTATCAAGGACAGCAGCAAGGAAGTAATGTGCGCCCTCGCCTTGCACCACCCGATGCACCCTATTACAGCTCTTCTATTCCTGCTCAGCGCCCTGGTTATGCACCACACCCAACTCAGTTTGTGCAGCAGCGCCCTGTTATGCAAGCAATGCCTTATGCGCCTCGTGCTGATTTTCCTGGAACCAATGCTCAAAACCAAGCTCGTCCCAATAATTCTGGTGGAGTCAAGAGGTGCTATACTTGTGGAGAAGCTGGACACTTTGCGAATCAGTGTCCTAAGTCAGGCCTTGGTCAAAGAAGCAATGCGCCAAGGCAAAACCCAAGACCTAATGGAGGACAGCCACAAGGAAACCGTGGACAGCAGAATTTTGCTCGTGGCAACGTGAACCATGTCTCTACGGAGGATGCTCAACAAGCGCATGACGTGGTCATTGGTATGTTTCTTGCTAACTCCGACCCCGCGACTATGTTATTTGATTCTGGAGCATCACATTCATTCATTGCATCGAAGTATGTTGCCAAGTATAGTTTTCCCATCTCTCATATGAAGTTTACCCTATTGGTTAAGTCTCCTGGAGGAGAGATGAGGATAAATATAGTATCTCCAAAAGTAAGGCTTAGAATAAGGGGGGTAGACTTCTCCGCCAACCTCATTGTTTTGGATTCACAAGGAATAAGAGAATCCGTTGGTGCAAAGTGCAAAAGAAACACCATACGGAAACCGAAGCTACATAGGAACGTGAAGAAGACCTGAAGGCAGAATTCCCTCACCTTTTCTCCACGCTATCGAATCTCGAGGGCGAGATTCACTTTAAGGGGGGTAGAATTGTAACACCCTAAATTTTCGCATCCTGCATTGCATACATGATCATGTATTAAACATTAGTAGGATAAAAGAAAAATGATAAAATATACAAATGTATGTAGCAAAAGAAGAAATAGAAAATAATAATTATTGCCTAAAACTTGTAATGAGGAATAACTATAAAAAATAATAATAAAAATATATATAAGTATATATATAAATAATATATAACAATATATAGAAATAGATAAAATATTAATATTAATAATATATGTTATAAAAATAATAAATAATAAATATATAATATATAATATGAATAATATATATATATAAAATATATATATATAATAAATTATATAATAAAAGGAAGTATAAAAAGAAAAGTAAAATAAAAAATATAAATAATAAATATAAAATATAAAAAAGTAAATGAATAAAATAAATAAGATAAATAAATAATGTAAAAATAATAATAATAAATAAATAAAGAAAAAAAGAGTAATATGTTTCAAAAAAAAAAGAAAAAAAAAAGAGAAAACCCCCGCCGGCCAGGCCGCCGACCGGCCCAGCCGGCAACGCCGCACGCGCCCCGCAGCACCGACTCCCGCCACCCCCGCTGGCCACCCGACCGCGCCTCGGCCCCCACGCCCGCCCGGACCCCGCCCCAGCGCGCCGTACCGCGCCAGCCGCGAGGCGCCCGGGCCCCGGTCTCCCCCCCTGACGCGACGCGACGCCGCCCCGGTCCCCGCACCTGGCCGCGTGCCCCGCCGCCTGACCCCCCCCCCCCCCCCCCCCCCGCCTCGATCGCCCCCCCAGCCGCCTGGCGCGCGCCCACCCCGCCGACTTGGCCCCTGAGCCGCTCCCGCTCTGCGACGCGCGCCCACGCGCCGATGCGCGCCGCTCGGCCGCCCACTCCCGCACGCTGGGCCCCACCGCCGCCTAGGCCCTGCGCGCCGCGCCTCCCCGCTCCCGCCTCCCGCATTCCCGAGCAGCGACCGACCCCACCCCGCCGAATTCCACCGACCGCTCCCGCCTCCCTGCCGAAATCCGCTCGCGCCCAGCGCGATTTCCGCGTGCGCCACCAGACTCCCGCCCGCGTAAGCGCCCCGCCCCGATTTTTCCGCCGAAATCCCGCCGCTCGCCCGTACCGACTTCCCGTTGACTCTCGCGCCTATAAATAGGACCGTAGGTCCCTAGGTTTTTCCCCGATCCCAGAAGGCAGCCGCCGCCAACCACGAATAAAAAAAGGTCAACGGTACAGAGGGGAAAAAGGGCACCAGAGCCGCCGCCGCCAGGGGAAGAAAAGGGATAAAAAAAAAAGGAAGAAGAGGAAGAAAAAAGAGGAGGGCCCCACCGTCCGCCGGAGATCGTCGCCGTCATCGTGCCGCCGGAGTTCTTTACGCATCTACTTCGTCTACGCGTCGCATTTGTTCCGCGACCGTCAAGCCGTCAGATCTACGGTAGGATTTGTTCCCGATGCGAATTTTAGCGACGCATTAGATCTAATAGACATAAATTGATTTTAGTTGCACCATAATTTTATTTTCAGCAGCATTAATCCACGTTAAAATCCCTGTAAACTCATATGAACACGTATGAATTAGTTGCATCTAATTAATAAACAACCGTAGTTAATTAATTATTGTACCTTGCATGCATGCATATCATTGCATGTTGATTAATGTGTGTGCATCATATTGAATTGTATGTATATTCTTGTATGTGTGATCACGAGTAGAGGGAAGTGCTCAAGAGATCGTGTGCGAGGATTTTCAGAACCAAGAATTCGAAGCGCTTGAGCAACCCCATCCGCCGGAGCAAGGCAAGTGTCCTTGAAGCATATTGATCCTGTTTTATTAAATGTTTTGTTTGCGAACTTGCATGCTTGTGTCAAATTGATGGGAATCCTATGATAGGAAGTTTACTAGTTTTGTTTGATCACCCTTGTCACCTGGAATTTATGGTAGAGAGTCGGGAAGGGTTTTTACCTTTTTGCTTCGCTTAATTAATTGGGATGGAAAAACAACACTACACATTTAATTATATATTAATGATATTCTGGTTAACGTGAACTGGTCAATATGGTATGACGATGGGTGATCTAAGCAAGCCTGGTATGTGGATGGGTTGGATGTTATGGTGGTTTGCTTGCTTTAGATCTAAGGACCGGTTCATGCGAGAATAAGCCAGGACTACAGTGCCACCACGAGGCCAAGTATGGGTGCGGCGTAACTGATTAATTAGGGCTTTGCTAGTGCTGTTTGGACCATTGTGGATGCTCGGGGAAGGGGTAGTCGGATTGGGTTTGTTGATGATTGGTGGGACTACCCTGGGATCCGAATGGCTCAAGAGGGGGCCCTTGGTTGAAGATGTGCTCAGTGGGAGACATCGCCACCGGTGAAACCTCAGTGGGGTCTGAATAGGCTAGTAATCCCTTTGTAAAGGCTATTTTGTGATCTCTTGGCCATACACCAAAGGAAGTGTAATTGGCATAAGGGAGGTTCTTTAGTCGCCGACGGGTGATGAAATCACAAACACGTGGGTAAAGTGGTACAAACTCTGCAGAGTCTATTAAAACTATCATGATAGCCGTGCTCCCGGTTATGAGCGCCTGGATGACCTACATGATTAGAAGGAATTTGGGATTTGGGATGGTTATGGTTTGGTAATGGTTATGGTTGATATTATGATTATGGTTATGGTTATGGTTATGGTTTATGACATTGATTATGGTTGTTGGTAATGGTGAATTATGGACTGGTATTATTATAGTTACATGGTTTATGATGGGTTTACTTCACATAATATGATACACTGCTTTTCAAATGTTTTACTGTACTTTTCAGCACTTAGCCATTATTATTGTCGTCATTTGAATCAGCCACATGTCATACTTTCCACACTTGCTGAGTACGACACGTACTCACTCTTGCAATTCCCCCCCCCCCCCCCCAACAGTTGCAGGTCAGAATTGTGAGTTTAATGGCGATAATATGGAGATCTAGGCCGTGTCTACCGTCAGCTTTGCCTGTGGTGTTGCATGGAGCTGCGCTATCCCTTATGCTTAGTTGCTTAGTTGCCTAATTAGTTTATTTTCCGCTGCATTAGTTGAACTTGTCATTAATATTCATTAGAGCTTGTATTCGAGGATATAATGGATTATGTAATAAGAGTACTTATTTAATAATTTGAGCTGTGGTAATTATCTGGTTATCATTTGTGAATCACTCGTGTATGTGTGTTGAACATCCTGGACACACATATGCGTTAGCTTGGTTCAATTTTCGGAACCGGGCGTCACAGGCGGTTAGCCGATGGGAAAGTAATAACCCCATTACCGGCAACCCCGTGTATTTGGGGCTTACATTTCTGTGAAGGTAGGACCGTTTCAATGCTTGGGTAACTTGTGAATGGTTGTTTTGTACAACGTTAAAGGAAGTGGTCGCTCCTCTTCTAGACAGGTGCACATGACGTGCAAGCCGGGTGTATCTTGATTCGAATCACCGTCGCTCGCGGAAGGGAGCATACTTGTTCACTGAGTTGTGATGTAGTAATTAACTTGCACTTGATTAATATGCTTCTTGTAATCCTTGATTTGAAACTTGCATGATGTAGATTTACTATCCACTAAAGGTATGTTTATAAGTCTACATCATGTTAATAAAGAACTTAAGCTAAAATTGGATTGGTATTACAAGCTGTACTTTATATCACTATTACATTACATCTTCCAAGTCCGGCATGTAGAGTTTCATGACTAGGAAAGTCGGTTAAGTCTTGCTGAGCATAATCTCATGGTTTGTTGATCTATTCTTTTGCAGGTAACGTTGCATACAACAACGTTATGGTTGAGGGTCATCCGAGTGAGGCGACACCAATGAGGATGGTGAAGCCCAGTGGGAACCTTGCACGCCGCCGCGAGTTTTGGTTGTGGCTAAAGCGAAGTGTTTGAGGGACGAATGACTTAGCTACTGCTTAGTACAACTTATAGTTTGTGAGAGTACTCTTATCTTTCTGCTGCTTGTACTGATGTACATCATTTATAACTCAACAGTACACTGTGGAATAAAAGCCCAATGTATTGTAAATGTGTATTCTCTGTGTTGTGCTGTTAGGTGTCGCATCGTAGGACACCACTCAATGTGATTCCTAGAATGTCGAGATAGTGGCCCTCACAGACTGGTATCAGAGCCGCATTGGGAATAGCACACATGTAATGACACATATTTTGAAAAACTTAAGTCTTTGAGTGAGGAATCGGTACTAGTCCCACATAATGTTTGCTATTAGCATAGTTACTTAAGGTGGCAAAGATAACTTATTTGTTATTACATTCAATAACAACACTTCGACGTCAGCTAATAGGTAAGGTACGCCACTGCAAGCGGATCAATTGCGGTAAGCTCCCCCGTACGAGAGGTAGTACAGTGATTGTCCCTCGTGGATTGGTATGGGAGTTAATATGAGTCTCTGAACCTTCTTATCGTTTTGGGAACATATGAAAATGCTGCTCCCCGACATGCTTCAGGCAAAAGCGTGGATACCCCATCGTGTGCTCAAAAACTCGAAGTATGCAACACTTGAATGTTCAAAGGATCATACGCAGCACTGATCCCTAGTGCAAGAGATAAATGATGTGGCCACCTATCGTGTGGTTGAAAAGCACGTAGTGTGTTTTGTAAGAAACGTGCAAAAGCGCCTCCTACTGGTGTAGCATTAGGCAAAGACGTGGGACCCCTGTCAGGTTGTAGAAAACTTGGTCATGTACCTCGAGACGTGGCTCAGCTTGGGGCAGCCCGTATGGAATGATATGGGACGAACGTTCACATACTATATATATATATATATATATATATATATATATATATATATATATATATATATATATATATATATATATATATTATTGTGACTGCCTGAAATGATCAATCGTGTGGGCTGTGCCGTACGGCACCATAATGAGTGTTTGTAAATTGCTTGTCTTATGCAGTACACTAATTGCGTTACACGTATTGTGAGTAGTATACGTTTGCGAGTGCTCAATTTTAGTGCCACCTATGAGACGTATGAGCTGGAGATAATCCAGTTAGGATTTTTCATTTGTGAGGCATGTAGTACCGGCATGGTAAAAAAATGATGCATATCCACCTCTCTTCTCCCAAGACCTGAGTCTTATGTAAAAGTCCAAAAAAATCATGTCAAATGTGGGTATAAAGACTTAATTGGGTTATGTATGGTGGAGAGGAGTGATATAGCAACCATATTGAGATCCCCTGTTTTGGGGCAGTTTCATAGTTGAAATTGCACAGGGTGTATCTCAGTGAATATTTGGCTAATGAGGATTTGTGAAGTAGTTCTGGAAATTTTGAAGAGTCTTCTAGAACTTTTCTATATCACTCCAGGACAGTAACACACTCAAAGTTGGTCAAAAGTTCACGTTCCTAAAACCGCTACAGTTTCCTGGGTTTTTGAACCAGTTTCTATATTTTTGAAATATCTCCTTGTAGGATAATCTTCTGGAGTACTGAGATAAAGTTCTAGAAATGGGAGGATATTTTCTACAATTTTTTAATTGAAAGTTCTTCCTAAATAAGGACAGAATGTTTTGTAATTTGGAGTTCAAAAGGGTTCACTTGCAGTGAGGTGGCCAGACTGTACCAGATTTTCTGTGAACTTTGAAGAGCCACATCCCTTACTATATAGTTGTGACATAGGCATAAATATACATTTCTGGAAACCTTAGTGAGTCTACTATCAACTTTTTATTCAACTCAGCAGCTTAATCTGATTGTAACTGGTCCAAATTTGAATTATCATCGAAGGTGTCCTAGCTGTCCAGATTATGAGCCTTATGTCCATAGTTTGGAACATTGTCGATAATGCACATGTATGGATGATGTAAGCTATTGATGCGTACATTTATAGGAATCTGTCATGCTATAATACAATGTTGTAAAGTGAAGTTGATGCATATTTTGATTATATCATCTATTAAAACTCTGCCCCAAAACACCCAATTTACGGGAGGTTCTGTCAAAATTGCGCCAGAAACCCGCCAGCTTTAAACCACCATATCTCTCTAACCCTTGATGCTATGGGGGCATGTTGGTAACCTTTGGAAAGGTGTGAGGGTCAGCTACAACTTTGTTACAGAGCTCATGTCATTAAAAGGTCATTTGATAGTCAGATTCGAAATTTAGTGAGACCTGGTCTGCCTGGACAGGATGCAACCAGCAATTGGAAAACTTGAGCCTTGATGTTGTAGCTTGGATTAAATCACTATGCATTTGAGTTTTACATGCTCTATACTTTATGAAATAAATCAAGAGATGATATAGAGACTGATGTTCAATTTGCTGCATTGCAGAATGATGCGCACTTTCCACACCTGAAGTGGGTGGTTCAAGCGGACAAGGTGGATATGAATATCCACGTCCGGAGCAGCAGACTCCACAATAACAGCCACCACCTCCACCTCCAATCACTCTGGCAGATATTGAGGCTGCCATGACGGGTTCACAATCTGAGCAAATGGAAATCTTGCAAACTATTATGCAGAATATGTCCCATTAAGGGGGGCGTCAAGATGAAGACCCTCGTCAACCTCAGTCAAGCACTTACTCGGAGTTCTTAGGAACACATCCACCAGTCTTTACAGAGGCTGAGGAACCTCTCGAGGCAGACAACTGTCTCCACACAATTGAATCTAAGTTTGGTTTGCTGCAGTGCACTGAACATCAGAAGGCACTATTCGCAGCTAAACAACTTCATGGATCCTCCGGTGCATGGTGGGCAACTCACCTTGCCTCCCTGCCCGCCGGACATCAGGTTACTTGGATAGAGTTCAAAGAGGCATTTTGTTCCTATCACATCCCTTCCGGAATTATGGACCGAAAGCTTCAAGAGTTCTTAGACTTGAAACAAGGAGGGAGGAGCGCCCATGACTATGCAAAGGCGTTCAACCACTTGTCGCAGTATGCACCAAATCTAGTGAGCACTGAGACGCGGAAATGTGATCGTTCCTCCGTGGCTGCAATGCTAGGCTAAGGGAACAACTACTGTTGACAGATCGCTACAACTTCACTACACTCTTCAATACTGCGATTAAGCTTGAAGATGCGAACTGCCAAACTCAGGCGGAGGAAAGGAAGAGGAATGTGCTGCCACGCAGTGGGAATCCCGCTCCCCAGATGTACCAGCTGGTGTACCGATCACCATCTGGTCAGGAGATCCGACCCCCTATGCGACCACCCCAATATCAGGGTCGTCCATTCCAGTATTCGGGATTTCGACCACATCAGCAGCAGCAACAGTGGCAGCAGCAACCTCAGTGGCAGCAACAACAACAACAACCTCAGTGGCAGCAGAAGCAGCATGTCGCTCCACGTGCATTTTATTCACAACAGAATGCACCTGATTACCATCCATCAACCAGTGGAGGTCGGGCGAATCATGCATGTTTCACATGTGGCTGTCTGGGTCAATTTTAACATGTCTCCATTTGGAAGAGTTTTTAAAGCTGATTTTGATATGTCATCCTCTAAGCATAGGTGTCTAGTTGCTAATGAATCGAAAGACTTATATTTTTGGCATCGTAAACTTGATCACGTAGGCTTTTATCATCTCACGCGTGTTAGTGCTCTTGATCGCGTACGTGGGTTGCCTAAGCTTAAAGGTGACAACGATATTGTGTGCTCTTCTTGTAGACATGTTAAGTTGGTTGCAGGTTCACATGCTCCTCTCACAATGACCATGACAACTGAACCGGGACAACTTTTACACCTTGACACCGTAGGTCCTTGACGTGTTCAATCATTCGAAGGAAAATAGTATGTGCTTGTGATTGTTGATGATTATTCTAGATACCCCTGGGTTTACTTTATGGCATCTAAGAATGAAGCTTTTAGTCACTCTATAACTTTATTTCTTAGATTATCAATTGACCACCCAAGATCTTTAAAAGCAATTAGAAGTGATAATGAAACTGAATTTACAAACCAAACATTTGATCCTATGTACCTCAACAAAATGGTGTCGTAGAGAGAAAGAACACAACCTTAGTTGAGATGGCAAGGACTATGCTTGATGAATATCAAACTCCTAGAAAATATTGGGCTAATGCAATTGCAACGCTTGTTATACCTCAAATCGAGTTTTCTTGCGTGCTAAGCTAGGAAAGACCCCATATGAGCTTCAGTTTGGACATAGGCCTGGTGTCACACACTTTAACGTCTTTGGTTGCAAATGATTTGTTAAGAAACATGTTAAGCTTGATAAATTTGAACCTAGATCTATTGATGGTATGTTTCTTGGTTATCCATCTCATACTAGAGGCTATTGTGTGCTTTTACTTGACACTAACAAAATTGTGGAGACTTGTGAGGTTTATTTTGATGAAGATAGCTCAGGTACTAGCTCTACTATTGCAGGTCAAGATGCATATCTGCAGGGGGAGAGTATTTTCATTGAAGATGAAGAAGGAGTGGAGTTGCTGCCCAAAATTTCAAAAGTAAACAATGAAGTTTCAGCTCTTGATCTCGCTCCACAACCAGCACCAACGACCACCATTGCTTGTCCAGATCATCCTCAATCTACGAGCTCTTTGATTTTTTATGAACGGTAAGAGGAAGAAGCTTGTGAAGTGTCTACTCCCCTCGGGATCCTCAAAAGTCATCCTCCGCAATAAATTATTGGAAGCTTGCATGAACTGGTGACACAGTCAAGCTATGATCAGTTCGGAATTTGAAATGAGTATGATGGGAGAACTCGCATACTTTTTGGGGCAGCAAAGCAAGCAGAATAAGGAGAAAACCTTTGTGCATCAAATGAAGTATACAATAGACCTTCTTAAGCACTTCAACATGGACAAAAGGAAGTCTCTTCGGACACCAATGGGAACAGCAACTACACTTGAACTTGATGAAGATGGTGTATCCGTGGATCAAAAAGAATATAGAAGCATGACCGGGTCACTTTTGTACCTCACAGCATCAAGACAGGACATACAATTCAGCGTATGTCTTTGTGCATGATTTCAAGCTTCTCCACGTGCTTCACATCGTCAAGTCGTCAAAAGAATTCTCAGATACTTACATGAAACTTAAGAATTTGGCATTTTTCTTCCTTCTTCCTCAACCGTTACTTTGAAAGCTTTTTCTAATGCTAATTTTGGGGGTTGTAGGATTGATAGGAAAAATACTTTGGATGCTTGTCATTTTCTTGGTAATTCACTTGTTGCTTGGTCCTCTAGAAAACAAATTCAGTTGCACAATCCATGGTCGAATCTGAATATGTAGCTGTTGTTAGTGCTTGCTCACAAATTCTTTGGATTGTTCAAACACTTAAGGACTATAGGGTTGATCTAGATAGTGTTCCCCTATTTTGTGACAACACTAGTGTCATTTGCATTGCTAAAAACACCGTGCAACATTCGAGAACAAAGCACATTGACATCAGGTATCACTTTCTCCGTGATAATGTTGAAAAAAAAAACATTGTGTTTCACCATGTAGATACCGAACAACAATTGGCTGGCATTTTTACAAAACCTTTGGATTTAACTCGTTTTTGTTTCATTCGTAGTGAAATAGGGGTTATGCATCATCATGGATGTGAGGACCACTGTCCCGACATTTCAGAAATCACATTGGATGGTATCGTACGATGCGACACCTAACAACACAACACAGAGAATACACATTACAATACATAGGGCTTTTATTCCATAGTATTGTCGAGTTACAAATAATGTACATTAGTACAGGCAGTGGAAAGATAACAGTACTCTCACGAACTATAAGCTATACTAAGCAGTAGCTAAGTCATTCGGCCCTCGGACACTTCGCTTTAGCCACAACCAAAACTCACGGCGGCGTGCAAGGTTCCCAGTGGGCTTCGCCACCCTCATCGGGTGTCGCCTCACTCGAATGACCCTCAACAATAACGTTGTTGTACGCAAAGTTACATGCAAAAGAATAGATCAACAAACTATGAGCTTATGCTCAGCAAGACTTAATCGACTTTCCTAGTCATGAAACTCTACATGTCGGACTCAGAATATATAATGTAATAGTGATATAAAGTAAAGCTGGTACTACTAATCCAGTTTTAGCTCAAGTTCTTTATTAACATGTTGTAGACTTATAAACATAACTTTAGTGGACAGTGAATCTACATCATACAAGTTTCTGATCATGGATTATAGCAAGCATATTAATCAAGTGCAAGTTAATTACTACGTCACAACTCAGTAAACAAGTATGCTCCCTTCCGCGAGCAATGGTGATTCGAGTCAAGATACACCCGGCTTGCACGTCATGTACACCCGTCTAGAAAAGGAGCGACCACTTCTGTTAACGTTGTACACAACAACCTTTCACAAGACACCAAAGCATTGAACCGGTCCTACCGTCCCAGAAATGTAAGCCCCAAATACACGGGATTGCCGGTAATGGGGTTATCCCTTACTTTCCTGTCGGCTAACCGCCTAAAATAGTGGGGTATGCCTCAACACCCGGGTTAACATGTTATATCGGTTTCCTGGGTCCCATAAATCCAGTATGCATCGTTCAAACTTGTCCAGCAGGGCCGCACACGGTACGGTCCTTAATCAACACAGGCAGGCCTATGCACACAGATCTCCGGTCTGTCACTTCCTACCCGCCTGCCCGGTCTCATTTTCCCCTTTAGTGAAGGATCCCAATCCCTTTCCACCATTCCTTTCTCTGAGTATAACTCAGCTAATAATCCAAATAGCATATGCCTACTTCTATCCATCCCTGATAGGAGCATTTGGCTATGCAATTGGATTATCCAACATCCATAGACCTCATGGAATGATCATCCACATCAAAATATTACTATAAAAGTCAAATTCCGCCTCTAGAGGGATGAAGTCAATAGGACCTGCGTCTCCTCGCGAATAGTTGCTAGTGAAATGAATAAAATGCACACTATTAATATGGCCATCCATAGACTATGAAGTTAACAGAATTTGTTTCCAGAGAAAAAATGAAGTCCACTGCAGTTGAGATTTAAACAGTAGACTTTTAAGAACAGAGGACTGTGATGGTGAAAATTTCGGATGTTTATGCCACAGTTGCTGTTCAGGAAAAATCCTAATCCCTTTCTTCAAAATGGAATTACCCGTAAATTATACTAGGTCTGACATGACATTTGACTTGATAAACAGTTAGGGCAGGTCACTATGAGTCTAGAAAATTTTGTTTCATAATTTTCTGAGTCTTATACAGGTCACAATTGAATTTCCAAGTTGCTACCAATTTTTTGAATAACTTGCTGTTCAATTTGGGAATTTTCATCAAGCTTTGGCAAGATCATGTTACTATCCCTACTTAATCATACCCAATGGCTCTGAAAGTTTTACTGGAAGCAATAGGATACTAGTTGAGGGTTGTGGCCAAATTTCATATTTTTCTATGGAGTAGAACTCATCCAATGATTTTTTTATGGCTCATCACTCCTGGCATTTTAGGGAAACATATAAATCTTTTCATGATATTAAACCGCCTGTACCATTGAAAAGTAGAGATCAAGACGGTTCTGTCGAAATTTATTTTAGAATTTTTGAAGTAGTATGCTAGGAGTTATGAATTTTTCAAATCTGGGCAAGTTCTGCTATTTAATTTCTATTGCAAGTCCCTATTAGGCTGACAGGCGGGTCCACTTGTTTAAATTCTTCCAATCAGAGTAAAGCCACATTGGTCTGCAGAGATAATAGACACAGCCACAGTGGATCCTGTCGGTACAGAGGATCCCAAGGGAGGTCTTCTTCAACCTCCAGCCAAAACTCCAGTGGAGGCCGACGGCCGGCGGCGGCAGCAGCGTTCCCCTAGCCAGAGCTGCGCCCCAGGCCATGTCATGAATAAAAAATGACCCCAAGGACACGGCACACTCAATAGGCAAGGTAGAAGGACTTGATGTCGCCGGAACAATGGACCTCGACGGTGAGGAGCGGCGGTCTCCATGGCTGCTACAGGGAAGACCACCACCGAAGCCCAAATCCACAAGAAAAATTGCCGAACAGCAGAAAGAAGTCATGGGAAACATGATTGTGCAGCGAAATTGGGAGGAAATCACCGACAACTAGGACATTACCGATGACCAACGGTTATAGCCACCGGTGACGAGATTTGGCCTAATTTCTTTACTTGGCCACGGCTGCTATTGATTCTTGCACTGGTGGATGAGAAATGGACAGAACTTCCTATTATCCAACTGGTAAGGTTTGTTTAGTGTCTAAGTAGGAAGAAGAGTCCTAGTTAAGATTGTGAATGTGGCCTAGAGGGGGTGAATATGCCTTTGAAATTTTTCCTGAAACACTTAGCAAAACTATTAAAAACCAGGAAGGCCGGACTAGTCCGGTATGAGTAAGAACTAGTCCGGTGTGAATAAGCACAAATGAAAAAATTGAGATCTCTTGTATGGTTCCTTTGAATCTCTCGCAGCGGAACGTAGTAAAGTGTCCTAACAATTCAAGAAAGTGTTGAGGGTGAGTAATTTGCACGTTAAATACTAAGTTAATTTAAATTACAAGATTGATCAACTTTAAACCCTAGATAATGATAATTACAATACTAAAAGAATGGAACACAAGGGACACAGATTTTTACCGATGTTCGATCTCACCAAAAAGATCTACGTCCTAGTTGAGGAGGCCCACACAGAGACAGGTCTCTTCAAACCTTTTTTCTTCAAGTCACCACACAAGACCGACTTGAGTTCCACTATCATGGGGTAATCACAAAGTTGGTGGGGAAACCTCACACGCTCAGGGCTCCAACAAGATTACAAATGGAAATAGAGATCAACACACTCAAATAATTACACAATAATCAACAGGAGTGTGTGAGAAATCAAACCCAAGAGCTCAATGTCAATAAGATCGCCACTCTCCCTTTCCCTATTGCCAACTCCCAAAGATTTGACTCTTAGGAGCTTAGAATGTGTGGAGAGGAGTGTTTTTGTTCTCATGGATGCAGTGGCGGCGCTAGGGTTCTTGGTTGGTAGTTATGGGGTCGTGGATCACCTATTTTATAGACATTTAGAAAAGTTACAATTTGTATCTCGACGATCAAACTAGTCTGCTATGGACCGGACTAGTGTGGTGTGCTGAGTCATTTGTACGTGTATAAGTGCAGCACACTAGGAAACCCTAACTTTTGTGAGTGAGCTGGACTAGTCTGTTTGGGACCGGACTAGTCTGTTTTTGTCCAGAAAGAAAATTAGGCTAGTCCTCTCAACCACCGGACTAGTCCTCTTTTGGAACTGTGTGAAATCAGACTAGTCCGCAATGAAACCGAACTAGTCCTCTTTGTGGTACTGTGATAGAACGTACTAGTTCGCTAAGAAACCGCACTAGTCCTATTGTGATACTGTGAGAGACCGGACTAGTCCCCCCTGGGGCTGGACTAGTCCGCTATTCCTACAACTTGAATTGTGTTATAACCCTAATTCATTCCGGAACGACTTGAGCTCATGGGGGTGTGTCTCTCACACACACCCTATACATTTAGGACTACTTTTGCATCTTTTCTTCACTTGTTTTCTTCCCCTTTTTGATTCTCATCTTTTCACCTTTTCGCACCTTTTGTTCACTTGTGCTCTTCCCTTTCTTGAAATTCATTTTTCACCTTTTTGTACTTTTAGTTCCATTCTCCGAAACCTGCTCTCATCTCAACAAAATTTTTTAGGATCTCACTTGTTTGTCATCAATCATCTGAAACCCACAGCACTTTCAAATTTGGTTGGCCTTAGGGCTGCTTATATAAGCAAGAGAGGCTGGAGCTCGGGGTGAGACAACTTTGGTGTTGTTCCTCTTGTGTTTTGGTGAATAAAATTCGTAGTTTAGAGGAGCTTTTGTGCCTTGTTCGTCCGACTTGTTTTTGTCATGTCTTCCCCTTTCTTTAGTGTTTTGATCGTAACTCGCATTTTACTTCTCCAATTGACGTGATTCTTCTTGTGTTGTCTTCACAACTCAATTATCTATCAGCTAGGAAAATTTCACAATCATTGGATTTGTGGGTTTTGAGTTACACGAGTTTCTTTGCAGTGTAAAAGATCTGTTTGCTCTCTATTAGAACAGATTGACTTTCGCTCAGGGTTTTGGTCAAAACTTGAGTTTTACTTGATGTTTTCTTGTTATTCTTGTTGTGGTGTCTCCGTGAATTGATTATCTATGATCTATATTAGTTTTGTCACGGTTGAACTCATCTAGATAAGTCGCACACACAATTTCCTTATTATCTTAGTTTTCTGCTGAGGGGTTTTCAAATCTTCCGCTCAAAAGTTTTTAAATCTACCATTCACCCCCTCTGGTAGCTTTTCACGTGCTCTTCAATCCTACACTAGCAATTGTGAAACAGAAAGCAAGTTGTATTTCAAGTTTTTAACAAGTGCCACATCCTTCAAAGTGTTGTTATCATTTAATCTAACCAAACCCTTACCAATTATAGGAGTTTAAGAATTATCAGCAAAAGTAACATTCTCTACACGTGACACAAAAGAGAGGGAGGAGAACCATTATTTGTTACCAGCCATGCGGCGTGAGCAACCTGAGTCCACAAGCCAAAAGTTCTCCTTCCTCAAGTGTGTAACCTACAATAAAAGCACAATACGTCGATGACTCAATACTGGGGTTAGTCAAAAGGCATTTAGGAATTAGTACTGAGTCACACGACGTCAAACAAAAATAACACGCGAAAGCTGAGATAAAACAACAGGTTTATGAGCCAAAGCTCGAGAGTTCTTGCACCCAACTACTGACCTACGAGGTGTCTCTTGTGTAGCACAAAAACCAGTAGGTTTCAAAGTAAATTTTGCATTTTTTTTTGACTCATCACAGCAGGTTGCAAGATCCTAACACTTGGTTCAGCACGTGCAGCAAGTTTTGCTTGGTTGTTACGTGATATAGCTAGCATTCTTTGCTAATTTTCTAGTTTAGCTAGTTATAACAAAAATCCATGACATGACCATCTCTACCACAGTAGGTACAATGAAATTTAACTTTGTATTCATATCTAGATGAGCAAGCGACATGTTTATTCGCATCCGAATGAGACAACATTCCTGCAGACTTAAAAACTCATCATATTGGATACTTCATGGTAGTCGCATAGTGCTTTCCACACATCATACGCAGATCGGAGATGTGCAACACGATCGAAGTTGCTTTGAGTAAATCCTTGTACAATCAAGTTTCGCGTCTTGTTGTTGTTGTCGACGTACCTCATATTTGCAGCCGTAACTTGATCGTTTGGTGGCACATCGAAGGACTTGTAGGCCTTCTCCTAGATGGCTAAGCCTTGCGCTTGTATGTAAGCCTCTATACAAGCCTTCCAAACCTGGAAATCAACGCCATCTGTTGGTACCCTGCGTGCCGCGTACCCCTGGATACAGCAAGAAAAGTCGAGGAGTTCCTACGTCTATGTGGCTGATGTCCAAGGGAAAGACACGTACTGTTGTATCGTACCTACTCTATACCTTAGGGTAGCTCCGGTATCGTCACGTGTCCAAACGAGCCAGACTTGCGTTTCTTGTTTGGTTAGCTCCGGTGCTACCACATGTCATGCAGGGCCGGACCTACCTCCCTCCACAGGGAAGCTCCGCCACTGCCATGTGTCCACTAGCACTGGACCTAACCCCCAATAGAGGGAAGCTCCAGATGTACCACGTGTCATGCTCTGGACTTATGTCAGCAACGAAAAGACCGCGGGATCTCCAACAGCATGGACATTCAAGCACCATCAATCGGCCATTACAAGACTTGGTTGACGGTCATTAATGCAACATTAATGACACATAATCAGGAGACTATCAAGATCGGTAACGCTGCTATTAAGGTGCTTTATCACCTAACCATCCTTAACACTATAGATCGTGTATAGGTAGTTTATTACAGCTGGGGCCACCTGTTGGGCTAGGCAAATACTGTAACAACGAGTCCTTGGCATATAAAAGGGTTGCACTACACGGTAGAACTGATATGATCTCAGATGCTCACAAGCTCACACACTTTCGTACTATCAACACACACCCAGTGAAAAAGTAGGGTATTACGCTCAGGCTGCCCGAACCACGTAAAATCTCCCGTGTCACCATCTTGTGCTTGATCTCGCTCTGCGCCCCAACCGAATACGAACCTCCGGGTGATGAGGACATCACTTCTATGGATACAAACAACACTCCATTGAACATACAAGATGGAATCAATAGAGTTCATACACAACAATTAATTTCAGAGGTGAACTCGTTCTTATATATTTCCTTATATGTTTTTGAACATAAATTGCTACATAATGATTTATTTGTGATTAGGATCCATGGAGAGGTTCAAGGAGTACTTGGAGGGAGTATTAGGGACGTGGAAGACCAGAGAATTCGTTCAAAGAAGATGGAAACCGAAACAAACTCCAAATCGTATCCAACTCGGAGTCCAGGAGCAGTACGCACTAAAACGGACGCCCAGGACGCATACGAACTCCGTTTTGGACGTTCTACATATGCACAGAAAGGGGAGAGGATAAACTTTCCAATGGAACCGGTCCCATGTCAAAATTCCTTCGGAGTCGTCTGGAATCGTCGAAACAAAATCAAATACAGAATCTGTCAGGGTGCTGCGCCACCATATTGGGCCATTGGGCCTTGTATCAAGTCTAAGTCCATTATTTTCGTGTGTTAGGGTTAGGTCACGACCCCAACACCCCATTGGACGTCCTCCCACCTATATATACTCCATAGTAGCCGCCATGAACAATTGGGTTTTGCTTACATCAATAAAATTGCCGTTCTACGGTTTGTGAGACCCCAACTTCACGATTTCAGATTGTGTCTTCTACGTTCTTGCTTGTGTTCTCGGTTGCACTTGCAAGGATTAGCCTTCTCGGCGAGGTCAACCGTGTGAAGCACGGTTGATAACCAACATAGCAGTGGTGTAGTGATTGCAGGGGCTGTTCGTGTTCTACTCGAGAGCCTCGGATCATCAACGTCGAGATCTCCATCAATCGACTTATCATTACCTTTCAGAAGATTGGGACAAATTCTCCTATCACCGAGGACTACTTCTTAGTAGTATCGAGGAAGTGTCTTAGTGCACACTTCGACATTTGGCGTGCCAGGTAGGGGGCGCTTGAGCTTTGCAATTTTTCAAGATGGTGAATTTCGCCGCCGCTTCATCCAACGGTCAGGCTGAGCAGCCTGCTGAAAGAAATCCCTCCATCGTGTAGTAGCTAGCCAATATTGTTGTTCCGACGGGTGTCGTTGCACCACTCCCACCACCTGCACCATTAAACAATGCTGGAAAGCAGTATGGTGAATTTGCATCGATCACTGCATCGACCAACAACCTAGAGAATGCGCTGTACGCAGCATGGACTCTGCTGCAGCGTCCTCCTGCACCCGGAGCTCCTCCGATTGCTCTGGAGCAATGGCGTGTAGATGTTGAGCATTTGGTTGCAGCTGCAGCCAATGCGATCAGCGTCGAAGGATCGCCTCACGCTATAGATGGCCAACAAGCCGTGTCGGGTCGGCTCGGCTCGGGCTTGGCTGGGCTCAAGCCTAGAAACCTTAGGCCCGGCATGGCCTGAAAGAGTGACCAGGTGAGGGCGGCCCAGCCTGACGGGCCGATGCCTCAGCCCAGGCACGACCTAGGTTTACTTCACTCGTGCCAAGCCGGGCCGGCCCGGAGTCTGGTTATAAAGAAAATTGGTTAAAAATAGGGAAATATTATATTTTCCGGGCTTGTCTGGGCTGGGCCCCCGCGGGCTACGCAGGCCACATGATGGGCCAGCCGGGCCAAATGTTAAACGGGTTGTGCTGGGCTGGCCCAACAGGCCAACGCCTAAGCCCAGGCACGGCCCAGGTCGAGCTTCAGGCTGGCCTGGGCCTAATCCCTTCCGTGTCGGGTTGGGTTCGTGCTGGGATGATTTGGTCGTGCTTCGGGCCAACCCATTTGACCCGTCCCAATTGACCATTCATACCCAACGCTGGGCAGGTACCTACTCGGAACAGGACCTTGTCTGGTAGACTTGGTCCTCAGACGTCGCAACACAGGAGATGTGTGCCCACCCTGCAAGTGATGTCACTGTCCTCTGGGGCTTGCTGGCACTCATACAGCATCGTGGCTCCCAACAAAGGACCTCCGATCGGAACTCGACCATCGCTACATGAGGCAGGACGACCGCGTCCATATTGAGCGCGCTCATGAGAGGCGAGTGGCTTGAGAAAACCCTTCTCCACTGGGAGTGGCAGGCGACTGTTCGGCCCTTGCCATGCATCTTCGCATGGCCGATTAGCCACCTAAGTTTCGACTTTATCTATCGAAGAAATATGATGGGACAGTCAACCTTGTCGAGTTTCTTTAGATTTACTCCACTGTCATCCTTGCAACTGGAGGCAATGAGGCCATGATGGCCAACTATTTCCCCGTGGATCTAACCGAGACTGCAAGATCTTGGTTCATGAGTCTATCTCCTGACTCTATCTACAGTTGGGAGGAGCTATGTCGCCAGTTCACCGCCAATTTCGAGAGCTCCTATATCTAGCCTGGCACCAAGGTGGACCTATTTGCCGTACAACAGAAGGCGGGAGAGTCACTGCGATCATTTATCCAGCAATTTTCCCAGGTACAAAACACCATCCCTTCAATCTCAAATGATTCTGTCGTTGTTGCGTTTCGACAGGGGGCTTGAGATAAGAAGATGCTGGAGAAGCTAGCAACTCAAGATGTTAGAGTGTCACAGAACTCTTCAGCCTAGCAGACAAATGCGCCAGAGCGGCAGAGGGTCGTGAGATGCACTCCAAACCAGCTACGGAGACTGGTAAATCTTCCTCCAAGGCTCAAGCTACTGCCTCCGGCAGTGGAAAGAAAAATAAGAAGTCCAATGGCAAGAAGAAGTAGTGGCCGATACACCTACTGCTGCCGCGGCTGCAGCTCCTGGTGGCCGGGGGCCACGCCCTGACAAATGACCTCGTCCGTCATCCAAATATGGTGACAATGAAAAGATGTGGTCTCCGATTCATAAATCGACAACTCACAATCTAGAAGACTGCCGCGAGGTCAAAAGGCTTGTTGAACGCAGCAACAAGCGTCAAGAAGAACCTCCTTTCTGCCAACGGGAAGGAAAACAAAAAGTTGATGAAGCTTCATATGATCAGGAGTTAGGCTTCCAATATGCCAAGAAGTCATTAAAGGTGGACTACAACACTGTTGATGACGACTTTGACATCTCTGACAATGAACATCAGAAGACACTCCATATGATATATGGAGGGTCCTAGGACATCACCTCCCGACGCATCTTGAAGACTATGTGTCGGGACATGGTTGCTGCAACCCCTACTGCCAATGCGGAGCCTCATCAAAAGTGGATGGACTCTGCCATCACCTTCGATGCATCAAACTACGCGAAGAACATGACTGGAGCTGGTCAGTTAACCTTGATGGTCTCCCCGACTATCAATAACATCCAACTCTACCATGTCTTGGTGGATGGAGGTGCGGTGCTCAACCTCCTGAGCTTCACAACTTTCATGAAGCTTCAACTCAACATCTAGAACCTTCGGCCCTCACATCCTTTCTCCGGATTAGGTCCGGGAGCCAACACTCCTCTCGGATTGGTTACTCTTCTAGTAACCTTTGGGACTCGGGACAATTATAGGTTTGAGAAGCTGGTGTTTGATGTGGCACACATTAGCCTTCCCTTCAATGCCATCCTAGGCAGGCCAACCCTGTCCAAGTTCATGTCCGTAGCTCATTACGGCTATCTGGTGTTGAAGATGCCAACTCCGTCAGGCATTCTTCAGATCCGAGTGGACCGCACTGCTGGGGTAACTGCGTGAGGAACTTCATGCGCTTGCAATAGCGCAGGAAGAAGAAACCAGCAAGGAGAAAGCTACTCAACCTTCGATCTCGCGCCAACACGGCTTAACTTATGCACCGCATGTGCAATCAAGCGGTGACTCCGATATTCCTGTCAAAGTCGTCCAAGTTGGTTCTGATGCCAATCAGACTACCCGTATATCGGGAGGTCCGACTGACAAATAGGAACTCGCGTTCGTCACTTTCGTCCCGACAAATGTCGACGTGTTTGCATGACAACAGTCACAAATGCCTCGGATCCTTAGGGAGGTGATCGAGCACCTTCTGAAGATATACCCCAACGCACGACCTGTGCAACAAAAGCCCAGATGCAATCCATCGAGCGGCAGAACTTCACCAGACAAGAAGTCAAGAAGCTGCTTAATGCTGGATTCATCCGGGAGGTTCATCATCCACGATGGCTGGCAAACCCAGTTGTTGTGACCAAGGCCGACCGAAAGCTTTAGATGTGCATCAACTACACCACACTCAATAAGGCATGCCCAAAAGACCCATTTCCACTACCTAGAATAGATCATATAGTGGATTCTACCTCTAGGTGTGAGTTACTGTGTTTCTTAGACGCCTATTCTGGTTATCATAAAATTGCAATGTCTAAGGAAGATGAAGAGCATAGTGCTTTCATCATAGTAGATGGGTTATACTGTTACACTGCTATGCCTTGTGGTCTCAAAAATGCTGCCTCAACCTTTGTGCAAGCCATGCACAAAACTTTTGGGGATCTAATAAGCGACTTGGTGGAGGTCTACATCGATGACATCATCGTCAAGGTGAAGAACAAGGAATCACTCCTTGACAACCTTCAAGCTGTCTTCGACAAGCTACGCCTGACGCCCCCGAAGCTCAACCCGGACAAGTATGTCTTCGGGGTTAGCTTCAGAAAGCTCCTTAGTTTCTTGGTGACTCACCGAGTAATTGATGCAAATCAGGCGAAGATCAAGTCCATCGAGGAGATGCGGCCTCCAGCCCGCATCACGAACGTCCAGAAGCTTACTTGATGTCTAGCTTCGCTCAATCGGTTCATCTCAAGGCTAGTAGAGCGGGCGCTTCCCTTATTCAAGCTATTGAAGAAGTTTGGGGCATTCCATTAGTCTAAAGAAGCAGAGAAGATGTTCCAAGTGATCAAGTAGCTCCTCACCACACTACCAATTATGGTAGCTCCGGAGCCTGGTGAGCCTCTTCTGCTTTACATTTCGGCAACTATGGAGGTTGTCAGCACGATTTTGGTTGCGGAGAGACCAGAGCCATTTTCAGCTCAAGAGCCTAGACCGCTCCGGGAGGGTCTGGAGCTACCTGAAGGCGAGTCTAGGTCCCAACCCCTAGACATGGATCCTAAAGGCAAGTTGCCTGTGGATCAACCTCTTTCATCCGAGGGAGTTTCTACTGCACAAGAAGAAGACTTGGACCCCTCTGGGAGGGTCTGGGTTGATCAAGCAGGAGATCCGAACCCCTCCGAGAGGGTCCGGGTTGGTGAAGAAGAAGCTTCGGACCCCTCAGGGAGGGTCCGAACTGTTTAGCGGCCAGTGTATTTCATCAGTGAAGTACTCCACGGCACCAAGAATTGATACATTGATGTGCATAAGCTGTTGTACACAGTCCTTATTGCCTCAAGAAAGGTACATCACTACTTCTAGGCCCACAATATATCAGTGATAACCTCCTATCCACTACGCACCATATTACATAATCTTAATTATACTGGGAACATCGCCAAGTGTGGAGCTAGCAGAATTCAATCTCGAATTCCTGCCTGCCCCGACATGCTTTCAAGAGTCAGGCGCTGGTCGACTTTGTGGCGAAGTGGACACCTTCTTCATCAAATCGAGCCAGGCTCAGTGAAAAAAGTTGAAATGTAAGGTCCCAGTCTTAACTGAGCCTCACTGGACACTCTACTTCGACGGCTCCGTGTAGAAGCAAGGGGCCAGATCTGGAATTCTTCTCCTTGCTCCGACCAGGGAGAAGGTCAAGTACATGGTGCGCCTTGACTTCAAGGCAACTAACAACATGGCAAAATATGAAGCTCCCATCTACGCAATCAAGGTGGCGCTATCATATGGCGTCCGACAACTATTGGTGAAGGGTGACTCGCAACTCATCATCAAACAAGTCAAAGGTGAATGTAGCTGCAACAAATATCAACTTGCTACACTTTTACTTGAAGTCCAGAAGTTGCAGAAGGACTTCCACGTCCTGGACCTCTGCCATGTCTTGTGTATAAACAACACTGAAGCTGACGACCTCTCGATGAAGGCTTCAACCGGGGATCAGGCATCCGAAGGAGTTTTTGTCAGGAGATTGTCATCACCTGCCGCTCAGCCTACTAAACTAAGTGATGGGGGCGAGACTAACACATTGAAGCTGGCGGTCCTGGTGGCCCTATTACCATGGCACCCACCAAGGATCGTTGGTGTTATAGGAAGCTCCGAGCAACCAAGCGCGCAAGATCCAGAAGCTCAAGTAAGCTCCGATGCATGGATCTCGGAGGTCCAGAGCTACTTGAAATACAATATCCTTCCTAAAGACGGTGTATCTGCTGAGCGAATTGTCAGATTGGCTAAAAGATACACGTTGGTAGAAGGGGATCTCTACCAACATTGTGCCAAGGACATTCTAATGCGATGCATTTCCTGGGATGAAGGCCCCGAGCTTCTCGTAGAGATCCTTGGAGGCGAGTGCGGGAACCACTCATCTTCTCACACATTGGTTGGTAAGGCCTTCCGGCATGGCTTGTACTGGCCTACAACTCTCTAGGATGCAGTCGAGCTGGTAAAGAAGTGTATAGCATGGCAGTTTCACGCGAAGCAGATTCACACACTGGCTCAATCACTACATATGATACCTCCCACATGACCATTCATTGTGCGGGGGGTGGACATTTTGGGACCTTTCCCAAAATCCATCAGAGGTTACCGGTTCTTGTATGTCTCCATCGATAAGTTCACGAAGTGGCCAGAAGCTACTCCAGTTGTGACTATCAACAAGCAATCAACCGTTAAATTCTTGAAGTCCATAGTCTGCAAATTTTGAGTTCTGAACAGAGTCATCACTGATAATGGAACCCAGTTCATAAGTGCAGCTTTCCAAGTGTACTGCGAAGATCTCGGCATACAAGTAAGCTACGCATCAGTAGCTCATTCGGCAAGTAATGGCCAGACTGAGAGAGCAAATGCAGAGATACTCAAAGGACTCAAGACATGCACTTATGAGCGCTTGAAGAAACATAGCGCCAACTGGATAGAGGAGCTCCCGTCTGCTTTGTTGGCGAGTCGGACAACACCAAGTCGGGCCATGGGGGAAACACCCTTTATCTTGGTGTACAGAGCTAAAGCAATGCTTCCTCCGGAGATTACCATGGGTTCCCTTCGAGTCTGGACCTTTGACGAAGCCAGACAGGACAAGCTCCGATGTGAAGACCTAGAATTTGTCGATGAAGCAAGGTGCCAAGCAGCTGTTCAGAATGCACGATACCGTTAGGCGCTCCGAGGCTATCATGAAAGGTTCATGCGCAATCGGCAGTTAGAAGAAGACGATTTGGTGCTGCGGCAAATACTGACTCGAGAAGGGATGAACAAACTCTCCCCCTGCTTGGAAGGTCCCTCCCGAGTTATCAAAGTTTCCCGCCTCGGATGCGTTCGCTTTGCGACAGAGGATGGGATACCACTTCCTAATCCCTGGAACATCGAGCACCTCCGTATGTTCTACACTTAGTTACAAGGAGGTGAGTCTGTATTTGTATATGTTGTATCTCTTAGAGTCTATGGACAGAGTTGAGAGGGTCTTAGCACACTTAACTTGGTCCTATACTTTAGGTGTCCCTTTACCTTCACTGGGTTGGATCAAGATGAATAGCACACTTAACTTGGTCCTGTACTTTAAGTGTGTCCTTGACTTCCCCTGTTATTCAGACTTTAACGAGAAACATTTTATACAGACAGATTCCATGTGCATTTCATTTGTACAAGCTCATTTTATTTTATACCTTTTTGTTAATAGTGATGTTGTGCAATCCGAGAGAATTAAAATCCTAATAGTCCTGAAAAATATATAATATTTTTGATGATTATCCATTAGATCCCTATTATCTCGCCTGAAAACCAAAGCCAACACAGGTGTGGAGTGCGCTATCGACTTAGCCTGGTCAAGCACCCTAAGTATGTCGCTCTACCTATCTCGGCAGATCTCAGTAAGGCGGGTCCGGAAAGCATACGAATTTTTAGAAATGTAGTGAGAATACTTATATTATTTCAAAGAATTAGTTTGGACCTAAAGTTTCAAATAATGATAGCAAGCCGCAATAAAACTATTGACAAGAGGATGAATTTTACTGGACAAGAAAAAGAAACAATCAATGACACTCTTCACGACGATGGTGGGTGCTGTCGGAGTAACAAGCTCCGACAACCCCCAGGGGGCCTGCCGTTGACGTTTTATGCGGCAACTGCTTGCCAATGGTGAGCAGCTCGGTGCGGGGCAAGGAACAGAGTGCCCAGGGCATCGGTTTAACCAATTGGGACACTGACAGTGGGCCCCACAACCTCATAATGATCCCGTATCCTCTGTTAACACAATTCTCCCACCTAACTTGATCCAAAAGATCTAGATCTTTGCAGGAGGCGAAATAAATTGTGTGGAATCCAAATCTGGAATCCAATTTCTTATTTGATCAAGTTTCACTAAAACAAATTTGAAGTTGAATTTGAATGGACTTCAATGCACTGATTTAAATAAATAGTAAATGACCCCACAATTAATGAAATTTTGGCAGATGACTATCTGAAATATTAGAAATCCAATGGCCAACTCAAATTTGTATTTTGTCCAAGTTTGAACAGGAGCTAAGTTCAGATTTTTAAATCCTCACTTTAGGGTTTGAAATACTTTCATTTTCTCTTTCCCTTTTTATTCCTGTTCTCATTCTGATTTTTGAATCCTCATAGCTGAAATTGATACTTGGATTTTAGGGCCTTTACATACCTCTCCCCTTAAAAGAATCTCATCTAAATATTACAAATGAAGAGATGGAGATAAAAAGATTACCGAATATAATACGATAGCAAGTTTGGATAGTTTGATCGGAGATAGTACTCACTTCCCCATGTCGCTTCATCAGAGGTATCGTTGCTCCACAAGACTTTGTAAAACCATAATGTTCGTTTCCTTGTGGCGTGAGTCTTCTCATCGATAATCCGTATCAGATACTCAGAATAAGTGAGATCCAATCGAAGTGCTTTTAGGTCTTCCGTTCGGATTTCAGCTGGGGGCTTGAGACATTTCCGGCGCTGAGAGATGTGAAAAACATTATAAATTACAGCGAGTGATGCCGGTAACTCCAGACGATAAGTCACGAGTTTGCATTTTTTGATGACGGCAAATGGACCAATGAATCACGAATCAAACTTTCCCTTCACTCTGAATCGATGAATTCCTTTCATCAGAGAGACAGGAAGATAAGCATGGCCTCTTATGTCAAAGTGGAGAGGACGACATCTTTTATTTGCATAGCTTTTCTGCTGAGGTTGAGCAACCTTAAAATTGTCTTGAATCACTTCCACTGGTTAATTGGCTTCATCCACAAGATCAATACCGTATATTACTTGCTCGCCAGATTCACAAAGTTAAGTGGTGTGCGACATTTACGATCGTAGAGAGCTTCATACGGCGCCATCTTGATGCTAGCTTGATAGCCATTGTTATATGAGAACTACTTCAACGGTAAATGATCATCCCAATTTTTACGGTGGTGAATGACACAAGCACGTATCATGTCCTCGAGAACTTGATTCACCCGTTCAGTTTGTCCATCCGCCTGCGGGTGATATGTGGAGCTTTGGACCAGTTTTGTCCCCAATGAAACGTGTAGCTTCTCCCATAGTCCAGCAATGAACAGCGTACCGCCATCTGAATTAATAGTGTGGGGAACTCCGTGCAAGCTCATGACTTTGCAATATACAACTTTGCATATTTCTTGGAAATGAACTTTTTATGTACAGGAATAAAATGAGCCAATTTGGTTAGTCGATCGAATGTTACCCAAATCGAATCATGCTTGTGGAATGTGAGAGATAGTCCGACGATAAAATCCATACTAATATCCTCCCATTTCCATGTTGTGACATTCAATGGTTGCATTTGTCCGACTTTTCTCATATGATCAGCTTTAGCCGCCGACACGTATCACACTTGGATACGTACTTCACAATTTCCCATTTCAACCGAGTCTAGCAAAATCTTGTTTTCAGATCTTGACACATTTTGTTGCTACCTGGATGAATAGAATACTTTGACAGGTGAGCGTCATCCAAGATTTTCTTCTGAAGTGTCATATCACTTGGTACCACTGTACGGTCTTTGAACTATAAAGTGTCGTGTTCAGTGTTCATCTCTCTGGAAGCATCTCATTTCTCCATTCTTCATTCTCTTACGAATGTGTGACATACCCACATCTTTCTTTTGAACTTCCATAATCTCCTCTCGTATGGTAGGAATTAGAGCAAGATTATATAGCGCTCCATATGGAACCAAGTATAAACTCGGCTCACCCTCTTGCATTGGTGTGATGGACAGATTATTGAAATGGGACTTGTGACTTAGCGCATCGGCAACCACATTCGCCTTGCCGGGATGGTAATGAATCTCAATCTCATAATATTTGATCAGCTCTAACCAGCTCCATAGCCGCATCGTCAACTCCTTCTGAGTGAAGATATATTTCAGGCTCTTGTGGTCGGTGTAGAGATGTACTAGATTGCCTAGTAAATAATGTCTCCACATCTTCAACACGAGTACGACGGCAGCAAGCTCAAGGTCATGAGCTGGATAATGTTGCTCATGATTGTGGATCTGTCATGATCCATATGCGATAACGTGTCCTTCTTGCATTAACATGCAGTCGAGACCAATGCCAAATGCATCACAATAAACATCAAAAGATTTTATCGTATCTGACTGAGCTATCACTGGGGCGATTGTTAGATACTTCACCAATGTTTGAAATGCATCCTCACATGCCTTGCTCCAAATATATTTAGTCCCCTTTTTAGCTGCTCCGTCATAGGCTTAGCGATTTTTGAGAAGCTCGGAATGAACCTCTGATAATATTGCGCTAATCCGACAAAGCTGCAAAATTCGTGAACGTCTTTGGAGACTCCC
Organism: Tuctoria greenei; assembly: GCA_036927565.1. Lineage (NCBI taxonomy): Eukaryota > Viridiplantae > Streptophyta > Magnoliopsida > Poales > Poaceae > Tuctoria > Tuctoria greenei. The sequence goes on from JAYESD010000001.1 coordinate 154,390,452, forward strand.
GTTTCGATTTTTCTTGGACAAACAGCAATACCTTCTGCTGAAATTATGTGACCAAGAAATGGCACTTGGCTGATCCAAACTCGCACTTGCTGTATTTTGCATAGAGATTGTGATCTTGCAATCATTGGAGCATGATAAGCAAGTGCTTGGCGCGTTCTTCCTCAAATTTAGAGTAAACTAGAATGTCGTCGATGAAACCACGACAAATATATTGAACTCTAGCATGAACACATAATTCATGAGATATATGAAGTGAACCGGTGCATTGGTAACTCCAAATGACATTACGAGATATTTATAGAGTCTGTATCTTGTCGAGAATGCTGTCTTCGGTATATCTTCTGGTTGGATTTTAATTTGATGATATCCGGACCGAAGATCCATCTTCAAGAATACTTTAGCACCCATTAGTTGATCGAATAAAATATCGATGAGCAGTAGTGGATACTTTTTCTTGATTGTCACAGAGCTGAGCGGACGATAATCCACACATAGACGCAACATCTTGTCTTTCTTCTTTACAAATAATGCGGAGCTTCCCCGAGGTGATTAGCTTGGGCATATTAGACCTTTTTCTAACAAATCCTTCAAATGCTCTTTCAGCTCTGCCAATTCACCCGGAGCCATTTTGTACGACCTTCACGAAATAGGCGTGGTTCCTGGAATAAGTTCAATCTTGAACACAATGTCCCTATCCGGTGGCATACCCAATAGGTCATCAGGAAACATGTTTGGATACTCACAGACCATACAAATATCCTCAATCTTTGTGGCTTTTGTGTTATATGTGGTTGGAATTTCTTGGATAAGGCAGTCGAGAATGAGAGTGTGTGGTTCATGTAATGGAGAGTTTAAATGAACCAATCATGGAACTATGTCAAGAATTGCACCATGGCGATGTAGTCACAACATTCCTAAGATGACATCGAGCCTTTGACTCTCTAGTATAATTAGAGAAGTCGGATAGATATTCCCACCAATCGTAAATTGTGCTTTATGGACCATCATGTTCGCTGCTATTTTCCTATCCGGGGAGCAAATCAAATATGGATCTTTTTTGTGGAACTTATAGGTTATTCATAATTGATAACATATGATTGGCTAATGAAACTATGGGTGGCACCAGAGTTAAAGAGTATGACTGCTGGATGATCGAGTAGAGAAAGCGTACACACGAGGACGAGTTCACCTTTCGACACGTCTTTGATAGCTATGTGGTGGATGTTGCCGGGTTTTGGTGCTGGGTTCTTGGGATGGTGGCGAGGCTGAGTTGTAACCTGATACGGTGCGGGTCCGTAGCCCCTTTGTTGCTCCAGGCAATCCCTTGAAAATGCCCAACATGATGACACATATAGCACATGTATTGTGTCAGGTTCCCTCCATCTGCGAACGGAATCCCGGTGCATGTGGTGGAGGTTGATACGCATGCGGGACCATCTGTTGCTGCTTCTGCTGTGGTGTAATCAGCCATCGGAAACTTGATGCGTTGAAAGAACGACCGCAAAATTGTGAGACCTATGTGTGCTGAATACATTGACTTGTACTGAATACATTGGCTTTGACAATAAAAGTTTTGAATGCTGCCATAACATCTTTTTGGCAAGGTCCAACTCTAGCTCTGAGCTTCTGCAAGGTCCGAAAATAGGTCCGACTTCCTTTGTCTAGATCCGACATGTTTTTGGGTAGCTCCGATGAGCTTTGTCTTTAGCTCCAGCATGTCTTTGATAGCTCCGGCATGTCTTTGTTAAGCTCTAATATGTTTTGCTAGGTCCGGCTTATGTTGGTTAGCTCCGACATGTTTTTCTAGCTCCGGCTTTTGGGTTGACTAGTTTCGACTAGCTTTGGCAAGCTCCGGCGCTAGGTCCGACTAGCTTTGGTAAGCTCCGGCGCTAGGGTGTACTAGCTTTGGTGAGCTCCGGCGCTAGGTCCTGCTAGCTTTGGTAAACTCCGGGTCAAGGTCCGGTTAGTTTTGGCAAGTTTCGGAGCTAGTTTGCGATGGTTCTGCTTTTACTCTGAATTGATTAGAACTTGCTTTACACTTATGGAAAGATTGCTTAGTATTCATTTGCTAAGTTTTTGGTGTTTTTTGGTTGATATGGTTGATATCATTTTGATATGCTTTGCAACATGCTTATGTGAGGTGCTCACATAAGGTGTTGTGTTCGGAACTGACTTGAGTCAAGTCGCAGACTTGGGCTCGTATGGATTGGTTGTTTGTTCATGTGCAGGTGTTGCTTGATTTCAAGTCATGGCTGGTGACAGGAGCCTTTGGACTAGTCTCAGGGAGGAGATGAGGTTCCAACAACCAAATTCAGGAGGAATTGTGGTTGAGCGGGTCAGGAGGTCACACAGGATGATTGAATCAAGGGCAGTGCATATGAAGGTTACTGGACATCGAAGGAAGGTGTTCGCACGTATGCATGCGGTGCATGATGTGTCAACATGGTTCTGAAGATGGTTTATAGATGGGAATATCTAGTTGGAAGAATCAGATCATATCGGTTGATGACTTTGGCTGCGGCGGAGTCGGTTATGACTCGGTATGGAAAGTATCGAGTTGGTTATGACAGGATTTCGTGTGGGTCACGCATTTGAGTTGTTTTAGGAATGTGGGATACGTTCCTATGGTGTTTGGAAGTCTTAAGATTGCTTCTATCTGCATATAGAAGAGTCCTAAGTAGTTATGGAAAGTTTCGATTCGTGATCTGAGTAGGATTAGAGTCCTAGTTGAGATTGGGTTGGCCTAAGGGCTGGTTATATAAGCAAGTAAGGCTAAAGCTCGTGGTGCACAACTTTGGGGCCGTTCCACTTGTGTTCTATTGAATAAAATCCGTAGTTTTAAGGAACTTTTGTGCCTTGTTCGTCTGACTTGTTCCAGACAAGTTTTACTCGTCGAGTTTCTGGACAGCACTACCTTTCGTCGGTGGTTTTATCATAACTCGAGTTTTATAGATCCTATTGACGTGATTCTTTTTGGGTTGTCTTCACAACTTGATTATCTATCATCTATCAAAATTTCACGGTCATTGTATTTGTGGTTTCTGATCTACACGAGTTTCTTTGCAGCGTTCCAGAACTGTTTTTCTCGGGTAGGACAAATTGACCTTTGTTCGATCTTTCGATCATAACTTGAGTTTCTCTCGACGAATTTGAGTGATTATTCTTGTGTTTTCTTCGTGACTTGATTCTCTCTGATATATATCATTTTTGTCACGGTGAAACATGTTTAGATTAGTATCACACATGATTTCTTTAAAAGATCATTTTTCTGCCAAAGGGGTTGGGATTTAATTGTTTTTGCTGTGTAAAATTTTTTAATCTACCATTCACCCCCCTCTGGTAGCTTTTCACGTGCTCTTCGATCCTACAATTGGTATCAGAGCCACGGTGCTCCAATCATTGTGATTTGCACGTGTTTTTGACTAATCATCATGGAGAAATACTCCGCCAAACCTTGTGTGTTTGCTGGTATTGTTTTTCAGGTTGGGAAGGCACACATGGAGGCTTTCATCCAGGCCCAAGGCTTCACCATTTGGGAAAAGGTGTATAAGCCTTATGATGTGCCATCAAATGATCAAGTTACAGCTACGAACCTACGGGACGTCGACAACAATAACAAAGCACGAAACTTGATCATCCAAGGACTCACTCAAAGCGACTTCGATCGCGTTGCAAACCTTCGATCGACATACAATGTGTGGAGAGCGCTTTGTGACTATCACGAAGGATCCAACATGATCAAGGAGGTGAGACAATATATGTTCAAAAAGGAATATATGCGTTTCGAGATGCAACCTGGTGAGTCTATCGATGACCTTTTCGCTCGCTTCAATAAAATTCTCAGCAATCTGCGTAGTGTAAATGTTAACTTTTCTGATGCTGAAAATGCTAGGCAACTTCTTAGTGCATTAGACATGTCAATCTGGGAGATGAAAGTTACATCTATTCATGAATCAACTGTCATGAGTTCTCTTACATTAGATGTGCTTTACACTAAACTAAAGACTCATGAAATTGACATCTTATCACATAAGAATCCAAATAAGTCTATTGCATTTGTCTCACAACATGATATGCCTAGCTCCGGCCAATCATCATCTTGCAATACTCTTGCTTTGTTGTCCTCACTAATCCTGGAGCAGATCGAGGAAATTCCAGAAGAGAAGTTAGCACTAATCTCTACTAGGTTCTCAAAAGCATTCCAAAATGTGAGAACTAGAAGGAGAGGTCCGGACCTCAACGCTGTTTTGAATGTGGTAAGACAGGACACTTTCGCACAGAATGCCTAACCTTTCAGGTCCTACTACCCATGAAGAAAAATAGAACAAGGTCAAGACCACCTCTGGAAACTCCAACAAGAAAAAGAAGGGTACCATAGGATGCAAGATGATTAACAGCTTCATCACTTCACTTCAAGAGCTCGGTTCAAGCGATGTAAACTTTGAAAGTGATGAAGATGATGACAATCTGGCCATCTTATGCTTCATGGCGGGCAAAACAAGATCAAGATCAAGTCAGGGGGATGCAGAACACAACAGTGACGACGATGAGGTATGTTCTACCTATAATGAAATGTGTGATGCAATTTCTCGTGCAACTATTATTGTTAAGAAAAAGGACAAAAAGTTTAGGGATAATGCTACTAAAATTGAATCAATAGAATCTGAAATCAACCATTTGAAAACCTTGACCCCTAGTGATAATTCTTGTCCCTCGTGTGATTTAATCTATGAACAATTGTCCACACTAAGAACTGCACATTCCTCTACTCTAGATAGACTTGAACTTGAAATTGAAAAGAACAAAAAGCTTGCTGCACTTGACATTGGAAACTTAAATGATGCTTCTTGTTTGTACAATTGATTTGCATTGTTCTAGTTGTGATGATCTTGAAAAGAAACCAAAAGATGCTATGAATGAAATTTCAATATTGAATAATGCTTTATGTTCTCATGAAGTTAAACAATTGCAAAATAAAAGGAAAAACTTCATGTGAAAATTGCCTTGATCTGTCCAATAAACTTGATAACATGCATAGGACATTAGATCGGTTTTGTAATGGGAATAAGAACCTAAACTTGCTGTTGAATTCTTCCAAGTCTTGCAATGATAAAACTGGTTTAGGTTTTGGTTCTCATGCCCATGCTAAGGCACATCCACCTAAAATTCTAAAGTCATTAGGAAGTGGTTTGATTCAAACAGTTCCTAAACAAAAAGAAGTGGTTTTCAAATCTGCAGGAGTGTTGTCTCATTCGGTTTCAAATAAAAATATTGCTTGCTCATCTAGACATGAACACAAAGTTAAATTTCATTGTACCTACTGTGGTAGAGATGGTCATGTCATAGATTTTTGTTATAGACTAGCTAAACAACAGAAAAGGGAAAGAATGATTGCTAGATCTCATAACTTTCATGCAAAATTTGCTGCACATATTAAATCGAATGCCAAGAACATGCAACCTGCTGTTATGAGTCAAAAACATTCAAAGTTACTTTTGTGTCACGTGTAGAGAATGTTACTTTTGCCGATAATTCTTCAACTCCTATAATTGCTAAGGGTTCGGTTAGAGTAAATGACCACTACACTTTGAAGGATGTGGCACTTGTCAAAAATTTGAAATACAACTTGCTTTCTGTTTCACAATTGCTAGATGAAAATCTAGAAATTATTTTCAGTAAAAACTGCTGCAAAGTTATAGGTTCAAATAGTGAGCTTATTTTTAACATGTCTTGGTTTGGAAGAGTTTTTAAAGCTGATTTTGATATGTCTTCCTCTAAGCATAGGTGTCTAGTTGCTAATGATTCAAAGGACTTATATTTTTGGCATCGTAGACTTGGTCACGTAGGCTTTGATCACCTAACACGTGTTAGTGCTCTTGATTGCATACGTGGGCTGCCTAAGCTTAAAGGGGACAAAGAAATTGTGTGCTCTTCTTGTAGACATGCTAAGATGGTTGCAGGTTCACATACTCCTCTCACAATGATCATGACAACTGAACCGGGTCAACTTTTGCACCTTGACACTGTAGGACCTTCACGTGTTCAATCCTTCGGAGGTAAATGGTATGTTTTTGTGATTATTGATGATTATTCTAGATATTCTTGGGTTTACCTTATTCATCTAAGAATGAAGTTTTTAGTCACTTTAGAACTTTATTTCTTAGATTACCAATTGATCACCCAGGATCTTTAAAAGCAATTAGAAGTGATAACGGAACTGAATTAAAAAATCAATCTTTTGATCACTTTTGTGCTGAAAATGGAATAGATAATCAATTTTCTTTACCATATGTACCTCAACAAAACGGTGTTGCAGAAAGAAAGAACATAACCTTAGTTGAGATGGCTAGGACTATGCTTGATGAATATCAAACTCCTAGGAGATTTTAGGCTGATGCGATTGCAATCGCTTGTTATGTCTCAAATCGTGTTTTCTTGTGCGCTAAGCTAGGTAAAACACCATATGAGCTCCGGTTTGGACATAGGCCTAGTGTTACGCACTTTCGGGTCTTTGGTTGCAAATGCTTTGTTAAGAAACATGGTAATCTTGATAAATTTGAACCTAGATCCATTGATGGCATGTTTCTTGGTTATCCATCCCATACTAGAGGCTATCGTGTGTTTTTACTTGACACTAACAAAATTGTGGAGACTTGTGAAGTGTCTTTTGATGAAGCTAGCCCAGGTACTAGCTCAAACATTGCAGGTCCAGATCCATATCCGCAGGGGAGAGCATTTTTGTTGAAGGTGAGGAAGAGGTGGAGCTGCTGCCCGAAAATTTAGCAGCTAATGACATTGTTCGAGCTCCTAATTTTGATTCACAGCCAGCACCGACGACCACCATTGCTGGTCCAGATCCTCCTCAAGTCACAAGCTCATCGATTTGTGATGAACATGAAGAAAAAGAAGCTTGTGAAGTGTCCACTCCCCTCCGGGTTCTCAAAATTCATCCTCCACAACAGATTATTGGAAGCTTGTACGAATGAGTTACACGGTCCAGGTTTTGCGATCCAAACTCTCATGCTCATTCTGCTTTTGTTGCTTCTTTTGAACTCAAAGATATATCACACACACTCACTAATGAATCTTGGATTATTGCCATGCAAGAAGAGTTAGAAAATTTTGAAAGAAATAATGTTTGGAAACTTGTACCTCCACCTCAAGGTCACACTTTAATTGGAACAAAATGGGTGTTTAAAAATAAACAAAGTGAGAATGGGGTTGTGGTTAGGAATAGGGCTAGATTGGTTGCTCAAGGTTTCACTCAAGTTGAAGGTCTAGATTTTGATGAAACTTTTGCTCCTGTTGCTAGATTAGAAGCCATAAGAATTTTGTTAGCTTTTGCTGCATCTAAAGGTTTTAAGCTATATCAAATGGATGTTAAAAGTGCTTTTCTTAATGGCTACATAGATGAGGAGGTTTATGTCAAACAAGCACCGGGTTTTGAAAATTCAGATTTTCCTAACCATGTTTACAAACTGTCCAAAGCCTTGTACGGTCTCAAACAAGACCCTAGAGCATGGTATGATAGGTTAAAACCATTCTTACTTGAAAAGGGGTTTACCATGGGCAAGGTTGATAAAACTCATTTTGTGCTTAAGCATGGCAATGACTCATTATTTGTTCAAGTGTATGTGGATGATATTATCTTTGGTTGTGCTTCTCATGATCTTGTGTCCAAGTTTTCAGCTATGATGAGTTCAAAATTTGAGATGAGTATCATGGGAGAACTCACGTACTTTTTGGGGCTACAAATCAAGCAAACCAAGGAGGGTACCTTTGTGCATCAAACGAAGTATACAAAAGACCTCCTAAGGCGCTTCAACATGGACAAAAGCAAGCCTCTTCGGACACCAATGGGAACAACAACAACACTTGAACTTGATGAAGATGGTGAATCCGTGGATCAAAAAGAATATAGAAGCATGATCAGATCACTTTTGTACCTCACAGCATCAAGACCGGTCATACAATTCAACGTATGTGTTGTGCACGGATTCAAGCATCCCCACGTGCTTCACATTGTTAAGCCGTCAAAAGGATTCTCAGGTACTTACATGGAACTCAATAATTTGGCATTTTTCTTACTTCTTCCTCAACCGTTACTTTGAAAGCTTTTTCTGATGCTGATTTTGGAGGTTGTAGGATTGATAGGAAAAGTACTTCCAGTGCTTGTCATTTTCTTGGTAATTCACTTGTTGCTTGGTCCTCTAGAAAACAAAATTCAGTTGCACAATCCACAGCCGAATCTGAATATGTAGCTGCTGCTAGTGCTTGCTCACAAATTCTTTGGATTGTTCAAACACTTAAGGACTATGGGGTTGATCTACATAGTGTTCCACTGTTTTGTGATAACACTAGTGCCATTTGCATTGCTAAAAACCATGTGAAACATTCTAGAACTAAGCACATTGATATTAGATATCACTTTCTCCGTGATAATGTTGAAAAAGGAAACATTGTGCTTCACCATGTAGATAACGAACAACAATTGGCTGACATTTTTACAAAACCTTTGGATTTCACTCGTTTTTGTTATATTCGTAGTGAAATAGGGGTTATGCATCCTCATGGCTTAAATTGAGGGGGAGTTTTCAAACCCTAGAAGTCTATGTGTGAATCTGAAATTAAAATAATATGAGCATAGTATTTCACACATATATGACTTTGTGATTCCTTTTACATGCTGAAAGTTCTTACTACATTACTCGTATTATACATTTTGTAGTTTTTGCCATGTCTAGTAATTGGAATAATTACTTACACTAAATCTGGTCATGGTCGAACTTTATTGCTGTTTTGAATTTGTTGCATGCTCACAAGTGCTTTTAATCATAAAGAACTAATCAAGTAATCAACTCACTTGTTGAGTTTTGTGAACAAATATAAGTTGATAAAAGATCAAGAGAATATGCATGCATCACACTTTTTCTTTTGAGATGGCTTATCATTGCACTTAGATATGAACTTGGAAGAAGTTGTGTATGACTAAAACCTTGTCTTTAAGCTTCTGATTGTCAAATGACATAGGCTTGGCTTAGTTTGCTAGAATAAGGCAGATGCACATATAATCTCTTGCAAATATCATATGATCTAAACTTGTGCTTTGAAAAATAATAAAATGCAGCAACAAGTGCCATGCTTTCAGGTATTGAAATAGTTAAGTTTGTGAGATCATGACTTACTTAAATTGAAAATTACATTTGATCTCTAGCATGGCTTACACTACTTTATGTATCTCATTGTTGTGATAGTGTAAGTTACTTGATAGTTTGACTTGGATGAGCTTTGTTTTGTATGTATATGTTATAATATGCTCATAACAATTAAAATTTCTCTTTTGAACCTTGCTGAATACATTGTCAAAGGGGGAGAGATAATATGGTGAATTATGCAAGGGGGAGAAATATGTATAGGGGGAGAAATTTATTTCTATCTCATTTGATTTTCAAAAAGGGGGAAATTGTTCTCAAAACTTTTCATGCCAATGTTCGATTTAAATGGTGTTGCCAATGCATTCATCAAGGGGGAGATTGTGAGACCTATGTGTGCTGAATACATTGGCTTGTACTGAATACATTGACTTTGACAATAAAAGTTTTGAATGCTGTTATAACATCTTTTTGGCAAGGTCCAACTCTAGCTCCGAGCTTCTGCAAGGTCCGACAATAGGTCCGACTTCCTTTGTCTGGATCCAACATGTTTTTGGGTAGCTTCGGTGAGCTTTGTCTTTAGCTCTGACATATCTTTGATAGCTTCGGCATATCTTTGTTAAGCTCCGATATGTTTTGCTAGGTCCGACTTATGTTGGTTAGCTCCGACATGTTTTTCTAGCTCCGGCTTTTGGGTTGACTAGTTTCGACTAGCTTTGGCAAGCTCCAGCGCTAGGTCCGACTAGCTTTGGTAAGCTCCGGTACTAGGGTGTACTAGCTTTGGTGAGCTCCGGCGCTAGGTCCTGCTAGCTTTGGTAAGCTCCAGCCCAAGGTCCGGTTAGTTTTGGCAAGGTCCGGAGCTAGTTTGCGATGGTTCTGCTTTTACTCTGAATTGATTAGAACTTGCTTTACACTTATGGAAAGATTGCTTAGTATTCATTTGCTAAGTTTTTGGTGTGTTTTGGTTGATATGGTTGATATTGTTTTGATATGCTTTGCAACATGCTTATTTGAGGTGCTCACGTAAGGTGTTGTGTTCAGAACTGACTTGAGTCAAGTCGCGGACTTGGGCTCGTATGGATTGGTTGTTTGTTCATGTGCAATTGTTGATTGAGTTCAAGTCATGGTTGGTGACAGGATCCTTTGTACTAGTCTCAGGGAGGAGATGAGGTTCCAACAACTAAATTCAGGAGGAATTGTGGTTGAGCGGGTCAGGAGGTCACGCAGGATGATTGAATCAAGGGCAGTGCATATGAAGGTTACTGGACGTCGAAGGAAGGTGTTCACACGTATGCATGCGGTGCATGACGTGGAAACATGGTTCTGAAGATGGTTTATGGATGGGAAGATCTGGTTGGAAGAATCGGATCGTATCGGTTGATGACTTTGGCTGCGGCGGAGTCGGTTATGGCTCGGTATGGAAAGTATCGAGTTGGTTATGATAGGATTTCGTGTGGGTCACTAATTTGAGTTGTTTTAGGAATGTGGGATACGTTCCTAAGGTGTTTGGAAGTCTTAAGATTGCTTCTATCTGCGTATAGAAGAGTCCTAAGCAGTTATGGAAAGTTTCGATTCGTGATCTGAGTAGGATTAGAGTCCTAGTTGAGATTGGGTTGGCCTAAGGGCTGGTTATATAAGCAAGGAAGACCAAAGCTCGTGGTGCATGACTTTGGGGCTGTTCCTCTTGTGTTCTATCGAATAAAATTTGTAGTTTGAAGGAACTTTTGTACCTTGTTCGTCCGACTTGTTCCAGACAAGTTTTACTCGTCGAGTTTCTGGACAGCACTACCTTTTGTTGGTGGTTTTATCATAACTCGAGTTTTACAGGTCAAATTGACGTGATTCTTTTTTGGTTGTCTTCACAAATTGATTATATATCATCTTTCAAAATTTAACGGTCATTGGATTTGTGGTTTCTGATCTACACGAGTTTCTTTGCAGCATTCCAGAACTGTTTTTCTCGGGTAGGACAAATTTACCTTTGTTCGATCTTTCGATCATAACTTGAGTTTCTCTCGACGGATTTGAGTGATTCTTCAGGTGTTTTCTTCGTGACTTGATTCTCTATTATATCTATCACTTTTGTCATGGTGAAACATGTTTAGATTAGTCTCACACATAATTTCTTTAACAGATCATTTTTCTGCCAAAGGGGTTGGGATTTAATTGTTTCCGTTGTGTAAAATTTTTTAATCTACTATTCACCCCCCTCTGGTAGCTTTTCACGTGCTCTTCGATCCTACAAAAATTGTGGCGGTCTCATTGGTGGTTGCCACCTCTGACCGGATGGTGTGTGGTACACCAAACGGTACTTCTGTGGAGCACCATGACTGCTGCTCGATGGCGTGCTACATTTCCTCTTGTTAGAAACAGGCTAACGCTGAGCATCTTCTTGCACGATCGCGTCATTGACGGTGTCGTTGAAGGTGCCACGATTGAACTGTGCGAGTTGAGCTTTCATTTTGGGATTCAAACCCCGGAAGAACGTATCTCGCTTTTCGTCCTTCGTCCTAATGTAATCCGACGCATCCTGCGCCAGATGATTGAATGCACAGGAGTATTCATGAGCACTCCTCCCGCCTTATTGAGCTCCAGGAACTCGTGAAGCTTTCTCTATATAATGTCGGGAGGTATATAGTAGGCACAGAATGCCTCCTGGAATTCTTCCGTGTCACGGCACGTCAGCCGGTAGTGATTTAATGTAGTTCTCCCAACATGCACTGTCTGACCCATGAAGCTGTTGCGCTGCAAAGAGCGCCTTCTGATGTTCGGTGCATTGGAGCAGCCCGAACTTCGCCTCAATGGTGCTGAGAAAGTTATCCACCTCCAGAGGCTCATCGGCCTCTGTGAAGAATGGTGGATACGTTGCCAAGAAATCCGAATATGAACTCTAATGGGGCTGGAGTTGCCCATTGTTTTGTCGCCTCCCTTGATAGGGCGAATTCTACACCAACATATGCAGCAACTCGGTTTGCTCGCTCCGTGAGCCGTGTACTGCAGCAAGAACCCCCGCGAGATTTCTCAGAAGTTCCGATGGTGACGGCGGAGGAGCTTGTTGCTGCTGCATCGTGAATTGCTCCGGTGTCCGAGATTCATCACCACGACCCTAGCTAGAGCCTCCCACCTCATGCGTAGAGCGAGTACGTACCATTCTGCATCGACATGATTTACAACTCAGCAACATATTTGTTCACTTCATCTAGTCCATAAAATAGTAGTGCGAGAACTGACAAAGTGACACTTGCATAACATTCACATATATGGATAAAGTGTAAACTTTATACAGCATACATCCCTGGACCATGTTACCATAGTGAGTTCCAAAAAAATAATGAACTCCACGGATGGAAGTTAATTCTGGCTATTGTTGGTCGTCACGTGATGTTAAGTAAGTTAGCATACGTGTACTCTCGCTATTGTAATAGGAAACAAACATGGCCGTCGATCGAAATGCTATTTCAAGCGTCTAACATACTCGAATCCAACACATCATGTCGAAAAATAGCTGCTGGACATAAGATATGACACAAGAAAGTGAATCAAAGTTGATTGAACTTGAAAATTCATCACTGGTTTCATTTCCCAGTTTCTGGTCCAGCTGACCAGTCTGGAGAAATGTACAATTTTTGACCAGTTAGAAGACAATTCTTGACTTGATTTGAATCATGAAGTTGTAGTAAACTCAATTTCCTTTCCATAATATATTTATTTTCCTCCATAGAATTTTTTGTTGAGGAGATATGGCTTTTGCATTTTGACAATTTTCTGGAAAAGTTTCAACAGCACATCCTTTGTATGTGGCTGATTTTTGTCCACATTTTCCACATAGAGAACATCAATATTTGCAAAAATCATAAATTACAGCATTGTTACATACATCCTCAGAATTTCATAAATGTATTACATGCTATTCGATTTTTCTACTAAGATATATGATAGAATTAGTAAACAGATACGGAAAATGTACAGTCTCTGTCCACATTTTGCAGAGTTTTGAAACCTGATATTTTCAATAGTTTGCAGGGGTATTTTGATTTGGAGTTGAACAAAAGAGTTTTATAAGACTCCCTAATATTTCCATTCATGTATGGTAAACCTTTATTGGAGATTTCTTCTGGGAGATATGGTATTCCAAATTAGGACATTCTCTGTCTGATTCACTGGTTTGAAATCTGAACTTGACAGTTTAAGTTCAAAAGCAAATTTCATATTTTAAAAGTGGGGATCTGTCTTGGAGCTCAAAAAGAAACTTGTGGAGAACTTCCTAAAGTTTACAACCATGTGCCTATGATTCATTGGCAGTCTGTTCAAACACTCCAAAAACAGAGATTATGGATTCAAACTTAGTCTTAAGTTAGAAATGTTTTTTGTTGGTCGGGTCACACCTCAGGCACGGATATTGTCATCGACCTGTCCAATGTAACTCGAATGCAATGATGGTACTACTTCCTCACCAAAGAAAATCCTAAGCTGGTATTCCGGCATACGTATCAACGGTGGCAGTGAGGACGTTCACTCGCAAATGTTTTCTAATCGAGCTACGTATAATGCGGTTACCGTACCTGCAAAAGGCACACATTCAAAATTCACACAAGTAGCACCGCAACGGGGCGAGACCACATAGGTAGCATGACAGACAATCACAATAATATATATCATCACAAAGCTAACACCCTGTATGTTTCCATACAGGCTGTCATCGAGGATAACACATCTCGAGAACGTGGTCGCGTTTCAACACCACATGACAGGGGACTTGAGTAGAGCGTGAACGAGTCACCACAGATGGGAATTTTATGAACCTGATAGATACCACCGACTACCCCATAAAATCTGAGGCACGCCGATGGCGAGCGCTGCATATGGCTCATTGAACATGAATTGTTCAAGAGTTGCATACTATCTCATTTTTTACCAGACGATGGGGTATGCTCGCTTTTGCCCAAGGCAAGCCGTGGATTAGCGTTTATGTTTCCAGAACCATCAACAGGTTCAGACACTCATATTAACTCTCGTACCAAGCCACGGGGGACAATGACATACCACTCCTCGTATGATGAGCTTACCGCAATTGATACGTTTGCGGTGGCATACCTTATTTCTTGCCTGACGTCAGAACATTGCTACTGAATATAATAACACATATGCTAGCTTTGCCACCTTAAGTAACTAAAACTATTATAGACCTTATGCAGGCATAGTGATTATAAAACTACTTCTAATTTTTCAAAAAATAGGCTCTTTTCGTGCGTGCTATTCGTAATGCAGCTCTGATACTAGCCTGTGATAACCAGATTCACACATTTCAGGATCGCAGAGGATGGTGCCATGCGATACGGAACCCAACAACACAAAAGAAAATAATAAGATGAAATACAAAGGTTTGTTGATATAAACAACGGAAGTCTTTTACCGTACTTAATATACAGCGGAATATAAGTCACGTAGCTAAACTCTCAGCCTAGCTATGCAAAAGTGAAGCTATCGAGCCCGGGGATGCTTCACACCAGTAGCACATAAATGAAGATCACGACAGCGTGCAGGGCTCCCACTCGGCTGTGTATTCTGATGGGGGTATCACATTATCAACTTAATATAGCAACCGTCAGCATGATGACTCAACAAGACTTAACTGATGCACCTAAACATGAAACTTTCATTCTGGGAAACATAATATAGGAATTGATATTGCAATAAAAAACTCGCCTACATGTTGATCCTTATTTTTCAAGTTTACTAGCAGCAGGTGAATTGTTCATGAAAAGTAACTTTAGTGACATGATTATATAGCAATAATTCAATGCATCATATTCTTATTGCCTCTTCAGTATTTACTACATCACAACACAGTGAACAAGTGGTACTCGGTCCTTAACTGCAAGGGACGGTGATTCGAATCAATAACACCCAGATTGCACGGCACACACACCCATGCAAAAAAGCATGCGGTGCTCCTCACGATGTCATACGCAACCACCTTTCACAAGAAACCCAAACACTGAACCGGTCCCAGCATCTCAGACATAAGGTCCCTACATGGAGCGTCTCGCCCGCTAGCAGATTTACACCTTGTTGCCCTCAACCCACTCCTATAGACAGTGGCCTATGCCTCGATGCCCAGGTTATCAAGTTACATTGGTTTCTTGGGGCCCATATACCCAGTATGCCTTTCGGTATAGTTCAAACTTGCTCAGCATGGCTGCCACAAATCGGTCCTCAATCGACGCAAGCAGGGTTACGCACGTGAGACCACGTCTCGTTGGATCCTATCTCGTTGCTCGGTCTCATATTCGTATTCATAAATAATTCTCTTACACAAACAAATCTCGTGTGATATAAACCCTATCTCGCAAGTAGATTCTAACTACTCGATTGCTTACAGCATTAGCATGGCATTCCTAATTTGTCTAAACCTACCCAGTACTCCATAGGATTTGGGGTCATGCAACTGGAGTTTCAATCACTTTAGCCCTAATGCAATTCAAACTTAGACATAAGAGTGATACAAATTGGGGCTCTTCTGGTTGCAACTCAAACTCAAAGTTAGCTTCCGGTGGTAAGCTGTCAAGTGCTTCTGGTCATTCCTCGAGCTCGGTCACCATATGATATGCAAGACATAATGTGCATAAGTGACATTGAAACTATATAAATCAAGCTTCTATACACATTATAAGGTACTAAACGAATTTATTTGGCTTTGAGATTTTTACAGTGAATACTAGGTACTCTGATGAGGATCTGGGCCAAGAATTGGAACTTTTCATCGAAGGTTGTTGTCTCTACAATTCCAACAAAAATTTGGCTTGACTGAATTTTGGTACTAAATCTGGAGCATTGACTTGAGAAACAGTGAGTGTTTTGGTTAGGGTTGGTCTCACTGGTCTAACAAAATTTATTTTCACAATTTTATCAGACTTCTACAGGGACATATTGAATTTACCAGTTGGAGAGAAATTCTGAAAATGTTTCTGTTGATTTTTGAATTTTCTATGGACATAGAGATTTGGAACACTGTTTGACCCAGAAAATAAAGTCAAATGAACATGAAATTTTTAATGGGGTCTCAAGATATTTGAATCAGGGTTTTGACCAAAATTAGGAATCTTCCAATAATCAGAACAGCTGGAATTAATTTCCCAATCATTTAGCTCAAAGGAATTACCTATAAAAATATTAGGACTTTCATACCCAGGAAATTGTGCTGCTGCGAAGTAGGGTTCAAGAGGAGTCTTGCAGAATTTATTTCGAAATTGTTTTGCAAATATACTAGGAGATCTTGAATTTTGAAGTTTGCTTGAAATCCGGATTTATTCTTCAACTGAAAAGTTTGAATAATCAAACCCTGGGCCCACTGGATGAAAATGCACCAATGTATTGAAAAACATGTGGGCCACAGAATTAAACCATGCGAACACACGAGATCCTGTGCCACACCAGATCCCCACCGTGCGCATAGACGCTGACAGGCGGGACCCGCCATGCTTTCTTCTTCGTTGCGCAGTGGGCGGCACCCGAGTGACGTGCGGCGGCGCTCCACCGGCGTGCTCGCCGGCACAGCCTTCCCGGCCATTGTTCTTGCTGAAACTTGCTGTCTGGGATTAAATTCCTGCGCTGAATACGATGAAGGGACCAGTCCATGTCAATGGTGGCCGGAAATTGACACGCGACGGCGGTGCCGGAACCTAGGGTTCCATTGAACTTGCATTGCATCGGAGATGGGCGAAATGACCTAAGGATTGGTATTGGAGCTTCCTAGGAGCATGATAAAGGCTAAGATGGATCACTTTGCCGGAAAAAACAGTTGCAAGGTGGGTTTTGACGGTGAGACGCCCGGTTTTTCATGGCGGAGAGGGAAACTGCACCCTCTCAACTATTGTTCGATGATTTTCATTGATTCTTGGTCGAGTGTGTGCGCTAGGAGGCATATAACATATAATCTATCTGAATCAGATGATGCTTATGCCTAGAATTAGAATTAAAGGGGAAACCTATCATGAAGATTATGAACATGCCGAAAAGGATTTGGAGATTATATGCTCGGTACAGGATGAACTCAAGAGAGGTTTTCAGCATGAGAAAGAGGATGCCCGAGCACTCCTTTTTGCTTTTGGAGTCAGCCTGTGAGATGGACAGTGTCGCCAGCGCGGTGGGAAGGCAGAGGGCATCCTCATGGACACATAACGTTGATGTCCGCGAGACTAGAAAATACCAAGCAACGGTTTAAGGAAACCCTGAACAAAAAGGTAAGGAAGATAGAACAACGAGTGGCACCACTTTTCGACATTTGCAGGGGCACGAAATATGGATTCTTTCGTCCAGCAAGCGATGAGCAGGCACAGCGGCGATGGTGTGCCTGAGAGAGAGAGAGAGGAAGAAAGTGAGCAGAGAGCTGCATTTGTTTTTCCCCTTTGGCCAGAGAGGTGAGGATAGAGGTGGAGAGATTCTAGAGAGCACGCCAACGCGTTGCCACGCAGCTGCTTGATGACAAGGAGCAGCTTGGGGCACGGGGCAAGGAACAGAGTGCCCAAGGAGTCGGTTCAACCAATTGGGTCAGTAACAGTGGGCCCCACAAGCTCATACTCATCCCCTCTCCTATGTTAACTCAATTCTCCCACCTAACTTGTCCCAAAAGATCTAGATCATGCCAGGGAGGCCAAATAAATTGTGTGGAATCCAAATCTGGAATTCAATTTCTCATTCGGTCAAGTTTTACTCAAATTTAAATTTTAATTTGAATTCAAATGGATTTCAATGCACCTGTTGAAATAAATAGTAAATGGTCTCCAAAATTTATGAAATTCTGCCACATGACTATTGGAAATATTAGGAATCCAATGGCAAACTCAAATTTGTATTTTGTCCATGTTTGAACAGGAGCTAAGTTCAGATTTTTAAATCCCTCACTTTAGGGTTTGAAATACTTTCATTTTCTCTTTCCCCATTTTATTTCTTATTCTTATTCTGATTTTTGAATCCTCATAGGTGAAACTGATACTTGGATTTTAGGATTTTTACATTGGACAATGCAAACTGTGTTGTGCAGTATAAATTGAAGGTAATTGTTACTCCCGAATGTACATTTGAGAGATATATTCAAAAAATTTCATGTAAACCCTCACTTTTAACATAATTGTCAATGTATTTAGCACCTAGTTCTCACACTTATCCTGCAAAAGGTCACATCGCTGGTTCATCGCCCCAACTGAAGTTACCGCACCCACCGTCTGTCATAAATGTCCCCAACTACCCGCCTCTCTCGAGCTCGAGCCTGGGAGAAATCATCCGCCCGACCACTCGATTGGGACTTGGGCAGGCTGAAAACCCTGACCTCAGCATGCCGGGGCATTGGTGTCGGGCCCCTAATCGAGCGGAGGATGTTACGATTCGCAGCCGCATAGTGGTCACGTACCATCGGGTCCCGTACATTTGGGACTCCGCGTACAAATCTCTGTCAATAGCCTGAGAGCCTTTGGCTGAGTCTTTGTGGAGTTGGACGTAGGTTGAACTTGCACTCGTTTCCTGGACCCTGAAAAACAAATGTTCAATAAATGTGTTAGTATCCATTAGATTACGTGCCTGTCCAACTAGTGCCTTGAACTAGTTTTGGCAAGGTGCAGGGACCCTGTCCTCATTAGCTGAGATTGTGTGGTAGACCCCGAACCTCTTACAAGGCCACTTTGTTAGCTGTAAGTTTGTTTGCGCCTCGCCGACGAGCCATTTGTTTGCTCGGAGGGGTGAACAAACCAGGAAATTCTTAGTGTAGGGTTGAAATCCCGTGCTCAGTGAGTTAACTAATGGGTAATCTATGTGAAACTTGGTCGAGCTAGTTCCTTTGAGGTGAGCAGAACTCATCGATCGGTGTTGGTTAGTGATGGTTGCACATCATGACACGAATGCCCGCATTTCATAAATTTGCCTGGGGACACCAACATAGTTCCTGAGTCCATCGAAGGCCCCGAGTGGCTCAGGGGCCAACCCATCATTGGGATACTAAGGAGTTGCAGAGCTAAGATCTTGACATGGATAGTCAGATGTGTCGAGGGGATTAGCACCCTGAGTACGCCCAACCGTTGGCCACCTCAAGTCATCCATCCCTCACTCTTGTTCGTTCGGGCGACAACACTACGACCTATTAGACAAATAGGTGCCCCAAGCTATACGTGGCCCCAAAAGTAAGCTAGAAAACTTACCAACCTTACATAGGCCAGCTGGCCTGTGGGTGTAGCGTTGCGGGAGACGAAGAGGCATTGCATGACTTGAAGTCGGCACCGGTATGACTTTGAAGATGGAAAGTGCATCTAGGCATCCCTTGTGGGTTTTGGTTGATTAATGACAAACAAATGAGATCTTAACAAAATTGTTTAGATGAGCGCATGTTTTAAAGAGATTAGAAGGAAATCACAAAAAAGAAAGTTGAATGAGGATCCAAAAGGAAAAAAAAGCTCAAGACTTGAAAAAATAGATTTATTTTGTAAGGAGTGTGCTGGAGAAACACACTCCAAGAGCTCAAGTGAAAAAGATTGCACTCACAGCACAAATATCAGGAAGAGCAAACTAGTCTGATATCCATCGGACTAGTCCGTTTTCTCTCTGGACAGAAAACAGACAAGTCCTCCAAGTGCGGAATTGTCCGTATCTCTTCACATTTGCACAACACCAGACTAGTCCGAAAACCTTCTGAGTAAAAATCGGACATGTCCTCCAAGTGTGTACTTGTCCTCAGTTCTACACTTTTTCACCACACCGGACAAGTCCTATATCCACCGAACTAGTCCAAAAACCTTCTGAGTAAAAATCGGACAAGTCCTCCAAGTGCGGACAAGTCCTCAGTTCTACACTTTTTCACCACACTGGACAAGTCCGATATCTACCAGACTAGTCCGAAAACTTTCAGAGCTAGGATCGGACGAGTCCACACCTTAACGGACTAGTCTGGTATCCATCCACACTTAGGGTTTTTCACACAGGCACACCGAACTAGTCTGATGTCCACCACAGACTAGTCCGGACCTCGCAAACCCTAACGGTAACTTTTAGAAACCCTTGTATAAAAATAGGTGCACGGCCACACAACAAACTCTCTCGACTCCCTGCGCTGTCACACCTCCCAAGAGCCCAAAAATACTTCTCTTCACTCATTCTAAACCTAAAAGGATCAAATCTTTGAGAATTAGGAATTGGACAAAGGAGAGAACTTGTTCTACACGATCTTGAGCTCTTGGATTTGATCTCTCGCACACTCTCATTGTTTATCGTACATCTTTCGAGTGTGTTTGGTGGTATTCGTTCATTGTAATATTTGGGGAGCCCTCAACTTGTGAGAAGGCCCCTTCGAACAAAGTTAGTGAGTGAAAATTGGCCTCCATGGTGATTGCACCGAGGGAAGGGTTAGTGAAGACTCGGTCCTCCGTGGACTCCTTAACGAGGATGTAGATTCCTTTGTGGAATCGAACCTCAGGATAAATCCTCACTCGCGTGTTCTTGCTTTACCTTTTATCATATTCTAGGGTTTGCATAGTCTTGTGTAATTCATATTGAAACAGTGGCTTAAACTTGATAATTGCAATATCTTATGTCATTGTCATAATACACTTAAATTGTCAATTGCTTTCCGCTGCATAGACTACTAGAAGTAAAATTAAAGATCTACTTTGATTTTCAAGTTCGCGTATACCAGACTAGTCTGCACCATAACGTACTAGTGCGGCCTCCCTGTATTTGATATCTTTGTTAAGTGTTTCAGGGATCGATAAAAGTTAAAAAGCCTATTCACCCCCCTATAGGTTGCATTCAATTGGTATCAGAGCTAAACTCTTCAAAAGAGACTCACCGCTCGAAGAGACGATGTCAGACATCATGGATGAACACAAGGGCTTCAATAACAAAAAGGGTGATGATGAAAGGAACCAAAAACTAGAGAAACTCCTCGATGCCATTCAAGACTATGAGGATGATGATGAGGAGATGCTTGAACTCAAGGCTCTTCTGCGGAAGAAGGCACTCTCTCCAAAAGGGAAGAAGAAGATTGAAGATTAGAACAAAATGGGGAGTAGTCACACAGACTACTCCCGATATCCTTTTAACTATGAGCGTTTAAATTCTAATAATAGTCATTACTTGTTAATTCCTTTAGGCAAAGCACCTTAATTTGATGGAAATGACTATACAATGTGGAGACAAAACATGAAAATTCACCTTATATCTCTTAACCAAGTCTTTGGCAAATAGTGTGTACAGGCATAGATATTCTAGATGATGATGAAGAGCTAACTCCAAGTCAAGAGCAAGCTATTCATCAAAATTCTCAAGCCGCAGCTGTAATTACATCATCATTGAGCCGAGAGGAGTTCACCAAGGTGTATGGACTCGAGATTGCCAAGGAAATATGGGATACTCTCAAAACCGCACATGAAGGTGATCGTCATGTACGGGAAGCTAAAATTGAGATGATTGAAGGTGAATTGGGAATATTTGCTATAGAATAAGGTGAATCACCCCAAGATATGTACAATAGACTAAAGTCTCTCATCAACAAAGTCCGAGCTTACGGTAGCAAGAAGTGGACAGATCATGAAGTGGTGAAACTAATTCTTAGGGCATTCATGCCTCGAAACTTGACGCTCTGCTCTATGATTAGAGAAAGTCCAGGGTATCGAAAATTGACCCCAGACAAAATTCTTGGCAAGATCATCAACTTCAAAATGATGGAGAAGGAAGCCAAGCATGTCAAGGAACTTGTTGGCCTTACCTCGGCAAAGAAGAAAGGAGTTGCTCTAAAGGCAACCTGCAAGCCCGCATCAAAAGAAGCTCGAGAAGCTCCCGAGGAAGATGATGGTGATGATGAAAGCAGTGATGTCGATGATGAAGACATGATCTTGTTCATGAAAAAGTTCAAGAAAATGATGAGAAGAAGAAAGGGTGGTAGCTCAAATGAAGGACATAGGGACAAATAAAGACCCAAGATGAGACGTGCATGCTATAATTGTGGAGAGTATGATCATTTCATAGTAGATTGTCCACATGAAGATAATAAGAGGAAGAGTAAAGACAACAAGCCTCAACAAAAGAAAGTATTCAAGAAAAAGAAGCAATATGGCCAAGCACATCTAGGGAAGGATTGGGACTCCAATGATGAGTCCTCATTTAAGAAGAAGAGGAGATGGCCACTATAGCCATCAAGAAGCCTACCAAGAAGTCCACTCTTTTCCCAACCATGGGCGCATGGAAGGACACCGACCACACATGTCTTATGGCCAAGGAAGGAAAAACAAAGGTTATAACTAAATCTTCCTTCTCACTTTCTTTTACTAGTGATATTGATAATTCTAGTGATGATGAAGACATGCTTAGTGGTCTAGATAAAAAGACTACTGCTAAAATGAAACTTCTAATGGATAAGATTGTTGATAAGGAGGAGTTAGTCAATCGCCAAGAAGATATGATCATTCTTCAAAAGGAGCAATATCTTGAGATTGAAAAGCTCCTTGAGCTTGAAAAGGAGCGAAGTAAATCACTAGAACTTGAGTTAGCTTCAAGCAAGGAAGCTTGTTTGAAGTTAAAAGACTCAAACATGACTATCAAGGATGAACTTGCTAACTTAACCAAAGTTAACAAGATCCTTGAGACACAAGTCGAGTCACTCAAGCAAAGTGGTTCTTAATCCTCTTCAAGCTCACCTTCTCAACATATCAAATCTAAAATTGTCATTAATATTACATGTGCTAAAAATAACACCAACTTTAAAGAAAAGTCCAACTTGTCAAAAGACAAGCATCCCTCCCAAAGTGGCATATTTGACAAGGAGAAGGTCAAGTATGCACACGGTGCATACTCGATCACAAGACCCCCTAATGCTAAATATGGCATTGGGTATTCTTATGGTGAAAGGCAAAATGCTAGAAGCCACAAGAATGACAAGAATCGCATTGCTTTTGTCAAGGGAAACTCTCCCCAAGTTGGAAAACATGATAATATTGATAAATTGAACATTGTGAACTCATATGGACAACAAATCGGGGTAGCCAAAAGAAAGAACCGAACACTCATTATGATGGCGAGGACAATGCTCGATGAATACAAGACTTCGGACCGGTTTTTGGACTAAAACGATTAACACCACCTGTCACGCCACAAACCGACTATATCTTCATCGTTTGCTCAAGAAACCATCATATGAACTACTCACCGGTAACAAACCAAATATTTCATATTTTCGAGTTTTTGGTTCAACATGTTATATTCTAAACAAGAAGTCTAGGGCTTTGAAGTCCGATGAAGGTTTCTTGCTTGGCTATGATTCGAACTCCTACGCTTATCTTATCTTCAACAAAGCCTCTAGACTTGTTGAAGTAGCACGTGATGTAGTGTTTGATGGAACTAACGGCTCTCAAGTAGAGCAAGTTGACCAGTGTGTGCTAGATCAAGAAGAAGCTCCATGTCAAGCATTGAGAAGAATGGTGTTGGGCGATATTCAACCGCAAGCATCACCTCAAAATCCGAATGAAGAAGATGAACCACAAATGGAGAAAAATGACCAAGGGGGAGGTTCCACACAAGACCAACCTCAAGGAGATCAAGATAATCAAAACAATAATGAGGGAAACTATCCAAGGAGAGATGAAGAAGATGACGATCATGAGGATTCAAGACCACAAGTGCCACATCCAAGAGTACACCAAAGCATACAAAGAGATCACCCCATCGACAACATAATTGGTGACATTCAGAAGGGAGTGAAAACTCTATCTTGTATAGCTAATTTTTGTGAATAATATTCTTTTGTATCCTCTTTGGAACCATACAGGGCTGAAGATGCATCAAGAGATCCTGACTGGGTGATGGTGATGCAAGAAGAATTGAACAACTTCAAGAGGAATGAAGTATGGGAACTTGTTGAAAGACCCAAGTCCAACATCGTCAGCACTAAATGGGTCTTCCGCAACAAGCAAGACGAACACGGAGTGGTGACAAGGAATAATGCACGACTTGTGGCCAAAGGTTACTCACAAGTCGAAGGTTTGGATTTCGACGAGACTTTTGATCCCGTAGTTAGGCTTGAAGCAATTTGTATATTACTTGCATATGCTACTCACCATGATTTCAAGCTATATCAAATGGACGTCAAAAGCACCTGCCTCAACGGACCGATCAAGGAGGAGGTGTACGTGAAGCAACCCTCTGGTTTGAAGATCAAGAGTACCCCGACCACGTATTCAAACTGTGTAAGGCTCTCTATGGCCTCAAACAAGCTCCTAGAGCTTGGTATGAGTGCCTTAGAGATTCTCTAGTTGAAAATGGCTTCAAAGTAAAGCTGATTACACTTTGTTTACCAAGCACTTTGATGATGATCTATTCATTTGTCAAATTTATGTTGATGATATCATATTTGGTTCAACTAACAAATCTTTTTGTCAAGAATTTAGAAAATCATGATAGATAGATTCGAGATGTCCATGATGGGAGAGCTGAGATACTTTTTAGGATTCCAAGTGAAACAACTAAAGGAAGGAACGCTCATAAGACAAACAAAATACACCCAAGACATTCTCATGAAATTGGTATGGACAAAGGGACGCCCATAAAGACTCCCATGGCGACAAATGGACACTTACACCTCAATGAAGATGGACCTAACGTCGATCAAAAGGTATATCGTTCCATGATTGGCTTTCTACTTTATTTATGTGCATCTAGGTCAGATATCATGTTGAGTGTATGTTTGTGTGCAAGGTTTCAAGCCAATCCTAAGGAATGTCATTTGACAGCCATAAAAAGGATCTTGAGATATTTAATTCATACACCCAACCTAGCCCTTTGGTATTCTAAAGGTTCAAAGTTCAATATCATTGGATACTCCAATGCAGATTATGCCAGATGCAAGGTAGATAGAAAAAGCACCTCCGTTACTTGCCAATTTCTGGATAGGTCCCTAGTTTCTTGGTCCTCCAAGAAACAAAACTTCATTGCCTTGTCCACAACCGAAGTGGGGTATGTTACAGCCGGGAGTTGTTGTGCACAACTCCTTTGGATGCGACAAACTCTAAGGGACTAGGTTACAATATGAATCGTATTCCACTCCTTTGTGATAATGAGAGTGCCATTAAAATTGCACACAACCCTGTTGAGCACTCTAGAACCAAACACATTGATATCCGACATCATTTTTTGAGATACCATTCAATGAAAGGAGACATAGCCATTTCCCATGTCAAAACTAAGAAACAACTAGCCGATATCTTCACCAAAGCCACTTGATGAAAAACGCTTTTGTGAGCTTTGAAATGAACTAAATATCCTTGATGCTCAGAACGTGGCTTGAAATCTTGCTATCTATATGCCATCTTCAAAATCAAGTTCTTTTTGTTGAAAACTCATCTTTCCCCGTTTTCTCCTAAAAACTATGTTAATTATTAGATCTTGATGAATTATGGTCATAGCTTGATTGTTGTGTGTTTACTAATCATATTCATCAAGAATATTTGTGTGTCTTTGTCCCCTATTTCTTTATTAGGCACCTTCGGATATATACGAAAGGTTTTTATATTTCCCCGTCCAGGTGATCATGGACTAGTCCGTGGTTACCTCGAACTAGTCCGCACACTGCAGACTAGTCCGCAAAGTGTCCGCTTGTCTGGACTAGTCTGATATGACCACGGACTAGTCTGGTGTACCGACGCCTTAACCCCTTAGGCAGTTCGGTATGACCACGGACTAGTCCAGTGTATCGACGCCTTAACTCCTTAGGCTGGTGCAGACCCTTCTTCCTCCTTACAAGTTCCCTCAAGTTCTCTCTCCTCACTCAAGTGCTCCCAAGGCGATTTTGCCAGTTCTCCCTCAAATCCGCTCAAATATCTGTGGGAATCGATCTACATTGCAAGGAGATCGAAGACCCCAGACTAATTCGCACCAATAATTCTTCAAACTCGTCAAATCGAAGGATTTGGTAATTTTTCTCACAAATCCATAACTCTTCAATTGTCCTTGGTATTGCTCAAATAGCTTGATTCCTCTTGCCAATACATGTTTACTTGATGTTTTACATCTACTCTATTTCACTTTTGCATTGAGAAACTCCAAAATTTCATTCAGTTAGGGTTTGAACAGCCGCATACCGGACTAGTTCGTTATCTGTATGGACAAGTCCGATGCACTAGACTAGTTCGCACCTAAACTACGGTGAAGTTCGGTGTGTATTGATCAAATCTCTAGCGTATCTCAACTAAATGTAATCCCTTGTCACCAATTCTTGTCTATGACCTATATCTCTTCTTTTTCAGGATAATGTCGACCTCAAACGAGAATCTCTTTGACTTTGAGGCCGAAATGAATCAAGAGACATTGCCTCATGCTTTGGAGCCTCGTTCCAACAAAAGGCAAGAGTGTGCTGTTGAGCCTTCTCCCGCTCCACCCTCTGTGCGGAGAAAGATTCCGGCTAAGAAACCACCTTCCAAGGGCAAAGATGTAGTTGGATCCAGCTCGGCAGCTCCTCGCCAAGCTAAGGGCAAAGGGAAAGGAATTGCCCCTGGCCCGATTGGCCCCCTGAAGATGGCTCCTCCAAGACCGAGAAAAAAAAATTCTTCAGAAGAGAGATTCAATGGAAAGGGCAGCGATGTCGCTTGGAAGCTCAGGAAGGTTGATGCTTACAGCAGTGGGAAGGTAGCTGTTGATCTGAGGTTTTGGAGTGATTTTCACTCGGACTACTACAATAGCGTCTACCTCACGATGAAGACTCCAGTAGTTCACAGTCAGTGGATAGATTAGGACTACATTGAAAGGAAGAGTTGTGATGCTTTTTATGAGTTAGTGGCCACAGCAGATAGGCATGGTCTAAAGGATCCATTATCCTTTAGATACAACTGGAATGATGAAGTAATTTCTCAATTCTTTGCCACTTGCCACTTTTCTACTGCGGGTGAAGATAGAGTAACTTGGATGACTCATGGATCAATCTATTCCATCACTTATGTTGACTTTGCCAAGCCGCTACAACTTGAGGATACCGAAAACCATGAGATTGTGATTCACAATGAAGGTCATATGGAGAAGGACAAGATGTAATTCCCTTATTACACTCATCTTCCTTACTATCCTCCATCAACCAAGAACATGAAGTCGTTCTTTGTTGTCCTGAATTGAGTGCTTCGGAAGACGATTGCTCCTAAGGATAGGGATGCAGGCAGCGTCCAAGGTTACTTGAGAACCTTGATGATGGTGATAAGCAAGAGAAGAAGATTTGATGTGTTCAACTACATTTGGAATGATATGGTGAACATCTCTTGCACTCCGAACCGTTCCTGTGGCTATGCGCCATACATTATGTTCATGATTGAGAAGGTCACAGGAATTGAGTTTGTGAAGGATGTGGAGCATACTGCTTTAAGGCCTCAGAAGCTGCATCAAGCTACTCTCCCAGCAGCTCCCTCTCCTGCCTCAAGTGAGGAGAACCCAAGGAAAGCCCAAGAAGAGACAAGGCCTCCCTCTAGATCTAGGGTCCCTCCATCTCGCAAAGGGTCCGCTATCGGGATATTGAAGTATTTGGCTGCTATCTTTGGTTCTTGCCGTAAATCAGAGGTGAAGCTACACAATATGAACAAGGCGGGAAAGGAGCAAATGCGGTACATGAAGGAAAATGTCAAAGCCATTTGCAAAAAAACTGGAGATTGAGCTTGTTGGGTCTCCTGTTATTTCAGAGGACCCTGGATCTGATTTCTCGGAGCTTCCATCTCTCACCAACTCCGAGCTTGCTTACTTTAGCCTTAGGCGCACGACGAGTGGTTCCTCTCCTCCTCCTCCTTAGATTGATGAAGAAGATGAGGAAACCACCAACAGCGCGGATGGAGCCGGCGATGACAAGTTGATCCCTCCTTATCTTCCTTTTTGGTGCCTTGATGCCAAAGGAGAAGAGATTGAGGGGGAGTCCTAGGTTGTAGCTCAGGTTGAGGGAGAGAGTCCTAGAACTTTTTTATGTCTTATTGCTCTTATTTTTCTTTAAGACTCTGTCATGCATTTCGTCTTGTAAAACTTATATTATGTTCTCATTATGCTTTTGGACATGTATTATGAAGTTATGATTATTATTTGCTATGATCAATGTTTTATGCTTTAAAGTTGCTATGTGTACTTGATAATCTTCATGATTGTGACACCCGGTTCCGAAAATGAACCAAGTGAACTCATATGTGTGCCCAGGACGTTCAACACACATACACGAGTGCAATCACAAAAGGATATACAGAAAATTACCACAGAACAAGATTAATTAACCACTTTTATTATGCAATTCATAATATCCTCAAATACAAGCTCTAATGAATATTAATGATAAGTTGGAACTAATGCAGCAAAAATAAACTAAATAAGAAAACTAGGCAAAGGGATAGCGCAGCTCCATGCAACACCACAGGCAAAGCTGACAGCATACACTGTCTAAAACTCCGCATTATCGTAGTTAAAGTCCCAATCCTGATCTGCAACTATTGGTGGGGGAATTGCAAGGGTGAGTACATGTCGTACTTAGCAAGTGTGGAAAGTATGACATGTAGTTGATTCAAGTGACGAATATAATAATGGATAAGTGCTGAAAAGTACGTTAAAACATTTGGAAAGTAATATATTGTAAAAGACCTAAATTACAAAGGCAATGTTCAGATGGGAGATATTGAAATTTGGAGGGGAAAAAGAAATTTAACTAGAATCTGAAAAATTCAAACCAATTTAAACCTCAATTGAGAGAATTCAAAAATTCAAATTTAACTCATGTTCAAACTTTGCCAAGATAAAAATCCGAGTTCACCATTTAATCAAAAATATTACAAATAGCACCCCTGCAAATTTTTCATAATATTTGGAGCACTAATTGTATTTAATTCAATGGGTACATTGAATTCTAGTCAAATTCAAATTTGAATTTGAATTTCACATGAAACATATCCAAACTTGAAATCCAATTTCAGAATCAGATCCTAGATATTTGTTTGAGCATATCTACAAAGTTTCATGAATTTTGGACACAAGTTCGTGGGATATTTCTTTGTACAGAGAAGGTTTGAGTGGAGGGGGCTGTAGGACCCACTTGTCATACAGAGATGGAGCTAAGCTGAACATGTTTCACTTCTCTCCTTCTCCCATGGCGACACCACTCCATTTGCATGTGCCACCTCATCTCAACAGCCTGTCCACAGCTGCCCTTGCCATCATAAACCGAGTTGGGTGCCATTTCTTCATGGTTCTCCCTCTGGTCAGCATTTCTTCCCTGTTCTTCATCCCCCGCCCGCACAACACCACCTCGCTGTAGTTCAGGCTTGTCGGCCAAGAGAGGCAGTGTTGTGCTGTGCTCCAAGAAGAGAAAAGTAACCCAACTCGTTGCTCTATCATCTCCACCATTTGGTCTTTCGTTTTGCTCAGTGTGTTGCCCGTATTTTGAAGTCCCGCAGACCGCTGGTGAACTCCCCTGTTCTGCCGCCTCTGCTCCCTCGACGCCCCGGCGATACAGGCGTCTTCACGCTTCAATCCTTTAAGGAAAAAGGTTCGCAATCACGCCTAGTTCATGCTCGCAAAGTTTCAGCTTTTGTCATAGCTTGTAGCTCGGGTTTTCTTCAAAGAACTGACGCTTAGTTCTTTTGCCCGCCTTGGTTCTTCACCCAAATTCGGTTTACACGTGCAATAATTATTCGAATTGCTTATCAAGTAGCTTCTAAACATTCTCGCGCACACCGTAGCCAAAAACGCCCAAAAGTTATCGGCCATGCGCATAGAAATCGAAGTTCTTACGGCCGCCGGTTGAAAAGCCGTGGGTCGACGTCGCAGTTGTATATGCGGCCATTTCCACCTCGACAGGAGTTCATTTTGGTCATCCTCGTGATCCCAGAATGCTCTCCTATATATTTCCGAGTGGTTTTAGCTCTTGCCGAAGCGAATTCGTGTTGGCCGAAATCCTACTCGCCACTGCCGCCGTCGCGCGAGCTTTTCCGGCCATCCATCGCCGTCGGGAGGTTCACCATCGAGTTCCTTGCCTGATTTTGGGTGGGGGCAGTGTGAGTGAGGTGCCACCATGCCCTGGAGCTATCTGCGACGAGGGGCCGCTGTCGGGCGCCGCCCGAGCGTCGCTGGCGCAAGGTTGAAGACGACTTGCGATGGGCCCCGGTCGTCAGTCTAACCAACGCACGCCCAGATTTGGTGCGGACAAGGATTCCATTTGGCTACATCCCTGAACCATGTGGCCCAGTGTTGCCTCAACCCGATTGGCCCATTTTAAATCCTATGGGCCCAGCCTTTATTCAAATGTTTTCCAATTGAAATTTAAATTCGTGATTTAGTTCCCACTTCAAAAATCCATATCTCCTAATAGAATTGTCCAAAAATTCGCAAATTTTTTTTGTTAGAACCAGCATAAAGAATAGTTTCCAGTGGTGCACTTGGATTTGTATGAAAGTCCATATGAATATCTCCATAATTCAAATAAAAAAGGCTTATAGAATTAATTCCTATAGTTTTGCTTTTTGGAAAAATACCAAAATTTTCTGGAGCCTTCATTTGAATATCCTTGAACTCCAGTAAATATTTCAGGATCATTAGACTTCATTTACATGGTCTGATGATCTGTGTATTCTCTATGCACATAAAAATAGACAAATTCATTTAGAATTTGTACAGAAACTTGTGCAAGCTTCTAAATTGAATATCTCTCAGTATAAAGCTTCAAAATTTGTCAAACTAATTTTTTTGGTTTGCACTTTATCTACACTAACAAGAACTACAACCCAATATTCATGAAAACCCCTAGTTTTTCCTGTAGAGCCCTTCAGAGCAAAATCATGTATGATTTTTATCTGATGATTCCCTTCATAGAAAAACCTGAAATTTTGCCAAAATATTCTTTAGTAAGTTTCTGAACTCCTGTAAAAAAATTTCATCTTCATTGGACTTTATTAGCCTGGTTCAATCTGAAGATTTTCCTAACTGATCACATAATACCCAAAAACAACAGAAACAATTCACTAAAATATCTCTACTTGTAAATTCAATATCTAACAATATAATGCTTAGAAAATTATGAAAAAAAATTCTTGGAACCAATGAGACACCCTATGTATGATACAACCACTGGTAGCCATGATACACATCCAGAATTACAACCAAAATTCAGATAACATTAAACACTTAAGAAATTTTGTAGGCCAATATAT
Source organism: Tuctoria greenei (assembly GCA_036927565.1). Taxonomy (NCBI): domain Eukaryota; kingdom Viridiplantae; phylum Streptophyta; class Magnoliopsida; order Poales; family Poaceae; genus Tuctoria; species Tuctoria greenei. Next base: position 154,421,788 of record JAYESD010000001.1, read on the forward strand.
TCATTTGCTGTATCTAAAACTTACCTGGTTATTCATTCATGACCATGTGAACTCACTGTAATTTTCTCAGGCTCAGACCATCTGTTGAACCTGTATAAATTGAGATCACATCCCTATGTACAAAACAATATCTATTTCACCTCATATGTCCATTGCCTAAATTCATCTTGTTTCTTTTTTGTTGCTGTCCAGTCTAGCAACAGAACTTCAAGTACTAACTAATATAAATCCTTCTTGAGTTATAATCAACTTCAATTTTCATAATAATTAATTGCAATCTCTTAATTGCATATCATTTCGATAGTGTTCGCGATGAAGGTGGCCAACAAGAAGCACAATCTGGAGGAGTGGAATTCTCTATTGGATCTGCTGTGGCGTGAATTCTCATCGAAGAATACTAACTGATCATCGTTGACTTTTATCGCAACCAAAAGGCAAGCCCCGGTTTGCATTAAAGTGCCTTTTAAAGTTTTGCTTTATACACACTGTATTGATTAGACTTGATATGTGCATTAGGTCTATGTTGATTGAAAACTCCACATGCATGACCAAATAATCCTTGGAGTGGAAGGGTAGTATAAGACTCCTTCGAGTTATATTTCTATGCTTAATGTTTAGTTAGAAGATCGGTAGAAGTCGAGTATGTTGGATACAACTTGCGAGATTGGTCACATTTTATTGATCACAAGTCAAGTAGTGGAATTCTACTTGTGAGAGAAGTCGAGTGAGGGAAACCTACTCGCGAGTTGTTACCATAACATTAAATATTTAATATGAGACGTGGACAGGGATTTGTGTAGGTTGGTTTGCCCACATCGTGCCTGGGTCGATAATGGCGAGGCAGGTGTTGGGGAGATGGATTGGTAGCCCCGTCTGTGTCAGTTAAGGCCTGTCTCATGCTTGGCCCTGTTGGACAAGTTTGAACTGTATCGGGTGCATACTGGCTATATGGAACCCAAGAAATCGATGTACCTTCAGGATCCTATGTTGGAACCTTTTAAATCGGCTTAACCTGTCGGTTGTTAGTACAGTGGGAGGTAACTCACTCATTAACATCTCACAGCGGAGGTGCACCTTGAGGGGAGCTCACTGTTCGGGTCAATCGAACTGTTTCGATGTGGTTGAATTTGGGGAAGGTGGCTGCGTGCGACATCAGTGGAGTGTGCCGATGCAACTCCGAGTATGGGCGTACGTGTCGTGCAGTCCAGGTGTTTTTGATACGAATCACCGTCGCTCGCGGTTATGGATTGAGCATACTTGGACACTGAGTCTTGACGTAGTAAGAAAGAGAAATGGAAACATGATGAATATGTTGCTATAAATAATTCTTTGTATTGAAACCTTGGCTGCTATAGAGATAGCATAATTAAATTTACAAATTTCCAAAACATTTCACTTGAATAAAGCTTATGTAACCTTGAGCAAGTATCATCGTGGACGAAGCGTTTCTTGTTTGATTGTGGAATTCACAATGATGCTATGCCCATGGATCACATATGCTACATTAAAACTGACCACTAAGGATTTACTTTCGGCGAGTCCATTCCTGCAAATTCAGCTTTCCAGTCTTTAAAGTTTCCAGCATGTAGAGTTCCATGCTTTAGATGAGACGGTTAAGTCTTGTTAAGCCTTGTGCTCACGGTTGCTATATTGTGGTTTTTGCAGGTATTATTAGCTTATGCTTATGTTATGGTTGTCCGTGAGACCTCGAGCTTGCCAAGATGTATCTCTCACAGAAACCTTGCCGCTGCTCTCTGTTACGTGTTGCTAGTGAGAAGCGTCCGTGGGCATGGGCGACTTCTCTTGTGCATAGCTAGTTGAGAGTATGAGTATGTATTTTCCGCTGCGCTGTATATTATGTTGTAAAAGAGGATCATCTTGTGAAATAAAATATTTGTGTTGGTTATTTTGTAAGGTTTTTCTTGTGTGTTGTTGGGTGCCGCATCGTACGGCACCACCCAATGTGATTCCTGGAATGTGCGGACTCCAGTCCTCACAGCTTGGTATCAGAGCCGTGTTGGGAATAGCACGCTTGAAAAGCACCTATTTTTGAAAACTATGAAGTAGTCGAGTGAGGATTAGTTATTATGCCCACATAAGGTCTATTATAGTATTAGTTACTTAAGGTGGCAAGGCTAACATATGTGTTATTATATTCTGTAACGACGCTCCGACGTCAGGTAAGAGGTAAGGTACGCCACCGTGAGCGGATCAATTGCGGTAAGCTCACCATGCAAGAGGTAGCATGTGGTTATTTCCGTGGCTTGGCACGGAAATGTCAATATGAGTCTTTGAAACTTTCCATGTTTCTGAGAACATATGACACGCGGTACCCCAGCGTGCTTCAAAGTTAGTTGGAGCCCCCGTCAGGTGGGACATAACCCGATGCACCCCCTACTGGTGCAGCATTATGCAAAGACGTGGGACCCCGTCGGGTGGTAGAAAACCCGATCATGTACCTCGAGACGTGGCTTAACTCGAGGCGGCCCGTATGGAATGATATGGGACGAATGTTTTTACTTCCATATATGTTTTTGTGAATTGATCGCCCGTGCGGGCTGTACTGTACGGTACCATATGATTGATCAATAGTTTGTATGTAGTGACAGGTACACTAACCGCATTATTCGTAGGTCGAGTATAAAACGTTTGCGAGTGAACGTCATTACTGCCACCGTTGAGACGTATGCTGGAATACCAGCTTAAGATTTTTATTCGGTGAGGACGTAGTACCGGCATTGCATTCGGGTTACATCGGCACATCGACGGTTAAAATCCGTGCCAAAGGTGTAGCTCACCACAAAAGTGTCAAGTTAATATCCAAAGCAGATTCCTATCTTTAAATGATAAAAATGAAATTTGAACCAAAACTGTCAACCTCAGTTCTTCCCTGTATTATTCTGGCAGAAACTTAGCTCCAGTTTGAAAAATCATATCTCCTGATAGAATTATCCCATGAAGGTGTTTCATATATGGTTGGAAATGTATGCGAGTCTTCTAAATAGTTTCTGTTCATGACCAGAACAGAATCCTCCTGGATCATAGCTAAAATTTGGAAATTTCAAAAACTGTCAAAACTGGACAGAAACTGGAACTGTTTCTGTACTTCTCACCACTTTGATCATAACTCTTAGTAGAAACATCGACTGGGGGCATATGATATATTTATGGAAACTAAATGAGATATGTGAAAATGTTGTTGTTTACTATTTTGGAAAATTTGGATATTTTGTCTATGAAAAAATGTGGATAAAACAGCCATATACAAAGGAGGTGCTGTCAAATTTCTCAGAAAATCTGGGAACATTGTCAACTTTGGAAATTCATATCTCATTAACAAGAACTGATATTGAAGCAAATAAATACATTTTGAAAATTACAGGAAGTGAAATACAATTTGGTTGTTCACCTCAAAGCACGATTATGCTTCTAAATGGATGAAATTCTCAAATTTCTCCAGACTGGTCATTTCTGGCAGAACAGTTCATCATTGAAGCATAAGTTTGAAAATTTGTGCGAACATGAATATTGTTATGCTTTCACAAAGTTCTTGACATGTTCATGTTCTCCTTAGCTTCACTTATTGCCGAGATCAAACTTTGACTCATCCCAAATTCATTTGTGCAGTATGGTTTGTACTCGCTCATCGAGTAAGGTCGGAAGTTCTCGTCAAGACGGTGATGATTCGGATCCACCACAGGCACCACCGTCAACAGTATTGGTGGATGTCATGTCAAAAATGTTCGAGTCTCACCAAGAGAACACTAAGTTACTTCAAGCTTTGGAGCAGCAGGACCTAATTCATCAAAGGCAGCAAGTTATTCCACCTCGAAACAGTTATTTGGATTTCTTGGCAACACAACCGCCAATCTTCACGGAAGCAACTGAACCATTAGAATCAGATCATTGGCTTCGTGTAATGGAATCCAAATTTGGTGTGTTTCCCTCTGACGATTATCAGAAGACATTGTTTTCTGCTCAACAACTCCATGGAGCTGCCAGAGCTTGGTGGGCAGAATATAGTGCGACTCGCCCTGAAGGTCATCGGATAGCATGGATTGAGTTCCATGAGGTTTTCCGTGCTCTTCATATTCCGACAGGGGTTATAAAGACCAAGTATGAGGAATTCATTGAACTCAAGCAAGGAGACATGAGTGTCCATGAGTATTTTAAGGAGTTCAACCGTTTGGCACAATATGCGCCCGACTATGTGAATACAGAAAGGTTAAGATGTGATCACTTCTTCAGAGGGCTGAGGGTCAAACTTCGAGCTAGGTTGGCGTTGTTCAATCACGGCAAGTACAACAAATTAGTCAATGCAGCTATCCTACAAGAAAAGGCAGATCTTTGTCTCCAAACTGAGAAGAGAAAGTGGAGTATTCCGCAAGACAACACTAGTGTGGTTGCTCAGAAATATTGGTTGGTATATCGTTCGCTATCCGGTCAAGAATGGCTGTCGTCTGTCCGACCATCATATCAAAGTTGCCCGCTGCTTGCATCAAGTTTTAAATCACCCCTGCAGAAGCATCACATAAGTTCTTATCCATCCAGAGATACCCAGTTCTCATCCAAAAGTCAGCGCTGAACCGACTAAATATCCGTGCTTCACTTGTGGACTTATGGGTCACTTTACTAAATATTGTCCAGAGAGAAATCAAAGCTGCAGCCAGTCATCATTTCAACATTCAAGTCAGTTTCCCAATCAGCAGCAAAAGAAATCAAAGCTTGGCAGTTTCCACTATACTACCATTGAGGGTGTACCAGAAGGAGGACCCGTGTTAGCGGGAATGTTCACTCTCAACCATATACCTATATTGATTCTCTTTGATTCCGGTGCTACACATAATTTCATAAGTCAACCCTTTGTGTTCAAGCACCAGCTTCCAACCACTACCACAAAACATCGCTATCTTATATCTTCACCCGGAGGTAATATTACCGCAAGTGATGTTATCTCCCGAGCACCCTTATGTCTGGGTGGTAGAATATATCCCACTACTCTTATCATCCTTGAAGGTAAAAATATTGATGTAATCTTGGGAATGTCATGGTTAAGCAACCACGAAGTTGTTCTAAACATTAGTCCTCGCACCGTTGAGCTCACCTCTTCAACTCACGGCCACCACACCTTAATTCTTGAGAACACGGTTCAAGAAAGTGCAGTGGTGTATCATTTGGAAACAAGTAAGTTGGAAGACATTCCAGTGGTCCGTGATTTCTTGGATGTATTCCCTGATGATATGCCGGGTATGCCGCCCGATCGAGATGTTGAATTCAAGATTGAATTAATACCGGGAACTACACCTATCTCTCGAAGACCATATAGAATGGCACCTAAGGAGTTAGCTGAATTAAAGGAGCAGCTGAATGACTTATTGAGTAAAGGTTTCATTCGTCCGAGCTCATCACCTTGGGGATGCTCGGCTCTCTTTGTCAAGAAGAAGGACAAGACATTGAGGCTATGTGTGGATTATCGTCCTCTTAATGCCATGACTATCAAGAACAAGTATCCACTACCACGTATTGATTTGCTCTTCGATCAATTAGTGGGTGCTAAGGTATTCTCTAAAATGGATCTTCGGTCTAGTTATCATCAAATTAAGATACGACTAGAGGATATACCTAAGACGGCATTCTCAACTAGATATGGACTTTATGAGTATTTGGTTATGTCTTTTGGTCTCACAAATTCCCCAACACATTTCATGTATTTGATGAATTCAGTATTCATGCCACAGTTAGACAAGTTCGTCATGGTGTTCATCGATGATATTTTGGTCTACTCCAAGTCAGAAGAGGAACATACTGAACATCTCAAGATCGTGCTTCAACGACTGCGTGATCACAAGCTATATGCCAAATTCAGTAAATGTGAATTCTGGATTAATCAAGTTCCATCCCTTGGTCATATTATTTCAGTGGAAGGCATAACTGTGGATCCGAGTAAAGTGGTACAAGTGCTGAAATGGCAATCTCCCACCTCCGTACATGAAGTCCGTAGTTTCTTGGGTTTAGCAGGCTATTATCAGAGATTTGTTCCAAGTTTCTCTAAAATTGCAAAGCCTATGACAAACTTATTAAAGAAGGAAAGGAAGTATGTATGGAGTGAATCATGTGAGGAAGCCTTCAAAACTCTAGTGAAGCATCTCACAACAGCCCCGATCTTGGCTCAACCCGATACGACGAAATCGTTTGATGTTTATTGTGATGCATCCGGCATCGGATTGGGTTGCGTACTTATGCAAGATGGAAGAGTAATTGCATATGGATCAAGACAACTCCAAAATCATGAACACAACTATCCAACACATGATTTAGAGTTGGCGGCAGTAGTTCTTGCACTAAAGATGTGGAGACACTATTTAATGGGAAATCTAGTGCACCTCTACACGAATCATAAAAGTTTGAAGTACATATTCACTCAGAAGGAATTAAATATGAGACAATGGAGATGGTTAGAGTTAATCAAAGACTATGAACTTGAGATTCATTATCATCCCGGCAAGGCCAATGTGGTTGCCGATGCACTTAGTCGAAAGTCTCACGTTCATAATTTGACCATCGGTCCTATGGAAGAAGATGAACCAAGTGTACATGTGTTTCCTTATGGATCTTTGTATAACCTTGCTCTCATACCTACAATCAGAGAGGAGATTGTAAAGGCTCATAAGAAAGACAAGGGAATGTATCACATTCGGAGGAAACTTAAAAGTGGAGAAATGAAATGTTTCTGGGAAGACGAACAAGGAACCTTATGGTTCAAAAATTGAATAGTGGTACCCCGGGACATGGACCTGCGGAAGAAGATTTTGGATTAGGCTAACTTGTCCAAATATTCGATCCACCCTGGCAGCAATAAAATGTACCAAGATCTCCATACTAAATTTTGGTGGACACGTATGAAGAGAGAAATAGCAAAGTATGTGTCCGAATGTGACACATGTCGGAGAGTGAAAGCTGACCACATGAGGAAAAGCGGACTGCTACATCCATTGAAAATACTGGCATGGAAATGGGAGGATCTGAGTATGGATTTCATTGTCGGATTGCCTCTCACCTTTCACAAGCACGATTCCATTTGGGTGATTGTTGACCGGTTAACAAGTCAGCACGTTTTATTCCAATGCATACGGCTTACAATGCGAAGAAATATGCGGAGTTATACGTAGAAAGAATTATGTGCTTACATGGAGTTCCCCGCACCATTGTATCGGATAGAGGATCGTTGTTTCTTGCTCGTTTCTGGGAGCAACTACATGCATCATTGGGGATGAAGTTAATTCGTAGTTCCACATATCACCCTCAGACTGATGGACAAACCAAGAGGGTAAATCAGATACTCGAGGATATGTTGAGAGCATGTGCCATACACCACAATAAAAATTGGGATGACCATTTGCCGTTGGCGGAATTCTCGTACAAAAACGGATATCAATCTAGTATCAAAATGGCACCCTATGAGGCTCTCTACGGCAGGAAGTGCCGCACACCACTCAACTGGTGCGGATCTGGGGAACGAGTGGTATATGGAATTGATTTAGTAAATGATGCTGAAGAGCAAGTAAAAGTTATTCAAGCTAATCTCAAAGCCGCCCAGTCTCGACAAAAGAGTTATGCAGATAAAAGGTGTCATCCTTTAAGCTTCAGCATCGGAGACCATGTGTATCTTCGTGTCTCTCCGATGAAAGGAATTCATCGGTTTGGAGTAAAAGGAAAGTTGGCTCCGCGATTTATCGATCCATTTGCTATCACTGAAAGATGTGGTCCTGTTGCGTACATATTGGAGTTACCAATAACTGTAGCTGGTGTTCATGACATTTTCCACATATCCCAATAACGGAAATGTCTCAAACCATCTACCGACATCCGTATTGAAGAATTGGAAGAATTGAAACCAGATCTCACCTACGTCGAGCATCCAATCCAAATTATCGATGAAAAGTCTCGTGTCAGAAGGAATCAGACGATGTGGTTTTATAAAGTTCTATGGAGTAACCACGCCATCGAGGAAGCAACATGGGAGAGTGAAGATTATCTCCGCACAAAGTATTCGTACATGTTATCGTCATATCTCCGATAAACTTTTACCTCCGTCTCTTTTATTTGTAATCTCAGGATGGGATTCTTTAGGGGGGGGGGATGTAAAAGCCCTAATTACAAAGGCAAAGTTAAGATGGGAGATATTGAAATTTGGAGGGGAAAAAGAAATTTAACTAGAATCTAAAAAATTCAAACCAATTTAAACCTCAATTGAGAGAATCCAAAAATTCAAATTTAACTCATGTTCAATCTTTGCCAAGATAAAAATCTGAGTTCACCATTTAATTGCAAATATTCCAAATAGCACCCCTGCAAATTTTCATAATATTTGGAGCACTAATTTTATTTAATTCAATAGGTACATTGAATTCTAGTCAAATTCAAATTTGAATTTGAATTTCACATGAAACATATCCAAAATTGAAATCCAATTTCAGAATCAGATCCTAGATATTTTTTTGATCATATATACAAAGTTTCATGAATTTTGGACACAAGTTGGTGGGATTTTTCTTTGTACAGAGAAGGTTTGAGTGGAGGGGGCTGTGGGACCCACTTGTCATACAGAGATGGAGCTAAGTTGAACGTGTTTCACTTCTCTGCTTCTCCCATGGCGATACCACTCCATTTGCATGTGACACCTCCTCTCAACAGCCTGTCCACAGCTTCCCTTGCTTTTATAAACCGAGCTGGGTGCCATTTCTTCACGCTTTTCCCTCTGGTCGGCATTTCTTCCCTGTTCTTCGTCTGCCCGCCCGGACAGCACCACCTCACCGTAGTTCAGGCTTGTCGGCCAAGAGAAGCAGTGTTGCAACATGCTCAAAGAAGAGAAAAGTAACCCAACTCGTTGCTCTATCATCTCCACCATTTGGTCTATCGTTTTGCTCAGTGTGTTGCCGTATTTTGAAGTTCCGCGGACCGTCGATGAACTCCCCTGTTCTGCCGCCTCTGCTCCCTCGATGCCCCGGCGATACAAGCGTCTTCGCGCTTCGATCCTTTAAGGAAAAAGGCTCACAATCACGCCTAGTTCATGCTCGCAAAGTTTCAGCTTTTGTCATAGCTTGTAGCTCGGGTTTTCTTCAAAGAACCGACGCTTAGTTCTTTTGCCCGCCTTGGTTCTTCATCCAAATTCGGTTTACACGTGCAATAATTATTCGAATTTCTTAGCAAGTAGCTTCTAAACATTCTTGCGCACACCCTAGCCAAAAACGCCCAAATGTTATCGACCATGCGCATAGAAATCGAAGTTCTTAAGGCCGCCGGTTGAAAAGCCGTGTGTCGACGTCGAACTTGTATATGCAGCCATTTCCACCTCGATAGGAGTTCATTTTGGTTATCCTTGTGATCCCAGGATGCTCTACGATCAATATCCGAGTGGTTTTAGCCCTCGCCGAAGTGAATTCGTGTTGGCCGAAACCCTACTCGCCACCGCCGCCGTCGCGCAAGCATTACCGGCCATCCATCACCGTCGGGAGGATCACCATCGAGTTCCTCACCTGATTTTGGGTGGGGCGGTGAGAGTGAGGTGCCGCCATGCCCTGGAGTGATCAGCAACGAGGGGCCGCAGTCGGGCGCCGCCCGAGCGCCGCCGGCGCAAGGTTGAAGACGACTCGGGGTGGGCCCCGAACGTCAGTCTAACAAACGCGCGCCCGAATCTGGTGCGGACAAGATTTCCATGTGGCTACATCCCTGAACCCTGTGGTCCGGTGTTGCTTCAACCCAATTGGCCCATTTTAAATCCAGTGGGTCCAGCCTTTATTCACATGTTTTCCAATTGAAATTTAAATTCCAGATTTAGTTCCCACTTCAAAAATCCATATCTCCTAACAGAATTGTCCAAAAATTCCGAAATAAATTTTGTTAGAACCAGCATGAAGAATATTTTCCAGTGGTGCACTTGGATTTGTATGAAAGTCCATATGAATATCTCCATAATTCAAATAAACAAAAGGCTTATAGAATTAATTCCTATAGTTCTGCTTTTTGGAAAAATACCAAAATTTTCCAGAGCCTTCATTTGAATATCCTTGAACTCCAATAAATATTTCAGGATCATTAGACTTCATTTACATGGTCTGATGATCTGTGTATTCTCTATGCACATAAAAATAGACAAATTCATTTAGAATTTGTAAAGAAACTTGTGCAAGCTTCTAAATTGAATATATCTCAGTATAAAGATTCAAATTTGTCAAACTAACTTTGTTGGTTTGCTCTTTATCTACACTAACAAGAACTACAACCCAATATTCATGAAAACCCCTAGTTTTTCCTGTAGAGCCTTTCAAAGAAAAATCATGTTTGATTTTTATCTGATGATTCCCTTCATAGAAAAACCTGAAATTTTGCCAAAATGTTCTTTAGTAAGTTTCTGAATTCCTGTAAAAAATTTCAGCTTCATTGGACTTTATTAGCCTGGTTCAATCTGAAGATTTTCCTAACTGATCACATAATGCCCAAAAACAACAGAAACAATTCACTAAAATATCCCCACTTGTAAATTCAATATCTCACAATATAATACTTAGACAATTATGAAAAAAAAAATTCTTGGAACCAGTGAGACCCCCTATGTATGAGACAACCACTGGTAGCCATGATACACATCCAGAATTACAACCAAAATTCAGATAAGGCTAAACACTTAAGAAATTTTGTAGGCCAATATATTCATTTGCTGTATCTGAAACTTATCTTGTTATTCCTTCATGACCATATGAACACACTGTAATTTTCTCAGGCTCATACCATCTGTTGAACCTGTATAAATAGAGATCACATTCATATGTACAAAACAATATCTATTTCACCTCATATGTCCATTGCCTAAATTCATCTTGTTTCTTTTCTGTTGCTGTCCAGTCTAGCAATAGAACTTCAAGTCCTAACTAATATAAATCCTTCTTGAGTTATAATCAACTTCAATTTTCATAATAATTAATTGCAATGTCTTAATTGCATATCATTTCGACAATGTTCGCGACGAAGGTGGCCAACAAGAAGCACAACCTGGAGGAGTGGAATCCTCTATTGGATCTGTTGTGGCGTGAATTCTCATCGAAGAATACTAACTGATCGTCGCTGACTTTTATCACAACCGAAAGGCAAGCCCCGGTTTGCATTTAAGTTCCTTTTAAAGTTTTGCTTTATACACACTGTACTGAATAGACTTGATATATGCATTAGGTCTATGTTGATTGAATACTCCACATGCATGACCAAATAATCCTTGGAGTGGATGGGTAGTATAAGACTCCCTCGAGTTATATTGCTATGTTTAATATTTAGTTAGAAGATCGGTAGAAGTCGAGTATGTTGGATACTACTTGTGAGATTGGTCACATTTTATTGATCACAAGTCAAGTAGTGGAATTCTACTTGTGAGAAAAGTCGAGTGAGGGAAACCTACTCGCGAGTTGTTACCATAATATTAACTCTTTAATATGAGACATGGACGGGGATTTGTGTAGGTTGGTTTGCCCACATTGTGCCTGGATCGGTAATGGCGAGGCAGGTGTTGGGGAGATGGATTGGTAGCCCCGTCTGTGTCGGTTAAGGCCCATCTCGTGCTTGGCCCTGTTGGACAAGTCTGAACTGTACCGGGTGCATACTGGCTATATGAAACCCAGGAAACCGATGTACCTTGAGGATCCTATGTTGGAACCTTTTCAATCGGCTTAAGCTGTCGGCTGTTAGTACAGTGGGAGGTAACTCACTCATCAACATCTCACAGCGGAGGTGCACCTTGAGGGGAGCTCACTGTTCGGGTCGATCGAACTATTTTGATGTGGTTGAATTTGGGGAAAGGTGGCTGCGTGCGACATCAGTGGAGTGTGCCGATGCAACTCCGAGTATGGGCGTACGTGTCGTGCAGTCTGGGTGTTTTTTATTTGAATCATCGTCGCTCGCGGTTATGAATTGAGCATACTTGGACACTGAGTCTTGACGTAGTAAGAAAGAGAAATGGAAACATGATGAATATGTTGCTATAAATAATTCTTTGTATTGATACCTTGGCTGCTAAAGAGATAGTATAATTAAATTTACAAATTTCCAAAACATTTAACTTGAATAAAGCTTATGTAACCTTGAGCAAGTATCATCGTGGACAAAGCGTTTCTTGTTTGATTGTGGAACTCACAATGATGCTATGCCCATGGATCGCATATGCTACATTAAAACTGACCACTAAGGATTTACTTTCGGCGAGTCCATTCCTGCAAATTCAGCTTTCCAGTCTTTAAAGTTTCCAGCATGTAGAGTTCCATGCTTTAGGTGAGACAGTTAAGTCTTGTTGAGCATTGTGCTCACGATTGCTATATTGTGGTTTTTGCAGGTATTATTAGCTTATGCTTATGTTATGGTTGTCTGTGAGACCTCGAGCTTCCCAAGATGTATCTCTCACGGAAACCTTGCCGCTGCTCTCTGTTTCGTGTTGCTAGTGAGAGGCGTCCGTGGGCATGAGCGACTTCTCTTGTGCATAGCTAGTTGAGAGTATGAGTATGTATTTTCCGCTGCGCTTTATATTATGTTGTAAAAGAGGATCATCTTGTGAAATAAAATATTTGTGTTGGTTATTTTGTAAGGTTTTTCTTGTGTGCTGTTGGGTGCAGCATCGCATGGCACCACCCATTGCGATTCCTGGAATGTGCGGACTCCGGTCCCCTCACATATTATATATATTTGAATTAATCCCATCATAACCAAGTAGTTATTATAATACCAGTCCATATTTCATTACCATCATCCATATTCCAGATTTCACATTACCAATGACCATAATCAATACCAAAATTTAATTCATTACCATTTATAACCATATTATTAACCATAACCATTACCAACCATAACCAACCAACCATCCATCCCAAATCCCAAGTTTTCCTCTAATCATGTAGGTCATCCAGGCACTCATAACCGGGAGCACGACTATCATGATAGTTTTATTAGACTCTGCAGAGTTTGTACCACTTTACCCACGTGTTTGTGATTTCATCACCCGTAGGCGACTGAAGAACCTCCCTTACGCCAATTACACTCCCTTTGGTGTATGGACAACGGATCACAAAATAGCCTTTACAAAGGGATTATTCTATTTAGACCCAACTAAAGTTTCACCGTTGGTGATGACTCCAACTGAGCACATCTTCAACCAAGGGCCCCCTCTTGAGCCATTCGGATCCTTGGGTAGTCCCACCAATCATCAACAAACCCAATCCAACTACCCCTTCCCCGTGCATTCTTAATGGTCCAAATAGCACTGGCAAAGCCCTAATTAATCAGTTACGCCGCACTCATACTTGGCCTCTTGGTGGCACTGTAGTCCTGGCTTATTCTCGCATGAATCGGTCCTTAGATCGAAAGCAAGCAAACCACCATAACATCCAACCCAACCACATAACAGCTTGCTTAGATCACCCATTACCACATCATATTAACCAGTTCATGTTAATCATAATTCTCATCAATGCATAATTAAATGTGTAGTGTTGTTTTCCTATCCCAATTAATTAAGCAAAGCAAAAAGGGTAAAAAGCCCTTCCCGACTCTCTACCATATTTTCCAGGTGACAAGGGTGGTCAACAAATCTAGTAAACTTCCTATCATAGGATTTCCCATCAAAATTGACACAAGCATGCAGTTTTGCAAACAAAACATTTACTTTAAAATAGGATCAATATGCTTCAAGGACACTTGCCTTGCTTTTGGGATTGGTTTGGGTCAAAGCCTTCAAACTCTTGGTGTTGGAGATCATTCGCAGCACTCTCTAGCGCCAATCTGTCTAATCCGCACAATAAACATACAAGACAACACAATCAAAAAGTGCACAATTATTACTCAAGATGACATGACATGCATGGTTAATGCAAATGCAAGGTGGAACATGTTAATGAGTTGCTTTTAATGATCACTAACTACTTCTAATAGCTTTTAACAAGTTTATACAGGTTTGGAGTTCATTTGATCAAATTTTAGAATTAATTTGATACAACTTAACCAGGAATATCGGACTAGTCCGCTAGGGACCAGATAAGTCCGCACTGCGCGAGAACAGCAGATTAGGTTTTTCTTGATTGGGTCAATTTGGAGATTTGGGGTTGAATTCATAGATGGAAAAGGAAGTAGAAGGTATACCAATTGTTTGGAACTCCAATGAATCAAGGATCTTGGAGGCAACACTTGGATCTTGATGATCTAGGGTTGATGAAGAACTTGATGGTGGATTGTTGATGAAGAACGCAAAGTTGATGGAGATCTTGATCCTCTTTCGTTTCCCCCTCTTCTTCTCCTTGCTCTAGATCTCCTTCTCCCTCCTTGGTGGCGGCTATCCACGAGCTAGGGTTTGGGTGAGGTGGAAAGTGGAAATAGATGTCAAGCCAAGGGGTAGGCTTGTTTATATAGAGGTGAAGGCTAGGGTTAGATGGATTTCGAGTTTGGGGCGAGTAGAGGCTAGTTTAGAGTCCCACATGGGCTCTAAAAGAGTTAGGCATGCGTCCATAGGCCCACTTAACGTAAAACCCAAGAAACAAGTCGTGAAACAAAAGATCAACTCGGAATCGCGATTTATCGGACAAGTCCGAAAAGGACCGGGCTGATCTGAAGTTGGACAAAGAGAAATCGGACAAGTCCGGACTGGACATCGGACTAGTCCGAACTTATCCAGAGGGGAAAAACAGACAAGTCTGGTCTAAAATCGGACAAGTCCGACTTTAGTCAAAGGGAAAAACGGACAAGTCCGCTGGAACATCGGACTAGTCCGGACAAGTCCTGAGACTTAGAGAATTTTTCAAAGATTTGGAACACCAGACTAGTCTGCATTGGGCCGGACAAGTCCGAAAATGTACAGAGGAAAAAACAGACTAGTCCGCAACAAAATGGATAAGTTCGTTTGAAGTCAGGGAGAAATCATACTAGTCCGCACTTCCCAGAATTCTTAAGTGTTGTTTTGTTTCTAATTGATTTTAAACTTGTTACTTTTTATGTTGCTCAATATTAAACATATTTGATGATGGATGCAGGGCTGATGCATGAAAATGAGGGTGATAAAAACCTACCCCCCTTAAAATGAATCACGCCCTCGAGATTCAATGCGGAAGAGAAAAGATAGGGAAATTACTTCTTGAGATCATCTTCTAGCTCCATGTTGCTTCTGATTCTGTGTGATGCTTCCATTGAACTTTGCACCATTGAATCACCTTGTTCCTTGTGACTCTCTCCTTGGTTTCCAAGACTTTGATCTGTTGCTCGGCATAAGTCAAATCTTCCTCTAGTTCCAGTTCTTCCATTGGCACTTGTTCTTCTGGTACTCTCAAGCACTTCTTGAGTTGGGAAACATGAAACACATCATGAACATCTGAAAGATGAGCTGGCATCTCCAACTTATACGCTACCTCCCCTCTTTTATCCAAAATCTTGAACGCCCCAATGTAGTGAGGTGCTAGCTTGCCTCTTATGTTAAACTCTTATGACCTCTCATCAGTGACACCTTGAGGTAAACAAGGTCCTCTATTTCAAAGGCTAATTTCCTTCTCCTATTGTCCGCATAGGCTTTTTGCCTTGATTGAGCAGCCCTTAAGTTCTCCCGAATAATTTGAACTTCTTTCTTAGCTTATTGCAACACATCGGGTCCAAATACTTGAGTTTCTCCTGTCTCATTCCAGGACAAGAGTGTCCTACACTTCCTTCCATATAGTGCTTCATAAGGTGACATCTTTAAGCTTGCTTGATAACTATTGTTGTATGACAATTCTGCATATGGCAAGCTTTTGTCCCAATTTTTCCCATGCTTCAAAGCACAAGCTCTCAACATATCTTCTAAAATCTGATTGGTCCTCTCAGTTTGTCCATCCGTTTGAGGGTGATATGCTGAACTGAAATTCAACCTTGTTCCCAATGCTTCATGCAATATTTGCGAAAATCAGGAGGTAAATTGAGAACCTCTATCCGATACTATCTTCTTTGGAACCCCATGTTGGCACACAATGTGCTCCATATATAGTTCCGCTAGCTTCGCGATAGTATAGGTGGTCTTGACAGGAACAAAATGAGCTGATTTGGTCAATCGATCCACAATTACCCAGATTGAGTCATATTCGGACTGGGTACATGGCAATCCAACTATAAAGTCCATACTGATCTCTTCCCACTTCCATTCTGGGATCTTCAATGGATGCAATAATCCGGGTGGCCTTTGGTGTTCCACCTTGACTCGTTGGCACACATCACACAATGCTACATATTCAGCTATGTCCTTCTTCATGCTAGCCCACCAATAACATGTCTTCAAGTCTTTTTACATCTTGGTACAACCGGGGTGAATCGAGTATGGCGAGTCATGTGCCTCTTTTAATATTGTGTCTCGAATATGCTTCACATTAGGCACGACAATTCTCTTATCAAGCCATAGAGTACCATGTTCGTCCTCATCAAATCTGAATTCTCTCCCCTCCTGGGTCCTTTCCTTGATCTCCTGAATTTCCTCATCATTTGTTTGACCCTCTCGAATTTCTTGCTCCAAAGTTAGATTTAACTCCATCATCCCCATCTCATCCACAAATCCGAGATTCAACCCGTCGAAGTGTTTGATACGACACTTCCCCTGGACCCACTGAGAAGCAGCCTGCAGAGGTTCTTTTATGGTTAGAGAACACATAGATCAAGATCAAGATGATGACACCAGAGATTTATGTGGTTTGGGCCGCCTGAGCGTAACACCCTACTCCACGGGGTTTGTGTTGTTATATTGTGAGCTAGTCAGCTGGGATCAGGTTCAATCCGATCGCCCCCGATGTCCGTGAGGTACAACCCTTTTATAGTTCTAAGGACTGACTGTTACAAAGCTTGTCTGGCCCGACATGTGGCCCTGGCGTATTTAATGACCTAATACACTGTCTAAAGAGTATTAAGTATAATTAGTTGTGTGATAACGTGCCTTAATGGCCGCGTTATCTCTATTAACAATTAACTGATCGTGTGTCATTAATACGGCATTAATGACATGTTATCAGGCCTTGTAATTGCTGCTTTAACCGTCCTTGAATGTTTGTCATGGACGTGATATGCTTGTATTTCTGTTGGCGATGAAGGTCCGGAGGCTCCACACGTGGCGGATCCAGAGCTTTCCCTTGCGGGAGGGTAGGTCTAGGGTCGCTGTATACGTGTCGGCACCGGAGCTCCTATCTGACAGGGGCTAGGTTCGGGGCTGTTGTGCACGTGTAGTCGCCGGAGCTTCCATTGGTTGGGAGTTCAGTTTCGGTCTTCTTTTACACGTGTTAACCCGAGAGCCATCCATGTGAGGGGAGCGGGTCCAGTGCAACGTGACATGTAGGACCTGAAAGGGCCTTTGACTCTAGCGGGTGGAACTTTCATGCACTTTTTGCGGTATTGTGGGGTACCTGGCACGTAGGGTATCGACAATGGCCCCCGGGCCCACCTCTAGGAGAAACCCTTTGGGTTAAGTTATTCTGCCGGAGGTGGGGCCATTCTCGATTCCCGCACTTCGATTTTCAAAAGTCCTCTGATGCGCCGATAGAGTGATGGTCCAGGAGTGAACCTTCGACGTGTGGCTTGTTATGAATACGGCAGATGAGATCTTTGAGTGCGGATCTCATGCAATTGAAGGTCGTCGGTTCCCAATACGAAAATCGTATCGGTTCCGCGCGCCCTGTCAGAGTGCCGACTTTGGGTTTCCTGCCGCTCATCATGATAACAGTTCGCCTTGGGTAAGAACCTCGATCTCTTCGTCGAGGTGGCCCCAGGCCCAATCGTCATTGACGGGGTAGATTTTTGAAAAGTGCCATCGATCTCACTTTGGTTTCCATCCAAGTGTCGCAAAGGCTTACTTAACAAGGAAAGTGCGCACGGTTTGAGGACTTATTACGCCTTCGATCATCTTTGCGCTCAGAGCCTCCCAAATTCCACCTAACTTCCCTTCCTTTGCTCCACTTTGCTGCGATGGAGTTGGGTCTCCCCAAGAGCCGCCTCAAGAGCAATGATGATCTAAAGAAGGTCCGGACCTACATGGGGTGATCCAGCGACTCCTTCAACCATTTGGTCCGCGCCGGCAAGCTCCCTTTCAAGAAGGAGCGCAACAACGATATGGTGTACTTCACAGCGTACGCCATGGTGGGATTCATTCCACTTTTCTCTTCTTTCCTTTTGATGCTGCTAGACTTTTATGGTCTGCAGCTGTATCACCTTGGCCCCCATTATCTTCTTCTCGTGGCGACATTCGTCCACTTTTGCGAGATTTGGGTGGGTATTCCCCCCGTGTCGAGCTTTTCTGCACCTTCTTCACCATCCACACCACCGGCAAGGGGTCCGAGTTTCTTGGCTTCTACTATTTTGTGATACAGCTGCAAAACTGCCCCTACAAATACTTGAAGTCGTTTCCTTCCGGCAAGTTGGATGACTAGAAGAAGGATTGGATCATCATTGCGGCGGAGGAGCACGAGAAATTGGAGCTGCCTGAAGGTCTCCCCAATGTTGACACTGAACTTGGAGTGTAGTTTTGGTGCTGTCAGATGCCTTCAACCCTGTCTTGACCAGGATCTGCAAGTGTGTGGAACATGGAGTGACCCACCAGATGGTCTTCTGCAACTTCCTGGTCAACATATGGGCTCCGCTGAAGAAGAGAGAGACGCTCGCGCGGGCCCTCAACAGCGTGATGGATGACGACCGGATTGAAACTGGTCTGAAATCCAACTTGGATGATGAATCCTTGGAGTTTCATTTGAAGAAATTCCAGCATGGGATTAATGTCAACGACAACGACTTGGTTCCGCCAGCAGCCTTCCTCCCCCTGAACATGGAAGCGTGGTTCAATAGGGAGCTCCGGAGGAGTATGCCGGTGCTTGACGACCTTGGCGAGGTAGAGAGGCGTCCAACCACCAGATTGGTGATTCCCGGAGCTTTCGAGGGTGGTACTGCCTCCGCCCCGAGCCAAAAGACTGAAGACATCAGCAAGGGCAAGGGCAAAAAGCCAGCTGAGCCCTCCTACCGGAAGAGGAAGTTGAAGCACGCTGATGGGAGGTCCGTCAGACCTGCTCATTCCATGATGGCTCCTTCTCCCCGGTAGGGGAGGTCTTCTGCAACTACCCCTGCCTCGATGCAAGCGCCCTCAAGAGGCGTCAGCTCCGGGCAATCGACCCCGGCCTCAGTACCGGCTAAAGGCTCCAGGCCTGGGAGTTCTTCCCGACCGAGAGAAGCTCTGGCCGAAAGTACTCTAGATGCTGCGAGTGGTCCTCAAATGAGGTCCAAAGTAGTTGTCTCACCAAATTTGGTGGGATCTAGCTCCGGGCCCCAGAAGAAGAGGTTCTGAGGCGACTGGGATGGCAGCATCCCTAGGTAAGCATTGTTTGCTCGCCCTGACATGCCAATCTTGTTCTTGACATGTTTTTAATCTTCTCTTCCCTTTATTTATAGGGTGTCAAAGAAGGGACCGGGAACTTTAGCCCCTGTGCAGTGGCCAAGGCCGCACTTCCCGAAGCTCCAGCCTCAAGCGCTGAGCCTCCTCGTCAAGCGGAGGCGGAAGTCACGACAGCTCCGGTGCTAGCTATCGTGAGCTTGGACTCAGAGTCCTCACCCGAAGCTCCTGTGATAGCGCCGGACCACAGGAGAGAAGTTGAAGATGTACCCCTGGCGGCGGAGGCTGATGCTCCAGCGCCGGCGACGCCAGAAGTTCTGTCTTTCGAACCTGGAGTTGTCGAAGCCCTGGCTGATGAGCCAGAAGTAGTTGAAGCCCCGACTATTGAGCCGGAAATCACTCAAGCTCCAGCCCTTGTGCTGGAAGCGGTTGAATGTCCGGCGGTCAAGCCGGAGGCACCTGAAGCTCCGGTCATTGAACTGGAGGTAGCCGCCATGCCGGAGCCTGAGCCAGCGATGGTTGAGGCCCTAATCGAAGCCCCGACTGATGCTCCGGAGGTGGTGGTCCTGGAGGTACCTGGGCCGGAGCCAGAGCAGCCTGAAGAACTGGTGACAGGTCCTCCGCATTCGGAGCCGTCAACTGAAGACCCTGAAGCGGCGCCTTCAACTGCTCCGGAGGTGGAAGTCCCCCAGTGGGTTATTTTGCTGTCGCTAAAGGGTTCCAGAAGAGCGGCCACTACAGCAATCGCGATAATAGACGACGGCCAGGAATCGTCGTCTATAAGGCATGCGCTGTCGTCTATAAGTTATAGACGACGGTATAAGCTTATAGACGACGGTAACCAGCCATCTACGATTATTTGTCGTCTATAATCTTATATACGATGGGTATCGTCGTCAATTAACTAATTGATGACAGCCATATTTAGCTGTCGTAAATAAGTTAGCTCCGCCACGTGGCAGCATAGAAACCTTATTGACGATGGTAACCGTCGTCTATAACGACACTTATAGACGATGGTGGTCGAGTTACCGTCGTCTATAATGAACCCAAAAGACGACGGTTCCTCTTGGGTTGTCGTCTATAAGACACGACGGCCAAAGATAAACCGTCGTCTATTATTTTTGCTTTTTTTTTAAAAAAACAGAAATTAGATATTATACAGGTTTCGCAAAAACACACAGAACCACATATATTATACACAAACACTATAACACTTCGAAACACCACAGAAACACTATTATACAGAAATATTATACATAACCACATGTTCGAAATAGAAGACTGCTATGGTTTTTTTTTGCCAACTTCCCGCTGCCTTGCCTTGCCCCTGTTTCAAAGCAACAACACAAAGTTAATAATCGGCAATAGGTAAACTAGCAGCTAATAATCAGCATAAACAATTATATGGCCAACTGAACTTGAACTAGCAGCTAATAATCAGCATATGGTTTATGGTGTGAGCCGCATCGCATCAGCCGCCTGCTCGTGACTTCTGAACTAAAGTGTAGCCAACTTCTGTAAATGTAAGCGTGCCCTATTTTCTGAATAATCAGCTAATAATTAGCCAGCTGTAAATGTAATCAGCATAATAATCAGCCAGCTAACTTCTGTAAATGTAAGCGTGCCCTATAAAGTGTAGCCAGCTAATAATTAGCATAATTTCTGTAAGCATGCCCTATTTTCTGAATAAAAACTTCTGCAGCTAAGTATGGACTGTTCTGCAATGGAAATATCGATCGATAAGAAAAAAATACTGTATCCCCATTCACGCTGTTATTTACCCATTCAAGCACATTGTTAACCATCCACTATCATCGCAGAAAAGTGTAGCCAACAATGTAAAAATAAAGAGGTGAAGATAATAAATTGCCACTTGGGTATGGATCAGTAGCAGTTCAGTACTGATTACTGCACCCACATTATAACTGTCATTTTCACCAGATCAGTAGCAGTAGTGGTTGTAGAAAATATGAACAGATGTTGATTATTTTCACCAAATTTAGAAAATATTGAACTGTCTGAGCACAAAATTAAATGAAATTCCACCCCTTGATTTCAGCCATTGTATGTAGCGAATACTAATCAACAATAATCAGCACATAAATTCCACCCCTTAATTCCACAATAATCAGCATACTAATCAACACATTGCAGGAGCTCACTAGCGAATACCAATAGAAACACTACATAAATCTTGTTGATTTGCAACGGCCGTAGCCACCACAAATAAGCAAAAATCATCGCAAATAAGCAGGCGTGGTATAGGGGACTGGTGCTTGCTCGATGGCGGTAAGAAAATGATATGAATTAACAAGCAAGTAGATTTCAAATCAGCTGACCTGACTATCACACGCTACCCCGTCCGTTGCCGCCAGAATTCAGAAAGTCGTCCTCCGACAGTCGTCCAAGCACCGGAATTTGGGGCGATAGAGTTTGAGCCTCCGTCCCCGATCCCTGTGATATGCAAGTGTGGTTAGACAAGTTATAAGTACAAAAATGCATATTTTACTAAATTTGAACAAGTTTAACTAGTTTCAGTTACTTTGAATAATTTTGTACCTGTGCTCCTGTCGTCGGGGCCAGTGGCAGCTCCATCGATGGTGGCGCCCACTGCGAAAACACAGTCGGCTGTCCTGCGCTCATAGCCTGCGAATACAAATCAAATCATTATAACTGTCATTTATATATTACAAATGTTAAGTACAACATTCAGAACTTACCTGGAAGGCAGCTTGCCACTGTAGCATGTACGAGTTTTGATACTCGTCCCTAGACCTAAGCGCTGCTGCATGCATCTCGTCCCTAGTCCTGAGTGCCGCTGCCTGCATCTCGCCCTTAGCCCTGAGTGCTTCTTGCGTCCTCTAGAGCTCCTCTCGAAGACTCTGGAGCTCCAGATCTCGGCCCGTACGGCTGCTGCTGGACCCGCCCTGCTGCGATGAAGAGGCTCTCGAGGAAGCCCGCGCCTGCCTCGAGTCGACCACTCCATCGAAGAAGGCCAACCTGCACAATGAAGTAAGATTATTAAATTTTTGTAACTCAAAGTTCGTGACAGTAAAGTAAAATTAACAAAACCCACCGTCCGTGAGGTTTCCTGCCACCGATTGCATACGCGGCTTCGGGGACAATTGGCGTGCTCTGCCAATCATACTCTTCACCTCGAAGCCTCCGCGCCTCCTGCCCGTACTTTGCCTGGAAACACAGTAAAATAACATTATTGAAACTATTAAAGAGAATTCAATTAAGTTAACAAAATAACAAAATAACTCGCTCAGGCTGCGACGGGTCACTTCCCATGTGACCCCTCTTCCACACCTCAATAGGTGATGGCTCCTGACCCATCTCGCGCTCCTATCGATACATGTTAGAAAAATGAAAGATTATAATATTACTTAAATAGAATTCAAGTCACACTTACCATCCATTTAGCGAGACGTATGTAGCCATCCCCACCCATACGGTGTTTTCCATCCGTCCCTCTACTCTCTTGACGGGTTTTAGACACACCCTGGAAGTTTTGGCTCCCCCAACGAGCACACAAGGCACGGTACGCGTTCGGACAGCTGTCAAGCCGCGCTACACTGACCTGCACACATTTTATTATTAAATGAAAGCATTGATCACAATCATATAATGAAGTAAAGTAAAATAAACACTTTACCTCTGTGTATTTCGCCTCTGTCAAGTACATGTCGGTCCCTTCCCTGTACTTTCCCGGCTGACCCTCCTCCGGATGCAACTTGAAATATGCCTTCGTAGCTTGAATGCGAGCCGTCGATAGTGACTGAGTCACGAGCTTCCTAGCGCAGTTATGGAAGACGAGACGAGCTTGATCCGTCTGCTCGGCCTCGTTCTCCAAACGGTACCGTGCTTGCAAGAACAAATATACAAGTAAATGTATTTAATTTATAATAAATATGTATTACACAAATATTTGTTCATACTTACCATAAAGTCGTGCCACACAGCCTCCTGGTGGTTGCCGTAAGCAAGGTCCTGGGTCGTAGCGTAATGGTCCCAAGATGTGGCAGGGTGTCCGTTCACTACACCGGGGTAGTGCAAACGGACTAGACTGCCCAAGTTACCATTCACCTGCTTGTGGTGTCCCTGCCTTGTGGACGAACAATCCTCCCAAGTCCTGATACATGATTCTCAATTAGTATATATATAAGCCTTTAAATATATGAATTGTTAAAGATTTACTTACCTCTCGCCAATAGAACGAATAACAATCCGATTGTTTGGTTTTGCAGGAGCCGGAGGAGGAGCCACGTAGTGGCTCCTCCTAGTCCGTCGCTGTGCAGCTGGCTCCACATCAGGTGACCCAAAAGTGGGGTCACCCGACTGCACTGGCTCTGAACAAGGTGGCACCGAAGAAGAAGGCTCTGAAGCAGGCACCGAAGAAGGAGGCTCCAAAGCAGGCACTGAAAGAGGCATCCTAGCCTCTGAGTCCTCGGACGTAGAGTCGTCCTGACAATTTTAAAGATTCATATTATAGAATAAAGAATTAATTATATAATTTATGTTATTAAATGTTCTTTACCTGGCCACGTGACGACTGCGGTAGATGGCTCAACAACTGAGTCCGTCTACCACTGCTAAGCTGACTGCCCCGGAAGACCTCGTCTCCTCTTGTGGCTCTCGATGACAGAAAGCTCCGTGCCTCTGTCCCTCGTCGTGTGTTGCTGCTCGGCGACATCCTGTTTAATAAGAAATTGCTAATGAATGTAATGGAAAATATAGAAGAAGAAAGAAGAGATGAAGGAAACGTTACTTGTACTCAATTTCAAAATTCATCAGCATCACGCTCATGTACTTGTCGGTACCCTAAAAACCGTACACCCCTTGAGGTTACAAAGATCTCAAAGGAAAGTCATCTACTTGGTTTGAAGACCCTCGGAGGCCCACCTGTCAGACATAACCAGGCCCGCTTCTCCAACATGGTTAATCCCTGGGTCGCCACGTGTACGACTAACCCGGAGCTACCGCCCACAAGGGGGAAGCTCCGGGCCACGTACCGAAACGGCACCTCCGGACTTAACCCCAGACCGAGAGAAGCTCCGGACCTGACACGTGTCTGGTAGCCCCGGAGCTACCTGCTTCCCACAGCAAGCTCCAGAGCAGCCACGTGTCAAATTGTCGGACCTTTCAGCTTCTAACCTTCGGAAGACCTTGTAACGGCTCCGGATCTTCAAAGGAGAGCCAAGGGCTTCAAGACCCGATTAAGTGTCATTAATGTCATATTAATGACACTTAAACGGACGATCTTAACACCAGTAACGGTGCTGTCAAAGCCCGTTACAGGGTTATTAAGAGCAATTAAGCGTGTATCAATACCAGTAACCGCCGGGCCACATGTCGGGCCAGGCTAGCTTGTAACGGCCTATCCTTGTACTATAAAAGGACTGGCCGACGATACACTCAGGGACGTTCACGGATGATCATACGCACCCCACGCGTTCGTGACAAGATCTTACCGCTAATTCAACACCAACACACCCGTGGAGTAGGGTATTACGCTCAGGCGGCCCGAACCACGTAAATCCTCGTGTCTCCTACATTACTTTGATTTTCACCTTCTTGAATCTCCGCGCGCCCACACCGAACCACAAACTCCTTCAACACTTTAGCAGTGTCGGGAGATCTGCCGGATCAAAACCACCAACAGTTGGTGCGCCAGGTAGGGGCGCCTGAGATTTTCGAGAATGGTGAACTCTGCTGCTGGATCATCCAATGACCAACCTGCCGCTCAGGCTGTTGGGGGCAATCCCTCCAACAGGCAGCCACCAGCAGGAACCTCAGCACCAGCAGGAGCCACACTCCCACCACCACCATCTTCTCCAGCAAATCGTGATGGGCAACGTGATGGTGCGCCAGCGTCGCTTACTACGTCGGCGAGTCATGACAACCCAGAACACGCGCTCCATGCAGCGCGTGCTCTTCTCCAACGTCCACCACCTCCGAATGCATCTCGAGATGCAATGGAGCAGTGGAGGGCCGATGTGGAGCATTTGGTCGCAGCAGCGGCCGAACGCCTCAACAACCAGGGTCCTCCTCCTTCGGGACGAGCCCTGTCGCAGCGGCGGACTTTGTCTGGAAGACTTGGTCCACATGCTTCCAATAGTAGGAGACGTGCTGCATCTCAGCAAGTGACGTCATTGCCCTCCGGGGCTCGACGCACTCACACGGTATCCAGGCTTTCGACTCATGACCTCCGGGCGGAGCTTGATCGCCGATACCGCCAGCAGGATGGCCGTGTCCATATTGAGCGTGCCCGTGAAAGACGGGAAGCTCAGGACCTTTCTACTCTTGAAGGAGTAGGAGGAGGCTGTTCAGCCCTAACCATGCACCTGCGCATGGTTAGATAGCCACAGAAGCTCCAGCCTCACCTGCCGGAAAAATTCGATGGGACTGTCAACCCCGCCGAATTCCTTCAGATATACTCTACTGCAATCTTGGCAGCTGGAGGAAACGAGGCTGTGATGGCCAATTACTTTCCAGTGGCCTTAACTGGGACCGCCAGGTCCTGGTTTATGAGCCTTCCACCCAACTCTATCAACAGTTGGGAGGAGCTGTGCCATTAGTTCACTGCCAACTTCGGGAGTTCATACACCCGACCAGGCACTGAACTGGACCTTTTTGCGGTCGTGCAAAAAGGGGGAGAATCTTTGCGGTCCTTCATCCAGAGGTTCTCTCAGGTACGAAACACTATCCCTTCTATCTCTAGCGCCTCTGTCATTGTGGCATTTAGACAGGGCATACGGGACAAGAAGATGTTGGAGAAGCTGGCAATCAAGGAGATCACCAGCGTCACGGAACTCTTCAGCCTGGCAGATAAATGTGCCAGAGCTGCGGAGGGCCATGAGATGCACTCCAAACCAGCCTCGGAGGATCACAAGAAATCCTCCAAAGAAGAAGCCGCTACCTCCAGGAGTGGCAAGAAGAAAAAGAAGACCAACGGCAAGAAGAAGCCGTCGGCCGGCACATCCAACGTTGCAGCTGCTGCAACTCCGGGTGGCCGGGGGCCACGCCCCGAGAAGCGACCTCGACCGTCTTCTGAAGACGGTGGCAAACCCAAAGTGTGGTGTCCCATTCACAAAACGGGTAGCCACGGTTTGGAAGACTGCCGGGAGATCCAGAACCTTGCCGAGCGCTACAGCAAGCACCGGGAAGAATCTCCTTTCCGACAGAGGGAAGGAAAACAGAAAATCGACGAAGCTCCGGCTGAAGAGGAGTTAGGGTTTCAGGATCCCAAAAAGGTCCTGAAAGCCGTCTACACCTCCGTCGACGACGATTCCGACGTCTTCGACAACGAGCGTTGGAAAACCATGAACACTATTTTTGGTGGATCGTGGGACATCACCTCCCGCCGCGTCATCAAGACTATGCGTCGGGATATGGCCGCTGTAGCTCCTACAGCTAGACCGGAGCCACATCGAAAGTGGATGGACACAGCCATCACTTTTGATGCTTCGGATTGCCCGAGGAGCATAGTTGGAGCAGGACAGTTACCTTTGATGGTATCTCCTACCATCAATAACATCCAGCTCCATCATGTTATGATAGACGGAGGTTCGGGGCTTAACCTCATTAGCTTCGAAGCTTTCACTAAGCTTCAGCTCCGACCTTCGGATCTTCAGCCCTCTCGACCTTTCTCTGGAGTAGGTCCGAGGGCCATCACCCCACTCAGAGCTATTACTCTCCCCGTTACCTTCGGGACACGGGAGAAGTATCGCACCGAGAAGTTGGTCTTCGACGTCGCACAGATCAACTTACCATTCAACGCCATCTTGGGTAGACCTGCCCTGTACAAATTCATGGCAGCTGCTCATTATGGATACCTGGTGTTGAAGATACCAACACCAGTAGGCGTTCACCAGATCCGCGGAGATCGCACTGCCGGAGTAACTGCTCTGGAGGAACTCCATGCACTCACTACGGCGCAAGAGGAAGACTCCAGGCAGGAGCAGGCTCCAAGACCTCCGAGCATTCGTCAGAGAGGCTCAACCTCTGCACCCCGTGTGCAGCCAAGCGGCGACACCGACATTCCTGTCAAAGTCGTCCAAATTGGTTCCGATGCCGCTCAAACCACCCGTAT
Source organism: Tuctoria greenei (assembly GCA_036927565.1). Classification (NCBI taxonomy): domain Eukaryota; kingdom Viridiplantae; phylum Streptophyta; class Magnoliopsida; order Poales; family Poaceae; genus Tuctoria; species Tuctoria greenei. The sequence continues at coordinate 154,449,291 of JAYESD010000001.1, forward strand.
ATCAGGAGGGTTGAACGACAAATAGGAACTCGCGCTCATCACTTTCCTCCGGGCTAACATTGTTGTGTTTGCTTGGCAACCACCACAAATGCCTGGGATCCCCAAGGAAGTGATTGAGCACAATCTGAAGATCTACCCCGATGCCCGGCCTGTGCATCAGAAGCCTCGGAAGCAATCCGTAGAGCGACAAAACTTCATCCGACAAGAAGTGAAGAAGTTGCTCGAAGCCGGATTCATCCGAGAAGTCTTCCATCCAAAATGGCTGGCGAACCCAGTCGTTGTGCCCAAGGCCGGCGGGAAGCTTCGGATGTGCATCGACTACACCACACTAAATAAGGCATGTCCAAAAGATCCATTCCCACTGCCTAGAATAGATCAGATAGTCGATTCCACCTCTGGGTGTGAATTACTGTGTTTTCTAGACGCATATTCTGGGTATCATCAAATCAGGATGTCTAGGGAGGATGAAGAGCATACTTCATTCATCACAGTAGATGGATTGTACTGTTACACAGCCATGCCATTTGGTCTCAAGAATGCAGCTTCAACTTTTGTACGAGCTATGTACAAAACTTTTGGAGAACTCATCAGAGACATAGTGGAAGTGTACGTCGATGACATCGTGGTCAAGGTCAAGAACAAGGAGTCACTCCTAGACACCTTGCAGGCTGTCTTCAACAAACTGCGGGCCACCCGCACAAAGCTAAACCCGGACAAGTGCGTGTTTGGGGTTAGCACCGGAAAACTTCTTGGTTTCCTGGTAAGTCACCGGGGCATAGAAGCTAATACGGCAAAGATAAAAGCCATTGAAGACATGCGGCCACCAACCCACATCAAAGACGTCCAAAAGTTAACTGGGTGTCTAGCAGCCCTCAGCCGGTTCATATCAAGACTGGCGGAACGGGCACTTCCCTTCTTCAAGTTATTGAGGAAGTCCGGACCATTCCAATGGTCCGAAGAAGCAGAGAAGGCGTTCCAGGAGCTGAAACAGTTCCTCACCACCCTACCAACTCTGGTAGCTCCGAACCCTGGTGAGCCTTTACTGCTTTACATTTCAGCTACTGACGAAGTCGTCAGTATGGTTCTGGTTGCGGAGAGACCGGAACTACCCCACACTCAGGAATTCAGACCCCTTCGGGAGGGTCCGGAGGTTCCTGAAAGCGAGTCTGGGTCCCAGCTCCCAGATTCGAACCCACAAGAAGTCGCTTCAGGGGACCTAGACCCTTCCGGGAGGGTCCAAGTCATTTCTGAAGAAGCTCCGGATTCCTCCAGCCAGAACCCGGAGGTCCCCGAAGAGAATCTGGACCCCTCTGAGAGGGTCCGGATCAATGAAGAGGAAGCTCTGGACCCCTCCGGGAGGGTCCGGACCATTCAACGCCCGGTATACTTCATCAGTGAAGTATTACATGATGCCAAGACTCGATACCTAGAGGTGCATAAGCTGCTCTATGCAGTTCTTATTGCCTCCAGGAAGCTTCGACTTTACTTCCAAGCTCACAAAGTATCGGTGGTGACCTCCTACCCACTACGAGCAATCCTGCATAATCCCAATTCAACTGGGAATATTGCAAAGTGGGCAGCGGAATTGGCTGAATTTGATCTTGAATTTATTTCAAGACAAGCAGTCAAAAGTCAAGCTTTGGCAGATTTTGTGGCAGAATGGACTCCCTCTCCATCAAACCCTGGGGGCCCCAGTGAACAGAAGACGGAGCATCAAGCTCCAACCTTCACCGAGCCTCACTGGACCCTCTACTTCGACGGCTCCATGCAGAAGCAGGGGGCCGGAGCTGGAGTCCTTCTCCTTGCACCGACTGGGGAGAAGGTGAAATACATGGTACACCTTGACTTCAAGGCAACCAATAACATGGCGGAGTATGAAGCACTCATCTATGGACTAAAGGTGGCACTGTCATACGGTGTCAGGCAACTGCTGGTCAAAGGAGATTCACAGCTCCTCATCAAGCAGGTGAAGGGTGAATGCTCCTGCAACAATCTCCAGCTAGCTGCTTACCTCCTAGAAGTCCAGAGGCTTCAGAAGGACTTTGAAGTCCTAGACCTCCACCATGTTCAGCGTGCCCACAACGCTGAAGCCGACGAACTCTCGACGAAAGAGTCAACCGAAGCTCCGGCTCCTGACGAAACTTTTGTCCGGAGATTGTCAAAACCCACAGCTCAGCCTGCCGAACTGAGCGAAGGGGGCGAGATCAGCATCCCGAAGCTGACGGTCCCGATGGCCCTGTTACCATGGCATCCATCAAGGGTCGTAGGTGCTGCCGGGAGCTCCGAGCAACCCAGCACGCAAGACTCAAATACTCAAGCTAGCTTCGATGCATGGATCTCGGAGATCTGGAGCTACTTGAAGGACAACATCCTTCCTGACGATGATGTATCCGCTGACCGGATAGTCAGATTGGCTAAAAGATACACGTTGGTAGAAGGGGATCTCTACCGACGCGGTGCCAACGGCGTCCTAATGCGGTGCATCACAAGGGAAGAAGGCTGCGAGCTCCTCGCAGAAATCCATGGAGGCGAGTGTGGGAACCACGTGTCTTCCCGCACGCTGGTTGGTAAAGCCTTTCGGAACGGCTTCTACTGGCCTACAACGCTCCAGGATGCCACTGGGCTAGTGAAGAAATGCGAAGCATGCCAATTTCATGCAAAGCAAATTCATACACCGGCTCAGCCCTTACAAATGATACCTCCTACATGGCCCTTCGCTATGTGGGGGATGGATATCTTGGGACCCTTCCCAAGAGCCGTCGGAGGTTACAAGTTCCTGTACATCGCCATTGACAAGTTCACCAAGTGGCCGGAAGCAACTCCAGTTGTGACGATCAGCAAGCAATCTGCTATCAACTTTCTGCAATCCATTGTAAGCAGATTTGGAGTCCCAAACAAAATCATCACTGATAATGGGACTCAATTCACAAGCTCCGCATTCCAAGGATATTGCAAAGACCTCGGCATACAAGTTTGCTACGCCTCCGTAGCTCATCCAACCAGCAATGGCCAAGCCGAGAGAGCAAATGCAGAAATCCTTAAAGGACTCAAAATGCGCACCTATGAGCACTTGAAAAAACACGGAGCCAATTGGATCGAAGAGCTTCCGCCCACTCTATGGGCCAACAGGACTTCTCCAAACCGGTCAACCGGAGAAACACCCTTCTTTCTGGTGTACGGAGCTGAAGCAATCCTTCCTCCAGAAATCACCTTGGGTTCGCTCCGGGTCCGGACCTTCGACGAAGCCGCGCAGGACCAGCTCCGGCGTGAAGACCTAGACCTCCTCGAGGAGGGAAGGTGCCAAGCAGCTGTTCAGAATGCCCGATATCGCCAAGCTCTACGGCGTTATCACCAGCGGCATGTACACAACCGACAGCTCGAGGAAGGCGATCTGGTGCTACGGAGAATACTATCCAGAGAAGGGTTAAACAAACTCTCCCCCAGCTGGGAGGGGCCCTTCCGAGTGATCAAAGTATCCTGTCCCGAAAGCGTTCGCTTGGCTACCGAGGATGGGACACCTCTCCCAAATCCTTGGAACATCGAGCACCTCCGTAAGTTCTACACTTAATACCACGGAGGTGAGTCTTGAGTAACTTGAGATGTATGTTATAGAGTCATTGTACAGAGTCAGGTAGTTCCTCCGGGAGAGCAGCCGGACCTTTCCCGAAAGGTCCGCAAAGCTCATGCAGCACTTGTTACAGTCTCCGGACTAAAAGTGTGGCTAACTACCCTGGGTCAAACGAGAAACCAAACACACTTATCCTGGTTCCGTACCCTAAGAGTGTACTTGTTTCCCCTGTACCCCGGACCTATAATGAAAGACATCTTCATGTGAAATAGACTCCACGTGCATTTATTTTGTACAGGCTCAACATTTTTATTTTTCTCTTTCTTGTCTATAACAAAGATGTGCAATTCTTAAGAAATTTTAGTTTGATCGGTTATATATGATTCGAGTTGTATTGTCAGTTCTTTTGGATTCAAATATCGCTCATGGCCAACTCGCCCGAAAGCCGCCAAGCCAATCTAGGGCCGGAGTGTGCTATCGACTTAGCCTGGTCAAGCACCCTAAGTACGCCACTCTACCTACACCCCGGTAGGCCGAAGTAAGGCGAGTCCATGAACAGTTGAATCTAAGAGAAAAGGCAACGCATCCGGTTGTATTTAAAATCGCGTTCAACTTAAAGTTTTCTTAAGAATCGTAAGCCACGATGAAATTATAGACAAGGAATGAATTTTACTATTTTTCTTGGCTTAAGTGTGCAGGAAAAATAAACTCTACGTTGATGGAGAGAAGCCGGAGCTAACTAAGCTCCGACTCCCCTAAGGGGGCCAGCCGTCGACGCTGAATATAAGATGGTGAGAAGACCCCGTAAATGGAGTCTGCTGCCAACAAACCAAGTGTTGGCAAAGGTCACTGCCGGAGCTACCCAGCTCCGACACTCCGGAGGACTAACTATCGATGCTCTAGGTATTATAGAGGCTATTGCCGGAGCTACCAAGCTCCTGCGATGGACAATGCCGGAGCTTCTAAGCTCCGACAACCTCAGGGGACCTTCACTATCGAAGACTTCAGACCTAAATGCTACAAGTTCGGAGCAAATGAGTCTTCAACAAAACTCAACATCCTTTTGGTACATGTTCACAATCAAATTGTGTACATCCACCAGGGGGACAAGTGAAGATAAAGATGTTGAAGACAAAAAGTGAAATTCGCAAAAATTTGGGGATTTCATTCATCTGGAGACAGGAGATTACATCTGGAGACAAGGGATTACAAAATTGAGGAAGAAGAAGAGAAAATACAAGTGAGAGCTAAAGAGATGATCCTAGACCCTATGGAAGAACTCGGCGACTTTCTGGGTGACCTCCGATATGCTGGCTCGGGTAGCTTCGCCTTCTCCTTCGACGGGGCCTTCAAGCACCGGGTCCAGAGGAAATTGGGGGTTCCGACTGGTGTAGCACGTCAGCACATACTCTGCGACGTTCTTTGCCAGGGATTGCCCCTCAACCTCCAGTTGGTCCGCGATGACATCGCCCACCTTGGAGAGCTTGCTACCTGCTGCGCTCAACGCCTGCAGCGCAAGGTCCGGCTCCGGCTCCGGATCATCCGTGCGCACGGGGCTGAAACCCATCGGCGTCAGCGCATCATTGGCCTTGCCCAGGAACTCCCAAATCTGTAGGGAGTCCGCCGTCCTCAAGCTCTTCATCTCTTCTAGGGATCTCTTGGCCGCCGTCAGTTCGGAATTCTCACGGGCGAGGCGCTCAACTTCTTTGGCGTTTTGTTGAATCTTTGCAGCAACCCGCCTCTCAAGTCTTCCGAGCTCCTCCTCCCGGAGGTGGATCTTGTTCCCACGATCGACCAGGTCCTTCTCCCTAGCCTCCACTTTTTTCTCCCGGGCAACAAGGGCACACTCGTATTCGTAGAGTTCCTGCCCCCGCACCCAGGTCTTCTCCTCTTCCTCTTGACAGTACTCTTCCAACTTCTTGGTGCGCTCCTCGAGGCCCTTGTCAGCCAGAGATACCTTCTCGGCGAGCTCCTCTTCCCTCCTCAGGACGTCATCCCGCAACTCCAGGAGTTTCTGCTCTTCGTCCTCGAGCTGTCTCTCCCTCTCTTCAAGTGCCTCTCGGCACTTGATGAGTGCGGTGTTGATGGCCTCAAGGTGTTCGTGCCGAGCATTGGCCGCGTCGTTGGCAGCTTTGGCCTGATCGTGGATCTCCCGGGATTGAGCGTCGAGGGCATGAGTCATGCTCTCCCTGTCATCCAGCAGCTTGCCCCAGTACTCCGGGCGGATCTTCTCCCGCTTGATCCACTCCTTGTCATCCGCTAGCCTCGACTGCGCCAGCTTGGTCTCAAAGTGGAGTCGGTTACGCCACCGCCTAAGGGTTTGGCGCTCCTCTTCAAGAGCCTTGCTGCCGTGGAAGAAGGCCAATTGGACTTGACGCAGACTGGAGCAGGCGTTGTCGATAGACATCGACAGCGGGATGGGCTCCGGACCTGTTGGGGTCTCCTCCGCTGGTTCCAGCGGGTCTTCACATACAAAAATTGGGTCCCACTCTACGAGAGCAGAACCCTGAGCTTCCAAGGCACTAGGGCCGTCCTCCGGGATGGCCTCAGTCGCCATCGAAGAAGGCCCCACCGCCAAGTCTTCGTTCACCTCCTAGGGCAGGGGGCCAGCGACTTCGTTTGGGCACTCCGGCTCTGCCGCAGGTACCTCTGACGTCATCGCTTCAGGAGCAGGAGCTGCTACTGGCTTCGGCCGGGACACCTCTTCCGAGTGAGGCTCGAGCTCCATCGCCTCTTCAACCACCGGCTCTATGACCGGCGCTCCAACAATAACCGGCTCAGCGGTCGGTGCTTCGGGGGTAACCGGCTCAACTGCCGGAACTACCTCGACTTTTGGCTCGCATGCCGGGGCTTCAGTCACCTCCGGCTCAACCGTCGGAGCTTCGACAAGTTCCGGCTCCGAGGCCGGGACTACTACTTCCTCCGGCTCAACAGCCGGAGCTTCCACCACTGCAGCACCAGGACCCGGAGCTTCAACCTCCAAGACAAGTGCCGCTGGCGTGTCTTCACTCCCGTGGTCCGGTGCTACCACAGGAACTTCTGGGGACGAGTCGAGGTTCATGACCATGATAGCCGGCGCCGGAGCTGTCGCAGCCTCAACCACCACCTGGGGCGGCACCAGGACAGGAGCAGAAGCTCCCACGGCCTCAGACATATTGGCCGAGGGTGGAGCTTCACTCCCCTTCTTGGGGACGCTGCAGAGGATGGACAAAGAAAATTAACAAACAATCGCTACAATTAAAAAGTTAACCAAGGTAAAGATCAAAAATTACCTTGGAAGGCTTCCGCACCAGCTTGCGCGGAACCTCTTTCCTGGACGTTCCGGGCTGGCCACGGTCGGCGTAGAAGCTCCAGAAGGCCCCTCAGAACTCGTCGCAGCTACGGGCATTTCCCGGGTCGAGGCTCTCCTCGGTCGGGAGGAACCCCTGGACCTGGAGGCTCCCACCGTCCCAGGTGCCGGAGTCGTGCGCCCGGAGCTAGCACCCCAGGAGGGTTCCACCACGGGGACAGACGCGCTTCGGGAGGATCCCACTGCAGGAACGGTATCGTCCCGGAAGGACCCCACTACGGGGACAGTCGCCACGGTGGCAGAAGATCTTCCTCCCTCGGGAGAAGGGACCGAGGCAGGAGTAGCGGGCCTGACGGACCTTCCGTCGGCATATCGCAGCTTCCTTTTCCGGCTCTCCGGCTCATCTGCCAGCTCCTTACCCTTGCCGACGACCTCGACCCTCGGCTGTGGGGTAGGGGCGGAGCCGTCTTCAGGTATCCCGGGGATCGCCACTCGGGTGGTTGATCTTCTCTCAACGACACCAAGGTCGTCAAGTGCAGGCATCGTCCGTCGGAGCTCCCTGCTGAACTCCACTTCCACGTTCAGAGGGAGAAAGGCCGACGGAGGAGTCAATTCGTCACCGTCGACGTCGATGCCATGCTGGAATTTCTTGAGGTGGAACTCCAAGGTCTTCCCCACCATGTTGGACTTCAACCCGGTCTCAACCCGATCCTCGTCCATCACGCTTTTGAGGGCCCAAGCGAGCTTCTCCCTCCTCTTCAGCGGCGCCCACCTGTTGGCCAGGAAGTTGCAAAATACCGCCTGAGGGGTCAATCCCCCCTCCACGCATTGGCGGATCCTGGTCAAGGCGGGGTCGAAAGCTTCCGCCAGCACCGGAACCTCACTCCAGATTGTCGTTTCAATGTTGGGCAGACCATCGGGCAGCTCCAACCGCTCATGCTCCTCCACCCTGACGACTATCCAATCTTTCTTCCACATCCCACTTCCCGGAAGGGAACGACCGGAGGTACTTGAATGGGCACTTCTTGCGCTTCACAAAGTAGTACAAGCCAAGATACTCATTGCTCCGGCCGGTGGTGTGGACGGTGAAGAAGGTCCAGAAGAGTTCGATGCAGGGGGGATGCCCACCCACATCTCACAGAAGTGGACAAAGATGGACACGAGGAGAATGGAGTGAGGGCCAAGGTGGTATAGCTGCAGACCATAGAAGTCTAGCAGCATCAAGAAGAAAGAAGAAAAAGGTGGGATCAACCCCACCATGGCGTACGAGGAAAAGTACACCATTTCACCGGCGCGCTCCTTCTCGAAGGGGAGCTCTCCGCCGGCACGGACCAAGTGGTTGAAGAAGTCTGAGGACCACCCCATGAGGGTCTGGACCTTCTTCAAATCATTGTCGGTCTTCAAGCGACTCTCGCGCAGACCCAACTCTATCGCGGCACAGCTAGGCAAGAGAAGAAGAGCGAAGCACGAGTTGGGAGTTTGAGCGCAAGATCAGATGAAAGGCGTAAAGAACTCCTGACGGTGCGCGCTTTCCTTCTTAAGTAAGCCCTCGCAACGCTTTGATGGAAATCGCAGGGAAGTCGAAGATACCACTCAAGGATTCAACCCAGCTGATGACAAGAGGGCCCGGGACCACCCCGACGATCGAGTCGAGGCTATTACCCAGGCGAACGGTTGTCATCACGAGGCGGGAAACCCAAAGGTGGCGGCCTGACAGGGCGCGCGGAACTGATACGGTTTTCGTATCGGGAATCGGCGACCTTCAATTGCGTGAGATCTGCACGTCAAAGATCTCACCTGCTGCCTGAGGTGTGCCACGCGGCGGGATCTAACTGTAAACCCCTGTCAACGGCACCTTCGAAGACCCTTGAAGACTCAGTTCAAGAGTCGCAAGGATGGACCCACCTCCGATGGAACGACTTCACCCCAGTGATCTTCCTCGGAGGTAGGTCCAGGGGGCCACTGTCGGTACCCTAAAAACCGTACACCCCTTGAGGTTACAAAGATCTCAAAGGAAAGTCATCTACTTGGTTTGAAGACCCTCGGAGGCCCACCTGTCAGACATAACCGGACCCGCTTCTCCAACATGGTTAATCCCTGGGTCGCCACGTGTACGACTAACCCGGAGCTACTGCCCACAAGGGGGAAGCTCCGGGCCACGTACCGAAACGGCACCTCCGGACATAACCCCAGACCGAGAGAAGCTCCGGACCTGACACGTGTCTGGTAGCCCCGGAGCTACCTGCTTCCCACAGTAAGCTCCGGAGCAGCCACGTGTCAAATCGTCGGACCTTTCAGCTTCTAACCTTCAGAAGACCTTGTAATGGCTCCGGATCTTCAAAGGAGAGCCAAGGACTTCATGACCTGATTAAGTGTCATTAATGTCATATTAATGACACTTAAAAGGACGATCTTAACACCAGTAACGGTGCTGTCAAAGCCCGTTACAGGGTTATTAAGAGCAATTAAGCGTGTATCAATACCAGTAACCACCGGGGCCACATGTCGGGCCAGGCTAGCTTGTAACGGCCTATCCTTGTACTATAAAAGGACAGGCCGACGATACACTCAGGGACGTTCACGGACGATCATACGCACCCCACGCGTTCGTGACAAGCTCTTACCGCTAATTCAACACCAACACACCCGTGGAGTAGGGTATTACGCTCAGGCGGCCCGAACCACGTAAATCCTCGTGTCTCCTACATTACTTTGATTTTCACCTTCTTGAATCTCCGCGCGCCCACACCGAAACACAAACTCCTTCAACACTTTAGCAGTGTCGGGAGATCTTCCAGATCAAAACCACCGACAGTACTCTACTCCGTAAACCGGACCATCGATCTTCTGTCGTGGTAGTTGCCCGTTTTCGTTTTTGTTTTTGCATCTTAGGAGTTTCTACATCTTCTGCATCTCCAACTAAGTCATCGAGTCCTAAACCAGGCTCGACGACAAAAGAGTCCGGCAACTCTTGTTCTTTGTAAACAACATCAACCTCATCATCAAGGTATCCATCATTGTCTGGTGTATATAACCGCTCACGAGGATTCATATTGTGTACAACCCACCAAGCATTAAGCTTTTCACATGGATAATGTAGATAATACACTTGCTCGACTTGGTGTGCAAGGACGAAGGTGTCGCAGCCTTGTAGCCAGTCCTTCTGTTTGACTTCTACCATGCCAAATTGGTTTTGTCGAGTTCCATGGTTATGATCAAACCACTCATAGTCAAAGAAGACTACTTTAAGGAACTTATTCCCCGCAAAACTGAATTCAAGGATATTTTTAATGATCCCATAATAATTAGTTTCACGTCCTTCGACGTCAACTACCCTAGTCACAACTCCGGTGTTACATGTTGCCCTAAAAGGACGTTGAGTTTCAAATTGAGTTGAACGAAATCGGAACCCATTGACATCGTATCGACCATAGCTTTTAATTTTAATGGATCCGTAGGACAGCTGTCGCAAATCTTCATGAACGCCTGCTCGTTTTTTGCACTGTTCAACATATGAAGTTAGAAGACTATTTTATGCTATACACGTAATTACTAAGAGAAGCAAGACATGAACACGTTACTTGTGCATGAAACCAGGATAGGAAGTTAGGCCCTCCTTGTACTCCATAATTTTGCATCGATTGTATTTGTCGAAGCGTAGGTTGCTGCTTCGATTTCCAATTTTGTTGATCAAACTCACTAAATAAGGAAAAAACAGAATAATTAGCATATATGTGTAACACAACACGCTAATTATTATAGATGTTGAACAAACACTTACTGAAAATATTCTTCCATCCCCTCTATATTAGCGTACATGTATAGCAAAGCAGTTGTCTTGTCATCTGTTTCAAGATCGTAGCTCGTGCCGCTACCAACAGTAGTGCCTCTCGTTTGAAAAATAGAGAGGTTGCTAAAAGGAGCTGCTTCATCCATATTGTACCGCAACGTGGAAGCATTAACATTGTTTTCTTCTGCAAAATAGACACTTGAAAAGTATCCTACCTCCTAAATGGCATATGCTTCAGCGATGCATCCTTCAACCCTTGCCTGATTGCGAACCATTGGTTTAAGACACATGAGTGTTCTTTCAACGTGATACATCCACCTATATTGCACAGGGTCGCCCACTTTAGCTTCACATGGAAGATGAATTAGGAGATGTTGCATTATATTGAAGAACCCTGGAGGGAAAACTTTTTCCATCTTACATAAAAGCACTAGTATCTCCCTTTCCAACTTCTCCATCATCTCCCTTGTGATCTCTTTAGCACAAAGCTGTCTATAAAAGTAGCTAAGCTTGGCTAACACCTTCCACACCGCATCGTCAATGTAGCCTCGAAACATAGCTGGTAGAAGTCTTTCCATGATTATGTGATAATCATGACTCTTCAATCCTGTGAGATTTCCAGTCTTAACATTTACGGCTCGTCTCAGGCTAGCAGCATAACCATCAGGGAATTTCAAACTTTTCAACCACTCGAAGACTTCTTTCTTTTCTTTTGGTCGAAGACAGAAAGAAGCACGCGGTTTGCCACTAGCTTCAGAGAGCTCAAGAGTTGGACGATTACAAACCTCTACCGAATCCTTACGAGCCTTTATATTGTCTTTTGTTCTGCCAGTCACATCGAAGCATGTGCTTATGATGCATTTGCCCATGTTACGTTCCTGATGCATGACATCAATGTTATGCATTAAGATTAAGGACTTAACATACGGTAGCTCCCATAGTGCAGATATATGAGTCCAATTGTGGTCCTCTCTGTAACCAACAAAATATCCAGGATGATCTTCATCTGGCACTAAGTTGTTCAACTGTTCAACAATCTCCGACCCGTTTAGACCTTGCGGTGGTCCTTTTTTGACAACGGTGTCCTTCCTGAAGGCATTTCTCTATTGCCTAAATACATGATTGGGCGGTAACCAACGTCTATGGCAATCAAAGTAGCAAATATTGCCACCATGCTTTAAACAAAAACATTCCATGTACGAAGCACATATTGGACGTGTCAAACGACCATGAGTACTCCAGCTAGAAACCATGTCGTAAGCTGGGAAATCATGGACAGACCACAAGTTTGCAGCTTGAAGGTTGAATTTCTGTCTTTTGTAGCAGTCGTACGCTTCAATTCATGTCCATAACATTTTCAACTCTTCAATCAACGGCTTCAACATCACGTTTAGTCGTGAACCAGGATGATCCGGTCTAGGTACAATAAGGCAAAGGAACATGAACCCGTACTTCATACAAAGAGATGGTGGTAAGTTGTACGGAATAGCGAAACGGGCCAACAAGAGTATGGTGTTGCGTTTGTACTGAACGGTGAAAAGCCATCTGTCGCCAACCCGATGCGAACATTTCTCGCGTCATTGGCGAAATCTGGATCAAAGCGGTCAAGCACTTTCCATGCCTCACTGTCGGACGGGTGCACCATAATTCCGTCATTCTCACGTACACCTTCTTTGTGCCACCTTATGTGTCTGGCTGTTTTTTTAGAGAAACAAGCGCTTCAACCTAGGTGTGACAGGCAAGTAGCAAAGCTGCTTTTGTGCAACTTCAGTCATTACTTTTGTGCTGTCTTCATTAATAACTTCGACAAATCTCGCCTTATCACATTTTAAGCACTTGTTCTCATTGGCATGCTCTTTCCAGAAAAGCATGCAGTGGTCTGGACACATATCAATCTTCTCATAGTTCATACCAAGATAAGAAATCAATTTCTTAGGATGATACATATCCTTAGGCAATTTATGGGGCGGCAGAAGGACATCGTTGATCAATTTTATGAGGTCGTTGTAGCAATTGTTGGAGAAGAGATACTTAGACTTAATTGCCATAAATCTAGTCATGAAATTGAGGATCGTCACTTTGGTGTGTTCATGCACCGGTTGTTCTGATGTCTTGAGAGGCTCGAAGAACTCCTTTGCCTCCGTTGTAGGAGAATCCTCCGTCAATTCAAGATTTATGGCTTCAAGCATCTCGTCCATCCTATCGACCCCAGTGATATCATCCTCATCTCAATCTTCTACAGCTTGAGAAGGTGTCTCGCCGTGAAAGGTCCACAACTCATAACGTTGCATAAAACCGTTTCGACACAAGTGGAACATCAATGTCACTTTGTCGAAACACTTCACATTCTGACATTTGATACATGGGCACCGCACCTTGCTGTTGTTTGACAACGAAAAAGCTCGTTGTATGAAAGCATCTATCTTGGTGAACCACTCTTCTGAGTGACTCCCATCCTTTTTCCAACCAGTATACATCCAAGTGCGGTCTTCAGCCATGTTTGAGGGTATACCTTCAAAGCGGATAAATCATTATTGGTTTCATTGTTATTTTATGTCACAGCCCTACAACTAGGCAGATAGGTCATAAACCCACCCAAGAGTGACCGAGCGGGGCGTGCTCATGACGGGACGCGCGGTCTAGATCCAGACGAAATTTCGGCAGCATAACCCTGTTGTTCTCCACTGCACGCCCGAAAATGGTGCAGCAGAGAACAACAGGGTTATGCCGTCAAAATCTCGTCCAGATCCAGACCCGCGTCTCGTCACAAGCCACGCCCCCTCGGTCACTCCCAGGCTGTCCAAAAAGGGACAATTCTGAACCTTCACGTCTCACATGCCAATAGCATGTGAGACGTGCCGATCCAAAATGGGTGGCGCATTGATATAGGTTACGTTCCTCATTTTCATTGTTAAGTCATTTACGAGAGGAAAGAACGAAAGAAAGAGGAGGAAAATTGGTCTTAGATGACAATTCCACGTCCGGATCCACCGTCTGCGCAATCGCGGGTGATTGACATCCTCACCATCGCTGTTCGCTTCCGTGTCGTCTTGACGCATACATTACGACTACAACTGTCTATACGGCACAAACGTATTTATTGTGTGTCGTGTTGTGTCGGGTCGGGCCAGCCCAAAAACCCGCATATTTACATATTAATAAACAAACCAACTAATAAAGAATTACAAATAATAAACAATTATTGATGAATGACATAATAAACTAACTAAATAATGATCACTCGGGACATAATATTAATCAGCATTATTGGACGATCCACAAAGATGAATGCCAGTGGGTAGCACTATAGAAAAGGAAAAATAACTAAATAGTTTTTTATTTTAGTAGTAGTTGGACATACCTGACACTGAAAAGAAAGAAATCAATTTATACAGTATAAACATCAGAATACCATTTTTACTTATAGGTATCGAATGAGGATGACAGTTTAGACCATGCCCAATAATCCCTTCAGATGTTCCTTCTTAGGAGCAAAACATGCATTATATGTTTTCTAATACAAACAAGATTGCTACTTAATATTTTTTTTTTAGCAGATGCAACAGTGCAACACAACAGAATATCTCACTTTGAGTCATCTTAAGAGAAATCGATGACTCAATTTAACTTAAAAACGAAGTGACAAGAACACAGTTTGCCGAAAGTCACATTAATAAGATCATCAAGAGAGATCAAACAACATGACACAAAGGGGACTAGGGTCTCAGAAGACAATCAAACTTGCCAAAAACCACAATAGTTCTAATAACCAATTATTCACATATAACCTAGCAGTTTAAAAGGTAGTGTCGCAGGTTTTTCTGTATATGCATCTACCCTTGAACCACACCATTTGGTTTACAAATTACCTCTCTTGTCTCTACCCTCCCATCCTTTTGTCACTTCTCTATTCTACAACTACTTACTCAGCTATAAAATCTGAACTGGCAAGCCAACCTTCACACAAGTAAATGCCCCAGGACTTTGCGCATGAACGTGGGGAGGGGGAAGCGGCATACCTAGTTATCGGGTCCTTCCCGGTTGACAGCAGCAGCGTGGTGGTGGCGTGACCAGGGCGACGGTGCGGCGCAGCGCGGGGCGGCAGCGCGGAGCGGGGGCGGCGGCACGGCACGGCGAGGAGCGGGGGCGGCAGCCCGGCACGGCGAGGAGCGGGGGCGGCGGCGCGGCACGGCGAGGAGCGGGGGCGGCGGCGGTAGCGATTAGCGAGGAGCGAGGGCGCATAAATGAAAAAGAAGAGGCGTGGCCTGGCAAATAATCCCTAAATCTAATAGACGACGGTAACATGCCCACCATCGTCAATTATGGACCTATTGACGACGGTATTTCCTAGCCGTCGTCTATAACCGCTCAGGTGGGCTAGGTTTCGGCCATTATTGATGACGGTCGTTAATTGACGACGGTTGACTGTCATCTCTAATTAATTGACGATGGTACTAGGTTAACCGTCGTCAATAACAGGCTCAGGTGGGTCCGGTTTCGGCCCACTTTGGCGACGGGCAATAATCGATGACGATCAACCATCGTATTGAATTAATTGACGATGGTACTTGTTTAACCTTCGTCAATTACAACATAATTGACGACGGCTGAAAATGACTGTCGTCAATAACATAAAAGACGACAGCCCCTTCGTCTATTTATCTGGCCGTTGTCTATTGTCGCGTTTCCTGTAGTGGCCCTAGCGCTGCAGGAGTATAGGGAACCACTATTGTAGAGTGGGACCCAATTTTTGTGATGGAAAACTTTCTTGAGCCTGCGGAAATGGGCCCAATAGGCCCAGAACCTATTCCTCTGGCGTTGTCCATAGACAACACCTGCTTAAGTCTCTGACAGGTGCAACTTGCCTTCGATCATGAGAGCAAAGCCTTCGAGGAGGAGCGCAACACCTTGAGGCGTTGGCGCAACAGACTCAATTTTGAAACCAGGCTTGCCTAGACGAGGTTGGCTGACCAGAAGGAACGGATCAAGGGGGAGAAAGCCCGGCTAGAATACTAGGATAAGTTAATGGAGGAGAAGGAAGCCGACATTCGGGCGCTCTATGCTAACTCCAGGGAAATCCTGTAGCAAGCCAAGGAGAGATGTGAAGCTGCTGACGAGTGTCACAAAAAGCTCACTAAATTGAATAAAATTATCCTAAAGCGTCGAGCAGACCTAGAGGCAAGGGAGGAAAAACTCCTGGAGCAGCAGGAGGATGTGGTGAGGAGAGAGGAGGAGGTCACCCAGAAGTTGACTCTGGGTGAGAAAATTTTGGCAGATCGCAGCAAAAGGCTGGATCTATGGAAGGAGGAAGAAGAACTAGAAGATGGGGCAAGAGCTCTCGAAAAGAGAGTCTGACGTTGCCGCTAGGGAGGAGAGAGTCAAAGGCAGGGAGAAAGACCTTGCTGAAAGGCGGAACCGCATCCACCTCCGGGAGATGGAGCTGGCTGACTGGGAAAAGCAAGTTGCTGAGAACATGCTGCAACATGCTAAGTTGGTTGAGCGCCTTGCCCTTGAAGGTTTGAAGCTTGCGGATGATCGGAAGTCACTGGAGGAACTGCGGAGCCTGAAGGAGACTGAAGCCATTCAAGTGTGGGACTTCTTGGGGCGGGCCAACGATGCGCTGACACCACTAGGCTTTAGTCCCGTATGTCTGGACAACCCGGAACTGGACTTGGACCGAGCACTAGTGGCCCTCAACGGTGTTGGCGACAAACTTGACGCCATGGGCGATGTCATCGCGGACTAGCTGGAGACGGAGGGGAAGACTCTGGCTACAAACATCACAGAATACGTGCTGGCGTGTTATGTGAGCCGAGATCCCCAATTCCCACTAGACCCAGTGCTCGAAGGTCGCGTTGCCGAAGAGGAGGACGTCGCCAAGACCAGTGTCCAAGAAGTTTCCCAAAAAGTCGCTTCATTCTTCTGCAGGTCTCAGGTCCTCTAGTAGCTAGGGCTTTCTTTCATTTGCCTTCCGCTGTACTCTCAATTTTGTAATCTAGTATTCTTGATTAATGAAATCCTCCTTTCTGTCCTAAATTTCACTTTTGTCTTCAATATATTGTGCCGTATCTTGTTGGCCCCCTAGTACATGTGTATAATTGAAATGTGTACATGTACCAAAGGTTGTGGCAGTATGTTGACGACTTGGATGCTTCGCACTCGTAGATTTTAGGTCCGAAGTCTTCAATTTTGAGGCGTTGAAGACAGGCTCCCTGGGATGGTCGGAGCTTGGTATCTATGACGTCATTCACTGTTAACATATTAGACGTTGACGGTGGTCCCATCTTGGAGGATGTAGGAGCTTAGTAGCTCCGGTGTCGTCCACCATCGCTATGAATTTTTGCTTCTCCTGCACATTAAAGGCAAGAGAAAAAGTAAAATTTGTCCTCTTGTCTAGAAATTGGTTGTGACTTTTTGTTCTTATTTGAACCTTAGGTCCGGAGAAACTCAACATGATAACGATCGTTTTGATATAATATTTCTAGATCTGCATGCCCTTTTAGTACTCACCCTACTGAGGCCTGTCGGGATGTAGGTAGAGCGGCATACTTAGGGTGCAGGACCAGTCTAAGCCAATAGCACACCCCGGATCTGTGTTGGCTTGGCGTTCAGGCAAGTAGACTATGTAGCAATGTTAAGATCCAAAAAGAGTATCAATAAAGCTTGTAATCCATGTGAATTACTTGGAACAAAGCTCAAAAAGATTTGCACAACTTTATTATAGACAAGCGGGGTAAAAATAATTTGATATATTGAGCCTTGCACAAAAAGTAGATGCACGTGGAGTCTGTTTTTACACAACAATGCCTTTCATTATAGGTCCGGATTACAGGTGAGACAAGGACACACTTAGGCTGTTGGACCATGCTAAATGTGCTATACATCTTGTACTAACCCAGAGCAAGTAGTTACACTTTTAGTGCTGTGACTGTCTCAAGTGTTACTTGAACTTTTCGGACCCTCCCGGAGGGGTCCGGATGTTCTCCCGGAGGACTTGCCCGTCTCTGTATAATGACTCTACAACATGCCTTATGTGTAATTACAGACTCACCTCCGTGATTCTAATAATAAAACTTACGAAGGTGCTCGATGTTCCAAGGATTGGGAAGCAGGATCCCATCCTCAGTTGCCAAGCGAACGCTTCCTGGTCAGGATACTTTAATTACTCGAAGGGACCCTCCCAGCTGGGGGAAAGTTTGTTCATCCCTTCACGGCTTAGTATCATCCGAAGCACCAGGTCGCCTTCTTCAAGCTATCGATCGCGCACATGCCTTTGATTATAGCGCCGGAGCGCTTGGCGATAATGTGCATTTTGAACAGTTGCTTGGCCCCTTCCCTCGTCGATGAGGTCAAGGTCTTCACTCCAGAGCTGGTCCTGCGTGGCTTCGTTGAAGGTCCGGACCCGGAGGGACCCCAAGGTGATCTTCGAAGGAAGGACCGCTTCAGCTCCGTACACAAGGAAGAATGGAGTCTCCCCAGTTGACCGGTTAGGTGTTGTCCTCTTCGCCCATAATATGGACGGAAGCTCTTCAATCCAGTTAGCTCCATGCTTTTTCGAGCACTCATATGTGCGCATCTTGAGTCCTTTTAAGATTTCTACGTTTGCTCTCTCAGCTTGGCCATTGCTTGCTGGATGAGCTACTAAGGCGTAGCTAAGTTGAACATCGAGGTCTTCGCAGTATTCTTGGAATGCAGCACTTGTAAATTGAGTTCTGTTGTTAGTTATGACTTTGTTTGCAACTCCAAATCTGCATATAATGGACTCCAAGAACATGATTGCTGATTGTTTGTTGATTGTTACTACTAGAGTTGCTTCCGGCCACTTGGTGAACTTGTCGATGGCGACATACAGGAACATGTAACCTTCGACGGCTTTTGGAAAAGGTCCCAAGATGTCCATGCCCCACACAGCGAATGGCCATGTAGGAGGTATCATTTGTAGCGATTGAGCTGGTGTGTGAATCTGTTTAGCGTGGAACTGACGCGCTTCACATTTTTTCACTAGCTCAACTGCATCCTGAAGTGTTGTAGGCCAATAAAAGCCATGTCGGAAGGCTTTACCGACTAGCGTGCGAGAAGATGCGTGGTTCCCGCACTCGCCTCCAAGGATTTCTGCGAGGA
This sequence comes from Tuctoria greenei, assembly GCA_036927565.1. NCBI lineage: Eukaryota > Viridiplantae > Streptophyta > Magnoliopsida > Poales > Poaceae > Tuctoria > Tuctoria greenei. The sequence continues at coordinate 154,468,059 of JAYESD010000001.1, forward strand.
GCTCGCAACCTTCTTCCCTTGCAATGCACCGCATTAGGATGCCATTGGCACCGCGTCGGTAGAGATCCCCTTCTACCAACATGTATCTTTTAGCCAATCTGACAATCCGGTCAGCAGATACACTATCTTCAGGAAGGATGGTGTCTTTCAAGTAGCTCCAGATCTCTGAGATCCATGCATCGGAACTAACTTGAGCTTCTGAGTCTTGCGTGTTGGGTTGCTCGGAGCTTCCGACAGCACCTACGACTCTTGGTGGACACCATGGTAGCAGGGCCACCGGGACCACTAGCCTCGAGATGCTGGTCTCGCCCCCTTCGCTCAGTTCTGCGGGCTGAGCTATTGGTTTTGACAACCTTCAGACAAAAATTCCGTCAGGAGCCAGAGCTCCAGTTGAGGCTTTCATCGAGAGTTCATCAACTTCAGTGTTATGGAGACACTAAACATGATGCAGAGCCTCTAGACTTCAAGGAGATAAGCAGCTAATTGAGAATTGTTGCACGAACATTCACCTTTCACTTGTTTGATGACGAGTTGTGAATTTCCCTTTACCAACAGCTATTTGACACCATAAGATAGTGCCACCTTGAGTCCATAGATGAGGGCTTCATACTCCGCCATATTGTTGGTCACCTTGAAATCAAGGTGAACCACATACTTGACTTTCTCCCCGGTCGGGGCAAGGAGAAGGATTCCAACTCCGGATCCTTGCTTCTGCATGGAGCCGTCGAAGTAGAGAGTCCAATGAGGCTCGGTGAATTCAGGAACCTTGGGTTCCGATGTCTGCTCATTGTGGCCCCCAGGATTTGATGGAGAGGGCATCCATTTCGCCACAAAGTCAGCCAAGGCTTGACTTTTAATTACTTGTCTCAACACGAATTCTAGATCGAACTCAGCGAGTTCCGCTGCCCACTTTGCAATGTTCCCAGTAGAATTTGGGTTATGCAAAATTGCACGTAGTGGAGAAGAAGTTACCACTGATATTTTATGGGCTTGGAAGTAGTGATGAAGCTTCCTTGAAGCAATAAGAACTTCGTAAAGCAATTTATGCACCTCGATGTATCTTGGCTTGGCGTTGTGGAGTACTTCACTGGTAAAGTACACAGGGCGTTGAATGGTCCGAACCCTTTCAGAAGGACCCATAGCTTCCTCTCCATCGACCCGGACCCTGTTGGAGGGTCTTGGACCTTCAGGTTGTGCTTCTTGGACCCTCCCGAAGGGGTCCAAAACTCCTTCTTGTTCAACCCGGATCCTTCTTGGACATAGCTCGCACAAATGTTGAAGCAACATTTTTAAGATTGAATGGCATGGCAGTATAACAATACAATCCATCTACTGTTATAAAGGCAGTATGCTCTTCATCTTCCTTATACATTTGGATTTGATGATATCCAGAATATGCATCTAAGAAACATAGTAGCTCACATCCGGAGGTAGAGTCCACTATCTGATCTATTCTAGGTAGTGGTCCTTTGGACATGCCTTATTCAAGGTGGTGTAGTCGATACACATCTGAAGCTTCCCGCCGGCCTTGGGTACAACAACTGGGTTTGCCAACCATTTTGGATGGAAGGCTTCCCGGATGAATCCGGCCTCGAGCAACTTCTTGATTTCCTATCGGATGAAGTTTTGTCGCTTGATTGATTGCTTCCGGGGCTTCTGGTGTACATGCCGAGCATCTGGGTAAATCTTCAGATTGTGCTCAATCACGTCCCTAGGGATCCCAGGCATTTGTGACGGTTGCCAGGCAAACACGTCGACATTAGCCCAGAGGAAAGTGATGAGCGCGAGTTCCTATTTGTTGTTCAGACCCCCCGATATACGGGTAGTCTGAGCAGCATCGGAACCAATTTGGACCACTTTGACGGGAATGTCAGCGTCGCGCTTGGTTGCACACGAGGTGCAGAGGTAGAGCCTTTGTTTTGAATCTTTGGAGGATTCGGAGCTGTCTCCTTACCAGATGCTTCCTCTTGCGCTGTGGTAAGCGCATAGAGTTCTTCCAGTGCAGTAACTCCTGCGGTACGATCTCCACGGATCTGGAGAACGCCCGTGGGTGTTGGCATCTTCAACACCAAGTAACCATAATGGGCAGCAGCCATAAACTTGTATAAAGCTGGTCTACCCAAAATGGCATTGAAAGGCAGACTAATCTGCGCAACATCGAAAACCAGTTTCTCGGTTCTGTAGTTCTCCCGGGTCTCGAAGGTCACTGGGAGTGTAATGGAACCAAGAGGAGTAATGGTTCCCGGACCTAATCTAGAGAAAGGTCGGGATGGGCGAAGGTCCGAAGGCCGGAGCTAAAGCTTAAAGAAAGCTTCAAATCTTATGAGGTTTGGCCCGGAACCTCCGTCCACCATTACATGTGGATTTAGATATTGTTAATGGTGGGTGACACCATCAACGGGAGTTGACCAGCCCCGATCATATTTCGGGGGTTGTCCGAAGCATCGAAAATGATGGGTGTATCCATCCACTTCCGATGTAGTTCTGCCTTAGTAGCGGGAGCTAACACGGCCATGTCCTGATGCATTGTCTTGAGGATGCAGCGAGAGGTGATGTCCCAAGAACCACCATAGATGGTGTTCAAGATCTTCCGACGTTCATTGTTAGAGACATCGGAGTCATCGTCGACGGTGATGTAAATGACTTTTAAGACCTTTTTGGGGTCATGGAAACCTAGCTCCTCTTTGGCCGAAGCTTCATCGACTTTTTGTTTTACTTCCCTTTGACGGAAAGGAGCTTCTTCCCGACGCTTATTATAGCACTCGACAAGGTTCTGGACCTCCCAGCATTCTTCTAAGTTGTGTCGGTTTGTCTTGTGAATCGGACACCATGCTTTGGAATTGTTGTCGTCCTCTTATGAAGGTCAAGATCGCTTCTCAGGGCGTGGCCCCCGACTTCCAGAAGCAGCAGCAGTAGCAGCTGGAGTGCCGGCCGATGACTTCTTTTTGCCGTTGGGCTTCTTTTTCTTCTTGACACTATCGGAGGTAGTGGCTTCAGTTTTGGAGGACTTCTGGTTAGCCTCCGGAGCTGGTTTGGAGTGCATTTCACAGCCCTCCGTAGCTCTAGCACATTTGTCAGCTAGGCTGAAGAGTTCCGTGACGTTGGTAACTTCTTTAATGGCCAACTTCTCTAGCATCTTCTTATCTCGAACACCCTGTCTGAATGCCACGATAATAGAGGAGCTCAAGATTGAAGGAATGGTATTTCGTACCTGAGAGAACTGCTGGATGAAGGACCGTAGCGACTCCCTGTTTGCTTTACAGCAAACAGGTCCAATTCAGTGTCGGGCCGCGTATAGGAGCTCCCAAAGTTGGCAATGAATAGCTGGCATAGCTCTGCCCAACTATTAATGGAGTCAGGTGGAAGACTCATGAACCAGGACCTTGCAGTCCCAGTTAAAGCCACTGGGAAGTAATTGGCCAGTACAGCCTCATCACCCCCTGCTGCCAGTATGGCAGTAGAATAGATTTGAAGAAATTCAGCGGGGTTGACAGTCCCGTCAAATTTCTCCGGTTAGTGGGGCCGAAACTTCTGTGGCCACCCGGTAAGTGCATGGCCAGGGCAGAACAACCTCCTCCTACTCCCTGAGGAGCAGGGTTGTCTCGAGCTTCTCACCTCTGACGAGTGCGCTCAATGTGGACACGGCCGTCCTGCTGCCGGTAACAGCGATCCTGTTCCGATCACAGGTCATGAGTCAGAATACTGGTGATGGTATGGGTGTGTCGCGCCCCAGGAGGCAACGAAGTCACCTATCGGGAGGCAACACATCTCCTTTGTTGAGAGACTTGCAGACCAAGTCAGACGGACAAGGTCCGTCATTGTGAAGGTGCTCGCCCCGAAGGGGAGGACCTTGGTTGCTGATGCCTGCAGCCGCAGCTGCGACCAGATGGTCGACATCAGCCCTCCACTGCTCCATAGCACCCTGGGGTGCACCTAGAGGCGGTGGGCGTTGTAGAAGAGCTCGTGCAGCAATGAGCGCATGCTCAGGGTTGTTGTTTGTCGATGCAGTGATCTACGCAAATGCTCCATCCTGTTGACCAACATTATTCGCTGGAACAGATGGTGGTTGTGGTGCCGCAGTGCCTGCTGGAATAATGGCACCTGTTGGTTGTTGGGCGTTGGAGGGATTGCCCCCAGCAGGTTGTCCAGCGTGATTGCCATTGGAGGATCCAGCAGCTGAATTCACCATCTTGTGATCTCGGGATTGCTGCCCCTCCCTGGCACGCCAAATGTCGAAGTGTTTGATACAACAATTCCCCCGGACCTGCTGAGAAGCAGCCCGCGGAGGTTCTTTTTTGGTTAGGGAACGCAGACATCAAGATCAAGATGATGACACCAGAGATTTACGTGGTTCGGGTCGCCTGAGTGTAACACCCTACTCCACGGGGTTTGTGTTGTTGTATTGTGAGCTAGTCAGCTGGGATCAGGTTCAATCTGATCGCCCCCGATGTCCGTGAGGTACATCCCTTTCATAGTTCTAAGGACTGACCGTTACAAAGCTTGCCTGGCCCGACATGTGGCCCTGGCGTATTTAATGTCCTAATACACTGTCTATTGAGTATTAAGTATAATTAGTTGCGTGATAATGTGCCTTAATGGACGCGTTATCTCTATCAACAATGCACTGATCGTGTGTCATTAATACAGCATTAATGACATGTTATCAGGCCTTGTAACTGCTGCTTTAACCGTCCTTGAATGTTTGTAATGGACGTGATCTGCTTGTATTTCTGTTGGCGATGAAGGTATGGAGGCTCCACACGTGGCGGATCCGGAGCTTTCCCTTGCGGGAGGGTAGGTCTGGGGTCGCTGCATACGTGTTGGCACCAGAGCTCCTCTCTAATAGGGGCTAGGTCTGGGGCTGTTGTGCACGTGTAGTCGCCGGAGCTTCCCTTGGTTGGGAGTTCAGTTCCGGTCTTCTTTTACACGTGTTAACCCGAGAGCCAGCCATGTGAGGGGAGCGGGTCCGGTGCAGCGTGACATGTAGGACCTGAAAGGGCCTTTGACTCTGGCGGGTGGAACTTTCATGCACTTTTTGCGGTATTGTGGGTACCCGATACGTAGGGTACCGACACAACCGTTCAAACTCCTTACATAACTCACATGGTAGCTCTCGGACTGTGAGTTGATGACTTACTCCTTTCCTACTCAAGGCATCCGCCACTACATTAGCCTTTCCTGGATGATAATTGATTACCAAATCATAATCTTTGATGAGCTCCAACCATCTTTGTTGCCTCAAATTCAGATCTGTTTGTGTGAAAATGTACTTAAGACTCTTGTGATTCGTATAAATTTGACACTTATGTCCAAGGATGTAGTGTCTCCAAATTTTCAATGTGTGTACTACGGCTGCAAGTTCCAAATCATGCGTGGGTAATTTTGCTCATGTTTCTTCAATTGTCTTGATGCATAGGAGACCACTTGACCTTCTTGCATGAGCACACTTCCAAGTCCTTGTCTCGATTCATCACAATATATGTCAAAAACTCTTGCTTACATCCGGCAAAACAAAAATTGGGGTTGCAGTTAACCTCTTCTTTAGCTCCTCAAAACTGTTTTGACACGCTTCAGTCCATCGGAAAGCCTTTCCCTTCATTAGCAATTCTGTCATTGCTTTGGCTATCTTGGAAAAGTCCTTGATGAATCGACGGTAATATCCACCCATTCCAAGGGAACTTATTATTTCCTTTACGTTTTGCGGCGGCTCCCACTTTAGCACATCCCTCACTTTTCTGGGTCGACCGATACTCCTCCTCCTAAGATGATATGACCCACAAACGACACCTCTTTCAACCAAAACTGGCATTTGCTAAACTTGGCATACACTTGATGCTCCCTCAATTTTTGCAACGTAAGCCTCAAGTGTTCCTCGTGTTCCTTCTCGTCCTCCGAGTAGATGATAATGTCGGCAATGAACACTACTACAAACTTATCCAAGTATTCCATGAAGACCTTATTCATGAGGTACATAGAGTATGCAGGTGCGTTTGTCAATCCAAAGGAGATCATGTTGTACTCATAAGATCCATACCGTGTCCTACAAGTTGTCTTAGGTATGTCCGATGGTCTAATCTTCATTTGAAAGTATCTCGACCTTAAATCAATCTTGGAGAAGACACAAGCACCCTTCATCTGATCAAACAAGTCCTCTATATGGGGCAAGGTGTACTTGTTCTTGATTGTGACCTCGTTGAGAGCTCGGTAATCTACGCAAATCCTTTGGGATCCATCCTTCTTGTCCACAAATAGAACGGGCGCTCCCTAAGATGAAGATCTTGGGCGAATAAAACCCTTCTCTAGTTGCTCTTGAGCTCCACTAATTCCTTAGGAGGCATCCTATATGGCCTCTTAGCTATAGGTGCAGTTCCAGGTATCAAATCAATAATAAAATCGATGTCCCGATCAGGTGGCATACCTGGCAACTCATCCGGAAACACATCCAAAACTTTGCACACCACCGTAATCTCCTCAATTGTGGCACCGTCCATATGGTTCAGCTCCAATTGCTTCGATGCGTGTTGAGATGCTTCAATCTCTACGGTGATAACTTCCTCATTGGTCAACTTCACCGTCTTTGTGGGACACTCAATAACTCCATTGTGCTTCCTCAACGAGTCCATACCAAGTATAATATCCAATCCTTGAGAATCCAGAACAATGAGGTTGGCAAAAAAGTCTACTCCCTTATTCTAAGGCTTACTTTTGGACATACTATATTTGTCCTCATCTCTCCCCCAAGAGACTTAACCAATAGAGTAAACTTCATATGAGAGATAGGCAAACTATACTTGGCAAAATATTTTGATGCAATGAATGAATGTGATGCTCCAGAATCAAATAACATAGTCGCCGGGTTGGAGTTTGCAAGAAACATACCAATCACCACGTCATCTGCTTGTTGCGCTTCCTCCGTAGAGACATGGTTCACATTGCCATGAGCAAAATTCTGCTGTCCACGATTTCCTTGCGGCTCTCCTCCATTGGGTCTTGGGTTTTGCCTCGGTGCATTGCTTCCTTGACCAGGCCTGACTTAGGACATTGATGCGCAAAGTGTCCAGCTTCTCCACAAGTATAGCACTTCTTAACTCTACCATGATTGTTGGGACGAGCTTGGTTTTGAACATTTGTACCAGAAAAATTAGCATGAGGTGCATAAGGCATTGGAGGCCTAGGTGCTTGCATGACCGGGTGTTGCTGCACAAACTGAGTCGGGTGTGGTGCAAATCTAGAGCGATGTACAAGAGGAGAGGAGCTGTAATATGGCGCATTAGGTGGTGCAAAGCGAGGGCGCACATTACTTCCTTGTTGTTGTCCTTGATATGACGCCTTTCTCTTGTTGCCTTGCTCCATCTCACAAACCTTGTTCTCCACAACAATTGCTTTGTCCACAAGTTTCTAGAAGTTGGCATAGTCACAAATCAACAACTGCACTTGGATTTCATTGTTCAAGCCTCTCATGAACAAGTATTGCTTTCGGTTGTCCCGGCTCACATCTTCGGGGGCATACCTTGAGAGTTGAGTGAATTTATTGAGATATTCACCCACACTCGGTCTTGCTTGCCTCAAGTTCTCAAATTCTTGCCTCTTCAAAATCATAACACCTTTCGGCACATAATGAGAACGGAAGCTCTCCTTGAATTCAGCCCAAGTAATCCTCTCCTGATTCTCATGGGCATTGCAATAAGCATCCCACCAATCCGCAGCTGCCCCAACTAGTTGATGAGAAGCAAATAGAACCTTCTCCTGTTCGCTGCATTAGACAATAGCTAGCTTCTTCTCCGTAGACTTGGATCAATCATCAGTATCCATAGGGTCAACGGCTTGAGCAAAGGTTGGCGGCCTAGTCCTCAGAAACTCTCCCAACCAGTTATGAGGAGGTGGGGGTGGAGGTAGAGGCATGTGGGGCTAATTGTTGATGTTACCAGCCTGCAGTTGTCCCATAGTCTGTATCATGGTTTGCATGAGCTGGTTCTGCATTGCCAAAAGTTGCTCAATGTTGATAGCTCCATGAGTAGGTCCTTGTCCATGGTTATCTGAGGTGCTCCATTGTTCTCCTCCTCATCATTGCCATCCCTCTGGTTGCGAGTCCTCACCATCTGAAAAAAAAGCAAGAGATAAGAATTTAAAAAACGTCCCCAACTATATGCATCAAGGGATATAAAACTAAACAACTACCTACACTAGCCTATGTGGACATGGCAATGCTAAAGCATCCCAAAATCCTCTATTAAGCACACAGGCAAACATTATATAGCAACAGCACACCAAACAAAAGCACATCGATTCCTGAGTGCTCCTATGTGCTCTAAAGTGTCCATTCTATCTAGGTTGCGTCCTACGTTCAACCTGTGACTCTGATACCAATTTGTGACACCCGGTTCTGAAAATGAACCAAGTGAACATATATGTGTGCTCAGGACGTTCAACAAACATACATGAGTGCAATCACAAAAGGATATATAGAAAATTACCACAGAACAAGATTAATTAACCACTTTTATTATGCAATTCATAATATCCTCAAATACAAGATCTAATGAATATTAATGACAAGTTTGAACTAATGCAGCAGAAATAAACTAAATAAGCAAACTAAGCAAAGGGATAGTGCAGCTCCATGCAACACCACAGGCAAAGCTGACGGCAGACACGGCCTAGAACTCCGCATTATCATCGTTAAACTCCCAATCCTGACCTACAACTGTTGTTGGGGGAATTGCAAGGGTGAGTACATGTCATACTCAGCAAGTGTGGAAAGTATGACATGTAGCTGATTCAAATGACGAATATAATCATGACTAAGTGCTGAAAAGTACGTTAAAACATTTAGAAAGCAATATATTATATATATGTGAAGTAATCCCATCATAACCAAGTAGTTATTTTAACACCAGTCCATATTTCATTACCATCATCCATATTCCAAATTTCACATTACCAATGACCATAATCAATACCAAAATTTAATTCATAACCATATCATTAACCATAACCATTACCAACCATAACCAACCAACCAACCATCCCAAATCCGAAGTTTTCCTCTAATCATGTAGGTCATCCAAACGCTCATAACCGGGAGCACGGCTATCATGATAGTCTTATTAGACCCTACAAAGTTTGTACCACTTTACCCACGTGTTTGTGATTTTATCACATGTCGGTGACTGGAGAACCTCCCTTACGCCAACTACACTCCCTTTGGTGTATGGCCAAGAGATCACAAAATAGCCTTTACAAAGGGGTTACTAGCCTATTAGACCCCACTGAGGTTTCACCGGTGGCGATGCCTCCAACTGAGCACATGTTTAACCAAGGTCCCCCTCTTGAGACATTCGGATCCCATAGTAGTCCCACCAATCATCAATAAACCCAATCCGACTACCCCTTCTATGAGCATCCTTAATGGTCCAAATAGCACTGGCAAAGCACTAATTAATCAGCTACGCCACACCCATATTTGGCCTCATGGTGGCACTGTAGTCCTGTATTATTCTCGCATGAACCGGTCCTTAGATCTAAAGCAAGCAAACCACCATAACATCCAACCTATCCACATACTAGCTTGCTTAGATCAGCCATTAGCACATCATATTAACCAGTTCATGTTAATCATAATCTCATCAATGCATAATTAAATGTGTAGTGTTCTTTCCCATCCCAATTAATTAAGCGAAGCAAAAAGGGTAAAAAGCCCTTCCCGACTCTCTACCATATTTTCCAGGTGACAAGGGTGGTCAACAAATCTAGTAAACTTCCTATCATAGGATTTCCCATCAAAATTAACACAAGCATGCAGTTTTGCAAACAAAACATTTACCTTAAAACAGGATCAATATGCTTCAAGGACACTTGCCTTACTCTTGTGATTGGTTCGGGTCAAATCCTTCAAACTCTTGGTGTTGGAGATCCTCCGCAGCACTCTCTAGTGCCAATCTGTCTAATCCGCACAATAAACATACAAGACAAGAAACACAATCAAAAAGTGCACAATTATTACTCAAGACGACATGACATGCATGGTTAATGCAAATGTAAGGTGGAACTTGTTAATGAGTTGCTTTTAATGATCACTAACTACTTCTAATAGCTTTTAACAAGTTTATACAGGTTTGGAGTTGATTTGATCAAATTTTAGAATTAATTTGACACAATTTAACCAGGAAAATCGGACTAGTCCGCTATGGACCGGACAAGTCCGCACTGCGCGAGAGCAGCAGATTAGGGTTTTCTAGATCGACGTGAATTTGGAGATTTGGGGTTGAATTCACGTAAGGAAAAGGAAGTATAAGGTATACCAGGTGTTTAGAACTCCAATGAATCAAGGATCTTAGAGGCAACACTTGGATCTTGATGATCTAGGGTTGATGAAGAACTTGATGGTGGATTGTTGACGAAGAACGCGAAGTTGATGGAGATCTTGATCCTCTTTCATTTCCTCCTCTTCTTCTCCTTGCTCTAGATCTCCTTCTCCCTCCTTGGTGGCGGCTATCCACGAGCTAGGGTTTGGGTGAGGTGGAAAGTGGCAAATAGATGTCAAGCCAAGGGGTGGGGTTGTCTATATAGAGGTGGAGGCTAGGGTTAGATGGATTTCAAGTTTGGGGGTGAGTAGAGGCCGGCTTAGAGTCCCACATGGGCTCTAAAAAAGTTAGGCACGACGTCCATAGGCCCACTTAATGTAAAACCCAAGAAACAAGTCGTGAAACAAAAGATCAACTCAGAGTCGCGATTTATCGGACAAGTCTGAAAAGGACCGAACTGGTCCGGAGTTGGACAGAGAGAAATTAGACAAGTCCAGACTAGACATCAGACTAGTCCAAACTTATCCAGAGGGGAAAAACAGACGAGTCTGGTCTAAAATCGGACAAGTCCGACTTTAGTCAAAGGGAAAAACGGACAAGTCCAGACAAGTCCAGGGACTTAGCGAATTTTTCAAAGATTTGGAACACCGGACTAGTCTGCACTGGGCCGAACAAGTCCAAAAATGTCCAGAGGGAAAAACAGACTAGTCCGCAGCAAAACGGACAAGTCCGTTTGAAGTCAGGGAGAAATCGACTAGTCCGCACCAAAATCAGACTAGTCGAAGTGCGATTTTGTTTCTAATTGATTTTAAACTTGTTCCTTTTTGTGTTGCTCAATATTAAACATATTTGATGATGGATGCATGGAATGATGCATGAAAATGAGGGTGTTACAATGATGTTATGATTATGTTTTCCTATGATAAATGTTTTATGCTTTAAAGTTGCTATGTGTACTTGATAATCTTGATGATGTTATGATTATGCTTTTTACCTTATTCACATCAATATTATAGCTCACACATACATAGTTTTCCACCCCACCATAAAGAGTGCACATATTACATCTACATTTACTATTTTTCTCAAAATTCATATGTGCACACTTTATGAAAATCTGAATTTTTCATCATATTTGTGTAATCTCAATTGGTTGTCATCAATCACCAAAAAGGTGGAGATTAAAAGTGCATCTTGGCACCCCTTGTGGGTTTGGTTGATTAATGACAGACAAATGAGATCCTAACAAAATTGTTGAGATGAGCGCAGGTTTTAAAGAGATTAGAAGGAAATCACAAAAGGAAAGGAGAATGAGGATCCAAAAGTAAAAGAGCTCAGGACTTGAAAAGAATAGATTGATTTTGTTAGTAGTGTGTTGGAGAAACACACCCTAAGAGCTCAAGTAAAAAAGATTGCACTCACTTCACAAATATGAGGAAGAGCGGACTAGTCCGATATCCACCAGACTAGTCTGATTTCTCTCTAGACAGAAAAGTAACAAGTCCTCCAAGTGTGAACTTGTCCACAGCTCTTCACAGTTGCACAACACCGGACTAGTCCGATATCCACCAGACTAGTCCAAAAACCTTCTGAGTAAAAATCAGACATGTCCTCCAAGTGCGGACTTGTCCTCAGTTCTACACTTTTTCACCACACCTGACAAGTCTGATATCCACCAGACTAGTCCGAAAATCTTCTGACTAAAAATCGGACAAGTCCTCCAAGTGCGGACTTGTCCTTAGTTCTACACTTTTTCACCACACGGGACAAATCCGATATCTACCGGACTAGTCCGAAAACTTTCTGAACCAGGATTGGACTAGTCTGCACCTTAATGGACTAGTCCGGTATCCATAAACACTTAGAATTTTTCCCACACGCACACCGGACTAGTCCGGTGTCCACCACAGACTAGTTCGGACCTCGCAAACCCTAACGGTAAATTTTGGAAACCCTTGTATAAAAAGAGGTGCATGGCCACACAACAAACTCTCTTGACTCCCTGCGCTGTCACACCTCCCAAGACCCAAAAATACTTCTCTCCAATCATTCTAAACCTAAAAGGATCAAATCTTTGAGGATTAGGGATTGGGCAAAGGAGAGAACTTGTTCTACATGATCTTTAGCTATTGGATTTGATCTCTCGCACACTCTCATTGTTTATCACACATCTTTTGAGTGTGTTTGCTGGTGTTCGTTCATTGTAATCTTTGCGGGGCCCTCAACTTGTGAGAAGACCCCTTTGAACAAAGTTAGTGAGTGAAAATCAGCCTCTGTGGCGATTACCCCGAGGGGAGGGTTAGTGAAGACCCAGTCCTCTTTGGACTCCTCTACGAGGACGTAGATTCCTGTGTGGAATCGAACCCCTGGATAATTCTATCTCGCGTGTTCTTGCTTGTCCTTTTATCCTATTCTAGGGTTTGCAAAGTCTTGTGTAATTCACATTGAAACATTGGATTAAACTTGATAATTGCAATATCTTATTTCATTGTCATAATACACTTAAATTGTCAGTTACTTTCTACAGCATAGACTACTAGAAGTAAAATTAAAGATCTACTTTGATTTTCAAGTCCGCGTATACCGGACTAGTCCGCACCATAACGGATTAGTCCAACCTCCCTGTATTTGATCTCTTTGTTAAGTGTTTCAGGGATCGATAAAAGTTCAAAAAGCCTATTCACACCCCCCCTCTAGGTTGCATTCAAAGGAAGGTGGATCGCCAGGCCAATTCAATTTGTCACCATGACTTAAATTGGTGCCCGTTATGAGGGGTCGGGGCCCGTAGAATGCTCTGCAATGCTCCAGTCCATTGTCCACGATGATACTATTGCCGAGGTGGAGCGTCCTAATGCCCCATACCCGCACTCTCGCTTGTAACCTCCCCACCAGGCACTACAAAAGGTGTTGGAGTTTATAACCCTTACCTCCTCCACGTTTTCATTCAGTCTCCCGATCCCCATGCCATGTAGTTACTCTTGCAAAATCGGGGGATTATATTTGTGTTGGTGAGAGGCAAAAATAAAAAACTTCCCCATTGTCGCTCCTGTCCATAGTTCTCACTGCTTGATAGCGGAGTGGAGTATGTCCTTTGTTCGCTTGAAGATACTTGATGTCTTGGTATCTCGGGACTTGATGTCACCAGCCGATCGCGAGGGGGCCCGTGCCTTGGTAGCAAGGGCATTCCGCAACCGAGGGGTGGCGAAGTTGTGTCATTCCTGTCCTTCCACCAAAGGGGCCTAGGGTTGCCGGTATTGCTGTTCCTCCGGGGGCTCCTCATTGAATGACAGATGGAGATCCACCACCTGATGCTGAACACGATGCTCCACATTTTGATGTTCGTCACCTTGTGAAAGGCGTACCTTGGGATAAATCCCAGCTACAACCATTGGAGACTCCTCTTCTTCATCCACTCTTCCAAGACCCGGATTCCTTCCATCGGCTCTATCTATGCCTAAGATTGATCGCGAGTGCTGCATCACTTCATGATTTTGATGCTAGAGTCCCTCAAGGGCTGGCACCAGAAGTGGTTTTATATTCAGAATGCAAAAACCGGGCTACCAGCAATTACCAGGAGGGTGATGAAGTCCTCATCCGCCTAGAGCTACGGATGCCCGACTGAGGAGGTGTACCATCTAGCACAGATCCTGGCGGTGATGGAGAGGCTGAAGATGGATGGTCTCACTGTCCAGGCCATCCTATAAACCCTTGTTGAGCGGCGGGTCCTACTGTTTCGGGATAGGGCCCGCAGCATGTGTGTTTATGCCCTCGTCGGCGACCCGACAAGGGAGTCGCAGGAGGAATTGTTACCGTCCGAAATCTCACAGAGGATGTCAATGCTCATGAGACAGGCTCCGAGTAATGTCGTGGACGGTATTCTTCCGGTGGGCCAAGACTGCCCCCCCCCCCACCACCCAGTGGGGCTTCATCAGAATCATCTGGCTTCTTAGGCTACTGGAGAATGAGGGAAAGTTGCCCGAGGCTGACTCTAGTTCATCAACCACGGTCCTTGGGGACCAAAAGAGGGAGGCAACATCATGTTTTGATCATCCAGCCAAGAGAGTGAAGGCGGACACTGATCAGGGATCGTCATCCCCCTTGGCGTAGGGTTTGAACCCTCAGGGTCCAGACGCCCAGGCGACACCTCCGCCGCCAGCGACAAAGGGCCTCGCGTCGTCATCGAGTCTTGCACCTTGTGTCAAACATCGCCTTTCATCAAGGTTTGTTTCTTTCTTTTGTCCTCGATCCTCTCACTGCTGTGGGATTCTCATGTTTTTTGTCAATGCAGGAAGTATGAGACAGGCGCGACTATCTCACCGCAGAAGACGTCCACGGTCTCACTCACCTCGCCATCGGTGGGACAATTTCGCGGGGTGAGACAAACACTTTCGATGGTATGTGAGTAGAGGTGTTTCCCCTGCCACTGCCAATTCCTAGGGGTTGCGTTCCAATGCGGTTGGCTTCTCTGCTGCCTAAAGTCATTACAGCAAGCCCGACGGTGTTGCTGGAGAGCTCATCAGTCGTAGAGTCAGGTGTGGTCGTCCCGACGGCCCCGGAGGCGACACCACTGGTGATAAGAGTGGAGGGGGCAATGGCGGAGACATCCTTCAAAACATTGTACATAATCCCCTTGGTGGATCCAGTGATGATGTCGATGGAGGCGACTGCGATATAGGCGTTTTCGGTTGTTCCCCCGATGGCTCTGGCGGAGGCGTCTAGTGTAGCGAGGACTGCGGTGCTAGATGATTAGCCGGTGCACTCCAGTATGGGGGGGGAAGCCTTGATATCCTGGAGTCATCACCTGAAGAGGTGGTGGGTTGCATGACGCCTCTAGCATTGGCCATCGTGATGCCAAATCTGTCGGTGTCAGCGCAGGACAGGGAGGTGTCGGTGGCCAGGGTGCGTGTTGCCTATCCTGCGTTTCGGATCTAGAGATGCCATGACCTTTGGTTGAGGCACAGGCGGGCAGCCTACAGGCCGCGGCGATCAGGGATCGGTGTGATGGTGGCCTTGTTCCAATAGTTCCTCAGCTGCTGGGGGCCCCAAGCTCTTCCGTGGGAGGTCAAGATGCGTCCGGATCCGCGGCCGTGGAGCGGACTGAATGGGAGCTGTCGGCGGTTTGAACCGACAGATCTCCCTACACTACTAAAGTGATAGGGGAGTTTGATGTTCGGTGTGGGCGCGCGGAGATTCAAGAAGGTGAGTAGGAATTGACACAGGAGACACAAGAGTTTACGTGGTTCGGGCCGCCTGAGCGTAATACCCTACTCCACGGGTGTTTTGATGTTGTATTAGCAGTATGAGCTTGTGAAGAGTGTCTATGGCGTGTGTGTTCTCCCCTGAACGTGTCGTCGGCCTGTCCTTTTATAGTACAAGTGCAGGCCGTTACAGGTTAGCCTGGCCCGACATGTGGCCCTGGTGATTACTAGTATTGATACACATTTAATTGCTCTTAATGACCCTATAACGGGCTTTGACAGCACCGTTACTGGCGTTAAGATCATCCGTTTAAGTGTCATTAATATGGTATTAATGACACTTAATCGGGTCTTGAAGTCCTTGATTCCCCTTTGAAGATCCGGAGCCATTGCGGGGTCTTCCGGAGGTTAGAGGCTGAAGATCCGACGATTGGACGCGTGGCAGCTCCGGAGCTTGCTGTGGTAAACGGGTAGCTCCGGGGCTACCCGACACGTGTTAGGTCTGGAGCTTCTCTCGGTCTGGGGTTAAGTCCGGAGGTGCCATTTCGGTACATGGTCCGGAGCTTCCCCCTTGTGGGCGGTAGCTCCGGTTTGGTAGTACACATGGCGACCCAGGGATTAACCATGTTGGAGAAGCAGGTCCAGTTATGTCTGACATGTGGCCCTCCGAGGGTCTTCAAACCCAGTAGATGACTTTCCTTTGAGATCTTTGTAACCTCAAGGGGTGTACGGTTTCTAGGGTACCGACAGTGGCCCCCTAGACCTACCTCCGGGGAAGATCACTGGGGTGAAGTCATTCCGCCGGAGGTGGGTCCATCCTCGCGACTCTTGAACTGAGTATTCAAGGGTCTTTGAGGGTGCCGTTGGCGAGGATTTAGAGTTAGACCCCCGCCGCGTGGCGCATCCCGCGTGCGGCAGATGAGATCTTTGGCGTGCGGATCTCACGCAATTGAAGGTCGCCGGTTCCCGATATGAAAACCGTATTGGTTCCGCACGCCTTGTCAGGCCGCCGCCTTTGGGTTTCCCGCCTCATGATGACAACCGTTCGCCTGGGTAAGAACCTCGACTTGATCGTCGGGGTGGTCCCGGGCCCTCTTGTCATCGGCTGGGTGGAACTTTTGAAAGGTATCTTCGACTTCCTTGCGGTTTCCATCCAAGCGTTGCGAGGGCTTACTTAAGAAGGAAAGCACGCACCGTAGGGAGTTCTTTACGCCTCTCATTTGCGCTCAAACTCCCAACTTGTGCTTCGCTCTTCTTCTCTTGCCTAGCCATGCCGCGATGGAGTTGGGTCTCCGCGAGAGTCGCTTGAAGACCGACGGCGATTTGAAGAAGGTCCGGACCCTCATGGGGTGGTCCTCGGACTTCTTCAACCGCTCGGTCTGTGCCGGTGGAGAGCTCCCATTCGAGAAGGAGCATGCCGGCGAAATGGTGTACTTCTCCTCGTACGCCATGGTGGGGTTGATCCCACCTTTTTCTTCCTTTTTCTTGATGCTGCTAGACTTCTATGGTCTGCAGTTATACCACCTTGGCCCTCACTCCATTCTCCTCGTGTCTATCTTCGTCCACTTCTATGAGATGTGGGTGGGCATCCCCCCCTGCATTGAACTCTTCCGGACCTTCTTCACCGTCCACACCACCGGCTGGAGCAATGAGTACCTTGGCTTCTACTACTTCGTGAAGCGCAAGAAGTGCCCATTCAAGTACCTCTGGTCATTTCCCTCTGGGAAGTGGGATGACTGGAAGAAAGACTGGATAGTCATCAGGGTGGAGGAGCACGAGAGGTTGGAGCTGCCCAATGGTCTTCCCGGCATCGACACGACGATCTGGAGTGAAGCTCCGGTGCTGGCGGAAGCTTTCAACCCTGCTTTGACCAGGATCCGCCAATGCGTGGAGGGAGGATTGACTCCTCAGGCGGTATTTTGCAATTTCTTGGTCAACAGGTGGGCGCTGCTGAAGAGGAGGGAGAAACTCGCTTGGGCCCTCAACAGCGTGATGGACGACGACCGGGTTGAGACCGGGTTGAAGTCCAACATGGTGGGGAAAACCTTGGAGTTCCACCTCAAGAAGTTCCAGCACGGCATCGACGTCGACGGTGATGACTTGACTCCCCCATCAGCCTTTCTCCCTCTGAACGTGGAAGTGGAGTTCAGCAGGGAGCTCCGGCGAAAGATGCCCGTACTTGACGACCTTGGTGTCGTCGAGAGAAGATCAACCACCCGGGTGGCGATCCCCGGAATGCCC
This sequence comes from Tuctoria greenei, assembly GCA_036927565.1. Lineage (NCBI taxonomy): Eukaryota > Viridiplantae > Streptophyta > Magnoliopsida > Poales > Poaceae > Tuctoria > Tuctoria greenei. The sequence goes on from JAYESD010000001.1 coordinate 154,485,802, forward strand.
GAAGATGGCTCTGTCCCTGCCCCAAAGCCGAGGGTCGAAGTCGTCGGCAAGGGCAAGGAGCTGGCGGATGAACCTGAGAGTTGGAAGAGGAAGCTATAGTATGCCGACGGAAGGTTCATCAGGCCCGCTACTTCCGCCTCGGCTCCTTCTCCCCGGAGGGGAAGGTCTTCTACAACCGCAGCGACTGTTCCCGTAGTGGGGTCCTCCCGGAACGTGACTGTTCCCGCAGTGGGGTCCTCCCGGAACGCGTCTGTTCCCGCAGTGGGGTCCTCTCGGGGTGTTAGCTCCGGGCGCGCGACTCCAGCACCTGGGCCGGTGGAGGCCTCCAGGTCCGGGGGTTCTTCCCGATCGAGGAGAGCCTCGACCCGGGAAACGCCCGTGGCCGCGACAAGTTCCGGGGGGCCTTTCGTAGCTTCCACGCCGGCTATGACCAGCCCAGAACGCTCGGGAAAAAGGTTCCGCGCAAGCTGGTGCGGAAGCCTCCCAAGGTAATTTTTAATCTCTACCTTGGATAGTTGTTTTAATTGTAGCAACTATTTTTTAATTTTCTTCGTTCGTCATCTGCAGCGTCCCCAAGAAGGGGAGTGAGGCTCCACCCTCAGCCACAGTGGCTGAAGCCGTGAGTGTGGGGGCTTCTGCTCCTGTTCCGGTGCCGCCCCCAGTGGTGGCTGAAGCTGCGACAGCTCCGGCGCCGGCTGTCGTGGTCATGGACCTCGACTCATCCCCAGAAGTTCCCCTGGTAGCACCGGACCACGGGAGTGAAGATGCGCCAGCGGCACCTATCCTGGAGGTTGAAGCTCCGGGTCCTGGTGCTGAGATGATGGAAGCTCTGGCTGTTGAGCCGAAGGAAGTAGTAATCCCGGCCTCTGAGCCAGAAATTGTCGAAACCCCGGCGGTTGAGCCGGAGGTGACTGAAGCCCCGGCGTGCGAGCCGGAAACTGAGGTAGTTCCTGCAGTTGGGCCGGCTACCTCCGAAGCACCGGCCGCTGAGCCGGTCATTGTTGGAGCTTCGGTCACAGGGCCGGTCGATGTTGAAGATCTTCCGGCTCCTGAGCCAGTGGTTGAAGAGGTGACGGAGCTTGAGCCTCCATCGGAAGAGGTGCCCAGACCGGGGCCAGCGACGCAGGAAGCGACGACGTCGGAGGTACCTGTGGCCGAGCCGGAGTGCCTAGGCGAAGTCGCTGGCCCCCTGCCTGAGGGGGTGAACGAAGACTTGGCAGCGAGGCCTTCCTCGATGGCGACTGAGGCCATCCCGGAGGACGTCCCTAGTGCTATGGAGACTCAGGGCTCCACTCTTGTGGAGTGGGACCCAATTTTTGTATCTGAAGACCCACTGGAACCAGCGGAGGAGACCCCAGTAGGTCCGGAACCCATCCCGTTGTCACTGTCTATTGACAACGCATGTTCCAGTCTGCGTCAAGTCCAACTGGCCTTCTTTCACGACAGCAAGGCTCTTGAAGAGGAGTGCCAAACCCTTAGGCGGTGGCGTAACCGGCTCTACTTCGAGACCAAGCTGGCGCAGTCGAGGCTAGCGGATGACAAAGAGTGGATCAAACGGGAGAAGATCCGCCTGGAGTACTGGGGCAAGTTGCTGGATGACAGGGAGAGTATGACTCGCGCCCTCGACGCTCAATCCCAGGAGATCTACAATCAGGCCAAAGCAGCCAATAGTGCGGCCGATGAACGCCACGAAAGGCTAGAGGCCATTAACACTACGCTCATCAAGTGCCGAGAGGCACTTGAAGAGAGGGAGAAACGGCTCGAAGATGAAGAGCAGAAACTCCTAGAGCTGCGGGATGACGTCCTGAGGAGGGAGGAGGAGCTCGCCGAGAAGGTGGCTCTGGCTGACAAGGGCCTCGAGGAACGCGCCAAGAAATTGGAAGAGCGCTGCCATGAGGAAGAGGAGAAGAACTGGGTGCGAGGGCAGGAACTCTACGAACAAGAGTGTGCCCTTACTGCCCGGGAGAAGAAAGTGAGGGGAAGAGAGAAGGATCTGGTCGACCATCGGAACAAGATCCACCTCCGGGAGGAGGAGCTCGGAAAACTCGAAAAGCGGGTTGCTGAGAAGATTTAGCAGAACGCCAAAGAAGTTGAGCACCTCGCCCGTGAGAATTCCGAACTGATGGCGGCCAGGAGATCCCTGGAAGAAATGAAGGGCTTGAGGACTGCGAACTCCCTACAGATTTGGGAGTTCCTGGGCAAGGCCAACGACACACTAACACCGATGGGTTTCAGCCCCGTGTGCCCGGATGATCTGGAGCCGGAGCCGGACCTAGCACTGCGGGCGTTGAGCTCAGCAGGTAGCAAGCTCTCCAAGGTGGGCGATGTCATCGCGGACCAATTGGAGGTTGAGGGGCAATCCCTGGCGAAGAACGTCGCAGAATATGTGCTGATGTGCTACACCAGCCGGAACTCCCAATTTCCTCTGGACCCGGTGCTTGAAGGTCCCGTCGAAGGAGAAGGGGAAGCTGCCCGAGCCAATGTGTCGGAGGTTGTCCAGAAAGTCGCCCAATTCTTTCATAGGGTCTAGGACCTTCTCTATAATTCTCACTTGTATTTTCTCTTCTTCTTCCTCAATTTTGTAATCCCTTGTCTCCAGATGTAATCCCTTGTCTCCAGATAAATGAAATCCCCAAATTTTTGTGAATTTCACTTTTTGTCTTCAACACTTTTATCTTCACTTGGCCCCCTGGTAGATGTGCACAATTTGATTGTGAACATGTACCAAGAGGATATTGTGTTTTGTTGAAGACTCATTTGCTCCAAACTTGTAGAATTTAGGTCCGAAGTCTTCGATAATGAAGGCCCCCTGAGGTTGTCGGAGCTTAGAAGCTCCGGCATTGTCCATCGCTGGAGCTTGATAGCTCCGGCAATAGTCTCTATCAACGCGTAGAGCATCGATAGTTAGTCCTCCGGGGTGTCGAAGCTTAGTAGCTCCGGCAGTGATCTTTGCCAACACTTAGTTTGTTGGCAGCAGACTCCATTTACGGGGTCTTCTCACCATCTTTTATTCAGCGTCGACGGCTGGCCCCCCTAGGGGAGTCGGACCTTAGTTAGCTCCAGCTTTTCTCCATCAACGTAAATTTTATTTTTCCTGCACACTTAAGCCAAGAAAAATAGTAAAATTCGTTTCTTGTCTATAATTTTGTCGCAGCTTACAATTCTTAAGAAGACTTTAAGTTAAACATGATTTTAAATACAACCGAATGCATTGTCTTTTCTTCTAGATCCAACTGTCCATGGACTCGCCTTACTTTGGCCCGCCGGGGTGTAGGTAGAGTGGCATACTTAGGGTGCTTGACCAGGCAAAGTCGATAGCACACTCCAGCCCTAGATTGGCTTGGCGGCTTTCAGGCGAGTTGGCCATGAACAATATTTGAATCCAAAAGAATTGACAATACAACTCGAATCGTATATAAACCGGTCGAACTAAAATTTCTTAAGAATTGCACGTCTTTGTTATAGACAAGAATGAAAAAATAAAAATGTTGAGCCTGTACAAAATAAATGCACGTGGAGTCTATTTCACATGAAGATGTCTTTCATTATAGGTCCCGGGTACAGGGGAAACAAGTACACTCTTAGGGTACGGAACCAGGCTAAGTGTGTTTCATTTCTCGTTTAACCCAGGGTAGTTAGCCGCACTTTTAGTCCTGAGACTGTGACAAGTGTTGCATGAACTTTGCGGACCTTTCGGGAAAGGTCCGGCTGCTCTCCCGGAGGAACTACCCGACTCTGTACAATGACTCTATAACATACACCTCAAGTTACTCAAGACTCACCTCTGTGGTATTAAGTGTAGAACTTACAGAGGTGCTCGATGTTCCAAAGATTTGGGAGAGGTGTCCCATCCTCAGTAGCCAAGCGAACGCTTCCGGGATGGGATACTTTAATCACTCGGAAGGGCCCCTCCCAGCCGGGGGAGAGTTTGTTTAACCCTTCTCTGGATTGTATTCTCCGTAGCACCAGATCGCCTTCCTCGAGCTGTCGGTTGTGTACATGCCGCTGGTGATAACGCCGTAGGGCTTGGCGATATCGGGCATTCCGAATAGCTGCTTGGCACCTTCCCTCCTCAAGGAGGTCTATGTCTTCACGTCGGAGCTGGTCCTGCGCGGCTTCATCAAAGGTCCGGACCCGGAGTGAACCCAAGGTGATTTCCGGAGGAAGGATTGCTTCAGCTCCGTACACCAGAAAGAAGGGTGTCTCTCCAGTTGACCGGTTTTGAGATGTCCTGTTAGCCCATAAAGTGGGCAGAAGCTCTTCGATCCAGTTGGCTCCATGTTTTTTCAAGCCCTCATAGGTGCGCGTTTTGAGTCCTTTAAGGACTTCAGCATTTGCTCTCTCGGCTTGGCCATTGCTGGCTGAGTGAGCTACAGAGGCGTAGCAAACTTGTATGCCGAGGTCTTCGCAATATCCTTGGAATGCAGAGGTTGTGAATTGGGTCCCATTATCAGTGATGATTTTGTTTGGGACTCCAAATCTACATACAATGGACTGCAAAAAGTTGATAGCAGATTGCTTGTTGACTGTCACAACTGGAGTTGCTTCCGACCACTTGGTGAACTTGTCAATGGCGACGTACAGGAACTTGTAACCTCCGACTGCTCTTGGGAAAGGTCCCAAGATGTCCATCCCCCACACAGCGAAGGGCCATGTAGGAGGTATCATTTGTAAGGGCTGAGCTGGTGTGTGAATTTGCTTTGCATGAAATTGGCATGCTTCACATTTCTTCACCAGCTCAGTTGCATCCTGGAGCGCTGTAGGCCAGTAGAAGCCATGCCGAAAGGCTTTACCGACCAGCGTGTGGGAAGACGTGTGGTTCCCACACTCGCCTCCATGGATTTCTGCGAGAAGTTCGCAGCCTTCTTCCCTTGTGATGCACCGCATTAGGATGCCGTTGGCACCGCGCCGGTAGAGATCCCCTTCTACCGGCGTGTATATTTTAGCCAATCTGACTACCCGGTCAGCGGATACATCATCGTCGGGAAGGATGTTGTCTTTCAAGTAGCTCCAGATCTTCGAGATCCATGCATCGGAACTAGCTTGAGCTTTTGAGTCTTGCGTGCTAGGTTGCTCGGAGCTCCCGACAGCACCTACGACTCTTGATGGCTGCCATGGTAACAGGGCCATCGGGACTGTCAACTTCGGGACGCTGATCTCGCCCCCTTCGCTCAGTTCGGCAGGCTGAGCTGTTGGCTTTGACAACCTCCGGACAAGGATTCCGTCAGGAGCCGGAGCTCCGGTTGACGCTTTGGTTGAGAGTTCGTCAGCTTCAGCGTTATGGGCACACTGAACATGGTGGAGATCTAGGACTTCAAAATCCTTCTGAAGCCTCTGGACTTCAAGGAGGTAAGAAGCTAGTTGGAGATTATTGCAGGAGCATTCACCCTTCACCTGCTTAATGATGAGCTGTGAATCTCCCTTGACCAGCAATTGCTTTACACCATATGACAGTGCCACCTTTAGTCCGTAGATGAGTGCTTCATACTCTGCCATGTTGTTGGTTGCCTTGAAGTCAAGGTGTACCATGTATTTCACCTTCTCCCCGGTCGGTGCAAGGAGAAGGATTCCAGCTCCGGCCCCCTGCTTCTGCATGGAGCCATCGAAGTAGAGGGTCCAGTGAGGCTCGGTGAAGGTTGGAGCTTGATGCTCCGTCTTCTGCTCACTGGGGCCCCCAGGGTTTGATGGAGAGGGAGTCCATTCTGCCACAAAATCTGCCAATGCTTGACTCTTAACTGCTTGTCTTGAAATAAATTCAAGATCAAATTCAGCCAATTCCGCTGCCCACTTTGCAATATTCCCAGTTGAATTGGGATTATGCAAGATTGCTCGAAGTGGGTAGGAGGTCACCACTGAAACTTTGTGAGCTTGGAAGTAATGACGAAGCTTTCTGGAGGCAATAAGAACTGCATAGAGCAGCTTATGCACCTCTAGTTATCGAGTCTTGGCATCATGTAATACTTCACTAATGAAGTACACCGGGCGTTGAATGGTCCGAACCCTCCCGGAGGGGTCCGGAGCTTCCTCTTCACTGACCCGGATCCTCTCGGAGGAGTCAGGATTTTCTTCGGGGACCTCCGGGTTCTGGCTGGAGGAACCCCGAGCTTCTTCAGAAATGACCTGGACCCTCCCGGAGGGGTCTAGGTCTCCTGAAGCGACTTCTTGTGGATTCGAATCTGGGAGCTGGGACCCAGACTCACTTTCAGGAACCTCCGGAACTTCCCGAAGGGATCTGGATTCCTGAGTGTGGGGTAGTTCTGGTCTCTCCGCAAACAGAACCATACTGACGACTTCGTCAGTAGCTGAAATATAAAGCAACAAAGGCTCACCAGGGTTTGGAGCTACCAGAATTTGTAGAGTGGTGAGCAACTGTTTCAGCTCCTGGAATGCCTTCTCTGCTTCTTCGAACCATTGAAATGGTCCGGACTTCCTCAATAACTTGAAGAAGGGGAGTGCCCGTTCCGCCAGTTTTGATATGAACCGGCTGAGGGCTGCTAGACATCCAGTTAACTTTTGGACGTCTTTGATGCAGGTTGGTGGCCGCATGTCTTCAATGGCCTTAATCTTCGCCGGATTACCTTCTATGCCCCGGTGACTTACCAGGAAACCGAGAAGTTTTCCGGAGCTAACTCCAAAGACGCACTTGTCTGGGTTTAGCTTTGTGCGGGTGGCCCGCAGCTTGTCGAAGACAGCCTACAAGGTGTCAAGGAGTGACTCCTTGTTCCTGACCTTGACCACGATGTCATCGACGTACACTTCCACTACGTCTCTAATGAGTTCTTCAAAAGTTTTGTACATAGCTCGTACAAAAGTTGAAGCTGCATTCTTGAGACCAAAGGGCATGGCTGTGTAACAGTACAATCCATCTACTGTGATGAATGAAGTATGCTTTTCATCCTCCCTAGACATCCTGATTTGATGATACCCGGAATATGCATCTAGGAAACACAGTAATTCACACCCGGAGGTGGAATCCACTATCTGATCTTTCTAGGTAGTGGGAATGGATCTTTTGCACATGCCTTATTTAGTGTGGTGTAGTCGATGCACATCCGAAGCTTCCCGTCGGCCTTGGGCACAACGACTGGGTTTGCCAGCCATTTTGGATGGAAGACTTCTGGGATCATTCCGGCTTCGAGTAGCTTCTTCACTTCTTGTCGGATGAAGTTCTGTCGCTCTACGGATTGCTTCCAAGGCTTTTGATGCACAGGCCGGGCATCGGGGTAGATCTTCAGATTGTGCTCAATCACTTCCCAGGGGATCCCAGGAATTTGTGACGGTTGCCAAGCAAACACGTCGACGTTAGCCCGAAGGAAAGTGATGAGCGCGAGTTCCTATTTGTCGTTCAACCCTCCCGATATACGGGTGGTCTGAGCGGCATCGGAACCAATTTGGACGACTTTGACAGGAATGTTGGTGTCGCCGCTTGGCTGCACACGAGGTGCAGAAGTCGAGCCTCGTTGACGAATGCTCGGGGGTTTTTGAGTTTGCTCCTGCCTGGAGTCCTCCTCTTGCGCCGTGGTGAGTGCATGGAGTTCTTCCAGAGCAGTTACTCCGGCAGTACGATCTCCGCGGATCCGGAGAACGCCTACTGGTGTTGGCATCTTAAACACCAGATAACCATAATGAGCAGCTGCCATGAATTTGTATAGGGCAGGTCTACCCAAGATGGCATTGAATGGTAAGTTGATCTGAGCGACGTCGAAGACCAACTTCTCGGTGCGGTATTTCTCCCGTGTCCCGAAGGTAACGGGGAGAGTAATAGCTCCGAGTGGGGTAATGGCCCCCGGACCTACTCCGGAGAAAGGTCGAGCGGGGTGGAGATCCGAAGGTCGGAGCTGAAGCTTAGTGAAAGCTTCAAAGCTGATGAGGTTAAGCCCTGAACCTCCGTCTACCATGACATGGTGGAGCTGGATGTTATTGATGGTAGGAGATACCATCAAAGGTAACTGACATGCTCCAACCATGCTCCGAGGGCAATCCGAAGCATCAAAAGTGATGGCGGTGTCCATCCACTTCCGATGAGGTTCTGGCCTGACTGTAGGGGCTACAGCGGCCATATCCCGTCGCATAGTCTTGATGACGCAACGAGAGGTGATATCCCATGATCCACCAAAAATGGTGTTCATGGTCTTCCGACGCTCGTTGTCAGAGACGTTAGAATCATCGTAGACTGAGGTGTAAACGGCCTTCAGGACCTGTTTGGGATCCTGGAATCCTAACTCCTCTTCATCCAGAGCTTCGTCGACTTTTTGCTTTCCTTCCCTCTGTCGGAAAGGAGATTCTTCCCGGTGCTTGTTGTAGTGCTCTGCAAGGTTTTGGACCTCCCGGCAGTCTTCCAAACTGTGGCTGCCCATTGTGTGAATGGGACACCACACTTTGGGTTTGCCACCATCTTCAGAAGACGGTCGAGGTCGCTTCTCGGGGCATGGCCCCCGGCCACCCGGAGTTGCAGCAGCTGCAACGTTGGATGTGCCGACCGACGGCTTTTTCTTGCTGTTGGTCTTCTTTTTCTTCTTGCCACCCCCGGAGGTAGTGGCTTCTTCTTTGGAGGATTTCTTGTGATCCTCCGAGGTTGGTTTGGAGTGCATTTCACGGCCCTCTGCAGCTCTGGCACATTTGTCTGCCAAGCTGAAGAGTTCCGTGACGCTGGTGATCTCCTTGATCGCCAGTTTCTCCAACATCTTCTTGTCCCGTACGCCCTGTTTGAATGCCACAATGACAGAGGCGCTAGAGATAGAAGGGATGGTGTTTCGTACCTGAGAGAACCTCTAGATGAATGACCGCAAGGATTCTCCCCCTTTTTGCACGACCGCAAAAAGGTCTAGTTCAGTGCCTGGTCGGGTGTATGAACTCCCGAAGTTGGCAGTGAACTGACGGCACAGCTCCTCCCAACTGTTGATAGAGTTGGGTGGAAGGCTCATAAACCAGGACTTGGCGGTCCCAGTTAAGGCCACTGGAAAATAATTGGTCATCACGGTCTCGTTTCCTCCAGCTGCCAAGATTGCAGTGGAGTATATCTAAAGAAATTCGACAGGATTGATAGTCCCGTCGAATTTTTCCGGCAGGTGAGGCCGGAACTTCTGTGGCCATCTAACCATGCGCAGGTGCATGGCCAGGGCTGAACAGCCTCCTCCTACTCCTTCAGGAGTAGAAAGGTCCTGAGCTTCCCGTCTTTCACGGGCACGCTCAATATGGACTCGGCCATCCTGCTGGCGGTATCGGCGATCAAGCTCCGCCCGGAGGTCATGAGTCGAAAGCCTGGATACCGTGTGAGTGCGTCGTGCCCCAGAGGGCAATGACGTCACTTGTTGCGATGCAGCACGTCTCCTGCTATTAGAGACGTGCGGACCAAGTCTTCCAGACAAAGTCCACCGCTGCGACGGGACTCGTCCTGAAGGAGGAGGACCCTGGTTGCTGAGGCGTTCGGCTGCTGCTGCAACCAAATGCTCCACATCGGCCCTCCACTGCTCCAGTGCATCCCGGGATGCATCCGGAGGTGGTGGGCATTGGATAAGAGCACGCGCTGCATGGAGCGCGTGTTCCGGGTTGTCATGGTTTGCCGACGCAGTAATTGACGCCGGCGCACCATCACGTTGCCCATCACGATTTGCTGGAGGAGACGGTGGTGGTGGGAGTGTGACTCCTGCTGGTGCTGAGGCTCCTGCTGGTGGTTGCCTATTGGAGGGATTGCCCCCAACAGCCTGAGCAGCAGGTTGACCGTTGGATGATCCAGCAGCTGAGTTCACCATTCTCAAAATCTCAGGCGCCCCTACCTGGCGCGCCAACTGTCGGCGGTTTGAACCGACAGATCTCCCTACACTACTAAAGTGATAGGGGAGTTTGATGTTCGGTGTGGGCGCGCGGAGATTCAAGAAGGTGAGTAGGAATTGACATAGGAGACACAAGAGTTTACGTGGTTTGGGCCGCCTGAGCGTAATACCCTACTCCACGGGTGTTTTGATGTTGTATTAGCAGTATGAGCTTGTGACGAGTGTCTATGGAGTGTGTGTTCCCCCCTGAACGTGTCGTCGGCCTGCCCTTTTATAGTACAAGGGCATGCCGTTACAGGTTAGCCTGGCCCGACATGTGGCCCCGGCGGTTACTAGTATTGATACACGTTTAATTGCTCTTAATGACCCTGTAACGGGCTTTGACAGCACCGTTACTGGTGTTAAGATCATCCGTTTAAGTGTCATTAATATGGTATTAATGACACTTGATCGGGTCTTGAAGTCCTTGATTCCCCTTTGAAGATCCGGAGCCGTTGCGGGGTCTTCCGGAGGTTAGAGGCTGAAGATCCGACGATTGGACGCATGGCAGCTCCGGAGCTTGCTGTGGGAAATGGGTAGCTCCAGGGCTACCCGACACGTGTCAGGTCCGGAGCTTCTCTCGGTCTGGGGTTAAGTCCGGAGGTGCCATTTCGGTACATGGCCCGGAGCTTCCCCCTTGTGGGCGGTAGCTCCGGTTTGGTAGTACACGTGGCGACCCAGGGATTAACCATGTTGGAGAAGCGGGTCCGGTTATGTCTGACATGTGGGCCTCCGAGGGTCTTCAAACCAAGTAGATGACTTTCCTTTGAGATCTTTGTAACCTCAAGGGGTGTACGGTTTCTAGGGTACCGACAGGAGCATCCCCATGAGGAAGTTGTCGATGTGCTCTTGCAATTTGATGGTGTCAAGTCGCATCTAGAGGCCGGGCTCGAGCAAGTCCTTGACGCATTTAAGCACATTCTGGGGACGATCATCAAAAACTGGGTGAGCTATCTCGCCTTCATACCATGTTTCTCTTTTGCCACTTGTTGACCCAGATCCTTTCACAGAGTTTAGCGCGGTTGGCAGCCGAAAGCTTGCACCTGCTCGGCGAAGCCTGGGACCGTCAGAGCTCCCTCGAGGCCGAGCTATTGGTCAAGCGAAAGCAAATCGAGTGGGCCTAAGTGGATGCCATGGCAGTGCGGCAAGATGCAGCTATCGCCTGTGCCAAAGCAGAAGAGGTGGTCGAGCAGCTTGGTGAGGTGTTGGTCGCCCGGGATCGTGCCTTGCAAGTTGCGAAAGAGTCCGTCGACTAGCTATCTGAGGCATGGGACATCTCGGATCAGTTGGCCTAGGTGACTGAATAGTTCGTTGAAGACTCGCACCGCCAACGACACCGTGTGGGAAACGATAGGAGGTAGGTTTTTTTATCTCCCCGCCTTTTGGGGCGAGCGATTTGTAGCAAGGCATCCTATGTGTGTGATGTCTAGTTGTTTGAAGGGCTTGCGCCTGGACCCATGATCTCCCAGGATGCCTTCGAAACTCGGACAGCGAGCTTCTCCCAGTTCGGGAGGCTGGGGGAGTAGTTCGCGCTTCCATGCTCATTGTTCCTGAGGGACGGCCGGAGCTGGTTCCCCGACTTTGAAGACTCGTCAGGTTGCTTGAAGTTTTGGAGCAGAACAGGAGCATCGAACTGCAGACAACAGAGGTAGCCTACAACATGGTGCTTGGGCCTTCGGCACCGGACCTCAGCAGGCCGCCTTGTAGCGAGTTGGAGGCAGGCATTCTGGATGACAGTGTTGTCCTAGTGTCCCAGATGAGCGAGATTCAGCAGAGGTTCGAGGCAGCCGGGGTGAGCTGCATGGGCTCCATTGGGCTGCTCGATCTATCTACCTTGTCGTGGTCCTTTCGGACGTGTTATCGAATGATCGACTAAGGGAGGTCCCGAGTTGGCTTGACGCTCACCTGTGGTCGAATGTCGCTGCTAAGGCCGAGATGGGTGCCCGGGCGGCCCTAGAGACCGTCATCTCGCACACGGTGCTATCGATCTTCAGGCCGTCAGGGAGGGCTTCACGTCCAACCGGTCATATGTCGAGCTTTCTGCCATCGAGGATGAGTTTGCGCCCGTCGTGCTGTCCATGGCGATCGTGATGGTTTTCTTAGATGATGTACTCCAGCTGGCGGAGGCGCGATGGGAGTCAGCGTAGGCATTGGTGTGATGGGGCAGGCCCTTGTGGCCCTTTGTGTTTCTTTGTTTTCATTTTTAGTAAAAAGAACTCATGTTGTTTCCCTCCGTCTTTATTGTAATTTCCGGGCTCTGCCCGGATTATAGTTGTGGCTGTCGGGAGATTGAATATGAACACTAGTGGCTCGATCAACTCGTCCTGAGCCGTAGGCTGGGGACCGCGTGCTTGTATTGCGCGACACGCAATTTAAACGGGGAGAGGATAGGGAGAGCTTATCTTAGTGACAGTGTCTCTGAAGTCTCTTCACGTGTACTAGACTTTTCACCCTACGGGTTGAAACACCTCAGACGCTTGATGTTCCCTGCATTGGAGAGGATGTTCCCATCGGAGTCCTTGAGCCGATAAGCGACGGCTCGTAACATGTCTATCACCATGTATGGGCCTTCCCACGGTGAGGACAACTTGTGTTTGTCCTTGTCAGTTTGTATGCTTTTTAATACTAGGTCGTCAACTTGGAAGGCCCTTGGTCAGATATGCTGTCCGTGGTAACATCATAGAGCCTGTTGGTACATGGCTGACCTTAGGGGGGGCTACGTGGTGGGCTTCGTCGAGTTGGTCAACAGAGTCTTGGCGAGCTTCCTCAAATCGGTTTTTGTCATAGGCCTCAACCCGAGGTGACCCTATTCTTGGTCGGTGGGCAATATAACCTTCGAACCATACGTCATGAAGAAGGGAGTGAAGTCGGTCGATCGATTGGGTGTTGAAAGTGCATATAGGTCCCTTATGGGTTTTGGATGATTAATGACAAACAATTAAAGAGCAAATGAATATTATTGAGTTCTCACAGAAATCGAAGAACGGAATGTGCTGATTAATAATACTATGAAAAAGGAGAAAAGGCGCAAAGAGAACTCCTAAAATTAGGAGTTTTATTTTCTTGAGTCGTACGGAACACCGTACTATCAAGAGGGGCACGACTCTTGTAAACTTAAGGAATCAAATGCGAGCCCAACCCCTTGGGTAGTATTAAAGAAGATCAATTAGCCTATGGTCCAAACTTGTTTGAGCCATGAGCTTGGATATATACGAGTTCTCCCTGCACAAATCCCAATATGTCCGAGGTGTGTCGGACTTGTCCGACACACTAAGACTTAGAAAAAATTTAAGTCTTTTTGGCCTTTTGGACTTGTCTGAATTGGGTCGGACATGTTCGAGATGTCACTGTACAACTGGGACTTAGAAAATTTCAAACTCCTCTAGCCCCTTGGACTTGTCAGAGTTGGGCCAGACATGTCTGAGATGTCACTGCACAGCCAGGACTTAGAAAACTTCTCAGTCCTCTAGCCCCTCAGACTTGTCTGAGTTGGGCCAGACATGTCTGAGATGTCACTGCATAGCTAGGACTTAGAAAAGTTCTAAGTTCTGTCGCCACTCCAACTTGTCGAAGTTTGGCTAGACATGTCTGAATACTCTCTGCATAAACCCGAACATATCCGAGTTTCTTCGGACTTGTCTGATGCGGACTAGTCCAAGGGATGCAAAGCCTGATAAGTCAGCCAAAAACCTCACCTTGGTATCTCCGACTTGTTCGACACAAGTTAGACATGTCCGAAACGTCTTTCATGCAATAATTCAAAATCAAACACTTAGTCGTACCATCACTAGGCCCATCAGCTCAGACATGTCCGAAATATTTTCAGACTTGTTCGACATGGGCAGCCTAACAACAGTCAAAACCACTTTTTGGCTATAAATAGGAGACCAAATCCCCTCTTAGCCATACCCTAACCATTCAATAGAGCACCTGTACCTAGAAAAACCTCAAGAGCACTTCTAAACCAAGATTTCACCTTCAAGAGCCAAAACTTGAGATTTTCGGGAAGAGTGAAAAAGTGCTTGTGAGATTTGAGAAGAAGTGGCTTTGTGGTTGAGCTTTGATTTGATTCGCTTTGTTTTCCTATGTTTTTCGTGTTTGTTACTCTTGGGTGCAAACCCTAGACGGATAGGCATCACCGATGATTTTGTTTGTGATTTCTGTGTCCGGGAGGTTTGTGTCACACATGTTGAGGTAGTGGAAGAACCAAGGCACGACCTTTGTGTTCTCTTGTTGAGGGAATGGCTAGTGAAGGCCTGGTCATTCGTGGACTCCTCAATGGGGATGTAGGTTTCTTCGTGACACTGAACCTTGGTGAAAAATCCCATTTTCATTATCTCTTTTTTATTTCTGCACCGTATTTAACTTTCTAGTGATCATCTAGGGATTTGTTGTCATCTACACATTCTAGCTAGTTGTGGTTCATATTTCCTCATCCATATTGCTTCTAGATCCGCTAGAGTGCTATCTTTTTCACTAAAGTTAAGAATAATCACACATTTGGCCTGTCCTGCACAGAAAGTCAGACTTGTCCGACTTGCCCGAGCACTGTCGAACAAGTTCGGACCCAGCTCTGACTTATCCAAAAATCTGGGATCAAAACAATTTTTAATTAACTGCATTTTAGTTTAATTTCCTATTCACCCCCCCCCCCCCCTTTAGGATACTTTCAATTGATATCATAGTGGTATCTCCGTCAAGAGCTTATCCGCTTGGAGATAAGATGAGAACAACATTGGCAAGGAAGATGCTCTCAACAATGTCGAAAAGGAAGGCACCACCAAGACCAATTAGACAAATTAGCAAGGATCAAATCCATCTCCTCCCAACACTTGTGGAACCAAGCCACACGGACCACCTCTGCGACACAATATTTCAAGCTCGAATGAGCAAGATGGTGATGAAGAAGTTCTCCGTCTGGCAGAACTTCTAAGGAAGAACAAGGAGGAGGTCAAAAAGAAGAAAATGCTTGAAATGGAGAAGAAGCTAAAGAGTAGTCAACAAGACTACTCTCGATATCCTTTCAACTATGAGCGCTTAAATTCTTACTTTAATTACATGTCAATTCTATTGGGCAAACCACCGCACTTTGATGGCACTAACTACACCATGTGGAAGCAAAATATGAAATAGCATCTAATAACTCTGAATCCTAGCATTTGGCGCATTGTATGCACAGGTATAGATACCCTCATGGATGATGAAGAACTCTCCTACGATCAAGAGCAACAAATCCACCGCAATGCTCAAGTGGCGACCGTCCTTAACTCATCCTTGAGCCAAGAATAGTTCAACAAGGTGGATGGGATACACTCAAGATTGCTCATAAGAGAAATCATGTGCAAGAGGGCAAGATAGAGATGATTGAGGGGGAGCTTGTACGCTTCGCCATGGGAAGACGGTGAAACACCACAAGAGATATACAACTAGCTAAGGACTCTCATCAACAAGAGTCGAGTGTATGGATACACTAAATGGACTGAACATGAAGCGGTGAAGAGGTGATAAGGGCATTCATGCCTAGGAATGTCTCACTTAGCTCCTTAATCCAGAAAAGCCCCAATTTCCATGATATGACCGCGGATGAAGTGCTAGGGAAGATTATTGTAAAATCCCAAATAAAAAGGGTATAAATTTAATTGTGGAAAAATATTTAAAGAAGGAAGAAAATGGATTTTTGTTTAAGTAATGGTTTAATTAAATTAAAAAAACATGGACTTAAAGAAATTAAACTCTTATAATTTATGTTGAAGGTAGAAAAATTTAAGAATTTAATTCAGCAACTAATAAATATAATTTCAAAAATATGGAGAAAAATAATGAAGCCATTGCCGAAAAATAAATTTGAACTCGAATTAGGAATTTCAAATACGACATTTTCAAAATCCAAATTTGGTGCATCCTAGTCTTTCTCATAATCAGATTAGTGTCTCCATCAAAATGTAACTAAAAGCGACTGAGTTTGCTGAAGATATTTGCACTGGATGTAGAGGATAAAGGGGAGGAGTTATGTGGGACCCATTTGTCATCCTCAATGCAAACCAGAGCAAACGTGCTCTGTTTCCGTGCTTGCTCACCGATTGCCACCGCGAGGGCATGCAAGTGCCAGCGATTGCTAGCTCCAGTTTGGCTACAGCATGAAAGCGCTTTCCGTCATCCATGCCAAAGCTTCTGGCTTGCCTCCCTTCCTCGTTCTCTCGGTTTGCTCCCGCGCGGCCACAACGCAGCGTCTTGCTGCTCCTCTGCTTGCCGAGCATGCGCTACCTCCCTCCAACGCCCAGGCTGGTTCCAGCACGCCCAATAGCTCGCCCTTGTCGGCTCTGCCCTGTTCTTGCTCAGCCTCATCGCTCACGCATGGTTCTGTTCGAGTTCCCAGTACGTGCCTCTGTCCTTCACTCCTCAACCGCTGCAGGTGCTCTCCCGTGGCCATAACGCCCAGGCGATGGCGACTCAGAAAGTCACGAGCATCCCCTAGCCCTCCCCAAGCAACCGCACCGTCGCTCTCTCCATCTGCCGGCCATGCGCGACATCACGATGCAGGGCCAGCTCCAGCTTGTCCTAGCTCACCAACGCTCCAAAAAGGTCTGCTATGGCACTCTCTCTCTTTTCTCCTCGTCTTGCTCTTCGTCCCCTTGCTCGGTTTCGATGGATTTCACATTTTGCTTTCGGTCCTTTTCCATGAGCTCCGCACATTTGTCGCATAAATTCGCGTTCCACCGAGCAAATCGTCCCAATCCAATTAGCAAATATATTCCCCAAGAGCCCAAGGACATGCGGGATCAAACGGCACGGGATTTAGTCCACTAACCGCGCCAAAACTCAAATTTTCCTACCTGCCGGCCATCTCGACCTAGATCACCGATGCAGTTTATCTTATGGCCATTTTATCTGCGTTCTTAATTCATTTCCACACTACTAATTGTCCTATGGTGATTTTGAGCCATTTCCCGAGCCTCTCGATACTTCTACATGCTTGCTCGACTTCGCCGGAATTCGTGAACTGCCGCCGTCACCGCGGGCTCGCCTCCGGCCATCGTCGGCTTTCCCCAAGTGCACCAACATTCTTGGTGTGTGGAATTAGCTGCTAGCGGCCAGCGCAGATCCCTGCGGTGGACAGGAGCCCAACATCGACGAGCACGCCGCCTGCGCCTCCCAGACCCGAGGTTGACGAAGGCCTGGTGGGCTGGCCCACCTGTCAGCCGGTTGGGTTAATTCTCTGGATCATTTTGCAGCAGGTTATTGAATGTGGCAATGCGGGTCAACCGCGTGGCCCCAGTGTCACTTGATCTGTTTGGCCGATTTCAAAACAAAAGGCCCAGCAGCTGTTAAAAACATTTTTCCATTGAAAATTAATCCAGATTATGAACCCTCTTTGAAAATCAATTACTCCTTGTAGAACTGTCCAACAATTATGAAATAAATTTCTTTGGACTCGTCATTTCAATTACTTTGCATTGGAGCAATTCAATCAGTATGGAACTCTTTCTATATTTCTAAATAATTTATTTTCTTTAAAAAACTTGGGAAATAATTCCAAAAGCAAATATCATTTGAAAATTTCCAAACTTTACCAAAATAATCTTCATAGTCAACTTGAATCCTAGTAGAAGTTTCAACTTCATTAACCTTCATTAAAGGGGTTAGTTCTGAAGATTAATCTCTGGTTAATTAGAAAATCCATAAAAGTTCAGAAAATTAAGGAAACTTGTAAAATCAATATCTGGCAGTAGAGTCCTTAGAAAAATCTCAAACTAATTTTGTTGGACTCTACAAGAACAATACTATCCATAAAACACACTTTCACTTATGACAAAGCTCCAGGTTTTACAGAAAAAATAGAGAAGCCTAAAGTATTTGAGATTTTTGTTGACCACAATATTTCAGTGCTTTAGTTGAAACTTTTCTGGGTGTTCCTACATGAGCCAATAAAGCCTCTGTAAAATTCCCAGACCCTGTGGACCTGTTTAATTCAGTTTTTGGATGACAAGTGCACTAATGTTCAAAACATTGGTCATGTCATTCCTTATACCAAATCTCCTATGTTCCAATTGTTCTCCCCTGTTGCTGTACCTCCCAGCAGCAAAGATTTCATTCCTATCTGGTTTACGTATTCTGTTGTAAACAACTCCAATTGCCTATTACTAAATCACAATCTTCCCTTATGCACTTCGCACTTCATCTCCAATATTCTTTGATTCACTTTGGGTTTATTCCTGTTCTTGTACACCACAACAGCAGTTTACTCCATTCCTAACGAGGTTTAGTCTTTCCTGGTTCTGAACAACTGCAACCCTTAAGTCACTAAGTTGCATTTTTCTTGTAGGCATAGTTCACTTCGTGTCTTGATCCTTTTATGTTCCATTTTGATCTTCCTTTGTTGTTTGTATACAACAGAGACCAGAACCTCCACCTCATTCGGTTTTCATACGTCTTAAGTTTGCACAACTTCATTTGTTATTTGCTAAGTTATAATATTGACTTATGCATTTTCATATCAATAGTGATGAACATGATAAAGGCAATCGACGAGGAGAACCGTTTGGAGGAGGCACAAGGGTGGACTTTACTGCAAGCAAGATTCGCCCAAGCCGCAATAGAGACAAGAAGAGGAGAAAAGCGATGACAAGCTTCATCTCTAGTCGCAACCCAAGGCAAGCCCCGATTTACATTTAAGTGCCTTTCTAAAGTTTTGCTTTATACACTTTGTTCAATAGACTTCATATGTGCATTAGGTCCATGTCGATTGAATACTCTACATGCATGACCAAATAATCCTTGGAGTGGATGGGTAGTATAAGACTTCCTCGAATTATATTGCTATGCTAAATATTTAGTTGGAAGGTTGGTAGAAGTCGAGTATGTTGGATACTACTCGCGAGATTGGTCACATTTTATCGACTAGAAGTCAAGTAGTTGAATTCTACTTGCGAGAGAAGTCGAGTGAGAGAAACCTACTCGCGAGATGTTACTATAATGTTCACTCTTTAATATGAGACGTGGAGGGATTTGTTTAGGTTGGTTTGCATGAGGTGCTCTCGGCCCGAAGGGTGAGGCATCGCTTGTGACCACATCGTGCCTGGGTTGGTAATGGCAAGGCAGGTGTTGGAATGGTTGATTGGTAGCCCGTCTGTGCCGATTAAGGCTCGTCTCGTGCTTGGCCCTGTTGAGCAATTTTGACTTGTACCGGAAAGCATACTGGTTATATGAGACCCAGGAAACCGATGTACCTTGAGGATCTTATGGTGGAACCTTTTCAACCGACTTAAGATGTCGGCGGTTAGTACAGTGGGAGTCAACTTGCTCATGAACATATCGCAGTAGAGGTGCACCTTGAGGGAGCTTGCTATTCAGGTCAATCGAACTATTTCGATGTGGTTGAATCTAGGGAAAGATGGTTGCGTGCGACATCAGTGGAGTATGCCGTCGCAACTTTGAGTATAGGTGTACGTGTTATGCAGTCCGAGTGTTATTGATTCGAATCACCATCGCTCGCCGTTATGGACTGAGCATACTTGGTCACTGAATCTTGACATAGTAATAAAGAGTAGTGGGAAGATTATGAATATTCTGCTATGAATAATATCTTGTATTATAACCTTGGCTGTTAGGGATGACACAATTAAATTTACCATGCTCGAACATTTAACTTGAATGAAGCTTATGATCCTTTGAGCAAGTATCATTGTGGACGAAGCATTTCTTGTTTGATTATGGAATTCACAATGATGCTATGCACATGGATAACATATGCTACTTTAAAAGGGACCACTAAGGATTTACTTTAGGTGAGTTCATTTCTGCAAATTCAGCTTTCCAGTCTTTAAAGATTCTAGCATGTAGAATTTCATGGTTTAGATGAGACGGTTAAGTCTTGCTGAGCTTCGAGCTCACGGTTGCTTTACTGTGGTTTTTGCAGGTATTATTTATGCTTATGTTGATGGTTGTTTGTGAGACCTCGAGTTTGTCGAGTGTATCTTTCATGGGATAACCGTGCCGCTGCTTACCTGTTTTGTGTTGCTAGTGAGATGCGTCCGCGAGCATGGACGACTTCTCTTGTGCCTAGCTAGTTGAGAGTATGAGTATGTATATTCTGCTGCGGTGTATACTATGTTGTAAACATGACTATCATGTGAAATAAAGAATGTGTTAGTTATTTTGTGTTGCTTTTCATGTGTGTTGTTTGGTGTCGCATTGCACGACACCACCCAATGCGATACGGGAATGGCGGGACCCCAGTACCCACAATTATCAACCATGAGATGATGGAGATGGAAGCCCGAGATGTCAAAGTCCTTGCCAAAGTGACTTCATCAAGAAAGAAAGGCATAGCTCCCAAAACTTCATCCAAGTCCAAGGGCAAAGAAGTGCAAGACCCAAGTGAAGATGAAGAGTGTGAAGATGAAGAAAGCACAGACGTGGAAGATGAAGTGTTGGCTTTCATCATCGAAAAGTTCAAGAGAATGATGATAAGAAGGGGAAGTCCAGATCATGAGAGCAAGGGCAAAAGGAATGGAGCAAGACAAGAACAAAGAGAGCTCGCTACATTGTGGTGAGTATGGGCATTTCATTGTAAATTGCCCATACGAGAAGGAGGATGATAGGAAGAATAATAAAGAGGAGAAGAAGCCTCAAGAGAAGAAATTCTTCAATATGAAGAAGACCCAAGGCCAAGCACAAATCGGCAAGGAGTAAGACTCCAACAGTGAGTCGTCCTTCGAGGATGATGAAGAGATGGCGGCCGCCGGCATCAAGAGGCCAACAATGAAGATGTTGCTCTTGCCAAACATGAGAGCCTGGAAGACTTCAAGTCATACTTTCCTGATGGGCAAGGAAGGGAAGAGAAAGGTTAAATCTAAAACTTCTTCTATGCATCTCTTAAAGATGATGACTTTGATGTGCTAGCGAGAATGAACTCATGTTTAGAGACTCAAATAAGAGTGTTGTTGCTATGATGAAATTGCCTTCCGATGAAATATTTTATAAGGAGGAACTTCTTAATGAATAAGAGTTGATTGTCTTAGAGAAGCAACGAAATCTTGAAATTGAGAAGCTTCTAGAGCTTGAGAGGGATAGGAGTAGAGAGCTTGAACTTGAACTTGCCAAGAGCAAGGAGACCTGTATTAGTCTCAAAAGTGAGAATGGTGTACTCCAAGACAACCTTGTGAGTTTTACTAAAACTCACAAGAGTCCTGAAGAACAATTCAACACTCTCATGTCAAGTATCTCCACCTCCTCCTCCTCAAAGGGCTCATCCTCATAAAACATGGAGTCGAACACTAAAACTTGCAATTGTGCTAATCATATTCAAGAATTAAAAAATGAGTCTAAAGAGGCAAAGAGCAAGCGCACTCACAAGAGTGGCATCTTTGACAAGGAGAAGATCAAATATGCACATAGTGCATATTCGACCTCAAAATCTCTTATCAAGGATGGCCTTGGATATTTAAATGGACGAAAGAAAAATGTTAGATTCCACAAGAATAACAAGGAGTTTGTTGCTTTTGTCAAATAATGTTGATATCAACCCAAGAACAACACTCATGCATCTACTTCACATGAAAATGCTAAAAATGTCAAAATTGCTAAAAATGACAAACATGTCAACTCTACTATGTTTCATGACTTTGATGCATCTTATTTACTTATCAGAAGCAAGTTTGGATATGTGTATGCTAAATATGTAGGGCCACACCACAAGAGTCCCAAATCTTGTGTATGGGTTCCCAAATGCCTCATGACTAACCTCAAAGGACCCCTAGTTTGGGTACGTAAAACAAAAGCCTAACTTGTTTTGTAGGCTTACTCCTCCGGTGGCTCAAAATGGGTACTCAATAGTAGGTGCACAAATCACATGACTGAAGAGAGGCAGATGTTCATTCAGTATGAGTAAATGTTGATCCAAGCGAGGTCATTTATTTTGGAGACAATAGCCAAGGTAGAGTCCTCGGTGTTGGTAAAATTGCTATTTCTCTTCAACATTATCTTTCACACGTTTACACATTGAATCTTTAGATTATAACCTCTTGTCCATATCTAAACTATGTGAGAAGGGTTATAATTGTTATTCACTAACAAGGGTGTGATCATCTCTAGAAGAAGCGATAACTCAATTGCCTTAAAGATTGTGTTAAAGAGCAAGTTTTATCTTGTGGACTTTACCACGGATAAAGCCCAACTCGACACATGCTTGATGACAAAGACCAACATGGGGTCCCTTTGGCATAGGAGGCTGGCCCATGTTAGTATGAGGAATTTGCACAAGCTTCTTAAGGGTGATCGCATCAATGGACTAAAGAATGTAACCAGGTCTTGTAAAGGCCAATTGATGGTCCTCAAATGTCCGCACCGTTGGAGATCCCGCTATCTTCCCATTGTTGATGTAGGTCCAGACATTGACACGTGGAAGCTCCGGAGCTTCCCTCTACTGGGGGATAGGTCCGGTGTCGTTGGACACGTGGCAGTGTCGGAGCTTCCCTAAGGAGGGAGGCAGGCCCGGCTCTGCATGACATGTGGCAGCACCGGAGCTACCCAAACGAGGGAGGCAGGTCCGGCTCTTCTGGACACGTGGCTACATGGGAGCTACCCTAAGATGGGAGGTAGATCCGGTGCCGCGAGATGCGTATCCCCTTCGGACATCCACCACTTCGACATAGGAACTCATCGGCTTTGTTTTCGGTATCAGGGGGTACCCGATGCACAGAGTACCGATAGTGGCCCCAGGGCCCACCTCAGGGAGAGGTCCTTAGGGAGAGGTTATGCTACCGGAGGTGGGGGCCATCATCGATTCACGCGCTGCAGCTTCAAAGTCTTTTCCTGTGCAGTTGGGGCAACAACACGCAGGTATGCCATCGCCATGTGGCCCTTCTTAATATGTTGAGTGGGATCCTGGCGCACAGATCTCACACAATTGAAGGTCGCCAGTTCCCAATACAAAATTCCCAGCGTAATCTTTGTAGCCCTGTCAGGCTGTCACCCTCGGGCTTCCAACTTCCCATCATGACAACGGTTCACCTGGTGCGACTTTTCAAAAAAGTGGACCCGGGCCCCCTTGTCATTGACAGAGGTCATTAGAGATTCGGGTCTGGAGGTAGTTTTCATCCATGCGTTGCGGGGGATTACTAAAGGGAGAATGTCTACACGGGAGAGGACTCCTTACACTTTCATTCTAGCTTGCGTTTAGAGCTCTCCGCCCTTGCAACACTTCTTCCACTTCTTCTCCACTTTGTGGTGATGGAGTTGGGTCTTGCTCGCAGCCGGATCAAGAGCGACGAAGAGATGTCGAGAGTTCGCACCAACATTGGGTGGTCTAGGTTTCCTTCAACAACTCAATTCGCCTCGGCAAGCTCCCCTTCAAGAAGGAAAGCCTCAGTGAGATTATGTACTTCTCGGCGTTTGCCATGGTGGGGCTCATCCCGCTGTTCTCCAGCTTCTTACTGATGCTACTGGACTTCTACGGCCTACAACTTCACTACCTCAGCCCCCACTCCTTCTTGCTAGTGGTGACATTCGTCTACTTTTGCGAGATGTGGGTGGGTGTGCTGCCCTACATCGAGCTCTTCCGGGCCCTTTTCAAGGTCAACACAACTGGGAAAGGGAATGAGCTTCTCAGTTCTACTACTTCGTGAAGCGCAAGAACTCGCCCTTCAAGTACTTGAAGACGTTCCCTTCCGGCAAGTAGGATGGCTTGAAGAAGGATTGGGTGGTCATCAGGGTGGATCACCAAGACATGCTTGAGTTGCCTGATAGCCTTCGCGCCGTTGACACCGATGCCTGGGAGGTGGTACCGAAACTGTCATAGGCATATAACCCGATCTTGTCAAGGATTCGGGAGTCGTGGAAGGAGGAGTGACTCCCCTGACGGTGATTGCTAATTTCCTGACCAACCGATGGGCTCCACTGAAGACAAGGGAATGGCCAGCATGGGAATTCAGTGGAGAGATGGACCCATACTGGATTGATGTTGGTATCAGGTCCAATATGGATGAAAAGGCATTGAAGCTTCATCTCCAAAAGCTGCACCACGGAGCCATCAACCTCGACGATCTGACACCTTCGGCAGAGTTTCTGCCCCTGAATATGGTTCTGAAGTTCAGGAGGGAGTTGCGGAGGAAGATGTCAATGCTTGATGACTTGGGCCTTGTGAAGAGGCATAGGAGCACTCCTCCAGCAGGGATCGTGATTTCTGGAGTTCCTTGTCCTCATGAATGCTCTGGTCCTACGCCAATTAGCGGCAAAGGCAAAGGTCCCGCAGCTCCATTACCCAAGGAGTCGATCTCAAGCCGAGGCAAGGTGAAAGATCCTGTCATCACCCCAAGCCACAAGCGGAAGCTGGCTAGAAGCGATGGGAGCTACGTGAGGGACGCTCCGATAGAAGAGACCCCTCAGCCTCGGATAAGATCCGTCCTCCAGCTCCGGCTGATCCTTCAGCCCCAGTGTCCTTAGAGGGCGATGGGTCCGGCAAGACGACTCTGACACCGGTGCCAGCAAAAGGCACTGGATCCGGACTGAATCCTCCGACGATGGAGGTACCAGCTGAGGCAGCGCCGACAGCTGTCTCATCGCCTAACATAGAGCCCGGAGCTTCCGCCACACCGACGATGGCGGGCTCTAGCTCTAAGCGTCCGAAGAAAAAAAATTCGTGCCGACTGGAGTGACAACATCCCTAGGTAAGGGCCGGATCTTTATCTGATGTCTTGATTTTTTTCTTGCTTTGTCTTAAATTCTCTACTCTCTGTTTCCAGAGTGTCGAGAACAAGTACCGCAGCTCTAGTGCCTACTGCAGCCCCAGAGACTGCGGCAACCGAAGCTCCTACTACTGCTCCGGCCCCTCCTCCTATGGTTGTGGAAGATGACACAACAGCTCCAGTGTCAACTGTCGTGGAGACCACTTCAGCATTGATGATCGAAGAACCCATGCTGTGGAGGTTTCAACATCAATGCCAGAAATCAATTAAGCTCCGATGGAAGTCCTGGCGCCAGCTCCTGGGGTGGCAACGTCAAAGGTGTCCATGCCCGATCCTGCACAAGGGGATCCGGCTGCAGGACCTTCAACTTATGCGCCAATGGATGAAGTTCCGGCTGCGGAACCCTCCTCATCAACTCTGGAGGCAGAAGATTTGGCTGCAGGATCTTCCTCACCCGCACCAGAGATGGATGAATTGCCGAAGACTAGCCCCGCCAACATAGAGCTGCTAGAGTCCATGCTTGTGCCATGGGCTCCAACCACCTTCTCGGAAGACTTGGAGGAACCATAGGATGGCCCTAAAGTAGGCCCGGAGCCAATCACACTGGAGCTATCAATTGATAATGCTTGCTCCAGCCTCTAACATGTCCAGCTTGCCTTTGACTACGAGCGGAGGTCTCTTGAAGAAGAGCGCACCATGCTAGGAGGCTGGCACCAAAAGCTCTTCTTCGAGACGTAGTTGTCACAGTCCCAGCTCACCGACCAGAAGGAGTGGGTTGTGCCGAAGAAGGCTCGACAATCGCGCCTGAACAAGGTGTTGGATGAACGAGAGGATGCTATTGAGGCCCTGGACAATAAGACTTAGGAGATCTACGAGCACGCACAGAGGGCCCGTGAAATGGCCAACAGCTGCTCAGAGAGTCTCGAAGAGTTGAGGGAAAGTCTCCTCAAGCGCCGGGATGAGCTCGATAATAAGGAGGTTAACCTCCAAGAAAAAGAAGATAAGATCCAGTAGAGGGAGGATGAGCTCTCCCAGAAGCTGGCACGTGGCTAACCGCGTGAAATATTTTTAGTCTTGGTTCCAACAAGAGAAGCACCGGTTGTGACACGCATGTCAAGATGTCAGCAAAAGGGATATTGCTATCTCTACCTGGGAGAACAAGATGAAGGCGAAGGAAAAGGACCTTGCAGACAGGCGAGGTTGCATTCACCTCTGAGAGAAGAATGTTGCCGACCAAGAAAAATTGTTGGCTGAGCGAATTCAACATCATGCCATGGAGGTCGAGTGCTTCTCAAAGGAGGATTCTACAGATCTATCTTCTGCAAAGAGGTCACTGAGGAGCTTCGAAGTGCGAGAGTGATCGAGTCCCAGCAGATCTGGGACTTCCTTGAATGGGCAAATGAATCTCTGGTACCTTTCGGATTCAGCCCGGTTCGACCGGCTGATCTGGAGCCAGAGATGGACATGGCCCTAGTGGTACTCAACTCCGCTGGCGCGAAGCTGGAAGCTATCGGAGATGTGGTTGTCAACGAGATCGAGACTGAAGGGAAATCTTGGCTCGAAACATCGTAGAGTATGTGCTGACATGCTACCAAAGCTGAGAATTCTCAATGTCTCTAGCTCCGGTGTTCGAAGGACCCATCACCGAAGAGGACGGAGCTGCCAAGGCTAGTGTCCAAGAAGCTGCCGAGAAGGTTGCTTCGTTCTTCGTGAGAAACTCCAGTAGTTAGGACCTTTTTCTTTGTACCTTCACCTTGTAACTTCAATTTTGAATGAATAAATGAATGAAATCCTTTCGAATTCCATTTTTGATTCCAATACATTGCCCTTTATCTTGTTGGCCCCCTGGTAGATGTGTTCAATGGATTGAGGACATATACCATGAGGATTTAGATAATGCCTTGAAACTTGATAGATCCAAACTCGTAGTCAGTAAGATAGCTCCGAGCTCCGAGTCTTGCCTCCGAAATCCCCAAGGACCTTTGTTGATGGTGGGCCCCTTGGGGGTTGTCGGAGCTTGTTTGCTTCGATGGCCCCACTGTCGATGGGTGAAACATTGATGACGGGCCTCTTGGGGGTTGTCAGAGGTTGTTTGCTTCGATGGTGCCCACTGTCGCACGTGAAATGTCGTCGGCGGGCCCCCAGGGGGTTGTCGAAGCTTGATGCTTAAACGGCACCAACTGTCAATGCGTAGAACGTCAACGACGGGCCCCCTGGGAGTTGTCGGAGCTTGTTTGCTTTGACGACACCCACTATCAACGCGTGAAACGTCGACGGCGGGCACATTGGGGGTTGTTAGAGATTGATGTTTCGACGGCACCCACTGTCAACGTGTACAACATCGATGACAGGCCCCCTGGGGGTTGTCGAAGCTTGATGCTTCGACGACACCCACTGTCAATGCATAGAACGTCAACAGCGGGCCCCCTAAGGGTAGTCGGAGCTTGGTACTCCGGCAGAATCCACCATCGCCCATGTAGTTTTCTGTCAATTTTTCATTTTTCCTGCACATAAGGGATAAGAAAAGCAATAAAATTCGTCCTCTTTCCTATAGCTCATTTGCGACTTATTATCCAACTTTGAATATTAGATCCTAACAATTCATTGTGACAACATAAGTATATGGGTTAAACTTCCTTAGATCTGGATGCCTTCTGGACCCGCCTTACTGAGACCCACTAGAATAGGCAGAGTGGCATACTTAGGGTCCTTGACCAGGCTAAGTCGATAGCGCACTCCAGACCTGTCATTGGCTTTCGTTTTTAGACGAGTAGGCCATCTAGCAATATTGATATCTGATAGTAGATTACCAATAAGACTTATATATCACATGGATCTCTAGGAGTAAATTTCAAAAGGATTGCACAACATTGCTATTGACAAGAAGGTAAAAAATGATGGAAATATTGAGCTTGCACAAAATAAATGCACGTAGAGTCTGCTTGCACAAATGTCTTTCATTATAGGTCCAAAAAACAGGGGAGACAAGGACACACTTAAAGTACAGGACCAAGTTAAGTGTGCTATTAATATTGTTCTAACCCAGGGAAGGTAAAATCACACCAAAGTACAGGACCAAGTTAGGTGCACTTTTGATATAAGACCCTCCTGACTCTGTTCATAGACTCTATAATATACATATGATGCAAATATTGACTCACCTCTGTGTAACTATGTGTACAACTTACGGAGGTGCTTGATGTTCCAGGGATTGGAAAGTGGTATCCCATCCTCTATTGCCAAGCGGACGAATCCGGGACGGGAAACTTTGATGACTCAAAAGGGACCTTCCCAGGTGGGGAAAACTTTGTTCATCCCTTTACGAGTAAGTATTCTCTACAGCACCAGATCACCTTCCTCGAGCTGCTGGTTGCGCATGAACCTTTGGCGATAACGTCGGAGCGTCTGGCGGTAGCGTGCATTTCGGACAGCTTCTTGGCACCCTTGCCTCATCAACAAGGTCCAGGTCTTGACGCCGGAGCTGGCCCTGCGTGGCTTCGTCGAAGGCCCGGACCCAGAGAGAACCCATGATGATCTCTGTAGGAAGAACCGCTTTAGCTCCGTACACCAAGAAGAATCGTGTATCTCCTGTTGCGCGACTCGATGTAGACCGACTTGACCACAATGCAGATGGAAGCTCTTCTATCCAGTTGGCGATATGTTTCTTCAAGCGCTCATAAGTGCGCGTCTTGAATCCCTTCAGTATTTTTGCATCTACTCTCTCAGCTTGGCCGTTACTTGCTGGATGAGCTACTGATGTGTAGCTCACTTGTATGTCGAGTTCTTTGTAGTACTCTTGAAAAGCTGCACTTGTAAATTGGGTTCCGTTGTCAGTAATGACTCTGTTCGTAACTCCAAACCTGTAGACAATGGACTTCAAGAATTTGATGGTTGATTGCTTGTTGATAGTCACAACTGGAGTAGCTTCCAGTCACTTTGTCAACTTGTTGATGGCGACATATAAGAGCCGATAACCTCTGACGGATTTTGGAAAAGGTCCCAAAATGTACATCCCCCACACAGCAAATGGCCATGTGGGAGGAATACTGTAGTGTCTGCGTTGGTGTGTGAATTTGTTTCGCGTGGAACTGGCACGCTTCACACTTCTTGACCAGCTTGATTGCATCCTGGAGTGTCGTAGGCCAATAAAAAGCATGCCTAAAGGCCTTACAGACCAACACACGGGATGATGTATGGTTCCCACACTCGCCTCCATGGATCTCTACGAGGAGCTCGCAACCTTCTTCCTGGGAAATGCACCTCATTAGAATGCCGTTGGCGCCACGTCAATAGAGATCCCATTCTACCAACGTGTATCTTTTAGCCAACCTGACAATTCGCTCAGCGGATACACCGTCTTCAGGAAGGATATTGTGTTTCAAGTAGTCCCGGATCTCCGAGATCCATGCATCAGGACTAACTTGAGCTTCCGGATCTTGTGCGCTTGGTTGCTTGGAGCTTCCTGTAGTGCCTACGATCCTTGGTGGGTGCCTTGGTAACAGGGCCATCGGGACTGCCAGCTTCGGGATGCTGGTCTCGCCCCCATCACTAAGTTCGGCAGGCTAAGCGGCGGGTGATGAAAATCTCCTGACAAAAAACCCATCGAGAGCTTGAGCCCCGGTTGAAGCCTTTATTGAGAGGTCGTCAGGTTCAACATTGTTGAGACGCTGGACATGGCGGAGATCGAGGACGTGGAAGTCCTTCTGCAGCTTCTGGACTTCAAGTAAATATGCAACAAGTTGAGGGTTATTGCAACTGTATTCACCTTTGACTTGCTTGATCATGAGTTGTGAGTCACCCTTCACCAGGAGCTGTCGGACGCCATATGATAGCGCCACCATGAGTCCGTAGATGAGAGCTTCATATTCCGCCATGTTGTTGGTTGCCTCGAAGTCGAGGTGCACCATGTACTTGACCTTCTCACTGGTCAGAGCGAGGAGAAGTATTCCAGCTCTGACCCCCTGCTTCTGCATAGAGCCATCGAAGTAGAGAGTCCAGTGAGACTCGGTGAAGACCGGGATATTAGGTTCCGACTTCTGATCATCGAGGCCCCCTAGTGTTGATGAAGAAGGTGTCCACTCTGCCACAAAGTCAGCCAATGCAATCGCATGTCGAGACAGGAATTCGAGGTCAAATTCTGCCAACTCTGCTACCCACTTGGCGATATTTCCCGTAGAATTGAGATTATGTAAAATAGCTTGCAATAGATAAGAAGTTACCACTGAGATCTTGTGGGTCTGGAAGTAGTGACGAAGCTTCCTTGAGGCAATAAGGATTGCATATAGCAGCTTATGCACCTCAATGTACCGAGTCTTGGTGTCATGAAGTACTTCGCCGATGAATACACCGGCCGCTGGACAGTTCGGACCCTCTCAGAGTGGTCTGGGGCTTCTTCTCCATCAACCCAGACCCTTCCGGAGGGGTCCGAACCTTTTCATGAAGAAGTTCAAGAAGATGATGAGAAGAAGACAAGGTGGTAGCTCTAATGAAGGAAGACATAGGGACAAACCAAGACAAAAAATGAGGTGTGATTGCTATAACTGTGGAGAGTATGGTCATTTCATAGTGGACTGCCCACATGAAGAGAATAAGAAGAATACTAAGGACAACAAGCCTCAGCCAAAGAAAATGTTCAAGAAGAGGAAGCAATTTGGCCAATCACACTTAGGGAAGGAGTGGGACTCCAATGATGAGTCCTCATCCGAAGAAGAAGAGGAGATGGCCACCATAGCCATCAAGAAGACTTCCAAGAAATCCACTCTCTTCCCAACCATGGGCCCATGGAAAGATACCAATAACACTTGTCTAATGGCCAAGGAAGGTAAACGAAAGGTAACAACTAAATCTTCCTCTTCGCATTCTTTTGCTAGTGATAGTGATAATTCTAGTGATGATGAAGATATGCTTAGGGGTTTAGATAAGAAAACTGCTACTAAGATGAAATTTCTAATGGATAAGATTGTTGATAAGGAGCTAGTTGGAAGATATGATCATCCTCCAAAAGGAAGAATATCTTAAGATCAAAAAGCTCCTTGAGCTTGAAAAGGAGTGAAGCAATTCACTAGAACTTGAGTTAGCTTCAAGCAAGGAAGCTTGTTTGAAGCTAAAAGACTCAAACGTGGCTATCAAGGATGAACTTGCTAACTTAACCAAGGTTAACAAGATCCTTGAGGTACAAGTTGAGTCACTCAAGCAAAGTGGTTCTTCGTCCACTTCAAGCTCACCTTCTCAACATATAAAATCTGAAACTGTCATTGCTTGTACATGTGATAAAAATCACACTAACTTGAAGGAAAAGCCATTCTTGACAAAGGACAAGCGTTCTTCTCAAAGTGGCATATTTGACAAGGAGAAGGTCAAGTATGCACGCAGTGCATACTCGGCCACAAGACCTCCTAATGTCAAATATGGCATTGGATATTCTTATGGTGAAAAGCAAAATGTTAGAAGCCACAAGAATAACAAGGAACGCATTGCTTTTGTCAAGGGAAACTCTTCTCAAGTTGGAAAACAAGATATCCTTGATAAAATGAACATTGTTAACACATATGAACAACAAGTTTTATTTAGAACATTTGATGCTTCATATGTACTCATGAAAAGTAATATTGGTAGAATTTATGCTAAATATGTTGGGCCACGCCATGGGAACACCAAGTCTCATGTGTGGGTGCCCAAATCACTTGTGACTAATCTCAAAGGATCCAAGCAAGCTTGGGTACCTAAGACCAAGGCATAATTTGTCTTTTGCAGGCATATTCATCCGGTGGAGCTAAATGGGTGCTAGATAGTGGATGCACCAATCACATGACCAGAGAAAGAAGAACGTTCGTGGAATATCAAGAAAATGAAGTTCCGAGCGAAGGCATTTACTTTGGTGATAATAGTCAAGGAAGAGTGCTTGGTACCGAGCGTGCCAAGCGAGGAAGCAAGTAGGAGCACCCCATCCCGCAAAGAATGTCATGAATACAGCAAGACCACTCGAGCTCCTCCACATGGATCTATTCGGTCCAATTGCTTACATAAGCATCGGCGGTAATAAATACGGTTTAGTCATTGTTGATGATTTTTCTCGCTTCATGTGAGTTTTCTTTTTGCATGATAAGACAGAAACTCAAGAACCCTCAAGAAGTTCCTCAAGCGAGCTCAAAATGAATTCTCATTAACCGTCAAGAACATACGAAGTGACAATGGAACGGAATTCAAGAACAACCAAGTTGAGGAGTATCTAGACGAAGAAGGGATAAAGCACGAATTTTCAGCACCATACTCTCCTCAACAAAATGGAATAGATGAAAGGAAGAGCCGAAAACTCTTTGAGATGGAGAGGACAATGCTCGATGAATACAAGACTTCAGACCGGTTTTGGGCTGAAGCGGTCAACACCGCTTGTCACGCCACAAAGCGACTCTATCTTCATAGCCTACTCAAGAAAACCTCATATGAACTACTCACGGGTAACAAGCTAAATATTTCATATTTTCGAGTTTTTGGTTCAAAATGCTATATTCTCAACAAGAAGCCAAGGGCTTCGAAGTTCGCTTCGAAGTCTGAAACTTCGAAGTCCGATGAAGGTTTCTTACTTGGTTATGTTTCGAACTCCTACGCTTATTGTGTCTTCAACAAGACCTCCGGACTTGTTGAAGTAGCACGTGATGTAGTGTAAGATGAAACTAACGACTCTTAAGAAGAGCAAGTTGATCAATGTGTGATAGATCAAGAAGAAGCTCCATGTCAAGCATTGAGAAGAATGGCGTTGGGCGATATTCGACCACAAGTGCCACCTCCAAATGCGAATGAAGAAGATGAATCACAAGTGGAGGAAAATGATCAAGGGGGAGCTTCCACACAAGATCAATCTCATGTCAATCAAGGTGTTCAATACATCAATGAGGGCAACTATCCAGGGGGAGAATAAGATGATAATCATGAAGATTCAAGACCACAAGCGCCATATCCAAGAGTACACCAAAGCATCCAAAGAGATCACCCCGTCAACAACATAATCGGTTAAATTCAAAAGGGAGTAGTAACTCGATCTCGCATAGCTAATTTTTGTGAACACTATTCTTTTGTCTCCTCTTTGGAACCACACAGGGTTGAAGATGCATTAAAAACCCCGACTGGGTGATGGCAATGCAAGAAGAATTGAACAACTTCAAAATGAATGAAGTGTGGGAGCTTGTTGAAAGACCAAGTCCAACGTCGTCGGCACTAAATGGGTCTTCTGCAACAAGCAAGACGAACATGGAGTTGTAACAAGGAACAAAGCACGACTTGTGGACAAAGGGTACTCACAAGTCAAAGGTTTGGATTTCGACGAGACTTTTGCTCCTGTAGCTAGGCTTGAATCGATTCAAATATTACTTGCACATGCTACTCACCATGATTTCAAGCTTTATCAAATGGACGTGAAAAGCGCCTTCCTCAACGGACTGATCAAGGAGGAGGTGTACATGGAGAACCCACCCAGTTTTTAAGATCAAGAGTACCCCGACTATGTGTACAAACTGCGCAAGGCTCCCTATGGCCTTAAATCAAACAATCTCCTGGAGCTTGGTATGAGTGCCTTAGAGATTTTTTGATTGAAAATGGCTTCAAGATCGGTAAAGCTGATTACACTTTGTTTACTAAAAACTTTGATGATGATCTCTTCGTTTGTCAAATCTATGATGACAATATTATATTTGGTTCAACTAACAAATCTTTTTGCCAAGAATTTAGTAAGATTATGACAGATAGATTCGAGATGTCCATGATGGGAGAATTGAGATACTTTTTGGGATTCCAAGTGAAGCAACAAAAGGACGGGACGTTCATAAGCCAAACAGAGTACACTCAAGATATTCTCAAGAAGTTTGGAATGGACAAAGCGAAGTCCATAAAGACTCCCATGGTGACAAATGGACACTTGGATCTCAATGAAGACGGACCAAACATGGACCAAAAGGTATATCGTTTCATGATTGGCTCTTTACTATATCTATGTGCATCTAGGCCAGACATTATGTTGAGTGTATGTTTGTGTGCAAGATTTCAAGCCAATCCAAAGGAATGTCATTTGACAGCCATAAAAAGGATCTTGCGATATTTAGTTCATACACAAAACTTAGGCCTTTGGTATCCTAAAGGTTCAAAGTTCAATCTCATTGGATACTCCGATGCAGATTATGCCGATGCAAGGTAGATAGAAAAAGTACCTCCGGTACTTGCCAATTCCTAGGTATATCCCTAGTTTCTTGGTCCTCCAAAAAACAAAATTTCATTGCCTTATCCACGGCCGAAGCGGAGTATGTTATAGTCGGGAGTTGTTGTGCACAAATCCTTTGGATGCGACAAACTCTAAGGGATTACGGTTATAATATGAGCCGTATTCCACTCCTTTGTGACAATGAGAGTGCCACTAAAATTGCCCTTAATTATGTAGAGCACTATAGAACCAAACACATAGACATCCGACATCACTTTTTGAGAGATCACTCAATGAAAGGAGACATAACCATTTCCTATGTCAACACTGAAAAACAACTAGACGATATCTTTACCAAGCCACTTGATGAAAAACACTTTTGTGAGCTCCGAAATGAACTAAATATCCTTGATGCTCGAAACGTGGCTTGAAAACTTGCATACCTGTATGCCAACTTCAAAATCATGTTGATTGTGTTGAAAAATCATCTCTCTCTCTCTCTATTTTTCTCCAAAAAATTATGTTAATTACTTGATCTTGGTGAATTATGGTCATATCTTGATTGTTGTATGTTTACTAATCATATTCATCAAGAATATTTGTGTGTTTTTGCCCCATATCTTCTTTTTAAGCACCTTCAAATATATATGAAAGGTCTATATACTTTTCTGTCCTGGTGACCACGGACTAGTCCGTGGTTACCCCAGACTAGTCCGCACAATGCAGACTAGTCCGCTGAGATTTTTGGTAGTCTGGACTAGTCCAGTCGACCACAGACTAGTCCAATTTTTCGACTCCATAACCCTAGGGCTGGCGCAACCCTAATCTTCTTCCTCCTCACAACTCCTCTCACATTCTCTCTCTTCACTCGAGTGCTCCTAAGGTGATTTCGCTAAATCTCCATCAAATCCACTCAATTTTCGGTGGGATTTGATCTCCATTGCAATGGGATCAAAGACCACGGACTAGTACGCACCAACAACCTCTTCATCGCAGCAAATCGAAGGATTTGGTAAAATTTCTCTCCAAACCCTAGAACCTTCGATTTCCTTGTGTTTGCTCAAATAGCTTAGTTCCTTGTGTCAATACATGTTCCCTTGCTGTAATACAACTACATTGCTCCACTTTTGCATTAAGAAACTCCATTATCCTGTTAGTTAGGGTTCGCGCAGCTGAATATTGGGCTAATCCGTTATCAGTGCGGACAAGTCTGGTACGCCGGACTAGTCCGCACCTGATCAACGGACAAGTCCGATGTTAGCTGGACAAAACCCTAATCTTCTTCAACTTAATGCTTTTCCTTGCCACCAATCCTTATCTATGTCATGTATAACCTTCTTTTCAGGACAATGTCGAGCTCAAACGAGGACATCTCTGACTTCGAGGCCGAAATGGATCAAGAGACCTTGCCTCGCATTTCGGCAGGCCAAGCCAAGAAGAGACAAGATCACACCGCTGACCCCTCGCCCATCCCACCTAGGGTGCGGCGAAATGTTCTGGCCAAGAAACCAGCTTCAAAGGTGAAAGATATGGTTGGTCCTAGTTTGGCGGCTCCTCGCCAAACTAAGGGAAAAGGCAAAGGAATTGCCTGCGGCCCGATTGGCCCCCTCAAGATGACTTCTCCAAGATGGGGCAATAGGGACCCCTCGGAGGAAAATTTCAATGGTAAAGGAAGTGATGTGGCTTGGAAGCTGAGGAAAAGTGATGCTTATTGTGGTGGCAAAAAGGCAGTTGATCCTAGATTTTGGAGCAACTTCTACGCAGACTACTACAGTACTGTGTACCTTCAGATGAAGACTCCAGTGGTCTGCAGCCAATGGATCGACTGGACACACTTTGAGAGAAAGAGTTGTCAAGCCTTTGATGAAGTGATAGAGGTTGTGGAGAGGCATGGCTTAAAGGACTTGTTTGCTTTCTGATATAATTGGAATGATGAGGTCATAGCACAGTTCTTTGCAACCTGCTACTTTTCCAGTGATGAAGAAGAGGGAGTGACTTGGATGACACATGGATCCAAGTACACTGTTACTTATGATGAGTTTTCTAGGCCTCAAATACAATCCTCCCTCAACCAAGAACATGAAGCCCTTCTTCATGGTTCTTAATAGAGTGCTCCAAAAGACGATTGCTCCAAAGGATGGAGATGTTGGGAGTGTCCAAGGTTACTTGAGAATCTTGATGAAAGTGATTAGCAAGAGGAGAAAGTTTGACATCTTTGACTACATCTGGAACGACATGGTAAACATCTCCTGCACCCATAATCGCTCCTGTGGCTATGAACCGTACATCATGTTCATGATATAGAAGGTCACATGGATCGGATTTGTGAAAGATGATGAGCATACAACTTTGAGGCCTCAGAAGCAGCCTCAAGCTGTTCTCCCAACTACTCCATCTCCTGTTTCAAGTGAAGAGGCTCCAAGGAGAGCTCAAGGAGATGCAAGGCCTGCCTCTACCACCAGGGCCCCTCCTCACAAAGGGTCTCCTAGTGGGATTATAAAGTACTTGGCTGCCATCTTTGGTTCTTGCCACAAAGCTGAAGTGATGCTCCACAAGATGAACAAGGCAAGGAAAGGGGACATGAGGTACATGAAGGAAAATGTCAAAGCCATATGCTAGAAACTCGGGATTGAGCCTGTTGGGTCTCCAATCATCTCAGAGGACTCTGCTTCTAACTTAACTGAGCTTCCACCTATATCTCCTTTC
This sequence comes from Tuctoria greenei, assembly GCA_036927565.1. Lineage (NCBI taxonomy): Eukaryota > Viridiplantae > Streptophyta > Magnoliopsida > Poales > Poaceae > Tuctoria > Tuctoria greenei. Next base: position 154,522,194 of record JAYESD010000001.1, read on the forward strand.
GAGCTTGCCTACTTTGCATTGGGGGCACGACGAGTGGCACTCATCCTCCTCCTCCTCAGCCTGATGATGAAGACGACGAGAGGACCGATAGCGCGAAGTGAGCCTGCGACGATGAGTAGATCCCTCCTCTCCTTCTTTTTGGTGCCTTGATGCCAAAGGGGAAGAGATTGAGGGGGAGTCTTAGGTCCTAGCAGTAGGTTGAGAGATGAGAGCTCTATTTGTGTTTCTTTTGGTGTTGTAAGACTTTTGGAAGTAGAAAGCCGACGAAGCTCCATCTGATCAGGAGCTAGGCTTCCAAGACACCAAGAAGGCATTAAAGACAGTCTACAACACTGTCGACGACGACCCTGACATATCTGACAACGAGCGTCGAAATACTCTCCATATGATGTATAGAGGGTCTTGTGACATTACCTCCAGGCGCATCCTGAAGACTATGCATCGGGAGATGGCTGCTGTTGATCCTACCACCAAGGAGGAGCCACATCAGAAGTGGATGGATACTTCCAATTACTTTGATGCTTCTGATTTTTCGAACAACATGGTCAAAGATGGACAATTGCCCATGGTGGTCTCTTCGACCATCAACAACATCCAACTCTACCATGTCCTGGTGGATGGAGGCGCGACGCTCAACCTCCTCAGCTTTGCAGCTTTTGTGAAGCTCCAGCTCAACCTCTCGGACCTTAGGCCCTCACGTCCATTCTCAGGAGTGGGTCCAGGAGCTATCCGACCTCTTGGATCAGTTACTCTACCTGTGACCTTCGGGACACGGGTCAACTACCAGTCACATCAACCTACCTTTCAACGCAATCCTAGGTAGGCCGCATTGTATAGGTTCATGGCCGTAGTCCACTATAGCTATCTCGTGTTGAAGATGTTGACTCCTTCGGGCATCCTCCGAATCCGAGGGGATCGCACTGTTGGAGTCACTACGAAGGAAGAATTTCATGCTCTTGAAATAGCGCAAGAAGAAGGGCCCGACAAGGAGCAAGCTGTTCAACAACCCCTAGCTCACGTCAGTGCGACTCATCTTCTGCACCTCGTGTGCAACCAAGCAGCAACACTGATGTTCTCGTCGAAGTCGTCTAAATTGGTTCTGACGTTGCTCATACCACCCGTATATCGAGAGGTCTGACCAACAAATAGGAACTCGCGCACATCACTTTTCTTCGGGCGAATGTCGACGTGTTTGCATGGCAACCATCATAAATGTATGGGATCCATAGGGAGGTGATCGAGCATCATCTGAACATCTACCGCAACGCACGGCCCATACAACATAAGCCCTAGAAGTAATCTATTGAGCGGCAGAACTTCATCAGACAAGAAGTCAAGAAGCTGCTCGATGCTGGATTCATTCAGGAGGTTCACCATCCACGGTGGTTGGGAAACCTAGTAATTGTGCCTAGGGCCGGCGGGAAGCTTCGGATGTGCATCGACTACACTACACTGAATAAGGCATGCCCAAAAGACCCTTTTACACTACTTAGAATAGAACAGATAGTGTATTCTACCTCTGGGTGTGAACTACTGTGTTTCTTAGATGCATATTCTGGATATCATCAAATTCCAATGTCTAAGGAAGATGAATAGCATATTGCCTTCATTACAGTATATGGGTTGTATTGTTACACTGCCATGCCTTTTGGTCTCAAAAATGTTGCCTCAATTTTTGTGTGAGCCATGCACAAAACTTTCGGGGAGCAGATTAGGGACCTAGTGGAAGTCTATGTTGATGACATCATCGTCAAGGTGAAAAACCAGGCCTCAGTCCTGGACAATCTTTAAGCTGTTTTCGAGAAGCTGCGCCTGACGCACACGAAGCTGAACCAGGACAAGTGTGTCTTCGGGGTTAGCTCCATAAAGCTCCTTAGTTTACTGGTGACCCATTGAGGAATTAAGGCAAAATCCGGTCAAGATAAAAGCCATTGAAGAGATGCGGCCCCCAACTCGTATGAAGGACGTCCAAAAGCTAACTTGATGTCTAGCTTCACTAAGCCGTTTCATTTCAAGGCTGACAGAGCGAGCGCTACCCTTCTTCAAGCTATTGAGGAAGTCCAGACCATTTCATTGGTTTGAAGAAGCAGAGAAGGCATCCCAGGAGTTCAAGCAATTCCTCACCACACTACCAATCATAGTAGCTCCAGAGCCTGGTAAGCCTCTTTTTCTTTACATTGCTGCAACTACGGAGGGTGTTAGCATGGTTTTGGTTGCGAAAATACTAGAAATATCTTCAACTCAGGAGCCTAAAACCCTCCAGAAGGGTCCGGAGCTACCTGAAGGCGAGCCTGGGTCCCAGCCCCTAGGCATTGATCCCGAAGGCAAGATGCCAGTGAATCAACCTCCCTCATCCGAAGGAGTACCTACTTAAGAAGCTGTTACTATGGAACTGGCCAAAAAGGACTTCAGCATTATTTGGTATCTATTGATTAATTCTTCCTGGGCGTACTTTGTGAATTTGACGAATTTCTTGGTGACCAAGCACACTAGCGCACTCACCCTACAGGTATGGCATGTTATCCCAGTCTTTACTTCATGACCTAAAGTCCTTCACTCAAAGTTTCAGTAAATAACTTCTTTGCCCAACTTGGGTTATGTCCTTTTCCTACGGATGCTTTAGTTTTCAAACATCTGCTGTCAGTAACATACGGGCAGCAGATAACTAGTTCTGACTAGTAACAAGATATTGAGATCTCAGTTTATTGAAATATTAGTTTATCACATTTATTTCTCTATTGCATAATTGCAGTGCCAGAACCTGAACTTTGTTTTCCCCCTTTTTACCCGTTTCTGTTTGTTTTTTTCTTCCTCTTTCGCTCATTTTCTTCTCTTTTTTCCTTTCTATCTTTATTTTTGTATTGTATCTTTGGGTTTCATCTCCATCCTATCTCAACTTGTTTGGGACCAGAAGGCTTTGTTGTTGCTGCTGCTGCATAATTGCAGTGCCATTGAAGAAGTTATTCTGTACAGATCTTTTTTTTAAGGTCTTTTTGATGGCTGCGACCTCTATGTCCATTTGATCATATCCTGCTATTAACTTCAGCTCTTTGGCTCTCCAATCATCCATGTTGCTTCAAACTTGTATCCACCAAATAGTGTAGCTAATATTTTTGGTAACTGGTTACAAGGGATAGATAACAAGTATCAAATGCACTTCCAAGCGATTGCCATTATTTGGTCGCTTTGGCTATGTAGAAATGATTTAATTTTTAATGGTAAAAGTTCACCTTCTCTGCAAGTTATTTACAGATGTACTTCTTTGCTCTGTTCATGGTCAGCTTTACAATGTTTGGAGTACAAAAATCTGTATATCGACGTGTGTACACGATTGGAGATGGTGGTGAGACATATTTTTACCCAACTTATGTGGCAGCATAACCTACGGATCGACTCTACATCGTTTCATACTCCCTTATGAGCAAACATCTTGTATTGTGTTTGTGATGTCATAATTTTTGTGTTTAGTGGCTGCGTACATCTCAGTTATGTAGAAGTCGGGTGTAGACTCTAATGTATCTCCTGGATACTTTTGAGTTTTAATAAAGTGCTCATTGTCGGAAAAAAAATGTAACAAACTACAGTCCTTTCTAAAGTGTCTGTCTGATCAGGCAATGCGTCCTGTGTGACACCATGTTTACCTTAGATTCCTTAGGAATTGCATGCTAAATCAATGACAGCAATGTTTCTTGTTCAGAGCATGATAATATTGTGTTAAATTTTCCAGGTCCTGGGCAACGCAAAAGGTGCCGTGGCAGTTGTTATCTCCATTCTGATATTCAGGAACCCAGTATCTGTAACTGGTATGCCGGGCTACACACTGACTGTCATAGGGGTGATTCTTTACAGCGAAGCTAAAAAGCGCACCAAGAAATGAAAGCTGAGGAAGTGAGGAGGTAGTTAGGACGGAGACGAGGGAGGCATTCATTTTCTTTTATTTTTTTACGCCAGGGGAGAATATAGCAATTCTTTGCAGCTTCTGCTAAATCCAGCAGCGCAAGCAACTGCCGCTCGTCCTCACAGTTGCATCAACTTGTGTGTGTGTTGTGTGTTTTGTTTGGAAGAACAAATTGAATTAGTAAGGATTAGGCCGGAGGATAACATAAAACGGACGCATTCCAGACAGGATGAAGGATTTTTATTGATTCTGGCTGGGTGCCCTACCGTAAAGATTATGAGAACATTAACCATGAATCCAACAAGCATAACACGTAACTGCGGCATCACATGTAGATATAGCCTAGCATCTTATTGATCCAACGGCGACAACTCTGTACTAGTATTTAAGATACACTAGCAAACTTGGTAATTCAGTTACCAGAAGTAACCATAACAACCAACCAATCACATGCCTACTAAATAGAAGTAACCACCAGCAGCAGCACGCATTCGGATCACCTTTTTTTGGCTGCAGCCTTGGTGACCTTCTTGGCTAGTCCCTTCTTCTCCACGCTTTTGATGACACCCACGGCCACTGTCCGGCTCATGTCGGCGCACCGCAAACGCGCCCAGCGGAGGGTACTCAGAGAAGGTCTCCACCACCATGGGCTTGGTGGGGATCATCTTCACCAATCCTGCGTCACCGTTTTTGAGGAACTTGGGGGCGCTCTCCAGCTCCTTACCAGACCGCCTGTCGATCCTGGTCAGCAGCTCCGAGAACTTGATGGCGATGTGGGACGTGTGGCAGTACAGCACGGGGGCGTAGCCGTTGCCGATCTGCCCGGGGTGGTTAACGATGATCACCCGCGCCGTGAAGCTGGCAGCCTCCTTGGCAGGGTCGTCCTTGGAGTTGGAGGCCACGTAGCCGCGCTTCACACTACTACAAAAAGCATTTTTACAGGCGCTTCAATTTTTCAAACGTAAGCGGTTCTTAAAAATATGTGACTATGATGACGAATGATATAATAACCGCTTGTGATGAAAGAACAACACAGACGGATTTTAAAAAACAACCGCCTGGATAAATACTCGATCTTCTCAGGCGGTTATTACTTAAGAACCGTCTGCAATAAAATAAACATCACAGACGAATTTTAAGAAACAACCACGTGGGTAAATACATGATCTTCTCAAGCGGTTATTAATTAAGAACCGCCTGTAATGTAATGAACTTCACAGACCGTTCTTAATTAACAACGGTCTGAGAAGATCATGTATTTTCACCGGCAGTCATTGTGTAAGAACCGTATGTAGTTGTTCAATTATCACAAGCGGTTTTTATTGAAGAACCGCCTAGGGAAAGTCATTGTTTCCATTTTATTTTGTGTCCCCGGAAACGCCAGAGTGCCCTAGATCGTGAGCGTCTGTTGCAGGGATAAACAAACGCAATGACATTGCAATTAAGTGATTTAATTAGAATATAAGGATAAACAAACGCAAATAGCATTGCAATTCAGAGGTAATTCGCAACTCGATGAATTCCATAGATCATACGTTGCGTCCCCTCTAAACTAAATTCGAATTTAAACTTATCCCTGAAGCTCCCATCGATCAATCTAAATTGTACCGTCCTGCTTGCTCCCGAACACGTCTCTTATATTCCGCTGGATCCTAAAAATATTGAAATTATTTAAATTAACAAATGTCGAAGGAGGAACGAATAACCTACATTGGTCACTAAGTCAAAGTGTCATCTAACCTTGATAAATAGATTATAGCAATCATTTTTAACATCGGGTACATTTGGCTGATGCAGCAAACGCTGAACTTCAAGTAGTATAGTTTGGATTGTAAAAGTACTGCACCACCCCTACGAAATATAATTTAAGCAATATAAGAAACCAGTTCAAATAAGTTCGACAACAATTAAGTATTAATTACATGAGCAAAATAGGTCTATCTTACAGTTTCTTGATCAAGAATCCCGATGCAGAGTGCTCCTGAACGATGGACATTTGGGTGGAAGAATCCACTTGGAAAGACGCATCTTGGAGGCACCAAGAGATAGTCCTCAGAGAAGGAGATTGTTAGGGGGTAGTAACCATCTTCCCATTCAGTCTGCAAAAGAAATTTATTAATAGGAGGACGATGGTTAAACTCATATTGTGCTTGTTCTTCATGACTTACCCCTTCTTTACCGGGGACGATGCACTGCCACTTCAATAAATCTCCTGATTCAGGCTTCGTAGAGAAACCCTACGCAGAGAAATTGAAAATAACAAAAACAAACAAGATGGAAAAACAAACTACAGTTAAGTTCATCAGTCCATTACAGATACATATGTATATACAACCATGCGATCGTTGTGCCATATGTACATACATGGGGATGGTTCTTGCGCCACGCCAAGCGCTCCTCCTTCAATCGACTACAGGCCCGAGACATCATTATCTAAAAGACCAAACTTTCAAACTTCCAAATTATTGAGTCCAAACGCATATGTACACAAATGCAAAAGGACACAGTCCATATACCAACACACAAAACTGGCAGCTTATGAAAATATACAAAGAAAAAGGTAGCATGCAATGCATAGTAAGGAAACTATGCGAATTTACTTAGGTACCTCATGACGTGATGTGGGACTGGGCAGAGGCGTGTCTCTGCGGGGTCTTTATATAGGCGTCAGTTTTTCATAGGCTGTTTTTAAATTTTTCACAAGCGGTTGGTACTTAATAACCGCCTCTGATGCTGCTAAGCTCCTGTCAAGCTAATCCCTGCACAACAAGCTATTGTAGATGCAAGTAACACCCGTGGCTCATCATTTGAATTGTTGAAAGCATCAATTTGAAGCCAGACGATCCTTGGAAGTATTTCCCCATCCATTTGAACGATTTCTTTCCCTCTTGTCCATTGGAAAACTTAGGAAGATGCTCCTTTCTCATTTTTAATGCCTAAATATATTGACTAAAAATCAGTACCCACATTCTTAGTACTTCACACAAGCGAGTAAGCAAACAACTTCAATCACAAATCTTGTTTTTACACTTTCATAGGGATTTAATCTTAATCTTTCAAGCATAGATTTATCAAATAAGTGAAGCTTCCTTATCACACATGTTAATGGCAGCTATAAGTGAAGAATGTGTCGAAGCTAACAAAATCTGATCGGACTGAAGATAAAGAGATCCTGCATATGAGTGGCAATGTCCAGGTTAAACAGCGTGAAGCTATGATGACACCTTCAACAATATGAAAAGTGATGCCAAAGTTATGCTTGCATCAACCAAGGCATGTTGTGAGGGTATAACACTTGTTGGGGCAAGCATAACCTTGGCCAAAATCAGAAATCATGCCACGGTGAATTACTCTAAAGCCGTCATGGATCACTCTGAAGTTTTCTCCGTGCGTACTCGGTAAACTTCAGAGTAATCCATGGCGCCTTCAGAGTAATCAACGGTGGCGTGATTTCTGATTTTCACCAAGGTTATGCTTGCCCCAACAAGTGTTATACCCTCACAACATGTCTTGGTTGATGCAAGCATAACCTTGGCATCACTTTTCATGTTGTTGAAGGCTGTCATCATAGCCTCATGTTGTCTAACCTGGACATTGTCAATCATATGCAGCATCTCTTTGTCTTCAGTCCCTTTGAGATTTCGTTAGCTTCGACATACCCTTCCCTTGTAACTGTCATTAACATGTCTGATGAGGAAGCTTCAATTATTGATAAATCTATGCTTGAAAGATTAAGGTCAAATTCCTATGAAAATGGTACAAACAAGATTTGTAATTGAAGTTGTACGTTTTGTCGCTTGTGTAAAGCACTAAGAGAGATAGTACTGATTTGTAGTCAATATATTCAGCCATTAGAACTGATAAAGTAGCATCTTCGTAAGTTATCAAAATGGAGAGAAGAGAAATAAATCTTGCATGGCTTGTTTGGGTGTACTCCTATCCAAACAAGCTCTCAAATGGAGGGGAAGTATCGTCAGACTTCAATTGAAGCTTTTAACAATCCAAATGATGAGTCTCGGGTGTTACTTGCATCTACAAGAGCTTGCTGTGAAGGGATTAGCTTGACAGGAGCTCAAAACAGAAGCTGAATTTAATAATGTTCGAAACATGCTATCTAAAGCTGAAATAAAACATTGTTCTAAGTTGATTTCAGAAGATACAAATATATACAATATATATCATCTCGCATTGCTATATACATTTTTTCCAGCATTGACATCTTCTCGCATATAGGGTTTCAAATTCTTTTTAATGCTTCTCTCTACGCGCTTGATGTTTTCTGGCACGGTGAAAAGGTACATCTCTTCATACTGATTATATTCCTCTTCATTATCTCCCACATTCTCAACCCCAACTATATTTTGCTTTCTAGAAACAACTACGTGCATCTTCTCAGTTTCTGGATCTTGAACATAAAAAACTTGTGCAACATTATCGGCGAGAACCCACAGGTTATCTTTATAACCCATTTTATTCAAGTCTACCAGTGTCAGCCCGTAATTGTCCACTTTCACACCATCAGGATGTTTGATCCATTGGCACTTAAATACGGGCATTACCATTCTTTCGCCATAATCGAGTTTCCATATTTCCTCTATGAACCCGAAGTATGTGGTCTTCTGCCCTTGTGAATCATAAGCCTCAATACGAACACCACTATTTTGTGCAACACTCTTACCGTCTTTTTCTTTAGTGTAAAATGTGTAACCATTGATGTCATATGCTTGCCATGATGTCACCAAAGCAGATGGGCCAGAAGCTAACTTCTTCATTATTGCCTCTTCTATAGTGTTTCTGTATGGTATATTTTTGTCCACTAACCATTCAGTGAAACATCTTCTGTGCTCTTTCATGATCCATTCCTCTGTGCAGTCTTGGTTTTTATCACGAAGCTCAATTTGGTGTTCCTCGATGTACGACTCGGCTATTGCGAGCTGTTGTAGTACACCAAAATGTGCACGGTGTACATTCTTGTAATCTTGAACGATAAAAGTTTTCTTATCCACTTTGCCTCTCCCACGTAGTCTACCCTCATGTACCGGTATAGGCACACCTATCGATTTTCCATCTTTGATGTAATCAGCGCAACCCTCAATCACTTCTTTAGTGGTGTATCCTTCCATAATTGAACCCTCTGAGTGAGCACGGTTCCGCACATAACCTTTTAATACTCCTAAATATCTCTCCAATGAAAACATATGATGTAAATATAGTGGCCCCAATGCTTTTATCTGATCAACAAGATGTATGATTAGGTGTACTTGCATATCGAAAAAGGATGGTGGGAAACACATCTCAAGCTTGCACATTGTCTCGACGATGTATGTTTTCAGATAGTCTAAATCTTCACGTGCTATCACCTTTTGCGATACTGCATTGAAGAAGTAACACAAACGTGTGATGACAACTTTTATATGCTCAGGTTTGATGACTCTTATTACAATGGCAAGGAAAACTATCATCATCATTTGACGGTCGTGAGAATTATAACCGAATAAAGATAAGTCTTTCATCGAGACTAGTTTGCGGATATTGGATGAGAAACTCGTGGGCACTTTGATCCCACGCAAGCATTCACAAATTGCTTTTTTCTCTTTTAGCGTCAAGTTGTAGCTGGCTGGGTGAAGGTAATGCTTCCCGTTCTCCTTTTCTACTGGATGAAGCTCTGGTCTCAAATCAAGATTTACTAGGTCCATAGGTGAATTTAATTCGTCCTTTGTTTTCCTAGAAATGTCCAGCAAGGTCCCAATGATGCTGTCAAATACATTCTTTGTAACGTGCATCAAATCAATACTATGGCAGAATTCCAGATTCTTCCAATACGGAAGATACTTGAAAAAAATTGATTGTTTCTTGAAAGCCATGTCAGTTGTATCATCCGAAGATGTACTTTTCTTTCTCTTAATTCCTTTACTATTTTTTCCCTTACCGAAAGCAATATGAATGTTCAGACCATTTCAAACACAAGTTCTCCACTGTAAGGTTTTGGTGCACTATCTTTTTTGATTTTGTTGTCAAATTTTTCTTTCATCTTCCTATACTTGTGTGTATCTGTCAAGAACCGTCGGTGTCTCATGTACACCATCTTTCTGGATGAAGTGAGGTATAAAAATCCAGTTCTATCCACGCACCTAACACAACCTTTCTTCCCTTTCATTTGTCCCGATAATGTAAACAATCCGGGATAAATCATGCACGGTAATGAATATCATTGCTCTTAGCGTGAAATACTCCCGCTTGTACTCATCCCATGTACGTACCCCTTCATTCCATAATTTCGCCATATCTTCCATTAAAGGTTCCAAGAACACATTAATTTCGATGCCGAGTTGTTTCGGACCTTGGATAAGAACAGATAACAAGATATATTTCCTTTTGTGACACAACCACGTCAGTAGGTTGTACATCGTTAAGACCACGAGCCATGTGCTGTGTATGCTCCTTTTTTCACCAAACAGATTCATTCCGTCTGTACCCAAGGCAAACCTCACTTTCTGATTTCCTTCGCAAATTCTAGATACTGAATATCAAAATTTTTCCACTGCGTTGCATCACCAGGGTGTCGTATATGTTTTTCATTCTTCTTGCGTTGCTCGGAATGCCAACACATAAGTTCAGCCTCCCTAGGGTTTTAGAACAAACGCTTCAAGCGATCAATTATCGGAAGGTACCACATCACCAAGGTAGGAATTTTTCTCTTATTCTTCCCATCTGCATCGGCAGAAGTATCGTCATCGCCACCTTCAAGACCAATAATAAACTTCTTATTCTTCTGAGTCTTTTTCATGTTGGTAACATACTGGTGATTGTAGTCCTTCTTATATCTACTGACACAAATGGGGCATCTAGTTGCAAGCTCATGCTCTTTGCGATACAGAATACAATGGTTCACACAAGAGTGTATTTTTGTCACACCTAGTGCCATCGGGCAAAGAAGTTTCTTCGCTTTATAAGTGCTTCTGGGTAGTTTATTTGGATTTGGAAGAATTTATGCCAGAAGATTCAAAAGATCAGAGAAACTACAATCAGACCATCCGTGCGTAGCTTTCAACTTTAGTAGTTCTAAGACTGCACGCAATGTAGTAAACTCTTTATCACAACCGTTTGATTCATCATATAAAATCTCCGTCGCCGCATTCTGCAATGTCTCCATTTTACTTAGACCTTTGCTTGCTCCCATAGAAGTCAATACATATGGTTCAATGTGACGCAACATCTCCTCACAATCGAACTCATCATCATCACCAGCTTGATTGTCACTACCATCATCGATATGAACATTATCATCATCTGAACCTCTCTCATCATCTTTATCCACATCATGTGTCTCTAACTCACCATGCTCTGTGCATATTGTGTAGTTATTTTTGAAAACTCTTTTCACCAAATGAGATTGGATTACTATAGTATCCGTCCAAGCAATCTTATTTTCGCAGTCGATACATGGACATAATATGTCATCTATCTTTTGCAACTTCGCATGTCTCTTGGATGCTTCAATAAAATTTGCAACATTATGAATGTACATAGGATCGAGTCTTGGCATGTTATACATCCACGCTCGACGGTCCATGCTTCAATAATAGAATTTTTGTCAGATTTACAAAATTTGGCCACAAATATTCTCTAAAGGTCTTCTACAAAATGAATTTATAGAGACATAACAAGTATGATTAGGGTGACTAATGTAGGAGACGGGCGCGTCTTGAGGTGGGGGTGAAGGATTGAAGTCGTGGGGCAAACAGGTCCAGTGGCATGGGCTAGGTCTGGGTGGGATCTAGGGATGGCAATTATACCCGCGGGTATGGGTACCCGACGGGTATTGCACCCGACGGGTGCGGGTACGAGTGGATTTTTGCCGCCTCCCCCGACTTGACGCGATGGAGAGGCACGCTACTGGAGCGTGGCACTGCTCCACTTTGCCACTTCGGTGACTGCCGCCGACTTTCCACCGACCACCGCGTGCCGTCGCCCGCGGCTCCGGCCATCACCTCCGTCTTTCGGTCTTGCCGCCGCCGACAGCTGGCCCCAATGCCTCCAACATTGTCTCCGTCCTTGTCGCCACCTACAGCTGGCCCTGGTGCCGCCTTCCACCCCCGGTGCCATTTCCCGACCTCGCTGCCACTTGCAGATGGCCCTGTCGCTGGCTTTTGCACCCTGCCACCATTGATGTCACCTAGCAACGAGAAGGTATGGTCGCCAATGCCCAACCCTACTGCAGCTTGAGGTTGACGGAGTCGAAGGCGTCAGGAGCAGTAATCGGGGGTGAAAGATTGAAGTCGTGGGGCAAACAGGCCCAGCAGCATGAGATAGGTTTGGGTGGGATCCGATCCGTTATATCTTGACATCGGATCCCATCCGACGATGGTAACTAAATGGGTGAGTTATAAAACCATCTCCCTAGAAAGCTAACCCTAATCACTCCTTCGAAATATATGCAAGCAGGAGGTACACACACACAAGTATCATATTGAAAAGGAAAACACATAAAACTACAATTACAAGTTCGGGTAAACTTCATGCATCTTATATATATTACAATAGCATCCGTTAATTAAACATCATATTCATGTCACATAATAGGTACAAACTAAAATAAGCTTATTACAATATAGTCCATACATCAATATATAAAAGACCAAACTAGTAGAACACACAAAAAGGAAACAATCCATATAGTCCATACATCAATATATAAAAGACCAAAATAGCAGAACACACAAAAAGAAAACAATCCATATAGTCAATACATCAATATACCAGAACATAATCCATACAGTCCTTACACATGCAAAAGAACAGAATCCATATACCAGAACACACAAAACTAACAACTTATCAGCTAATTAAAATATACAAAGAAAAAGTAAGGAAACTACATTTACCTTGCAGAGGCGTCAGCACGGTGGGGAGGCGTCAGCACGGTGGGCCGGCTGGGTGGAGAAGTGGCGGTACGGAGTTGAGCGGCGGTGCGGCAGTATGGGCTGGGCGGCGGAGCGGCGACGCGGCGCAGGGGAAATTCAACAGCCTTGCGGCGTCGATATAAATTCTTCAGGGTTGCATTTTGACTATGGTGAGGGGTCCTTATATAGGCGTCGGTTTTTCACAGGAGGTTTTTAACTTTATCTCAGGCGGTTTTTACTTACCAACCGCCTGAGAAGATATTTAATCAAGAATATTAATTAAGAAGAAGTAAATATCTACCAACCACTATTTGAAAGGTCACGCCTCGGGGAAACGAAAGGTCGCGCACGGACGTCGACACAGGCGGTTGGTACTTAAAATCCGCCTGAGAAGATGTTTATCTCAGGCGGGTATTACATACCAACCGCCTAAGATAATGCCCGATACTGTTCTTCAGTTTCCTTATCCTTTGCTTCTTTTTTATTTAGATTCCAATATAAATACTCAAACATGTTTAGATTCTGCAAATTGTGTCCAAATTTGATGATTCTTTCTTCTACATTTGTATAAAATTAACATCTACCACCTAAACAAAATATTTTAAAACTTGTATAGCTGACATTGTAATGTTTTGGTAAATACCAAATTAATTTCTACTCACATATTATTCACATTTGTGTATCTCATAAAAAAAAGATCATTCACTCAAATTTGTTTGTATGAACATATTTGTATCATTTATACATGTATGAATTTTCTTATTTTTTTAAAAGCAATCCAACATGTCAAACTTCAAATTATCTATCATTCTAACTAAATGTTCATATACATATGAGGCATTCATCAAATTATGAACACACATTGATTCAAAAAATTTTAAAAAAAATCTGAAAAAATTCATAGAGGTTGATATGATGAGTAAAAATGTCCACTGAAAAATAAATGAAAAAGGCATTATATTCATCAAGATATAAAAATGAAAAATAGCATTTGTTGTATGTTTTTTATGTTCTGACCAATTTCAAAGGATTTATGAAGTGAAATTTAATGGTAACCTTTACTTATCAATAATATTACAAGAAAGTGGAATTTTGCCTTTTTAAAGGACCCACATTTAATCAAGAATATTAATTAAGAAGAAGTAAATATCTTCACAGGCGGTTGATACTTAATAACCGCCTGAGAAGATGTTTATCTCAGGCGGATATTGCTTACCAACCGTCTGAGATAATGCCCGATACTGTTCTTCAGTTTCCTTATCCCTTGCTTCTTTTTTATTTAGATTCCAATATAAATACTCAAACATGTTTAGATTCTGCAAATTGTGTCCAAATTCGATGATTCTTTCTTCTATATTTGTATAAAATTAACATCTACCACCTGAACAAAATATTTTAAAACTTGTATAGCTGACATTGTAATATTTTGGTAAATATCAAATTAATTTCTACTCACATATTATTTACATTTGTGTATCTCATAAAAAAAGATCCATCACTAAAATTTGTTTGTATGAACATATTTGTATCATTTCTACATGTACGAATTTTTTTAATTTTTTTAAAAGCATTCCAACATGTCAAACTTCAATTTATCCATCATTCTAACTAAATGCTCATATACATATGAGGCATTCATCAAATTATGAACACACATTGATTCAAAAAAATTTAAAAAACATCTGAAAAAATTCATAGAGGTTGGTATGATGAGTAAAAATGTCCACTGAAAAAATAAATGAAAAAAGCATTATATTCATCAAGATAGAAAAATGAAAAATAGCATTTGTTGTATGTTTTTTAAGTTCTAACCAATTTCAAAGGATTTATGAAGTGAAATTTAATGGTAACCTTTACTTATCAATAATATTACAAGAAAGTGGAATTTTGCCTTTTTAAAGAACCCACATTTAATCAAGAATATTAATTAAGAAGAAGTAAATATCTTCACAGGCGGGTTTTACTTACCAACCGCCTGAGATGATCCTATATTCTCAGGCGGTTGGTAAGTAATACCCGCCTGAGGTAACCATCTTCTCAGGCGGTCGGTACTTAAAATCCGCTTGAGAAAATGGGAGTCTATATATACCCTCGGCAGCGTTAGGAAAACCTAACCCGGGCGAAACACTTAGACGCCGTTAGGCTGCCAAAATTTCGTTTGCCGCCAAGTGTTCGCCGCCGTCACCGCTGAGCTTCGCCGTCGCCGCCGAGCTTCGCCCTCGTCACTTCCAGGTACGCCGAGTGAAGCCATTGCCATCGCCGCCGAGCTTCAAGGTAAACCCTAAACCCTTCGACCTTCCATCTTCCTTTGCCATGCCGCCTCCCTCACCGCCCTTGCCGCCGCCTTGCATATCCTTTGTTAGGGTTCGGGAATTGGAAAATGGTAGGCATCCTTGGTTAGGGTTCAGTGGAATTCGAAAAACTGTCAAGTTCGGTGGCATCTTTGGTTAGGGTTCGGTGGGGCAAGATTTATGTGGATGGTTATATCACGATAAATTGGTAGTTGGTTCTGTGTGTCTGAAACTGTTAAATTGGTAGTTAGTAACAGCAGTATATTCCCTATTTCTGTCATTGGCCTTGCATATGCCACATAATTCTCTATTAGGGGCAAGATAACTATATTTGGTTAAGTTGAGCAAATTTGGCTAATTTTGGCTAAGGTACATTAGATATAGTTATACTTGACTAATTTTGACTAAGTTATGCTATATTTAGCTATATTTGGCTACTTTTGCTTAGAGTTAGCTATGCTAGACTAAGTTTAGATAAGTTTGCTTTTATTTCTCTAAGTTAGGCCCTATTGGTTTGTGCTTATAAGCAGCTTATCAATGAAAACAAAGCGAAAATCCCATCCAAACACATTAATTAATTCTTGATTACTTTGTGAGCCGATTAGTTGAAAAGCCCAAAATGAACTGGGAGTTCACGTTTTCGGGTCGCGGCCCAACCATCGCGTTTTGGGATCGCGGGATCATTTTCCTTGGTTACCTCCGTTCCCTGTACCCCTTCGCTACTCCACCGTGGTGCTGCCACAACTCCCGTCAGGGTCGAGTGATCGCGGCACTCCCAGTCAGCTGTGCTGACCGGCGCCGTGGATCGCCCGACTGTCGGTTGCACCTGTCGTCCGTTGCGCCTGAGATCTATTCCTGTTGGTTGTGCAAATGTTCTGCATCGGTTGCGGCCAAGCCGATTCCCGTCGTCTGCGCCCGAGCGCTCCTGCTGGTCGTCGAGTTCTTCTCCCGAGCGATTCCTTCGCCAGACAGTGTGACGAGCGCCCATCGGCTGTTGCCTGGTGACGAGCTACCCGTTGGCCATCCCTTGACTTCTTCCTTGTTGCCCGGCCGGTGATCTATTTGACTCAAAACACGTGATCTGTTTGAGCTCAGTATGAATACGTTTTTTATTGGTGTGCCGCATGCTTGATTGGTGTGACGTGTGTGTGGACCTGCATTTGGTTTATGGAGCATGATTCATGTTACGTTTGATCTGGGTGCAGCCAGTAGCACAAATTCAATAGTTCATGCAGCGTTAAGTACCAAAAAAATAGAGAGAGAGAAAAACATAAAAAATGAGTTATAATTAGTTTCAGGGGTATAGTAGTCATTTTACAGGATAATCCATTCAAAATAATCCAAGTTACCAAACACCTGGACTCTCCGGTAATCAGTTTAGTCATATCTCTGCTCTTCATAAAAGCATGCTCACCATATAATTGAGACTAAAATAAGTGAAACCAAACAGGGCCTTAGCTTTATTTGAGCAATTGTAGCTAATCTGTGCTACCAAAGATGTCTGCACTTGTGGCTCCATCAGCTTCATTTGAGCAATTGTAGCTAATATGTGCTACCAAAGTTATGCTATATTTAGCTCTGAAGCCAAACAAGTTGTTGGCCAACTCATTTGTGATGCCAGGAGCATCCTCACACCCATATCTAGGTACCACTAGGTGTGGCGATGGAGTCTGAGCATATGCTGCCAATCTCTATGATACAAGAATGCCTTGGGTTGTCGGTGTAAAGTGAGCTTGCTAGTTGCTGCTGCTGCTATCAGTCTCTTGTTTGATCAGTTATAGGTCTGGAGCTAGGCGCCGCCTAGTAAACCTCAAGAACGTGGTTGCCACTCTGAACGAAGCTAGCCTATTTAGAATAAGAAGATAAAATTGCCATTGCTGATGAGCAACTTTAACATGCTTGTCACCCTCGCAATGATAGGAACCTTTTGGTCAGTCGCCTTAAACCCTAGAATGCCTTATCAAATCCTAGAATGCTTCCATCTTTTTCTTCATGCAACACTTCATGTAGAGATAATATGCCATTTATTAGATTTTTTGTCTTATTAGATCTAGCATGAAAAGCCCTAAGAAGACTGGTCCTGGTAGTAACAATAAAGAAGACAATATGGAGTTTACTGACTCCAGCAGTTCAGGCTCCTATCACAGTCCATTGGATCCTTTTTCGAATATAAAAATTAAAAAGACTTTAGTGGATCTAGACCCGGAATATGATCCTACCGACGAGGTATGGATCACGAATCTTAACTTCAGCAGTTCAAGTTAATGTTGGTTGTCAAGTATACGAAGTCTTATAATTTTTTTCTACCTAGATTAATCGCAAAGACAATGAGGTTACATCGGCTCCTAAAACCGCAGAAGGTTCTCCAATGGATGAATCCTAAGCTTCACTCAAGCAGAAACGAGGGCAACGATGTCCCAATAAGGGTCCATTGGACCGCATCATGTACATAACAAGGGTAGGTCCAGGTGGGCTTCCCGAAGAACCACTGGATTCAGTTACCAAGTACCGTAATGCATGCGGTTTTCTTGTTAGGGAGGTTGTGCCGATCACAACCGAGAATTGGAGGAAATTACCCGAGCAGACCAAGAATGAGTTGTGGGAAAGGGTAAAGAAACAATTCAAGTTCCCGAAAGGCACAAAAGAAGCAGTAAAGAAAGCAACATTGATCTCTTGCGGGAAGAAGTTTCGTGGCTGGAGGAGTGAAATGAATGCTTATGTTAAGGCCGATAAGGTGCCTAGCCCGAGGAAGATGGGAAAAATCACACAAGCTCAGTGGCAAGAGTTTGTTTGTCAAAAGAGCACACCTGATGCTAAAGCTCTAAGTGCAACTAGGTCAGAGCTTGCAAAAAAGAACAAATACCATCATCGCTTGTGGTCTGCCGAATATGGCCCCAAAGTCCAGAAATGGAATAAGATATTAGACAAAATTACCAGTAAGGGCAATCCTCACCCATTAGAAGGGTGCGATGAGTGAACTCAACGGTGGGTCTTTGCTCGGTCAGGTTTGACCGACGAGGGCAAACTTGAAAAGCCAGACTCTCTGAATGAAGTAGAGGATAAAATGAAAGAAGTAATTGAAAAGCAGCAGAAGGGTCTCTTCACGCCGAAGAGGGAGAATGACCAACTTACTGCTATCTTAGGAAACCCTGAACACAGCGGACGGGTTCGAGCGGTCTCTTCTCAAATGTCTTGGCTAGATGGTTTCCCTAAAGATAAAGACACATATAGAAGACGTGAGAAGTTTAAGAAAACACTTGATGAAACGATTGCTCAAAAGGTCAAAGAAAATATGCAAGAAATAATGGAACAACTTAGACAATCGGGACAATTAGTGGCACCGAGTACATCGATGGTTCTGGTGCAAAAGGAGCAATTAGTATCTCCAACTGCCTACCCTAGCAGCATTGGTTCTGTGCCAGGCTCAGGGTCAACCCATAAGTTCCCCGTCGATGATATTGCTAACGACAAATCTTGTCGTCTTCTTGTCCCGATAGGCAGAGCAGGGAACAAAACCAAACAGGTTGCCACTGCTATGGCAAAGCCTGATCGTGACTTCAACGGGAATCCACTTCCATTGTATTATGTTGTGAAGCAAGTTCTTTAGATCATTGATAATGATTATGAAGATTATGAAATAGACCACATAACACCTGAGGGGATCGCGACTCTGGGGCAGGCTATCAACCGATTAATCCTTTGGCACCGACGCGATATTGTGTTGGACGATGAGCCAATTTCTAGCCCCGTCGCATCTCCAAATACTGCAACCCCATCTTCTCAGACGAAAGTGCATGAAGATCCACTCCCAGTCTAGAAAGATCCACTCCCCCTATGTCTCAGCAAGGATGATAGTAACCTTGCTAGTAAAGATATCCAAGAGCAACAAGTTGGACAACAGCTTCAAGCAGTACCAGAGCAAGCTGTTGCTAGTAAAGAACAACCAGTTGAGGAACAGCTTGAAGTAGTACTAGAGCCAGCTACTGGGAGTAAAGAGTAATCAGTTGAACAATAGGTTCAACAAGCCAGTGTCCAACTTCCGACGACTACTCCTCGATCATTATTGCCTATCAAAGTTAGCCCATATAAAAATAAGAAACCTTCACCAGAAGTGTCAAAGTATTTGGAAACTATGAAGGAAAATATTATAAAATCGAGTGCATCTCGTTCTTCTCATGAGCAAGAATTAGTAAATATCGAGGAGTGGGAAGAAGATGGTGTCATGTATAATCGGCGGACGGCTTTAGTTAAACTAGGAGTTCCAATATACAAGCTTGAGGATGTTCCTCCTAAATTTAAGAATGGGAAGCCGCTCATGACATCCGTACAACTTAGCAAATAACCCGTCTCGCTCAGAAGAATGCATGAGTGGTACATCCTTGCCAGCACAAAATATGATCTTAATTGCGTCACATTTCATATTCCAAAAGAAGCATTCTGGAGCACTGGAGAAGATAGACGAGTCATTTTATTTGAAGAGCTGTGTCCCCTTTTGCATCGGGGCATGCTCAAAATCAACCTGATGCTCGTCTGGTGCTTGCAAGTGCTCTAATATTTCGTATTTGCTTTTCTTACTACACGCATACGCATTTTATGATATTATAACAATTCTGGACTTCTTCAATAGGATGTAATACATGGATAATGATAAGTTGGCGCGCAAGACAGGTATCCTTGACCCTACTAGGATTGCAAAGGCGCTATTCGACGTCAAGGCGGATCGAAACTCAAAACAGTTCAAGCACATGAACAAAAAAGATTTTGAAAAAGCAATTGCAAAACTTAAGAAGGATAAAAGGACAGAAGTTGCAGCTTACATAGGACATGCAATGCTTAACTTTGTCAGAGACGGCAAGGATCTCGTAAAGGCTCCGTACCACTTCGAGTAAGTTCGACACATGACATTGAAATAGCAGTTATTGGTAATTGTTAACACGTGTGTTTGTGTGTTTGCAGTAATCACTACATAATGATCTTCATCAAGCCAACACAGGGAAAGGCAACAGTCTTGGACTCGGCCGATTTCCCACCAGAGCGTTACAAAGATTTCCTTTCCATTTTGAAACTGTACGTTTATTCAATAATTTTAATTTACACACATTTAGAATGTGTTGACAAGTTTTATATGACATTTCTTGTATTACAGCGCTTGGCGGTTTTATGCGGAACAGCTTGGCGGTGAGATACCTTCCAATACGAATGCATTGGACATTAAAACGTATTATCCTTGTCCGAAGCAACCTGCTGGGAGTGTCTTATGCGAGTATTATGTATGCGAGCATCTTCAGACCGCTGGCATATATAGAGTGAATCGTGAGGATGTAAGTTATGCATAATGTCGATACCTTATTTTCTTACTTTTGAGTTTCATTTTCATTGTAACTAGCATAGTTTAATACTTATATTCTCTGCTGTTCAATATTACCAGAAACATTATTTTCATATTTTGATTCCAACTTCAAAATTCAATTGCTCATAGTACAACTGCTCCAAAAATACCAACTAAATTTTTGTATACTCTCACTTTGATCTATACTTTGAGATTGTTCAAACCAATACATTCTAAACCTTGTTATGTGTTACATTGCAGCACACGAAGAATGTGAACGAAGAATGGCCGGTTTGTAGAAGTATTCCTGATGGAGGAGCCGACAGAATTGCTTCTGAACTCTGTCAGTTCATTCGTCGCGAAATTTTGCACAAAATAGGGAAGTTCTTTGATGAGAATGGTTCAGCAGCTGATGTGTCAGAACTTTGCGACTATGCCAATATAAACAGTTTTTAGTGAAAACTTGTAAACTATGAGATGAATTGTATGTGTAATTTGTACATATGTATATTGTTTTAGTGAAAGTGACTTCTGTGACGATAATATTGTTGACTTTTGCTCTATGATAATATTGTTGATGTTTGTTCTGTATTATATTGAATTGACCTGGAAATTAGAAATAACAGCAGTAGTACTGCATAGGTTATACCTTATCACAGGCGGTTATTAACCAACGGCTAGGCATGCCTGTGAAAAACAATTATCACATGTGGCTAGATACAGGTAAAGAACCATCTGTGATAACCTAATTATCACAGGCGGTAACTATTAAGGTAGAAATAGGCTGTGGTAAAAGGTCTTCACAGGCGGCTTGATGTAGGTAAACATCCGCCTGTGATAACAACATTATCACAGGCGGTTAGTTATGCTGCAAGATCCGCCTGTGCTAAGACAATTATCACAGGCGGATATATATGCTGCACCACCCGCCTGTGATAACTTATGTTCACAGGCGGCTAGCATTTGTAAAAACTGCCTGTGATAATGTTTCTTCACAGGCGGTATCACTTCTTCGCCTGTGAAGTTGCGGATTATCACAGACTCTTCGTTTCAGACGGTTTTAGAAACCGTTTGTGATAATATGTTTGGAGTCGGCTGCGATGAGGCTTATTGTAGTAGTGTCAGGTGGTGGTCCTTGACGGCAACGTCGATGTTCTTCAGGTTGAAGTCGACGTAATCCTCTGGTAGAGCCTCCTGCACGGTCTTGTTATGCATCTCCACCGAAATCACCTCGGTGGTCAGGCTCAGGCCGCCAGGACTGAAGGTGAGCACCATGCCGGGCTTCAGGGTACCGGTATCGACACGCCCCATGGGGACGGTGCCGATGCCGCCGATATTGTACACGTCATGCAGGGGAAGGCGGAGGGGCTTGTCCGTGGGCCTCTTGGGCTCGTTGATCTGGTCCAGGGCCTCAAGCAGGGTAGGGCCCTTGTACCAGGCCAGGTTCCAGGACCTCTCGATCAGTTTGTCACCCTCAAAACCAGAGATGGACACGAAGGGGATCCTGTTCGGGTTGTACCCAACCTTCTTCAGATAGGAGCTCACTTCCTTAGCGATTTCATCGTACCGAGCCTTGGAGTACCTGGGGGTGGTGGCATCCATCTAAATGAAACACCACACACACACACACACAAGGTTAATGCATGGTTTTTTCTTCTTATAAAAAAATAAATTGGAAATAACAGACTGAAAGAATGAAATGGCTACGTACCTTGTTGCAGCAGCAGATCATCTGCCTGACACCAAGAGCGAAAGCAAGCAGTGCATGCTCATGTGTCTGCCCATCCTTGGACATACCAGCCTCAAGGCCTCCGGTTGCGGAGTCAATGATAAAGAGGGTGCAATCAGTCTGGGAGGTCCCGGTGATCATGTTCTTGATGAAGTCACGGTGCCCAGCAGCATCAATAACGGTGCAGTAGTACTTGGCGGTCTCAATTTTCCAGAGGGAGATGTCAATGGTGATAGCACTCTCACGCTAGCTCAGCCTTGAGCTTGTCGAGCACCCAGGCATACTTGAAGGACCTCCTGTTCATCTCGGCGGCCTTCTCCTCGAACCTATCCATGACACACTTGTCGATTCCTCCAAGCTTGTAGATAAGGTGACCAGCAGTGGTCGACTTTCCAGAGTCCAAGGTTCCGATGACCACAATGTTGATGTGAACCTTCTCCTTCCCCATGGCACCAGCTGAACTCATTTTTTTTCTTCTAGAAAACACTAGTAGTAAGGGATCGATCGATGAAACAGCTAAGGGATAAGAAGTATGTAATATTTACCTCCGGCGGCTGGGCTTGGGTAGTGGAGGCAAGAGACGACCTGATGGAGCAGCCGAGCAGGAGCAAGTCAACTTCTCCACTCGGAGAGAGGGAGAAGAGAGAGAGGAAGAAGTGGGCGGTGGTATCGAGGTGGAGAGGCTTGGAGCCTCCCGTTGTCTTGTTTATATACTCATACTATACTCCTAGCTAGCCGGCCAGCCAGCTTAGGGATCCCCGCCACCCCCGCGCTCTGATAGGTAGGGCAGGAGGACCAGGAACTTGGATGAAGAAGATTTCATAGCGCAAACGAAGAAGCAAAGAGACCGAGCAGGAATGCAGCAGCATGCCGCCGGCCTCCGAAGCAAAGAGATGACCGATGAGCAGTAGCAAACAAGCAGTGAATGAGATAAGCAACAAGGTTGTTCGGCCCAGCCCATGAAGTGGCATCTCTGGGCCGGGCTTAACAACTGGCAGCCATCCAGCTCGGCCCATGAAGAGCATGAAAAGCTACCATTACTCGTCTCTCTCTCTAAAGACTGAAGACTGGAGTCCAGAGCTTTCCATTCCCCATTCCCATCTCCTACGCATCCAGGTCTCCCTCGAGAGAGCAAAGCAATGGAGGAGGAGAAACCCTAACCCTAGTCTCCATGTCCTCCGCCCCCATCGATCTCAACAACTCCATGGACCCCAAGCCCCTCCCAAACGCGACCGCTGCTTCCCCCGCAAGAACCCACCACTGCCAGTGCACCCGTGTTCGGACGCCCCCAGAATCGGCGGCTTTGCCACCGGTGACATGGTCTGGGGTAACAAGCTCAACCACACCGCCTGGCCGGGCCTCGTGTCACACTGACGGTGTCATCGTCCGGCGACTAAGCGTGGGAAATGATGAGTGTTGAAGTGTATGGGCCATGTGTGGGCCGACAGGTTGTAATTAAGCATAAACTCGTGACGCAAAACTGAGTGCGTGGTTGTTCTGGTCAGTGGGCCCAGGTTGTCCTTAAAGGGGACGAACTGAATCAGTTGAGAAGCAGAGGAAAAATAGAACACATCATTGTGTCCCCCTTTCCCCTTGCCCACGCCACCACCGGCGGATCTCCCACGGTGGTCGGCGATGTCTCACGTCACGGTCTCCGGCGAGCCGATGGCCCAGGGACACGACAACTAGTATCAGAGCACGATGTCCTTGGCGGCGGCGGAGTCCATTACCGGAGGTAGGCATCTCTATCGTGACCGGTACTCCCTCGGCTTTGAGTCATAAAATTCTGGTGGGGGGTTGGTAGAGAGTGGACGAAGCGGATTCCGTCGAGTCTGTTCTACTGTAAATCCCTCCCTGGTTGACTTGGCTTGGGGTGTGTCACGACAGCGAAGCCTTCAGCACAATCGCAGATCCTACTTGAAGCCATGGAGGAGGCGGAGCAACAGGGCGCGGCGCTGAAGGCATCTAGGCCCCCATGAGGTATGGTTTCGGTGATTAATGACAATCGTTGGATATCACTAATAAGTTTGTGGATGCAAGGTCTCTCGTATAACTCATCACACTTAATGGACTCTATATTTATATCATCTACTGCTCATTGGATACAATTGGAGACCCCTCAACAAACTATTTTACAAGGTCAAACGATTTTCATGAAGACTAAAAGAAAAAGCATATGTCAAAATTATTTCATAAAAATTGACAGCACACGAGACTTAGTCATCATCAGAAGAACATTTCAAACCAATGTCTAAGAGGTCACTCGTACAAATTCCAAAAGAATCACTTAGAACAACTCGAAGCAGATAAAATCTACTCACTGGATCATCCGATGTATCCAGAAAACACTACATCGGTCGAGTTGGCTCTGAACAGAAGAAGACCTCAGTCTTGGGTATACGCCGGATCATCCGATGATGAAGCAAGTGTTACATTGGTGGATCATTCCAGTAAGCAATTTCCCTGGACCAAGTGTAACACCAGATCATCCGATGTACAATTATAACACATCGGTCAATCATTCCAGTAAGCATTATTTCTGGACCATTCTAGATCAAGTGTCACCGGATCATTCGATGGTGAAGCAAGTGTTACGCCGGTCGATCAACGGTCATATCTGACACAGTGACATCAGCTAATTTGTATTCGACCGATGACAATTGAAGGGAGAACATCGGATCATCCGGTGTTTACAGAACAGTGATGTCAGCCTACTTTTCCAACGGCTATTTCGTGGAAGCTGGCTATTTATACCCCTTCAACCAGTCATTTCGTCTTGATGCCCAGAGCTACTCTACACATTACCAAGCATTCAAGACGTTGAGCAACCACTTCCATATCATTTACACCACTTGTACACCAAGAGATAGGCTAGAACTTGCTAGAGATGATGCTTGTGTGCTTCCATTCTTGGTGATTGGAGTCTCTAGCCTAGTGAGAGTTGTAAGGGAGTGTCTCTTGGTGATTTCTTTCACCGTGTAACAGTCGGTGATTGGAGAGAGCCTTCTGGAGCTTGCCAAGTCGGTTGTGGAAGCCCGGAGGATCAAACTTGTACAAGGAATGAGCTCCACCTTGCCAGGGATGGCGAACGGAGACTTTTAGTGAAGATCCCTGGTCTCGATGACTTGGGAGTGGCTATACCCTTTGGTGGGTGCCACAACGTGGATGTAGGAAGGTCTTGATGATCTTGTCGAACCACGGGATAAATCACCGTGTCTTCATGTCTCCTTGGGAGTTTGCACACTCTTCCTTTCCCGTTACACTTATGCATTTCATATACCGCAAAATTATTATTCACTTGAATGCATAGGTTGTTTGCATAGGGAATTGGGCTTTTAATAGTTAAATTTTTGTTGCTTTAATTTTTGAAAAGAAGCTCAATTCACCCCCCTCTTGGGCATTCAATCCTTACAATTGGTATCAGAGCAAGGTTGCTCATTGGATCATCCTAGCTTCACGGCTAGAGAGCTAAAATGGCCAAGATTCGGGGTTCGGTTCCCATCTTCGAGGGCAAGAACTTTGCCTATTGGAAAGCACGTATGCGTGCTTATCTAGAGGCTATTGCTCTCGAGGTATGGGAAGCGACCCATGCGGGGTTTGGTGAGCATAACTATATAGGTGATCAAATCAAGTGGGATACAAAAGCTAGAAATGCTATTTACGAATGCATTAGTCAAGATGTGTTTGCTAGGATTGCTAGCAAAGAAAAGGCTTGTGAAATTTGGGCTTGCTTGATTGAAATTCATGAGGGTTCTTCTCGTGTTAAAGAACTAAAGTACCATATGCTTAAGGCCAAATATGATGAGTTCAAAATGCTACCTCATGAAATTGTCAATGAAATGTGTTCTCGCTTGAATGTTCTTATTGAGGAAATTAATGCTCTTGATATTGCTTCTCTTGGCAAGGGACTCATCAATCGCAAGATTCTTATGCTCCTTCCTAAGCCAAAGTACAACATCATCAACTCCATGCTTCAAAAGGAGTCTCTTGATCACATTGAAGTTTCAGAACTTATTGGAGAGATTCACGCTCATGAGATGAGTGTGCTTGGGATGATGGAGGAATCATCTTCAAAGAAAATTGCTCTAAAGGCTTCCACCAAGAGAACAAATCTCAAGAAAAGGAAAGTGGTCGAGCCTAGCTCAAGTGAAGAAGAGAAAGCATCAAGTGAAGATGAGGATGATGAGCTTGCATTGATGATGAGAAAATTCTCTCGCTTGAACTCCAAGATTGACAAGAAGGGATACACCTTTGATCCCAAAAAGAAAGCATTTCTACCAAGAAAATATGACAACAAGACTTTCTATAATTGTGGTGATCAAGGCCACATCTCCTATGATTGTCCAAAACGGGCAAAAGAAGAGAGAACCACAAGGGCAAGCATCACAAGCTTGAGGATAGTGAGGATGATGAAGAAGAGGTCAAGCCCAAGCCAAGACTCTTTGGTAAGAAGAAGTATGACAAAGGCAAAAAGGCAAAACTCTTTCCAAAGAAGAGAAAAGGTCCACAAAAGGTGTTCATGTGTGAGACAAATGAATGGATCACCGACGAAGAATCTAGTGATGAAGAGAGTGAAGTTGAAGAAGAGAGCTTGGCCGGCCTTGCCATTGCCAACAATGATGATTCATCTCTTCGTCCACCTCCCATGTGCCTCATGGCAAAAGGTAACACCAAGGTATGTGATGACTCTAGCGATGATGAGCTTTCCCCCGATGACTTAGCTTCATTGATAAATGAATACCACACTATCATTAAAAAGGAAAAGAGTAAGGTCAAGGCTCTTGAAGAAGCTCATGCTAAGCTCGAGAGTGCTAACCTCGATTTGCTTGACAAGTATGAAAGCATACTTAAGGAGCATGACACACTCAAATCTCATGTCAAGCAAGTTGAGGAGGATAAGGCTCAAATCAAGCTAGATCATCATGAGCTTGACGTAGCACACCAAGCACTCTTGGGAAAGCACAATGAGTTAATCCAAGAGCATCAAGTACTTAACCTTGCTTATGAAGTCCTTGATCAAGAATTGAAAACTATAAAGAAAGAAACCCTTAATGATAAGGTATCTATTGTTTCTCATGACACTAATGTCTTGCATAAGTATTTTCCTTTGAAAGAGAATGCTAGGGAGAAGGATTTGATAGATGAAATTGAAAGTCTCCGCACTAGTGTGGCAAGACTATCTAAGGGAGAAGTCAAGCACAAAGAATACTCTTCCAACAAGCAAAGGCCTTCAACAAGAGAGGACTTGGATCCTTTCCGGTGCCTAACAAAGGAAAGGTGCCCTCACCGGAGCTTAAAACAAGCTTCATCAAGGAAGTTGGTTCTTATTGCCAACATTGTGAGGTCACCGGTTACCATACAAGGGAGTGTCCTCTTCCTAACCGGCCTTCTCCAAAATTGCCTACTAACTACAAGTCTACCTTCAATGATCACTATTATCTCTTGAGTAAAGTAGATGGCAAGATGAAGGCAAAGTTCATTGGCAAGGACATGAAGGGCATGAAGGGGAAGCTTCCCAAGCAACTTTGGGTCCCAAAAACACTTGTATCACACATACAAGGACCTAAGTTGGCTTGGGTGCCTAAAATCAAAAATTGAATTCATGTGTGTAGGTGAACTACAAAGCCGAAGAAAAGCATTGGGTACTCGATAGCGGGTGCACTCAACACATGACCGACAACGATGGTATGTTCACCTCCATAGAGAACCCCGGCAATCATGAACAAGTCACCTTTGGTGATAACTCTAAGGGGAAGGTAATTGGGTTGGGTAAGATTGCAATTTCAAATGATTTATGTATTTCCAATGTATTGTATGTTAAGTCACTTAGTTTCAATTTGCTTTCTATTGCACAATTATGTGATCTTGGACTAACGTGCACCTTTGGCAAGAATGATGTTGTTGTGACTAGTGAAACAAGTCAAGAACTAATCTTCAAAGGGTTTCGGCATGGACATCTCTACCTAGTAGACTTCTCCGACAAGGATGCTAGCTTGACCACTTGTCTTTTCACCAAGACGAGTTTGGGTTGGCTATGGCATCGACGCATCGCTCACATTGGAATGAGCAAGCTCAAGAAGTCATTCAAGCTCGGGATGGTGACCGGCATGAAGGATGTCACATTTGAAAAGAACAAGCTTTGTAGCGCTTGTCAAGCCGGGAAACAAGTTGCTTCACACCACCCAATGAAGACAATGGTGTCAACCTCCAAGCCACTTTAGTTGCTCCACATGGACCTCTTCGGACCGTACACATATCAAAGTCTTGGTGGTAATCTCTATTGTCTTGTTATAGTTGATGACTACTCTCGCTATGCTTAGACATTGTTTCTAGGTGACAAGAGTGAAACTCTGGAAGTGTTCAAGACCTTCGCTAAACGTGCTCAAAGGGAGTTTCAACTTCCCATCATCAAGGTCCGGAGTGACAACGACATCGAAATCAAGAACTACAACATTGGGGAGTGGTGTGATCGTGAAGGCGTGAAGCATGAATTTTCAGCCACATACACTCCTCAACAAAATGGTGTCGTTGAAAGGAAGAACAAGACTCTTATCACTCTTGCACGAGCAATGCTTGATGACTATGGCACGTCCGAGAAGTTTTGGGCCGAAGCAATCAACACGGCGTGCCATGCCGCAAATCGGGTCTATCTACATCGACTACTTCAAAAGACCCTGTACGAACTCCTCATTGGGAGAAAGCCCAACATCTCCTATTTCCCAGTCTTCGGGTGCAAGTGCTACATCTACCGCAAGAAAAGGCTCGATAAGTTTGAAAGAATGTGTGATGTTGGTATCTTTCTTGGTTATGCATCAAACTCAAAAGCATATCGAGTATTCAACCAAACCTCTGATTTAGTTGAGGAAATTTGTGATGTTGAGTTTGATGAAACTAATGGCTCCCAAGAGGAGAGTTTTGGTCATGATGAAATAGATGATGAGCCTCTACGAGAAGCTATGAAGAACATGACCATTGGAGACATCAAGCCTAAAGTTGAGGAGAGTCATGATCAAGGGGGAGCTTCAAGTTCCAACATCAACACATCTATGGCACCTCAAGTTGACGAAGAAGAAAAAGATGATCCATTGCCGACACAAGATTCACAAGCCACACGACATCAAGGAGAAGAACAAGTCCATGATCAAGTCCAACCACAAGAAGAGCAACACGCATCACCACCGCCAAGTACTTCACAACCACTTATGAGGCATGGATGCATCTCCAAGGTGCATCTGATTGATCAAATTATTGGTAGTCCGTCAAGAGGAGTAAGTACACGTTCTCGCCATTTCGCTAAGTTTTGTGAGCACTACTCGTTTGTTTCATGTGTAGAACCCACTCGCATTGAGGAAGCACTCCAAGATCCAAATTGGGTAATGGCCATGCAAGAAGAACTCAACAACTTCATCCACAATGAAGTTTGGGTGTTGGAGGAGCGACCGAAGGACAAGAATGTCATCGGGACAAAGTGGGTGTAACGTAACAAACAAGACGAGAACGGTGTTGTGATCTGCAACAAGGCAAGACTTGTGGCCAAGGGTTTCCCGCAAGTTTAAGGACTAGACTTTGGAGAAACATTTGCTCCGGTCGCTCGACTATAAGCCATCCGTATACTTCTTGCTTTTGCATCACATCATAATATAAAGCTTTATCAAATGGATGTGAAAAGTGCCTTTCTTAATGGTTATATTAACGAGCTTGTCTATGTTGAACAACCTCCCGGGTTCGAAGATCCGAGGAATCCTAATCATGTGTATAAGTTATACAAGGCGCTCTACGAGCTCAAGCAAGCGCCTAGAGCGTGATATGAACGACTACGGGATTTCTTGATCATGCAAGGATTCAAGATCGGGAGGGTGGAAACTACACTCTTCACCAAAGACATCGATGGAGAACTATTTGTTTGTCAAATTTATGTCGATGATATTATTTTTGGTTCAACTAACGAAGCTCTTAGCCATGAGTTTGGCAAAATGATGTCTAGGGAATTCGATATGTCGATGATTGGAGAGCTCAACTTTTTCCTTGGATTTCAAATCAAGAAACTTCGATAGGGGACCTTCATCTATCAAGAAAAATATACCAAGGACCTCTTGAAGAAATTTGAGATGGGAGATTGTAGCTCAAGAAGTACTCCAATGGCAACAAATTGTCATATCGACACGAATGAGGACGGTAAACCTGTTGACCAATCTAATTACCGTTCCATGATTGGTTCATTGCTTTATCTTACAGCATCTAGGCCCGATATCATGTTTAGTGTATGCTTGTGTGCTCTCTTTCAAGCGGCACCTAAAGAATCGCATCGGAAGGCGGTCTTTAGGATACTTTGGTATCTCAAGCATACCCCAAGTGTAGGCCTGTGGTACCCCAAAGGTGCTAAATTCCATCTCTTGAGTTACTCGGATTCGGACTTTGCCGGATGTCGTGTGGATCGCAAGAGTACCTCCGGAGGGTGCCACTTGCTTGGGCGTTCCCTAGTATCTTGGTCTAGCAAGAAGCAAAACTTCGTTTGCTTTGTCCACTGCGGAAGCGGAATATATAGCGGCCAGTGCATGTTGTGCCCAAATCCTTTATATGAAGCAAACCCTTTTGGAATTTGGTGTTAAATTTGGTTGTGTGACTCTCCTTTGTGACAATGAAAGTGCGGTTGAGATGGCTAAAAACCCCGTTCAACACTCCCGCACTAAGCACATTGATATTCACCATCATTTCTTGCGGGGCCATGAAGCTAAGGGAGACATCTCCTTGCAAGGTGTTAGGTCCGAAGAACAATTGGCGGATATCTTCACTAAACCACTTGATGAGAAAACTTTTTTCTAGACTAAGGAGTGAATTAAATGTGCTAGATGCATCGAACGTCATGTAAGTTGCCATGGTCATGTAAGAATGCATCACATATAGGTCTTGTCTAACTTTCAAAGGATAGGGGCGAGCAAGGGTTAGCTTGGGATGGCGGTTCTTTTGGGTATCTCCAAGACTTGGAGAAAGGCTCTCCCTGAAGAAGCCTTTGAAAGGTTCAAATTTGCCAAGATAGATTTAATTTATGTCTTGCATGATGCCTGCCATATAGACTTGCACTCACGTTGAATTTCCTGCATTAACAATTGTTTGGCATTGCATACGGTAGATTGTCACAAAGAGGAACCCACCTCATGAGAAATAGACTTGTTTGAAATGCAATATCTAAACTCATATGATGTGGAAAGAACAAAGTGTTAGGTGCATTAATGCCTAAAGGAACATGCTTTAAAGAGATAGAAGTCTTTATCCTCTAGCTCACAAAGCATGGGCCTTACATTTTATTTGGATTTTTCCCTTGTTTTTTTTCTGGTGTTCTATTTGCTTTAGGGCTTAGCCAAGTTATTGGCAACTAGCGTTAAAGTCTTTTTGAGGGGTTAAAGTCCTAAGACTTGTGTTTCCCTTTGTTTGTTTAAGTCAAAGGACATATATGGGCTGTTGTTGATCTTGTGTAGTCATCGGATTATCCGATGCTTAGGGAAAAAGCATCATCGGATCAGCTTGTGCTTAAGTGTAAGGGTCAGCTCAGTCAGAAAGTCAAATCAGCCGATGAGTTCACTCTGAGAAACATCGGAGCATCCGATGTTCACATTTCTGGAGTTTTGCCAAATCCAACCGATGATAATCGTTTCCACATCGGATCATACTATGCTGAAGGTGCCTCTGGGTACCCTTATTGTACCATTCAATCGATGCACCTCTCAACTAACGTCGGATCATCCGATGTTAAAATTCAAGCTAGGATTCGGGCCCCACCTATTTAGCGCCTCTTCGTCTCCCCTCTCTTTTTCCTTTCTCTCTCCCCGATGCCGCACTTCCCATCGCTCTCCGCCGCTGCTGCTCTGTGCCCCTCGCCCTGTTCCACCGCCGACCTCGCGCTCCGGCCGCCGCCGCCGCTCTGCGCCATCGCCGACCTCGCGCTCCGGCTGCCGCCGCCGCCCTCAGCGCCCTCCGGCCGCCGCCACCCTCTAAGCGCTGCCGCCGCCCTCACTGCCGCCGCATCACCGCCGCCGCCCTAAGCGCCGCCGCCGCCCTGCGCCACCGATCATCGCCTGCCACTCCACGCGTCCAGCCGTCGCACTCCTCTTTTCCACTAGGGTTCGCCCGACCTCGTCGTTCTTTGTGTCGCCGTCTCGTGCGCCCGGCATCTTTGTCCCGCGATCTCATCTTCGCCGTCATCACTCGAGATGGGCCATGACAAGAAAGGAAAGGGAAAGGCTATTGAGGAGCCTGCAGCTAAGAAGCAGAAGTTGTCGAAAGAGGAGAAGAAAGCTCTGATGGTCGCTCGCGCCGCTGAGGAGCGAGAGCGTGGGCAGGGAGGATCCCTGAGGATCCAGGAGACCCAACAGAGGCAGCCACAGGTGCCTGAGGAGCCAGAGGAGGCAGAGGAGCCTAAGGTGCCGCTTGTTCGTCGGCACTCAATCAGGACCCGTGGAGGTCATCCAGCTGCAGCCCCGAGACAGAGACCTTCTGCAGCTGAGCTTCGGGAGGACAGAGCGGCCCAGAGAGCCGTCTATGAGATGGACACCAATGTCCTGGTTGGTGAGGGTGTCCGCCTGACTGACTACAGGAAGTTGAAGGCAAAGCAGCTCAGGAAGCTTAGATGGAGCATTCTGCTTGAGGAGTGGTTCCCGCAGCCCAGAGAGCCACTTGTGGATAGCCGCTTCTCGATCTTGACACAGGCGTCGCTGTATGAGACTTACAGACGTCGGGGCCATAAGCTTTTCCAGTACAACTTCCTTGACTGGGATCAACTCGCACTTGCAGCTGGCACTGAGATTCACCCTTACTTTGAGAGGTACAGAGGGCTAGTAGAGCTCATGTCTTTCCAGCGGGGTGCCTACGTGGAGGACTGGATCCGAGTGTTCTATGCCACACTCTACGTTTCAGAGGGCCGCAGATCCATTGACTTCATGTTTATGGGCCAGCATCACCATCTGACCAGACAGACCTCGGAACAGCTGCTAGGCGTGGATCTCCATGACACCTGCCTGCACAAGTTAGTCTATGGACAGGCTGACCCACCGAGGAGGCCGCTCACTGGAGGTGTGGCACCACCTTTTGAGGAGATTCGGTCACTGTTCGCTCATCCCTTCTCACCTGACTAGTCGAGGGTACCTGCTCTACTCACTCCAGTTGCGCGCACTGTGCACCTTGCCTTGCGCCACACGCTTCTACCCAGGTCCGGATACCTTGAGGGCTTCACCAGTCTGCAGCAGACCCTCCTGTTCTATGTCATGAATGGGATGGAGTTCGACATCGTCGATATTCTCATCTATGAGATGGAGGATGTTATCACCGATGGAGTTGGGATGATGAGGCAGCTTGTGTTTGGCCACTAGATCAGTCACCTACTCTACCTGTTTGCTCCAGAGGGGTCCGTCGTGCGTGACAGTCTCACCGACGAGAGCGTCACTCGGTTCGGACACTACCGTGCTCCAGCTCCTGGAGACGGCCGCCTTGGCCGCCTAGTTGAGCGCCAGGTCCGAGCTCGACTACCAGAAGAAGACTGGTCAGACCTAGAGAAGGAATATGAGATCCTAGCACAGGCTGAGGCCCAGGGAGGAGATCTGCAGCATATCTGGTCAGAGAGTGACACTAGTGACAGTGTCGAGGAGTACTTCCCACCTCCTCCCTCACCCAGGCAGCATGAAGTGAAGGCTGGAGGCTCGACTGTACCACCTCCTACTCCACCTCCGGTGTCCGAGGCACAGGTCTCTCAGCCATCCGAGCTCACTTCTCTACTTCAGCAGATGGTTGAGCAGCAGCGACAGGATCGACTTGCAGATGAGCAGACTAGAGCTGAGCAGGTTGCGCGTCTTATGGAGCTCCAGCAGCAGCAGCAGAAGATGCAGCGTCAGATAGCCCGCGAGAGGCGAGAGGACACTGACAAGGTCACTGGACTGATTGATCAGATGCATCAGCGTTCTCTTGACCAGCAGCAGCAGACGCAGCAGGCCATGATGGGCATCCTGGGGTTGATCACCAACCTCTACACTCAGACCGAGATTGCCCTGCCCTCTCAGCTTCCTAGTCTAGCTCCAGGTCAGCCTGTTCTAGCACCAGTGCCGACCACGCCGATACTGACTATCAGTATGTCACCACTGCTTGCTCCAGGCGCACCGATTCACTCTCCCCTGCAGCTTCGACACTCTTTCAGCAGACTCCATCTTCGGTTGTCAGTGCCCCGCTACCGGCAGCCCAGACTCAGCAGGCATCGACAACGGCTCCCACAACACCGGTCTCCTCCACTCCAGCTTCAGCAGCAGCAGGCAGCAGCTCCGACGACAGCACCCCCGACGGTGACCAGTTTGTCATCTCCCCGAGCGCTCAGGATCCTTAGGCACTCAGCTTCCCTTTTTGGTGTCTTGATGCCAAAGGGGGAGAAGAGTCAGGGGGAGGGATAGCATAGTCCTAGGGAGAGTCCTAGTTGTAGGGGGGGTATTTATTTTGGGAGCTTTTGTAATTTGGGAGCTTTGCTATTCTTCTGCTATCTTTGAGTATTCGTGTGCCACTTAATTCTCTCATGTTTTATTGGTTGTGTTTGAGCCTTCGAGCTTCGTGTGCTGGATCTTGTACTTGTTGCATATCCTTTTGAGCATCGTATTATTAATTTCATTACTGTTATGCTTTACTCATTGTGTTGTCATCAATCACCAAAAAGGGGGAGATTGAAAGCATCTAGGCCCCCATGAGGTATGGTTTCAGTGATTAATGACAACCGTTGGATATCACTAATGAGTTTGTGGATGCAAGGTCTCTCGTATAACTCATCACACTTAATGGACTCTATATTTATATCATCTACTGCTCATTGGATACAATTGGAGACCCCTCAACAAACTATTTTACAAGGTCAATCGATTTTCATGAAGACTAAAAGAAAAAGCATATGTAAAAATTATTTCATCAAAATTGACAGCACACGAGACTTAGTCGTCATCAGAAGAACATTTCAAACCAATGTCTAAGAGGTGACTCGTACAAATTCCAAAAGAATCACTTAGAACAACTCGAAGCAGATAAAATCTACTCACCGGATCATCCGATGTATCCAGAGAACAATACATCGGTCGAATTGGCTCTGAACAGAAGAAGACCTCTGTCTTGGGTACACACCATATCATCCGATGATGAAGCAAGTGTTACATCGGTCGATCATTCCAGTAAGCAATTTCCCTGGACCAAGTGTAACACCGGATCATCCGATGTACATTTATAACACATCGGTCAATCATTCCAGTAAGCATTATTTCCGGACCATTCTGGATCAAGTGTCACCAGATCATCCAATGGTGAAGCAAGTGTTACGTCAGTCAATCAACGGTCATATCTGACACAGTGACAACAGCTAATTTGTATTCGACCGATGACAATTGAAGGGAGAACATCGGATCATCCGGTGTTTGCAGAACAGTGATGTCAGCCTACTTTTCCAACGGCTATTTCGTGGAAGTTGGCTATTTATACCCCTTCAACCAGTCATTTCGATAAGTCTTGATGCCCAGAGCTACTCTACACATTACCAAGCATTCAAGACGTTGAGCAACCACTTCCATATCATTTACACCACTTGTACACTAAGATATAGGCTAGAACTTGCTAGAGATGATGCTTGTGTGCTTCCATTCTTGGTGATTGGAGTCTCTAGCCTAGTGAGAGCTGTAAGGGAGTGTCTCTTGGTGATTGCATTCACCGTGTAATAGTCGGTGCTTGGAGAGAGCCTTCCGGAGCTTGCCAAGTCGGTTGTGGAAGGCCAGAGGATCAAACTTGTACAAGGCTTGAGCTCCACCTTGTCGGGGATGGCGAACGGAGAATTTTAGTGAAGATCCCTGGTCTTGATGACTTGGGAGTGGCTATACCCTTTGGTGGGTGCCACAACGTGGATGTAGGAAGGTCTTGATGATCTTGCCGAACCACGGGATAAATCACCGTGTCTTCGTGTCTCCTCGGGAGTTTGCACACTCTTCCTTTCCCGTTACACTTATGCATTTCATATACCGCAAAATTATTATTCACTTGAATGCATAGGTTGTTTGCATAGGGAATTGGGCTTTTAATAGTTAAGTCTTCATTGCTTTAATTTTTGAAAAGAAGCCCAATTCACCCCCCTCTTGGGCATTCGATCCTTACAGGCGCGATGGCGCGCGGTGCTCGATAAGATGGATGCGATCTCAACGCGCATGGATCGTTCTGATGAAGTGCAGAGACAATTGTTAGGACAGCGGTCGCTGGCGGCATCGATGGCGGAGCAGGCGGCGAAGGAACACGACTTGCTGTTTCGGCAGGTGGAGGAGACGGGTAAGAGGGTGGCTACTCTGACGTTGGAGCGGATGGCGGAGCGGCTCGAGGAGTCGTTGGAGTCATGG
The DNA here is from genome assembly GCA_036927565.1 of Tuctoria greenei. Lineage (NCBI taxonomy): Eukaryota > Viridiplantae > Streptophyta > Magnoliopsida > Poales > Poaceae > Tuctoria > Tuctoria greenei. Next base: position 154,558,734 of record JAYESD010000001.1, read on the forward strand.
AGCTCTTCTCCCGTTCGCCGATCTGCAGATCTGAGGGCTGGTGGACGTTCCCAAACACAACGAGAAGGGACGGGGCCTTCCCGTCCGGCTCGTGGTGGACCAAGTGGTACAGATCATGGATGTACTACGCGTGCTGGAGATGGCGTTGAGAGAAACCTGATGAAGATCTCGTTCCCCAAGTTTCATGGTGATCAACCCGTGATTTGGCTGGATAAGTGTCTTGACTACTTCGCTCTATACAATGTCAGTGAGTCGTTTTGGGTTCGAGCGGCTTCACTTCACATGGAGGGCAACGCTGCCCGCTGGCTCCAGGTCTATAAACTTACTGAGGGTTTTTCTACCTGGGAAGCATTCGCTCAAGCCGTCAGAATCAAGTTCGGGGATTATGAATATCAAAAATCCATGTATGAGTTCCTGCATCTCAAGCAACAAGGAGGATTGGAGGACTATGTGACAAAATTTGAAGAGTTGAGATACAACATTGCAATGCATAATCCCGACTTGGATGAGGTGTTTTTTGTCACACAGTTCGTTAAGGGTCTCAAAACTGAAATTCAAGGTGCAGTGCTTACTCAAGTGCCCTCTACTGTTAATCGAGCTGCTCTGTTGGCACGGCTACACACTGATACTATTGATCGAGCAAAATAGAGACCTGGGAAACAAGGGTTTTATCCGAAGAATACAAGCTTGATGAAGCAAGAGGCTAAAAATACATTGCAAAGCTCTGACTTATCCAAGGAGAGACAATTACATGACTATAGAAGGATGCATGGTCTTTGTTATTCTTGTGGGGAAAATTTTGACCCAGGGCATCCTGCTAAGTGTCCAAAACGTGTGCAGATTCAACTTAATACGCTATCTACTGAAGATCTGGAAATGGAGCTTACCCCTGAGGTCTTGGAGCAATTAGAACAAGAAGATGGTCAAGTTGAGGAACTCTGTCATCTTTCCTTGCATGCCTTAGCTGGCACTGAAGGGCATAATTGCTTGCGGCTCAGAGCTTTGGTAAAGAACCAAGTATGTTAGTCGACTCTGGGAGCTCTACCACTTTTATAAATTCAGCTTTTGTCCAACGTTCTGGCTTAAAAATTCAGAAATGTGAGTCTGTGACAGTCAAAGTGGCTAATGGCGAAGAGCTCACTAGCAACACTATGATTCCTCAGGTAGAATGGTGGTGTTGTGGATTTTCTTGTGCAACTGATATGAGAGTCCTGCCTTTAGGTGCCTATGATGCCATATTAGGCTTTGATTGGCTGAAAAACTTCAGTCCCATGATTTGTGACTGGGACAAGAAGCTCCTTCAGTTTACTGCTAATGGCAAAGAGATACTGTTGAAAGGGCTTCAGCAAGTGCCTCAAACAGAGATTCCTTCACTGTCATTTCTGCAATTAGACAAATGGATAAAGGGAAATGAGATCTGGTCCATGTCAGTAATAGAACATTGTTCCCATGCAGATACAAATCCTGAACCTAACACTGCTGATCATCATAATGCACAGGTGCATGCCATTCTTCAGGAGTTTTCAGATGTGTTTGAAGACCCTCAGCAATTGCCACCACAACGGGAATTTGATCATGTCATACCCCTCATTCCAGGTGCTATCCCTGTTAACTCAAAGCCTTATAGATATTCTCCACTGCACAAAACTGAAATAGAAAGGCAAATACATGAATTACTTTCTGCTGGGTTAATAGAAAATAGTGTGTCACCCTTTGCTTCCCCTGTGTTGCTTGTATCCCGTATCTGTCTAGAAACATTTTTTGAAGCTCCCTTGCCCCAATGTTTGGCTTCTTTTTAAGATCTGCACACACTCTTTCTGCCACCCATGCTTGTGTTGCCATCCTAGATGCTCTGAGTGTTGAAGCACACGTATGAACATAAGTATTTATTTGTATCTGCACCATATATATTAGTTTTAAACATTAGAATTCAATAAATATATTAGACATATGTAAAAAGATGTAAATTAGAATTATGATCTTCATGTACCCTGACTGTTTTGTCATGTTGCGTTCTTCCAACAATCCTCCAAGGACATCCTTCTGCACGACAAAAACCTCTAAACCTTTGCTTAGCGGATTTTCCAGTGCCCAATTCAAATTCCTTAACAATAGCATGTTGCCTAACAGCCATTCTGAAATCAGGCATGGTGGGGTAGTATGTACCCACTTCCATATTTGGATTCTCTCTATCCCAGTTGTCAATTGGCTCATTAGGAATTTCGTCATCCACGGGAATAGCTGCATCTTCCATTTCTTTTTCAAGATCAGGAGGTATGACAGGAGCAGGAGCAGCTGGGCTCCTAGCTGCTTTAGCTTCGGCTCTATGTGCACCTGCCATCTCTGCTCTTAGATCCTCATCCTTTAGGCCAAGCACTTCATACACTTTGTGCTCATCAACAACCATATGTGCATCGTCATCTTTATATGGCAATGGATCTATTATGAGTTCGCTCCAATCAACACCATTGTCAGACATCAATATAGGATCAACACTTGATGCGGGTGGATCACTTGCAGCTGCTGCAACTGAATCATCATGGTCTGATGCTGTTGCTGAAGGTTTAGCCGCCGTTGATAATGAGTGAATTATGCTAGAAAATACTCGCCGAATTGAAGGTGTTGCCATGATTAATAAACTGACATGATCCAAGAACCTCATCAATCCATAAACAAAAATTACAAAAAAAAATACAGTAGCAGAAACCTTGATAAAATAATTATCACATACCCACTACTAACGTAGCTATCAATTATCTATATACTGAATCAGTCAACGAAACAAATTATTTTAACTAGGAAATACATCATAGTCACGATGGCATGCAGAAAAATACCTTGAGAGCTTGTAGCTGCAGGTGCACTTTTGTTCAGACTAACCACAACTCATTCATTTAATCTGAGATGAGCATGTTCTAAGTAGGACAGAGTTGGTTTGCCTGCTCAGGCTGCTGTAGGCTGCAACTGTCGGCTACCTTGCTGGTTTACAGTAACGTGCATGTATATTCAAGCCAGGCATAAGATCTTAAGATCCCTATACCGGTTGGAACATATAGAAATTATGATTGCTTATATAGAATAATTGAGATTACGTTGTAAAAAATAATGATTGAGTATATTTATTACTTCAAAATAACCAGCAGATTAGTTAGTAATTGAGAAAGTATTCAAAATTTGATTACTTACCAAATTTTGCTTCAAGGGCATAAATGGCATTTTATTATTTGTTTGCCACGTCATTAAATGGAAAATATGATGTGTCATGCTTACATGGCAGAAGGATGGTAAAAATATGATCATAATTTCGTAAGGATGGTATATTATATAAGTGGTTCGTAAATGACTATGAATCCTTGATAAGGGTGGCAAATTATGAATATCCCCTCCACCCCTGTCAGGTCCAGGAGGGGCAGGAAGAGGAAGGAAGAAATCCTCAAGGAGGAGGACTCTGATGACGACTGGGACCGAGGAACAAAGGGGCCACCGACTCTGATTCCGATGCCTAGACCCGAGGAACAAAGGGGCCACCGACTCTGATTCCGATGCCACTGATAGGGTAGCCTCCCGGGGCACTGGTGCACCGCGTGGGAGGCCACGCGGGAGACCTAGGAAAACTCCTGGAACCAGCAAGGTCAAGGACGAGGAGATGGAACAGATAATGGAGTGCCCGTCTGCTGCTGAGATGTTGATCCACCTTTCCTCGGTTGCCACTGATCCTGCAAATGCTGCTTCGGACTCTGTTCTTGTCCTTGTTAGCTTCTTCTCAAAGTACAAGGACTCGGGAGCGCCTAGTGTGTACGATAAAGAGCTCATGGAGATGTTTGGTAGCAACAAGGGTAGGAAAAAGCTGGCCAGTGCCTTATGCCGGGCTACAAAGGCAGAAGACGGCGGTAGTGATAATGACCAGCTGGTTACGGTGGATGGTCAGAGGGGCCGCAGGAAGTCCGCTGGGAACTTGTACTCGGCTAGAAAGGCAGAAGATTCATATTGGTGCGGCATCATCATCAGCGACTTTGATGATGGGGATAGTGATTACGAGGGCCGCAAAAGGAAGCGACCCAGGAGTGTGAATAAGATGAAGCAGGAGGAGCCACCTCAAGCTGAGGCTTCTGCAGAACCTCCTTCAGATGACAAGTCGGCAGATGGCCCGACAGGTTTGATATTGCATTTTAGCAGTGCAGAAGCTATTCCTTCCGTTGATGACATCAATAGCATACTCCGCGTACATGGACCTATTCTTGAGCTTGAGACCGAGATCACTACCAAATCGAGGACCGCGAAAGTAGTTTTCTCTAAGCGTGCAGATGCAGAGCGGGCATATAGCAGTTCTGGAAAGTATAATGTGTTTGGTCCATCGCTTCTCACGTATGCGATTAAATACTTGCCATCAGCCCCTCAGACTTCTTAACTGATGCTGTCTGAAATAGCTTTCCATTCAGAGGTGACCATAAAAAGACTCAAAAGCTGGAGAAACTCCTCGACACCATTCAAGACTGAGTACAATGATGAGGAGACGCTGAACTCAAGTCACTTCTAAATAAAAAGACACTCTCTCCAAAAGGCAAGAAGAAGGTCGAGAATGAAAGAAGAAGGGGAGTAGTCACACCGACTACTCCCGATATCCTTTTAACTATGATCGTTTAAATTACAATAATAATCATTACTTATCAATTCCTCTAGGAAAAGCATCTTTATTCGATGACAATGACTATTCAATGTGGAGACAAAACATGGAAATGCATCTCATATCTCTTAACCTAAGTTTGTGGCATATAGTGTGTATAGGGATAGCTATCTCGGATGATGATGAAGAGCTGACTCCAAAGCAAGAGCAAGCCATTCATTAGAACGCTCAAGCTGCAGCGGTTATCACGTCATCACTGAGCGGAGACGAGTTCACCAAGGTGGATGGACTCGAAATAGTCAAGGAGATATGGGACACTCTACAAACTGCAAATGAATGTAATTGTCATGTACGCGAAGCCAAGATTGAAATGATTGAAGGCGAATTGGGAAGATTCGCCATTGAAGAAGATGAATCACCACAAAATATGTATAACCGATTAAAGAATCTTATCAACAAACTCCGAGCATATGGCAGCAAGAAGTGGAATGATCATGAGGTCGTAAAGCTGATTCTTAGAGCTTTCATGCCTCGCAACATAACCCTTTGCCCCATGATTAGAGAAAGCTCCGGGTATCGGAAAATGACCCCGGATGAACTTCTTGGAAAGATTATCAACTTTGAAATGATGGAGAAGCAAGCTAAACATGCAAGTGCTACATTCTTAACAAGAAGTGTATGACTTTAAAGTTTGCTTCAAATTTCAATGAAGGTTTCTTACGTGATTATGACTCAAACACCTATGTCTATCGTGTCTTCAACAAAATTTCAAGTTGTTTTAAAATCACAGGTGACGTGGTGTTTGATGAGACTAATTGCAACCAAGTGGAGCAAATTTATCAATGTGTGTAAGGTGAGGAGGACACACCACAAGTAGCATTGAAGAGGATGACACTTGGTGACATTCGACCTCAAGAAGAACAAGATTCAATGTAACACCCACTCTTTTTGAAGAAAGAAAAAATGTAAAATGAATTCTTTGGCAAGAGATAAAAACATTTTCTTTGGAACAAAATTCATATAAGGCAAAATTGCATCATGATTGAATGATTGAGAGAAATTTTGAAATTCAAATTCGCTAGAAATTCGGTTTACAAATTCAAATCATAAAAGAAAATAGAAAGAAAACACAAAAGGAAAAGAAAAAGGAAAACTCACCCTGGACCGAATTCCCCAACCGGCCCAACTCCCCCCCTCTCTCCCGCGTCGGCCCGTGCCCCCTTTCCCCCTCCATCTCTCTGCCACCTCAGCCCCGCGCGTCAGCCCACACCCGCGCCCTCTCCCCCTCGCCGACAAGCTAGCCCCGCCTGTCGGGAGCTCCGTCTTCCTTGCGCTCGCGCCGTAACGCACGCGCGCGTTCACTCCCCCCACTTCATTTCTGACCGTTTCACCTCAATCAAGAGTGGAATCGTGCCCATGATGATCGCCGCCGGTTACTCTTTCATTCCCCTATAAAAGTCGGTCGTCCCCTCTCGGATTTCCTCACTCGACGCCCCAAATCCTAGCGCCGCCGAGCTCGGTAAAACCCATTGCATTCCCGTCGATTCACCCAATTCCACTCCCCGAAAACTAGCCTAACATCTTCGCCGTGTCCTCAGGATCTTGTCGGGCATCTTTGTCGGGGAAATCAAGCTCTGCGTCGCTGACTTCGTCCGGCGCCGAGGAGCTCCGCTGCCAATCGCCGTTGCCGACCATCCTCCGTCCGATTTTTGGTCATGCAACGACCCTTGGTGAGACCCCTGTGCACCCCTCTACATTTTGCGCTAGTTAAATGTGCCCCGTAGCCTCTGTAGCACGTTTTCGGCCGCCGCCGATGAGCTCGCCACCGCGCGTGCTCGGCGCCACCTCGCACTGCCGCCCAACCCCGGTCGGGGCAACGTGGCTCATTGCCCGTCGTCCATTTGGTTTCTACGGCCGAGATTAGATCGGGTCGTACCCCTTCGGTCTTTAAAATCTGAGTCGCCCATTTTAAATCCCATGGCCCAAGTTCAAACCCCTTTAGCCGTTGGTATTTTTACAGCAGGCCCCCTAGATTAGTTTAAGAAAACCCCTGGACTTTTAAATAGTTTACAGATTGGTCCAAAAACTTGTAAAATCAACCCTGGACTTTCTGGAAATTAGGAAATTACTGGTTAATTAAATAAAAAGTGTTTAAAAGCTCCTAGAATATTCTAAAATAGCAAATAAATTCTGGAAAATTGTAGAATGACCCCTGGATTTTGTAGAAATGTATTTTTAGCCTCTGGGACAATTCCGTTTTACAGAAAAGCCTGTGATAATTATAGAAATTAAATAAAAGTCCTTAATTTATATAAAATAATTATAAAAATAGATTTAAATATGTTTAATTTATTTTCATTTCTGTATTATTTCTATTAATTCATTTAAATTTCTGAATTAATCATAAAATACTTTTTAAGTAGATTTAATTCATAAAAATTGAATTGCACATAAAAATAATTATTAAAAATAGTGTGAAAATTGTAAAATGTATATTTTATGTTATAAAATTATTTTAAGCATTTTGAAGGAGAAAAATTTCTAGAAAATAATAATAGGTTTCTAATAAATATAAAAATGGTATAAAAATTGTTAAAAATATGTTTTACTAAATATATTTCATTTAACTCTAAAATTTTCAATAATTGGTATTATGCCTATAATTTAAATTATCCATAAAATCACTTTTGCGCAGGAATTTTTGTTTATTTGAATTGTTTGCATTCTATATGTTCTTATTATGTGTTATTATTTTATGCGTCGTCGTAAATTAGAGTCGGGGCCAGAACTGACATTTAACCTTCAAGAGCAACAATTTCCCGACGACCACCAGGCTCAATTTGGAGGCAAGTTCCTTGACCATCTTACACCCTTTTTGTTAAGTTTTAGTTAGTTGCATGCGAAATTAAAATATGAATCCTATGTTATGTTTCCCTAGATTTTCCACAATGTTTCTTGTCGACATGGTTTGGATGTTTTACTATTAACTTAGTTTACGCTTAGCCATGCTTAATTGAAATATGATCTACTTATCTACAAGTTATATTTGATGTATTATGATTCATGGATTGATGGCAAATATGAATTTAGTAGATAGGAATCTGATAGGGGGTTTTTGTATGGATTGGTGCATGCGTGCACAAGACCTTGGTTTGGGGCTTGACACCTATCGGATTCTAAGGACGGTTTATGGAGGAAGTTGCTAAGCCTTTTAGTATCACCACAGAATTGTATATGGGACAACTTGGTTTAGTAATTTGGTCTCTCCCGATCTAGCATAGGTAATTGAACAGGCGGGGAATGGGTTTTGCCTTGGGATCCGCATGGCTCAAGAGGGGGCTTCTCCTGGCGGAGGGAAAATAGACTCCAGGTGTCGGAGTGGTGAAACCTTAGAGTACCCATAGCAAGTCGGGAGAACCATCGGAAACACCTCGTAGTGATCTCCTGGCCACACACCTTCGAAAGTGTGTAATGTGGTTAGCTACCACGGGCATCAGGGAGGTTTACCTTAGTCCACCTGGCAACAGGGGATGAAATCACGAACTGTGGGTAAAGGATACACACTCTGCAGAGTCTTGTCAAACTATCTAGACAGCCGTGCTCATGGACACGAGCGGCTTGGAACCAAATTCATAATTAGCACATGGTTAAATAATGGATGGTTTGGTTTGGTCTTACCTGGATTAATTTTGGGATGTTGGTTGGGATTTCACCTAGATGTAGGTGCTTAATAACATTAAGAATAGGCTATAACTGCAATAGTGCTTTACCTATTTATTTGCCTTCCTTGTTGTGAACCACATGTCATAACTTCCCAACTTGCAAGTATCGTTGGTACTCAAACTTGTTAGTTGCATACTTCCCCCCCCCCCCCCCCCCCCCTAATCTACGAAGACGAAGAGGTGGAGAACCAGGACTTCTATGGAGAACCTGATGAGATGTTCTAGGCTGGTGCTCCCCCATGCAATGACTGTGCTTCGAGCCCTTTTGATATATTTTCCGCTGCTTGTACTTTTATTTTAGACCTGGAAGGTAATTTATGTAATAAGGTGATGTACTCGAACATGGCATTATTTATGGTGTTTCATTTTCGTCTACACATGTATGAGTTGAACTGATCCTGGCATATATGTGGAAAGCATCTAGTTGTCTTCTTTTTACCAGGTGTGACAAAGTGGTATCAGAGTCGTGTTGCCCGTAGGACGCAAGCCTAGATAGAAAAGGACGATTTAAGAACTTTACTATTTTTAAATGTTATTAATTGTGAAATTTTCTTTGTATTCTTTACCTTGTACTTGTTTCACTTACTCCTTAATTTGTTTTATCACTGACACTCTCCTGTTTCAAAATTGTAGATGGCCAACGTAAGGAGAACCGCTCGCATGTCCACTGGAGGCTACGTTCCAAATCGTAGGATTGCTGCCCGCCGCACCCCACTCAACGACCCTCGACGTGCAGTGGTGATTTGCACTGATGGAAGAGCTGCAGGACAACTTCGACGTTGACTTCAAGCGATACTACGTGATGCCGGCTACAGGCACGAGAGACTGTCACTCACCTACCACTCAATCGGGATGTAGGGCCCCTACCAGATAGAATGGTCATGCAAGCTGTTTGTCTACTATGGAGATGAACTACTCAAGGTGCACCGTACTCCTTCCTTGAGGAGTTACCATCGCCATGCTGAACAAGATGTCAGTTGGGAGGCCATCACCTTGGAGTCAGTCTTACCGCTACCAGTTGAGGAACACTGTGCATGCCTACACTCCCCAGCGTCCAAGCGGTACTGGCAACTTCGTCACCAGGTTCGTGGAGGGACCCTTGGACCTTCCAAATACTCACTAGGTGGCTGATGATGTGGAGCGCCTCAGCATCCGGCTCCACAAGGCTCAGCAAGAGATACATGATGTTCGTGACCTTGCAGCGCACTATGAGAGGCTGGTGAGGAGGTATCGTCGGATCACCGACGAGGACCCAGATGGATATGCCTCTGACACCTCCACGTGGATCCCGGACTCCCCAGACCGTCGTGTCGGTCGTGGTGATACTAATTCATTGGACCAGAGTTCAGACGAGGAGCCATCTTTAGAAGAGCCTTCTGTGCAGCAGCAGCCCACCAACTCTCCTCCACATGGCAACGAGTCCCATGGAAGCAACTCGGGGTATGATGGAGATGATGATGAAGACCTGGATGAGGACCCTGAGGAGGAGGATCCCGAGGAGCGGGAGTAGACTCCGACCTATCCCTACGACTCAAGATTAAGACATTTACCCATCAGTTGTAATAAGAGCGAGTAGTGACGATCTATGTAATCTTGAGTTGTATGATTTGCTTTGAGAACTTGATTATCCATTTTTGAGTTTGCTTAATGAAATGACCTTTATTGCTCATATTCCTTTTTGATGCATATAGTGGGAAGGTCGTATAGAATAGTTTCTCTCTCATCTTCTTATTCTATAACAACACCCCAACCTGAGATGGCAGGAAGAGGAAGAGGACGTGGACGTGGTGTGCTACCCAATCAAAACCATGAAGTTCCGTTACCTCAATGGAATGGAAGAGGTGCCCGTGGGGCACCAGATGCAAACCAAATGCAACAAATGATGGCAATGTAGCTACAAATGATGCAAAATTTAACACAGATTGTGAACAACATGCAACAGGCTCAGCAAGCATCACCACCCCCTCCACCACCACCACCCCACCTCCAAGATTTTGCTTGAGAGACTTCATGAACACTCAACCTCCACGATTTTCAAACGCTGTGGAACCTATGGATGCCGACGACTGGATCAATACAATTGAATGTAAATTAAAAATTGTCCAATGCGAAGGAAGAGAAAGAGTACTATTGGCATCACACCAACTCCACGGACCTACAACTGATTGGTGGACCGCTTACACTGCATCCCTTGACAATCCAGACAACATCACATGGGAGGAGTTCAGAGAAAACTTCTGCAATCATCACGTACCTGAAGGGGAGATTCAAGCCAAGCGTTTGGAGTTCCTAGCACTGAAGCAAGGGAACATGAACATACGGGGGTATTTGAACAAGTTTACACAACTATCTCTGTACACCCCTGGAGATGTTGATACTGATGCTAAGAGGCAATTCTGTTTCAAGGAGGGACTGGACAAAGAAATACAGTTGATGATGTCTTCCAGCGACAATGCTATCTTTCAACATCTGGTGGACAAAGCTTTTTCGGTGGAAAGAAAGAAGAAAGAATGTGAGGGAGAAGACCGCAAACGAAAGATGATGATGGGACAATCTTCAAGCAACAACCGTCCTCGCTTCAACCCACAGCAGTCGGGGCACATGAGTCATCCCACGGGCAATAGTCAAGGTCAGCGATACACCAACAACTCTTCATTCAGACCTCAAGCGCAGTATGCTCGCCCACAGTACCAGCTGATGCAACCACAACGCCCTCAAATGTATCAACAATGTCCTATGACTTCAAATCCTCGACCAACTTGGCAACTGCAGCATAATCAACAAAGAAACAAGGCTCAAGACACCAGTGCTCGGGGAGCTTGCTACATATGTGGTGACAAGGGACACTACTCCAACAACTGCCCGAAGAAGCCATCGCAGCAGAACCAGTCCAGAGGAAGGGTCAATCATGTTGTTTTGGAGGAAGCCCAAGATGCATCAGATGTGGTGATCGGTACGTTCCCTGCTAATTCCCATCCTTCTACAGTATTGTTTGACTGTGGTGCAACACATTCATTCATAGCAAAAGAATTCATAAGAAGGCATGGAATGACTGTTACATTAATGACCCAAGTATTAGTAATCAACTCTCCTGGAGGAGAGATGTTGACAAGGCAAGTATGCCCTAATGTAAGCATAAGCATTAGGGGGGTAGCATTCTTAGCAAATCTTATAGTGCTGGAGTCACAAGGAATAGACATTATCCTGGGAATGGATTGGTTAACCAAGTACAAAGGAGTGATCCACTATGCCACCAAAGCAGTATGCTTAACTCATATAGATGGCACAAACGTGGAGTTTCGTCCTGATCAAGCACCAGTTCAGAAAATACGACTCAACCAAGTTCAGGGAGTACAAGAGATTAAAGTTGTTTGTGACTTTTTGGATGTGTTTCCTGAGGAACTACCGGGTATGCCCCCTGACAGAGAAATTGAATTCATTAATGAATTAGTGCCTGGAACAACTCCAATTTACAAGCGACCATACAGGATGGATGCTATACAGTTGGCAGAATTGAAGGATCACATCAATGAGTTGTTAGCAAAAGGATACATTCGTCCTAGTTCCTCACCTTGGGGAGCTCCAGTGATATTTGTACCTAAGAAGGATGGTACACAGAGGTTGTGCATGGATTATCGTGCCCTCAACGCAGTAACTATCAAGAACAAGTATCCTCTACCAAGGATTGAGGATTTGTTTGATCAGTTGAGAGGCGCTTGCGTGTTCTCGAAGATTGACCTGCGTTCGGGGTATCACCAATTGAAGATACGACCCTCGGACATACCCAAGACGACATTCGTTTCAAGATATGGATTATATGAGTATACAGTCATGTCTTTTGGCTTGACTAATGCCCCTGTTTATTTCATGTACCTTATTAATAAGGTGTTTATGGAATATCTGGACAAGTTTGTCGTGGTATTTATTGATGACATCTTGATATTCTCTAAAAGTGAAGAGGAACATGAGGAGCACCTAAGATTGGCCTTACAAAAGCTTCGTGAACATCAGCTGTATGCAAAGCTAAGTAAATGTGAGTTCTAATTGAAGGAAGTGTCATTTCTGGGACATGTTATATCACAAGGAGGAATAGCAGTAGACCCTAGTAAAGTGAAAAATGTTCTGAATTGGAGAACACCAGAAAATGTTGGGGAAATCAGGAGTTTCTTGGGAATGGCTGGCTATTATCGTCGGTTCATCGAAGGATTCTCAAAAATATCTCGTTCGTTAACCAAGTTACTTGAGAAGGGAGCTGCATTCAAGTGGACACCAGAGTGTGAAGCCAGTTTTACAGAGCTAAAGAAAAGGTTGACTACTACTCCAGTGTTGATTATGCTAGATATGCAGAAAGAATTTGCAGTCTACTGTGATGCATCGGGACAAGGATTGGGATGTGTATTAATGAAAGAAGGACATGTAGTGGCTTATGCTTCACGACAACTCAGAAAGCATGAACGAAATTACCCTACTCATGATTTGGAGTTAGCAGCCGTAGTTCATGCGTTGAAGCTATGGAGACATTATTTGATAGGGAAAAGAACTGAAATTTATAGGGACTACAAGAGTTTGAAGTACCTTTTTACTCAACCAGATCTAAACCTCAGACAACGCAGATGGTTGGAGCTTATCAATGATTTTGATGTTGGAATCAATTACCATCATGGAAAAGCTAATGTGGTTGCAGATGCTTTAAGTAGGTCAGCTCAATGCAATAGCTTGACACTACAGGGTCAGCAACCGCATTATGTGAAGAATTTGCGAAGCTAAACCTCAGTATTGTGACTAACACTGAGGTAGTGTCCATGGAAGTAGATTCTACTTTGGATAAGGATATTCGTGAAGGGAAAAAGAATGATAAGTGAATCCACAAGATTAAGCGACTAATGAAAGAAGGAAAATCATCGGACTTTAAAGAAGATGAACAAGGAACCCTATGGTTAGGAAAGAAAATATGTGTGCCTGATATCAAGGAGATTCGGGAGTTAATACTGAGGGAAGCCCATGATTCATCGTATTTTATCCACCCGGGAAGCACAAAAATGTATCAGGATCTTAAGGATCAATATTGGTGGCATGGAATGAAATGCAATGTAGCAGAATATGTAGCTCTATGTGACACATGTCAGAAGGTCAAGGCAGGACATCAAAGACCAGCAGGGTTACTTCAACCAATTAAAGTTCCTAAATGGAAATGGGAAGAAATAAGTATGGACTTTATTGTGGGGTTGCCAAGAACTCAGTCAGGATACGACTCTATATGGGTCATAGTGGACCGCTTGACTAAAGTGGCTCACTTTATTCCAGTAAAAGAAAGCTATTCTGGTTCAAGATTGGCAGAACTATATATTGCAAGAATTGTATGCCTGCATGGAGTGCCGAAGAAGATAATATCAGATAGAGGTACTCAGTTCACTTCCAGATTTTGGCAGAATTTGCATGAGTCTATGGATACCTGACTATATTTCAGCTCAGCATATCATCCATAGACTGATGGTCAAACAGAGCGCACTAATCAAATTCTTGAAGACATGTTGAGAGCGTGTGCTTTGAAAAACAGTAGGACGGAAGTTTGAAGATGTCTCCGTTTGAAGCCTTGTATGGACGGAAGTGCAGAACACCGCTATTTTGGAATCAAACTGAGGAAAGCCACGTAATCGGGCCTGAAGTGTTAAGAGAAGCTGAGAGACAAGTGCAAGAATCCGGAAGAATTTGAAGACGGCTCAGTCAAGGTAGAAGAGTTATGCAGTTACTCGACGTCGTGATCTGTCATTTGAGATTAGTGATTTTGTGTAACTCAAGGTGTCACCCGTGAGAGGATTGAGACTATTTAAGTTGAAGGGCAAGTTATCACCCCGTTACATTGGTCCTTTCAAGGTGTTGGAGAAAAGAGGAGAGGTAGCCTATTGACTCGAGTTACCATCTCACTTATCAGATGTACATGACGTATTCCACGTGTCACAATTGAAGAAATGCTTAAGAGTGCCTGAAGAACAGTTGCCATTAGAAGCAATAGACGTGCAAGAGGACCTTACTTATGCAGAACACCCTGTTAAGATTCTCGAGACATCAGAACGAGTTACGAGGAATAAAGTTACTCGTATGTGCAAAGTCCAATGGAAACATCACTCGGAAAAAGAGGCAACATGGGAAAGAGAAGAAGACCTCAAGGCGGAGTTTTCCAGTCCATTTTCTTAGGACTTCCAAATCTCGAGGGCGAGATTTCTTTTTAGGGGGGTAGAGTTGTAACACCCACTCTTTTTAAAGAAAGAAAAAAAATGTAAAATGAATTCTTTGGCAAGAGATAAAAACATTTTCTTTGGAATAAAATTCATATAAGGCAAAATTGCATCATGATTGAATGATTGAGAGAAATTTTGAAATTCAAATTCGCTAGAAATTTGGTTTACAAATTCAAATCATAAAAGAAAAGAGAAAGAAAACAGAAAAGAAAAAGAAAAAAGAAAGGAAAAAGGAAAACTCTCCCTGGGCCAAATTCCCCAAACGGCCCAACTCCCCTCCTCCTTCCCGCGCCGGCCCGCGCTCCCTTTCCCCCTCCCTCTCTGTGCCACCTCGGCCCCGCGCGTCAGCCCACACCCGCGCCCTCTCTCCCTCGCTGACAAGCCGGCCCCGCCTGTCGGGAGCTCCGTCTTCCTCGGGCCCGCGCCGTAACGCACGTGCGCGTTTACAACGTGACGCCCACTCACTCCCCCCTCTTCATTTACGGCCGTTTCACCTCAATCAAGAGTGGAATCGTGCCCATGATGATCGCCGTCGGTTACTCTTTCATTCCCCTATAAAACCCGACCATCCCCTCTCGGATTTCCTTACCCGACGCCCCAAACCCTAGTGTCGCCGAGCTCAGTAAAACCCATCGCGTTCTCGTCGATTCACCCAATTCCACTCCCCAAAAACTAGCCTAACATCTTCGTCGTGTCCTCAGGATCTTGTCGGGCATCTTCGTCGGGGAAATCAAGCTCTGCGTCGCCGACTTCGTCGGGTGCCGAGGAGATCCGCCGCCAATCGCCGTCACCGACCATCCTCCGTCTGTGCGATAACCCTCGGTGAGACCCCTATGCACCCCTCTACATTTTGCGCTAGTTAAATGTGCCCCGTAGCCTCTGTAGCCCATTTTCAGCCGCCGTCGGCGAGCTCAACGCCGCGCGCGCTCGGCGCTGCCGCGCACCGTCGCCCAACCCCGGTCAGGGCGACGTGGCTCATTGCCTGTCGTTCATTTGGTTTCTACGGCCGAGATTAGATCGGGTCGTACCCCTTCGGTCTTTAAAATCTGAGCCGCCCATTTTAAATCCCACGACCCAAGTTCAAACCCCTTTAGCCGTTGGTATTTTTATAGTAGGCCCCCTGGATTAGTTTAAGAAAACCCCTGGACTTTTAAATAGTTTACAGATTGGTCCAAAAACTTATAAAATCAAGCCCAGACTTTCTGGAAATTAGGAAATTACTGGTTAATTAAATAAAAAGTGTGTAAAAGCCCCTGGAATATTCTAAAATAGCAAATAAATTCTGGAAAATTGTAGAATGACCCCTGGATTTTTTAGATATATATTTTTAGTCTCTGGAACAGTTCTGTTTTTACAGAAAAGCCCTTGATAGTTCTAGAAATTAAATAAAAGTCCTTAATTTATATAAAATAATTATAAAAAGAGATTTAAATATGTTTAATTTATTTTCATTTCTGTATTATTTCTATTAATTCATTTAAATTGATGAATTAATCATAAAATACTTTTTAAGTAGATTTAATTCATAAAAATTGATTTGCACATAAAAATAATTATTAGAAATAGTGTAAAAATTGTAAAAATGTATATTTTGTGTTATAAAACTATTTTAAGCATATTTTGAAGGAGAAAAATTTCTAGAAAAGAAAAATAGGTTTCTAATAAATATAACAATGGTATAAAAATTGTTAAAAAAATAGGTTTTACTCAATATATTTCATTTAACTCTAAAATTCTCAATAATTGGTATTATGCCTATAATTTAAATTAACCCTAAAATCACTTTTGCGCAGGAATTTATGTTTATTTGAATTGTTTGCATTCTATATGTTCTTATTGTGTGTTATTATTTTATGCATCGTCGTAAATTAGAGTCGGGGCCATAACCGACATTTAACCTTTAAGAGCAACAATTTCCGGACGACCACCAGGCTCAATTTGGAGGCAAGTTCCTTGACGATCTTGCACCCTTTTTGTTAAGTTTTAGTTAGTTGCATGCTAAATTAAAATATGAGGCCAATGTTATGTTTCCCTAGATTTTCCACAATGTTCCTTGTCGACATGGTTTGGGTGTTTTACTATTAACTTAGTTTACGCTTAGCCATGCTTAATTGAAATATGATCTACTTATCTACAAGTTATATTTGATGTATTATGATTCATGAATTGATGGAAAATATGAATTTAGTAGATAGGAATCTGATAGGGTTTTTTGTATGGATTGGTGCATGCGTGCACAAGACCTTGGTTTGGGGATTGACACCTATCGAATTCTAAGGACCGGTTTATGGAGGAAGTTGCTAATCCTTTTAGTATCACCACATAATTGTATATGGGATAACTTGGTTTAGTAATTTGGTCTCTCCCGATGTAGCATAGGTAATTGAACGGGCGGGGAATGGGTTTTGCCTTGGGATCCGCATGGCTCAAGAGGGGGCTTCTCCTGGTGGAGGGAAAATAGACTCCAGGTGCCAGAGCGGTGAAACCTTAGAGTACCCATTGCAAGTCGGGAGAACCATCAGAAACACCTCGTAGTGATCTCCTGGCCACAAACCTTCGGAAGTGTGCAATTTGGTTAGCTACCACGGGCATCAGGGAGGTTTACCTTAGTCCACCTGACAATAGGGGATGAAATCACGAACTGTGGGTAAAGGATACACAATCTGCAGAGTCTTGTCAAACTGTCTAGATAGTCGTGCTCACGGACACGAGCGGCTTGGAACCAAATTCATAATTAGCACATGGTTAAATAATGGATGGTTTGGGTTTGTTCTTACCTGGATTAATTTTGGGATGTTGGTTGGTATTTCACCTAGATGTAGGTGCTTAATAACATTAAGAATAGGCTGTAACTGCTATAGTGCTTTACCTATTTATTTGCCTTTCTTATTGTGAACCACATGTCATAACTTCACAACTTGCGAGTACCGTTGGTACTCAAACTTGTTAGTAGCATACTCCCCCCCACCCCACAGTCTACGAAGACCAAGAGGTGGAGAACCGGGACTTCTACGGAGACCCCGATGAGATGTTCTAGGCTGGCGCTACCCCATGCAATGCCTGTTCTTGGAGCCCTTTTGATATGTTTTCCGCTGCTTGTACTTTTATTTTAGACCTGGAAGGTCATTTATGTAATAAGGTGATGTACTCGAACATGGCATTATTTATGGTATTTCACTTTCGTCTACACATGTATGAGTTAAACTGATCCTGGCATACATGTGGAAAGCATCTGGTTGTCTTCTTTTTACCAGGTGTGACATCCAAGTGATCCGTCCCCATCACAAACGGAGCCTTTAGCTCAAGATCAAGCAAAAACTCCCAAGATCAAGACCACCAAGTGCAAGAAGAGGAAAACCAAGATGGTGACAATGATAAAGGGGGAGACGAAGGAGAAGATGAAGAGGAAGTTGATTCAAAGACCTCAAGTGCCATACCCACGAGTTCATCAAAGTGTTCAATGGGATCACCCTATTGATAACATACTTAGAGATATCTTCAAGAAGGTAACAACTTGATCTCGTATGGTCATTTTTTGTGTCCATTACTCCTTCGTGACTTCTTTGGAACCATTTAAGGTTGAGAAAGCACTACGAGATCCGTATTGGGTGATGGCAATGCAAGAAGAGTTGAACAACTTCAAGAGCAATCAAGTATGGGAGCTTGTGAGACCAAATTCCAATTCGGTACACACCAAGTGGGTGTTCTGGAACAAGCAAGACGAACATGGGGTCATGACAAGAAAGAAGGCACGACTTGTTGCAAAGGGATATGCACAAGTTGAAGGTTTGGATTTCCATGAAACGTTTGCTCCCGTAGCTAGGCTTGAATCCATTCACATTCTTTTAGCCGATGTCACTCACCGTGATTTCAAGCTTTACCAAATGAATGTCAAGAGTTCCTCCATCAACGCTCCAATCAACGAGGAAGTGTATGTGGAGCAACCGCCCGGGTTTGAAGATCAAGATTATCCTAACCCCGTGTTTAAATTACATAAAGCTCTCTACGACCTCAAACAATCTCCTGGAGCTTGGTATGAGTGTCTTAGAGATTTTCTCATTAACAATGGTTTTAGGATAGGAAAAGCATACTACATTCTTTTTACTAAGGATGTTGATAATGATCTCTTTGTGTGCCAAATATATGTCGATGACATTATATTTGGTTCTACTAACAAATCTTATTGGGATGAGTTTGGCAAGATTATGACTTAGAGGTTTGAGTTGTCCATGATGGGGGGACTTGAAATTCTTACTAGGTTTTCAAGTCAAGCAACTCAAGTAAGGCACATTCATATGTCAAACAAAGTACACTCAAGATATACTCAAGAAGTTTGACATAGACAAGGGCAAACCCATCAAGATGCCAATTGTGACAAATGGACACCTCGACTTCAACCTCAAGGAGCCTTTCAACCTCATGATATTTCTTTCCTTCAAGGATGAGCATATCTTCTTGATGGTTAACAAGATCCTACTTCTCAAAGATCTCATCTGACAATAATTTCATTTTTCTTAAAGCAGTTTTACTCAATCCTCTTACCATTTTCTCATTTTTGCTAGCGCTATCAAAATCATGAATGGAGGAATGTAAAGAGGAAGGTTTAGATCTGACCTTTTCTTGCACTCTCTAGCCATGAGGCAAGTGTGGTGGTCTCCTTCCATCCTCCCATGTCGGAGAAGAGTGTACACTTCATTGTTGGATTCTTGATGGCAATTGTTACCATCTCCTCTTCATCTCCAGAGGAGAATTCATCGTTTGAGTTCCACTCCTTGCCGATGTGCGCTTCGTGTGCTTGCTTCTTCTTCTTGAACATTTTCTTTTCCTGTGGCTTCATTTATTTTTTTTGGTTGTCTTCATATTGGCAATCAATCATGAAGTGTCCGTACTCATCACAGTTGTAGCAAGTACATCGAGCTTTGGATTTTCCCTTCTCTTTACTCTTTCCTTCACTTGAGTTGTTGCTTTTTCTTCTTCTTATCATGCGCTTGAATCTTTTGATGAAGAACACCATTTCTTCATCATCCGTGTATGTGTTCACATCATCTGTGTCCTCGTCCTCATGTGTTTCACGAGCTTCTTTACCTTTCGGCTTGCAGGTTGCCTTAAGGTCAACTTCTTTCTTCTTGGATGAAGTAAGATTTGCATGGTCTTTCACAATTGAGCCTCCTTCTCCACCATCTTGTGGTTTATAATCTTTCCAAGTACTTCATCGGGGGTCATTTTGTGGAACCCTGGGCTTTCTCTTATCATTAAGCATAAAGTGATGTTGTGTGGCATGAATGCTCTTATCATCCTCTTCACAACCTCATGATCAGTCCACTTCTTGGTTCCATAAGCACGAATCTTGTTAATGAGTGTCTTCATGCAGTTGTACATCTCTTGAGGATTCTCACCATCCTCGATGGCGAATCTCCCCAATTCACCTTCAAGCGTTCGATTTTTCTTTGCAGACGGAGCGATTTCCTTCATTTGCGGTCTTGAGGATATCCCATATATCCTTGGTAATTTTGAGTCCATCCACCTTGGTGAACTCTTCTCAAATCAAAAATGAGGTGATCACCGCAATGACTTGTGCATTGCGATGAATCGCTTGTTCTTGCTCTAAGGTGAGTTTTTCATTGTTGTCGGGGATATCTAGACCTGTACGTACTATGTGTCAAAGACTTGGATTTAGAGAAATAAGATGCATGTTCATATTGTATTTTCACATAGTATAGTCAGTTCCATCAAAGTGAGGGGTTTTTCACAATGGAATAAAGAGATAATGATTGTTGTTATTGAGCTTTCCATAATTAAAAGGATATCAAGAGTAGTCTTGATGACTATCCCCTTTTGGCTTTTCATCTTCTCTGTTGCCCTTTTGGATCAGAAGCGTCTTTCTCAGGAGTGCCTTCAGTAGGCGCACTTCATCATCGTCGTGCTAATAGTCCTTAAACACATCGAACACTTTGTTGTCTTGTTCGTCTCTGATGACGGGCATTTTCGGAATCTCGTTGGTGTTGTTATCGGCCATTTGTATCTTCGAGCAATGAGTCTCTTGATGGAGAGCTTTGCTTTGATACCAATTGAATGTTGCCTAGAGGGGGGTGAATAGGCGTTGAAACTTTTCCTGCAGCACTTAACAGAATCGTCGAATACCAGGAAGACTGGACTAATCCAGTGGAGGTGCAGACTAGCCCGGAGGTGCGCCACAGAGGCCCCGTTGACCCGGATGTGGAAATCATCATAGAACTCTAGGAACCTGTTCCCCATGAACTATGTACCATTTTCGTTTATGATGGCGTTGGGTTCCCCGAAACAACGGAGGATGTCCTGACAAAAACCTACCACCTGCTCGAACGTGACGGTGATGAATGGCTTAGCCTTGATCCATTTGCTGAACTTATCTATCATGGCAAGGAGGACGATGAAAATCTCAAGCGCTTTCTTGAAGGGGTTGAGGAGGTCGAGCCCCCACACAACCAACAGCTAAGTGACGGAGATGTCTTGCAGATCTTGTGTCAGCAGGTGTGTTTATAGGCAGAGAATTGGCAACCCTTTCAAGTGCGCACAATTTGTTTGGTGTCAGCGACTACGGTTTGCTAGTGATAACCTCGCCTGTATGCCTTGGCTACCAAGAACTTATGAGCCGCGTAGTGGCCCAGACGCCTTCGTGGATATCGAGCAGGACCTCCCTCCCTTGACTGCAAGGTATTCAACGCTGGAGGACGCCCAAGGTGTTGTGCAGAAAAAGCCGCCGTTGATGATGACAAACGATTTAGCTTGGCGGGCTAGTCATCACGATCTTGGTCTTGTCCTCTGGTAATTTTTCGTATTGAAGGTATTCGATGAAGAGGGCCTGCCAGCTGTGTTCGATGACGAGTGTGGTAGGGTCGGGGTTGTCGATCTTATCAACCAAGTTGTCCCAAGGACGAGGCCCGGACGTCGAGCTCGGGTGCTCCTTCTTGGCTCAAGCGGATGGCTCGTGGATGTCACTAGAGAAGACCTTGGGAGGAACAGGCCCCCAACTCGAGGTGAGTTTGGCTATAGAATTGGCCGTGACGTTGTCCTATCGGGTGATGTTGCGACTCTCGAGACCCTCAATCCTGTCCTCCATCCTTCATACATATTTGTAGTATGAGGTCGTCTGTGGGTCTCTGCACCTGGAATCCTTCATCACTTGGTTAACCACTAACTCGGAATCCTCTCGCATGTAAAGGCGTCATATGCCGAGCTCGGCGGAGTTTCTCAGCCCATTAAGAATTGCTTTGTACTTGGCGACGTTGTTGCTGGCTTTAAAATGCAGCCGTAACGCGTACTGCAGTCGATCTCTCTTCGGGGAGGTCAACATCATGCTGCCACTGGCACCATTAAGGATGAGCAAGCCATCGAAGTACATCGTATAGTACTCGGGGCTGGTCAGGGGAGTTGGTACTCGGGTCTCCGTCCATTATGCGATGAAGTCGGCGAGCGCTTGAGATTTGATCGCTGTAGCAGGGCATAGGATATGTCGAATCCTATAAGCTTGAGAGCCCATTTGGCGATCCTCTCCAACATGTCCCGATTGTTGATTATGGCTCCCAGCCTGTGTGAGGATCGAGGTCCCGACATTCCAGAAATCGCATTGAATGGTGCCATGCGATGCAACACCCAATAGAACACATGAAAAGACATAATAAAGATACAAAATTTTCATTTCATCATAACATATTGTTTACAACATAGTGTACAACAGCGGTACACACACAGTGGAAAGTACATACTCACACACTCAACCTATCTAGGCACATAAGAAGCTGTCCATGCCCGCAGACACTTCTCACTAGCAACACGAGGATCATAAGGTAGTGGCATGGTGTCACGTGAGATATACATCTCGACAGATTGAGGCCTCACGGACAACCCGTAACAGCAATCCTAAAAGCAAAATCTGCAAAACCACATATAAAGCAACCGTGAACACGAAGGCTCAACAAGACTTAACTGTCCCACCTAAAGTATGAAACTCTACATGCTGGAAAATTTAAAGACTACAAGCTGAAATTTGCAGAAATGAACTCGCCAAATGTAAATCCTTAGTGTTCAGTTTTAGAGTCGCATATGAGATTCTCTGGGCATGCATCATAATGAACTCCACAATCAAACAAGAAATGTTTTGTCAACGATTATACTTGCCCAAAGTTCTGTTGGCTTCATTCAAGTTAAGTGTTTGGAAAAGGATGACTTTAACTGTGATATCTATAATTTAGCCAAGGTTGCAATACAATCTAATAATCATTTTAGCATATTCATATTATTCCAACTACTCATTCTTACTACGTTACAACGCAGTGAACAAGCAGTACTCAATAACCGCGAGGGACGGTGATTCGAATAAAAAACAGCCGGATCACTCAACACATACGCACTTTCGGAAGCACCGAGTACTTCAATAGTCGTCGTATGTGGCAACAATTCACAATACACCCGACCATCGAGCCGGTCCTACCGCCTTGGATCATGTGCGTCACTAGAGACGGTGGGGTATGCCTCAACACCAAGGTTAACAAGTTACGTCAGTTTCTTGAGACCCATATAGCCAGTAAGCAATCCGATACAGCGCAATACTTATCCAGCGGAGGCACACACAGCTCAGTCCTTAAATGACACAAACGGGGCTACAACCCAACCTCCAACATCTGCCTTGCCTTACCAGCCCAAGCACGATGTGGTCACAAGCGTTGTTTCACCATCGAGCCGAGAACAACCTTGTGCGCACCAACCTACACAAATCCCCGTCCATGTCTCAGATTAAGAGTGGTCATTATTTTATCATCTCGTGAGTAGGTTTCCCTAACCCGACTTCTTTCGCAAGTAGAAGTTAACTACTTGACTTGTGGTCTATAAAGGTGACCATTCTCGCGAGTGGTTTCCAACATACTCGATTTCTACCGACCTTTCAACTAATCATTAGGCATAGCAATATAATACGATGGAGTCTTATTCTATCCATTCAGCTCCAAGGATTATTTGGTCATGCACGTGGAGTACTCAATCAACATAGACCTAATGCCCATATCAAGTCTATTCAATGAAGTGAATAAAGCAAAACATTATGAAAGCTCTTAAATGCAAACTAGAGCTTGCCTTTGGTTGTGACTAAGCAAATGTCAATAGCCAAGGCTTGATTTTACGGATGCCACTTCTCGTCGTTCTTCTTCTTTCCTTGTCTTTACTGTTGCTTGGGCAAATCTTGTTCTTGTTGCGGGTTCCATGCTAGTCCTTCTCTTCCAACTGATGCTCCTTGTTCATCTCTCTCGTCATATTTTTCTAGCGAGATGAAATGCATATATACATCACAACCTGTAGTTGAGCATTTGAATGAATGATTTTGTTGATTAACCAGAGAGTTCACTACTATTTAGGAAACTTAAAGAGTCTAACTGGACTTACAATTCAGTTGAGATTAGTTCATTAATCCAAAATTGAATTAAGAGACAAGTATCCCCATGCTTCACATGATACATATAACCCAAGATGATTTGAGTAACTATTAAGTGGAGGTCCTATAGAGTTAATTAAGTTAAAGACATGAAATGGAGATTATGAAAGTCTCTGCTAGCCTAAGAAAGTGAGTTGAAAGAATCAAATCAAAGATAACTTGATTCATGGAAAACCAAGACATTTAAGAACTTCCATTTGAACATAAGGATTCTATACAGAATTTCTAATGAACTGATGGTCAAATAAATGTGCAAAATTTTATTTGAGTTACTAGTGACATACATGATTTTAAGGAAAATTTTCATAAGTTTCTATTGATTAATTTGTTCACCGTAATTCCTCAAGTTTTCTCCATTTATGAATTTATAGCGACATAAAAAGGCTTTTCCATACTAAAAAGTATGAAGAACAGATATTGTAAGGTCTAAGGAGTCCCAGAAAATTTGTTTCATAATTTTAGGCGCTTTCTACACGTGTTTATGTGTGAGGACCAGGGTCCAGACAAATCAGGAATTACATTGGGTGGTGTCCTGCAATGCGACACCCAATAGCACAATACAGAAAAGAACAAAGAACTCATAACATAAGTGATATTAATCTCAGAGTTTTATATAAAAGAGCTTAAATTAGTGGAAGTATTCATACTACATTCTCAATCCTACACTACAGCAGTAGTGGTCGTATCTAGCCCGCGGATACTCCACTCTAGCATAACAGAAGAAAGCAGCGGCGTCCAGGACTTCCATTGGCTATATACCCCGACGAGAGCAAAGCCTAGAACCCCATCATAGCTATATACATGCAAAATTCGTATAAATGCAACTGTGAGCACAAGGCTCAACAAGACATAACCGTCTCACTTAAGTATGAAACTCTACATGTTGGGAACATAAGACTTGAATTTAAACTGCAATAAGTAAATGTTCACTAATTAGTAGATCCTTGCTTCAGTTTTATGATAGAAGGCTTAGAATCATAACTTTAGTTCTCCTATCAACTACTTCAACCAAGTTGCTTAACCATACAACAGGTTCCACCCAGTTCCAGTTGTTACTACGTCACAGCGCAGTGAACAAGTATGCTCCCTTCCGCGAGTGACGTTGATACGAATCAAGATACACCCCGCTTGCACATCATGTACACCCGTCTAGAAGAGGTGTACGACCTTTCTCGTTAACGTTGTACACAACAACCTTTCACAAGACACCTAAGCATTGAACCGGTCCCATCATCCCTGCAACAAGCCTTACATGACGACCTTATGCTGCAGTGATCTATACCCCCCAATCGACGTGTATGGTGTCTAAGACAGTGGGGTATGTATCAATACACATGTTAACATGTTACATCGGTTTCATGGATCCCATATAGCCAGTATGCATCCGGTACATATTCAAACTTGTCCAACAAAGTTGCACACGGTACGGTCTTTAATCGACACAAGCAAGAACTATGCTCACATGACCACATCCTTGAGCGTCCTAATCTTCCTTCCCGGTCTCAAATTAGCTATTCCATCTTATTCCGTCCCTCATCTTTCTCCCATCTATATTTCTCAACTTTAATATAACAGCTGATATCATGTACAGTCCTATTCTAACCAAACTCCAGGGATTCTTGGGTCATGCATGTGGAGTATCATACATCCCTAGACTTAATGCACAATTATCACCATATAGACTGTAAAGGAGAACATATTAACAACTTAAATGCTTAATGGGGCTTTCCTTAGGTTGCGACTAAGTAAATGTCAATAGTCAGGTGCTTGATCTCCCGGATGCCTCTTCTTGTCGTTCTCCTCCTTTTCTTGTTCCCTTGTGCTGTTTGAACAAATCTTGCTCTTGCTATGAGGTCCATGCTAGTCCTTCTCCTCCAAGTCGTGCTCCTTGTGGATCTTCCTCGTTATGAATCCTATCGATATGAACATGCATAGAAAATTTACTTTATGATTTAAGAATTGATGAACACAAAGGAAATTGAGGACTAGGAGGACTCAAAGTGAACCTATAGCTGGTTCTCAAAACATTTTTAAGAGGGTCCACTTCATATATCTTAGGTTAGTAAGAGGATTATCTATATGACATAATGACCATATAGATAGGGAAAAGGGCTGCTAGGGTCACTACTACAATAAGCCTTATCGCAAGCGGCTCCAAATATATTATCACACGCGGTTTTTAAAACCGCCTGAAACAAAGAGCCTGTGATAATCCGCAATTTCACAAGCGGAGAAGTGATACCCCCTGTGAAGAAACATTATCACAGGCGGTTTTTACTTATGCTAGCCGCCTGGGAAGATAAGTTATCACAGGCGGGTCGTGCAGCATATATATCCGCCTGTGATAATTTTCTTACCACAGGCGGGTCTTGCAGCATATCTAACCGCCTGTGATAATGGTGTTATCACAAGCGGATGTTGACCTACATCAAGCCGCCTGTGAAGACTTTTTACAGCAGCCGGTTTCTACCATAACTGTAACTGCCTATGATAATTAGGTTATCACAGATGGTTCTTTACCTATATCTAGCCGCCTGTGATAACTGTTTTTCACAGGCATGCCTAGCCGTTGGTAAATAACCGCATGTGATAAGGTATAACCTGTGCAGTAGTACTGCTATTATTTCTAATTTCTAGGTCAATTCAATATAATCACAGAACAGAAGTCAACAATATCATCACAGAACAGAAGTCAACAATATTATCATCACATAAGTCATCTCACAGAAGTCAATTTCACTAAAACAATATACATATGTACAAGTTACACATACAATTCATGTCATAGTTTACAAGTTTTCACTAAAAACTGTTTCTATTGGCATAGTCGCAAAGTTCTGGCACATCAGCTATTGCACCATTCTCATTAAAGAAGTCCCCTCTTTTGTGCAAAATTTCGCGACGAATGAATTAACAGAGTTTATAAGCAATCTTGTCGGCTCCACCAGGAATACATCTACAAACAGGTCATTCTTCGTTCAGATTCTTTGTGTGCTGCAATATAACACATAACAAGGTTTAGAATGTGTTGGTTTGAACAATCTCAAAGTATAGATCAAAGTGAGAGTATACATGAATTTATTTGGTATTTTTGGAGCAGTTGTACTATGAGCAATTGAATTTTGAAGTTGGAATAAAAAATATGAAAATAATGTTTCTGGTAATATTGAACAACAGAGAATATAAGTATTAAACTATGCTAGTTACAATGAAAATGAAACTCAAAAGTAAGAAAATAAGGTATCGACATTAAGGATAACTTATATCCTCACGATTCACTCTATATACGCTGGCGGTTCGAAGATGCTCGCATACATAATACCCGCATAAGACACTCTCAACAGGCTGCTTCGGATAAGCATAATATGTTTTAATGTCCAATGCATTCGTATTGGAAGGTCTCTGACCGCCAAGCTGTTCCGCGTAAAGCCGCCAAGCGCTGTAATACAAGAAATGTCATATAAAACTTGTCAACACATTCTAAATGTGTTTAAATTAAAATTATTGAATAAACGTACAGTTTCAAAATGGAAAGGAAATCTTTGTAATGATCTGGTGGCAAATTGGCCGAGTCCAAGACTGTTGCCATTCCTTGCGTTGGCTTGATGAAGATCATTATGTAGTGTTTACTACACACATACAAACACACGTGTTAACAATTACCGATAATTGCTATTTCAATGTCATGTGTCGAACTTACTCGAAGTGGTACGGAGCCTTTACGAGGTCCTTGCCGTCTCTGACAAAGTTAAACATCGCATGTCCTATGTAAGCTGCAACTTCTTTCCTTCTATCCTTCTTAAGTTTTGCGATTGCTTTCTCAACATCTTTTTTTTCATGTGCTTGAACTTTGTTGAGTCTCGATCCGCCTTGACGTCGAATAGCGCCTTTGCAATCCTAGTAGGATCAAGGATACCTGTCTTGCGCTCCAACTTTTCATTATCCATGTATTGCATCCTATCGAAGAAGTCCAGAATTGTTATAATCTCATGAAATGCGTATGCATGTAGTAAGAAAAGCAAATACAAAATATTAGAGGCACTTACAAGCACCAGACGATCAGCAGGTTGATTTCGAGCATTTCCGATGGAAAAGGGGATGCAACTCTTCAAATAAATGACCTGTCTATCTTCTCCAGTGCTCCAGAATGCTTCTTTTGGAATACATAATGTGACGCAAGAAAGACCATATTTTGTGCTGGTAAGGATGTACCACTCATGCATTCTTCTAAGCAGGACGGGTTGTTTGCTAAGTTGTACGGATGTCATGAACGACTTCCCATTCTCAAATTCAGGAGGAACATCCTCAAGCTTGTATATTGGAACTCCTGGTTTAACTAAAGCCGTCCGCCGATTATACATGACACCGTCTTCTTCCCACTCCTCGATATCTCCTAATGATGGCTCATGAGAAGAACGAGATGCACTCGATTTTATAATATTTTACTTCATAGTTTCCAAATACTTTGACACTTCTGATGAAGGTTTCTTATTTTCGTATGAGGTAACTTTCATAGGCACTGATGATCGAGGAGTAGTCGTCGGAAGTTGGACACTGGCTTGTTGTTGAACCTGTTGTTCAACTTATTGCTCTTTACTCCCAGCAGCTGGCTCTAGTACTACTTCAAGTTGTTGCTCAACTGGTTGCTCTTTACTAACAACAGCTTGCTCTGGTACTGCTTGAAGTTGTTGTCCAACTTGTTGCTCTTGGATATCATCCTTGCTGAGACATAGGGGGAGTGGATCTTCCTGGACTGGGAGTGGATCTTCATGCACTTTCACCTTAGAAGATGGGGTTGCAGTATTTCGAGATGCGACGGGGGGCTAGAAATTGGCTCATCGTCCAACACGATATTGCGTCGGTGGCAAAGGATCAATTGGTTGACAGCCTGCCGCAGAGTCGCGATCCCCTCAGGTGTGACGTGGTCTATTTCATAATCTTCATAATCATTATCAATGATCTGAAGAACTTGCACCACGACATAATACAACGGAAGTTGATTCCCGTTGAAGTCACGATCAGGCTTTGCCATAGCAGTGGCAACCTGTTTAGTTTTGTTCCCTGCTCTACCGATCGAGACAAGAAGACGACAAGATTTGTCGTTAGCAATATCATCGACAGGGAACTTATGGGTTGCCCTGAGCCTGGCACAGAACCAACGCTGCTAGGGTAGGCAGTTGGAGATACTAATTGCTCCTTTTGCACCGGAACCATCATTGTACTCGGTGCCACTAATTGTCCCGATTGTCTAAGTTGTTCCATTATTTATTGCATATTTTCTTTGACCTTTTGGGTAATCGTTTCATCAAGTGTTTTCTTAAACTTCTCACGTCTTCTATATGTGTCTTTATCTTTAGGGAAACCATCTAGCTAAGACATTTGAGAAGAGACCGCTCTAACCCGTCCGTTGTGTTCAGGGTTTCCTAAGATAGAGGTAAGTTGGTCATTCTCCCTCTTCGGCTTGAAGAGACCCTTCTGTTGCTTTTAAATTTCTTCTTTCATTTTTTCCTCTACTTCATTCATAGAGTCGGGCTTTTCAAGTTTGCCCTCGCTAGTCAAACCTGACTGGGCAAAGACCCACCGCTGAGTTCGCTCATCGAAGCCTTCTAATGGGTGAGGATTGCCCTTACTGGTAATTTCGTCTAATATCTTATTCCATTTCCGGACTTTGGGGGCATATCCGGCAGACCCCAAGCGATGATGGTATTTGTTCTTTTTTGCAAGCTCTGACCTAGTTGCACTTAGAGCTTTAGCATCAGGTGTGGTCTTTTGACAAACAAACTCTTGCCACTGAGCTTGTTTGATTTTTCCCATCTTCCTCGGGCTAGGGACCTTATCGGCCTTAACATAAGCATTCATTTCGGTCTTCCAGCCACGAAACTTCTTGGCGCAAGAGACCAATGTTGCTTTCTTTACAGCTTCTTACGTGCCTTTCGGGAACTTGAATTGTTTCTTTATTCTTTCCCACAACTCATTCTTGGTCTGCTCGAGTAATTTCCTCCAATTCTCAGTCGTGATCAGCACGAGCTCCCTAACAAGAAAACCGCATGCATTACGGTACTTAGTAATTGAATCCAGTGGTTCTTGGGGAAGCCCACCTGGACCGACCCTTGTTATGTACATGATGCGGTCCGGTGGACCCTTATTGGGACCTCGTTACCCTCGTTTCCGCTTGAGTGAAGCTGAGGATTCATCCATTGGAGAACCTTCTGCGGTTTTAGGAGCCGAAGTCACCTCGTTGTCTTCGCGATTAATCTATATAGAAAAGAATTATAAAACTTCGTATACTTAACAACCAACATTAACTTGAACTGCTGAAGTTAAGATTCGTGATCCATACCTCGTCGGCAGGATCATATTCTGGGTCGAGATCTTCTGAAGTCTTTTTAGTTTTTATATTAGGAAAAGGATACGATGGACTGTGAAAGGATCCTGAACTGCTGGAGTCAGTAAACTCCATATTGTCTTCTTTATTGTTACTACCAGGACTAGTCTTCTTAGGGCTTTCCATGCTAGAACTAATAAGACAAAAAATCTAATAAATGGCATATTAACTCTACATGAAGTGTTGCATGAAGAAAAAGATGGAAGCGTTCTAGGATTTGATAAGGCATTCTAGGGTTTAAGACGACTGACCAAAAGGTTCCTATACATTGCGAGGGTGACAAGCATGTTAAAGTTGCTCACCAGGATAGCGACACCAATCTCGAAGGAGCACAACCCTGTGAGATGAAGTGTGGGACGGCTACACTCTATTTTCAGTAGAGATGCTACTATTCACTCATGATCCTACTATAAATTACGATTCAAACAGCAACTGAATACATAATTGTCCAGATTCTGTATTATTATAACACCTTAAACAGTACTTCAATTTAGACCTGGTTATTGCGTGTTTTAGCCTTAGAGTTGAATAGGAAATTGATAGAGGACTCTTTAAGCTTTCTAGAAATGTATAGATATGCATAGGTTGCTTTTCTAATTTAAGAATTATTGTTGTTCAAAGTTCAGAAATTTTGTGGTTGTTTCAGATAACATTGTACACAGGTACTAACTTCAACTCCAGTTTCTAATTTGTTCTAAACCGAATTTGAGGTAACAATGAATAGAAAAGTTGTAGAATAGTTCTTCCACTTTCAAAAAATGTAGCACAATAGACTAGAAGAGCTTTCTACAGATAATTATGGCAAAAATTCAGATGCTTGTTCATACAATTTCAATACCCTAAGTACAATTTCAAGCTTGCTGATCTACTCAATGCCATACTTAGTAAGCATATTTAACAAAAGTCTCTTTTTGTGCTCACATTATTGTGATAAACCATATTTGTAATGCATTTAATCCTTCTCAAAATATATTAATTTTCTCAAGAGGGGTTTCTTTGTTTATTTTATCACATATTGGAATATTTCCATGCAATATCGGATAAAATCATTGAATGGTCATATTTCCATGTGCACTATTTCCATGTACTAACTCACATAACTTTGAATGGTCAAGTATGTGTGGTATAGTGTTATCTAATGGCACCTCAAACGCTTTTATTAAAACATCTTACTTGCCAAAGAAAACAACATGATCCGATAGCAATGTCCTCGCTTATATGGTTTACCGACAACCCAAAGATGCCTACCCACCGAACCCTAACCAATGATGCCACTGAACTTGACAGTTTTTTGAATTCCACCGAACCCTAACCAAGGATGCCTACCATTTCCCAATTCCCAAACCCTAACCAACGATATGCAAGGCGACGGCGAGGGCGGGGAGGGAGGTGGCACGGCGACGGAGGATGGAAGGTCGAAGGGTTTAGGGTTTACCTTGAAGCTCGGCGGCGACGGCAATGGCTTCGCTCGACGTATCTGGAAGCGGCGACGGCGAAGCTCGACGACGACGGCGGCGAACACTTGGCGGCAATCGAAATTTTGGCAGCCTAACGGCGTCTAAGTGTTTCGCCCGGGTTAGGTTTTTCCAACGCTGCCGAGAGGTATATATGGACTCCCATTTTCTCAGATGGATTTTAAGTACCGATTGTCTGAGAAGATGGTTACCTCAGACGGGTTTTACTTAACAACCGCCTGAGAAGATACAATTATCTTAAGCGGTTGGTAAGTAATAACCGCCTGAGATAATAATCTTCTCAGGCGGTTATTAAGTACCAACCGCCTGTGAAGATCTTTACTTCTTCTTAATTACTATTCTTGATTAAATGTGGGTCCTTTAAAAAGGCAAAATTCCACTTTATTGTAATATTATTTATAAGTAAAGGTTACCATTAAATTTCACTTCATAAATCCTTTGAAATTGTTCAGAACATAAAAAACATACAACAATTGCTATTTTTCATGTTTCTATCTTGATGAATATAATGTTTTTTCATTTATTTTTCAGTGGACATTTTTACTCATCATACCAACCTCTATGGATTTTTTCAGATTTTTTTCAATTTTTTTGAATCAATGTGTGTTCATAATTTGATGGATGCCTCATATGTATATGAGCATTAGTTAGAATGATGGATAATTTGAAGTTTGACATGTTGGAATGCTTTTAAAAAGATTAACAAAATTCATACATGTATAAATAATACAAATATGTTCATACAAACAAATTTAAGTGAAGGATCTTTTTTTATGAGATACACAAATGTGAATAATATGTGAGTAGAAATTAATATGATATTTATCAAAACATTACAATGTCAGCTATACAAGTTATAAAATATTTGATTCAGGTGGTAGATGTTAATTTTATACAATTATAGAAGAAAGAATCATCGAATTTGGACTCAATTTGCAGAATCTAAACTGGTTTGAGTATTTATATTGTAATCTAAAAAAAAGAAGCAAGTGATGAGGAACTGAAGAGCCTCGGACATTATCTCAGGCGGTTGGTAAGTAATACCCGCCTGAGATAATGATCTTCTCAGGCGGTTATTAAGTACCAACCGCCTGTGAAGATCTTTACTTCTTCTTAATTAATATTCTTGATTAAATGTGGGTTCTTTAAAAAGGCAAAAATCCACTTTCTTGTAATATTATTGATAAGTAAAGGTTACCATTAAATTTCACTTCATAAATCCTTTGACATTGGTCAGAACATAAAAAACATACAACAATTGCTATTTTTCATTTTTCTATCTTGATGAATATAATGCTTTGTTCATTTATTTTTTCAGTGGACATTTTACTCATCATACCAACCTCTATGAATTTTTTAGATTTTTTTAAATTTTTTTGAATCAATGTGTGTTTATAATTTGATGAATGTCTCATATGTATATGAACAATTAGTTAGAATGATGGATAATTTGAAGTTTGACATGTTGGAATGCTTTTAAAAAAATTTAATAAAATTCATACATGTATAAATAATACAAATATGTTCATATAAACAAATTTAAGTTAAGGATCCTTTTTTATGAGATACACAAATGTGAATAATATGTGAGTAGAAATTAATATGATATTTACCAAAACATTACAATGTCAACTATACAAGTTATAAAATATTTGGTTCAGGA
This sequence comes from Tuctoria greenei, assembly GCA_036927565.1. NCBI lineage: Eukaryota > Viridiplantae > Streptophyta > Magnoliopsida > Poales > Poaceae > Tuctoria > Tuctoria greenei. The sequence continues at coordinate 154,592,305 of JAYESD010000001.1, forward strand.
GGTAGATATTAATTTTATACAAATATAGAAGAAAGAATCATCGAATTTGGACTCAATTTGTAGAATCTAAACTGGTTTGAGTATTTATATTGGAATCTAAAAAAAGAAGCAAGGGATAAGGAAACTGAAGAGCCTCGGGCATTATCTTAGGCGGTTGGTGAGTAATACCCGTTTGAGATAATAATCTTCTCAGGCGGTTATTAAGTATCAACCGCCTGTGAAGATCTTTACTTCTTCTTAATTAATATTTTTGATTAAATATGGGTCCTTTAAAAAGGCAAAATCCCACTTTCTTGTAATATTATTTATAAGTAAAGGTTACCATTAAATTTCACTTCATAAATCCTTTAAAATTGGTCAGAACATAAAAAACATACAACAATTGATATTTTTCATTTTTCTATCTTGATGAATATAATGCTTTTTTCATTTATTTTTTCAGTGGACATTTTTACTCATCATACCAACCTCTATGAATTTTTTCAGATTTTTTTAAATTTTTTTGAATAATGTGTGTTCATAATTTGATGAATGCCTCATATGTATATGAGCATTTAGTTAGAATGATGGATAATTTGAAGTTTGACATGTTGGAATGCTTTTAGAAAATTAACAAAATTCTTACATGTATAAATAATACAAATATGTTTATACAAACAAATTTAAGTGAAGGATTTTTTTTATGAGATACACAAATGTGAATAATATGTGAGTAGAAATTAATATGATATTTACCAAAACATTACAATGTTAGCTATACATGTTATAAAATATTTGGTTCAGGTGGTAGATGTTAATTTTATACAAATATAGAAGAAAGAATCATCGAATTTGGACTCAATTTGTAGAATCTAAACTGATTTGAGTATTTATATTGAAATCTAAAAAAAACAAGGGATAAGGAAACTGAAGAGCCTCGGGCATTATCTCAGACGGTTGGTAAGTAATACCCGCCTGAGATAATGGTTTTCTCAGGCAGTTATTAATTACCAACCGCCTGTGGAAACTTCAAAAACAGCCTGTGAAAAACTGACGCCTATATAAGGACCCCTCGCCACAGTCGAAACGTAACCCTGGAGAATTTTCCACCCCCGCAAGGCTACCGAAATTTCCCATCGCCGCCTGCTCTACCGCGCCGCCGCCCATCCTGCACTGTCGCGCCGCCGCTCAGCCCGCACAACCGCGCTGCCGCCCAGCCCCGCGGAGGCACGCCTGATCTGCCCAATCCCACATCGCGCCACAAGGTACCTAAGTAAATTTTCATAGTTTCCTTTTGCATGTTGTGTTGGTATATAGATTGTGTCTTTTTGCATGTTGGTATATTCTCATAGTGTGTTGGTATATGGATTTTGTCATAGTGTGTTGGTATATGGATTTTGTCATAGTGTGTTGGTATATAGATTGTGTCCTTTTGCTTGTTGGTATATTCTCATAATGTGTTGTTATATAGATTGTGTCATAGTGTGTTGGTATATGGATTGTGTCCTTTTGCATGTTGGTATATTCTCATAGTGTGTTGGTATATAGATTGTGTCATAGTGTGTTGGTATATGGATTGTGTCCTTTTGCGTGTGTGTACATATGCGTTTGGACTCAATAATTTGGAAGTTTGATCTTTTAGATATTGATGTATGGGCTATATTATAATAATCTTATTGTAGCGATTAGGGTTAGCTTTATAGGGAGATGGTTTTATAACTCACCCATTTAGTTACCATCGTTATATGGGATCCGACGTCAAGATATAACGGACCGGATTCCACCCAGACCTAGCCCATGCCACTGGGCCTGTTTGCCCCACAACTTCAATCCTTCACCCCCGCTTGCTGCTCCCGACGCCTCGACTCCGTCCGCCTCAAGACGTCGCACGTCTCCTACATTAGTCGCCCTAATCATACTTGTTATGTCTCTGTAAATTCATTTATAGAAGACCTTTAGGGAATATTTGTAGCCAAATTTTGTAAATCTGACAAAAATTCTATTATTGAAGCATGGACCGTCGAGCGTGGATGTATAACATGACAAGACCTGATCCTATGTACATTCATAATGTTGCAAATTTTATTGAAGCATCCAAGAGACATGCGAAGTTGCAAAAGATAGGTGACATATTATGTCCATGTATCGACTGCGAAAATAAGATTGCTTGGATGGATACTATAGTAATCCAATCTCATTTGGTGAAAAGAGGTTTCAAAAATAACTACACAATATGGACAGAGCATGGTGAGTTAGATACACATGATGTGGATAAAGATGATGAGAGAGGTTCAGATGATGATAATGTTCATATCGATGACGGTAGTGACAATCAAGTTGATGATGATAATTATGAGTTCGATTGTGAGGAGATGTTGCGTCACATTGAACCATATGTATTGACTTCTATGGGAGCAAGCAAAGGTTTAAGTAAAATCGAGACATTGCAGAATGCGGCGACATAGCTTTTATATGATGAATCAAACAGTTGTGATAAAGAGTTTACTACATTACGTGCAGTTTTAGAACTACTAAAGTTGAATGCTACGCACGAATGATCCGATTGTAGTTTCTCTGATCTTTTGAATCTTCTGGCAGAAATTCTTCCAAATCCAAATAAACTGCCCAGAAGAACTTATAAAGCGAAGAAACTTCTTTGCCCGATGGCACTAAGTGTGACAAAAATGCACGCTTGTGTGAACCATTGTATTCTGTATCGCAAAGAGCATGTGCTCGCAACTAGATGCCCCATTTGTGGTGTCAGTAGATATAAGAAGGACTACAATCACCAGTATGTTACCAACATGAAAAAGTCTTAGAGGAATAAGAAGTTTATGATTGGTCCTGAAGGTGACGATGACGATACTTCTGGCGATACAGACGAGAAGAATAAGAGAAAAATTTCTGCCTTGGTGATGTGGTACCTTCCGGTAGTTGATCGCTTGAAGCGTTTGTTCTCAAACCCTAGGGAGGCTGAACTTATGCGTTGGCATTCCGAGCAACGCAAGAAGAATGAAAAACATATACGACACCCTGGTGATGCAACACAGTGGAAAATTTTTGATATTCAGTATCCAGAATTTGCAAAGGAAATCAGAAATGTGAGGTTTGCCTTGGGTACAGACGGAATGAATCCGTTTGCTGAAAAAAGGAGCATACACAGCACATCGCCCGTGGTCTTAACGATGTACAACCTACCGACGTGGTTGTGTCACAAAAGGAAATATATCTTGTTATATGTTCTTATCCAAGGTCCGAAACAACCCGGCATCGAAATTGATGTGTTCTTAGAACCTTCAATGGAAGATATGGCGAAATTGTGAAATGAAGGGATACGTGCATGGGATGAGTACAAGCGGGAGTATTTCACATTAAGAGCAATGATATTCGTTACCGTGCATGATTATCCCGGACTGTTTATATTATCGGGACAAATGAAAGGGAAGAAAGGTTGTGTAAGGTGTGTGGATAGAACTAGATTTCTATACCTCACTTCATCCAAAAAGATGGTGTACATGAGACACCGACAGTTCTTGACAGATACACACAAGTATAGGAAGATGAAAGAACAATTTGATAACAAAATCAAAAAAGATACTGCACCAAAACCTTACAGTGGAAAACTTGTATTTGAAATGGTCAGGAACATTCATATTGCTTTCGGTAAGGGCAAAAATTGTAAAGGAATTAAGAGAAAGAAAAGTACATCTTCGGATGATACAACTGACATGGCTTTCAAGAAACAATCAATTTTTTTCAAGTATCTTCCGTATTGGAAGAATCTGGAATTTTGCCATAATATTGATTTGATGCACATTACAAAGAATGTATTTGACAGCATCATTGGAACCTTGCTGGACATGCCGAGGAAAACAAAGGACGGATTAAATTCACGTATGGACCTAGTAAATCTTGATTTGAGACCAGAGCTTCATCCAGTAGAAAAAGCGAACGGGAAGCATTATCTTCCCCCAACCAGCTACAACTTGACGCTAGAAGAGAAAAAAACAATTTGCGAATGCTTGCGTGGGATCAAAGTGCCCACGAGTTTCTTATCCAATATGTGCAAACTAGTCTCGATGAAAGACTTATCTTTATTCGGTTATAATTCTCACGAATGTCACATGATGATGACAGTTTTCCTTGCCATTGCAATAAGAGTCATCAAACCTGAGCATATAAAAGTTGTCAGCACACATTTGTGTTACCTTTTCAATGCAGTATCGCAAAAGATGATAGCACGTGAAGATTTAGACTATCTGAAAACATACATCGTCGAGACAATCTGCAAGCTTGAGATGTGTCTCCCACGATCCTTTTTCGATATGCAAGTACACCTAATCATACATCTTGTTGATCAGATAAAAGCATTGGGGCCACTATATTTACATCATATGTTTTCATTGATAAATATTTAGGAGTATTAAAAGGTTATATGCGGAACCGTGCTCACCCAGAGGGTTCAATTATGGAAGGATACACCACTGAACAAGTGATTGAGGGTTGCGCTGGTTACATCAAAGATGGAAAATCGATAGGTGTGCCTATACCAGTACATGAGGGTAGACTACGTGGGAGAGGCAAAGTGGGTAAGACAAACTTTTATCATTCAAGATTACAAGAATGTACACCGTGCACATTTTGGTGTACTACAACAGCTCGCAATAGCTGAGTCGTACATCGAGGAACACCAAATTGAGCTCTGTGATAAAAACCAAGACCGCACAGAGGACTAGATCATGAAAGAGCACAAAAGATGTTTCACTGAATGGTTAATGGATAAAAGTATACCATATGGAAACACTATAGAAGAGGCAACAATGAAGAAGTTAGCTTCTGGCCCATCTGCTTTGGTAATATCATGGCAAGCATATGACATTACTGGTTACACAATTTACATTAAAAAAAGACAGTAAGAGTATTGCACAAAATAGTGGTGTTCATATTGAGGCTTATGATTCACAAGGGCAGAAGACCACATACTTTGGGTTCATAGAGGAAATATGGGAACTCGATTATGGCGAAAGAATGGTAATGCCCGTATTTAAGTGCCAATGGGTCAAACATCCTGATGGTGTGAAAGTGGACAATTACGGGCTGACACTGGTAGACTTGAATAAAGTGGGTTATAAAGATGACTTGTGGGTTCTCGCCGATAATGTTGCACAAGTTTTTTATGTTCAAGATCCAGAAACTGAGAAGATGCACGTAGTTGTTTCTGGAAAGCAAAATATTGTTGGGGTTGAGAATGTGGGAGATAATGAAGAGAAATATAATCAGTATGAAGAGATGTACCTTTTCACCAAACCAGAAAACATCAAGCGCGTAGAGAGAAACATTAAAAAGAATTTGAAACCCTATATGCGAGAAGATGTCAATGCTGGAAAAAATGTATATAGTAATGCGAGATGATATATATTGTATATATTTGTATCTTCTGAAATCAACTTAGAACAATGTTCCTTTTCAGCTTTAGATAGCATGTTTCGAACATTATTAAATTCAGCTTCCGTTTCGAGCTCCTGTCAAGCTAATCCCTTCACAGCAAGCTCTTGTAGATGCAAGTAACACCCGAGACTCATCATTTGGATTGTTAAAAGTTTCAATTGAAGTCTGACGATACTTCCCGTCCATTTGAGTGCTTGTTTGGATAGGAGCACACCCAAACAAGCCCTACAAGATTTCTTTCTCTTCTCTCTATTTTGATAACTTACGAAGATGCTACTTTATCAGTTCTAATGATTGAATATATTGACTACAAATCAGTACCATCCCTCTTAGTGCTTTACACAAGCAACGAAGCGTACAACTTCAATCACAAATCTTATTTTTACAATTTTCATAGGAATTTGACCTTAATATTTCAAGCATAGATTTATCAATAATTGAAGCTTCTTCATTAGACATGTTAATGGCAGTTACAAGTGAAGGGTGTTTCGAAGCTAATGAAATCTCAATAAGACTAAAGACAAAGAGAAGCTGCATATGAGTGACAATGTCCAGGTTAGACAACATGAAGCTATGATGACAGCCTTCAACAACATGAAAAGTGATGCCAAGGTTATGCTTGGTTGATGCAAGCATAATCTTGGCATCACTTTTCATGTTGTTGAAGATTGTCATCATAGCTTCACACTGTTTAACCTGGACATTGTCACTCATATGCAGGATCTCTTTATCTTCAGTCTGATTTAGATTTTGTTAGCTTCGACACATCCTTCACTTATAACTGACATTAACATGTGTGATAAGGAAGCTTCACTTATTTGATTAATCTATGCTTGAAAGATTAAGGTAAAATCCCTATGAAAGTGTAAAAACAAGATTTGTGATTGAAGTTGTTCGCTTACTCGCTTGTGTGAAGCACTAAGAAAGTAGGTACTGATTTTTAGTCAATATATTTAGGCATTAAAACTGAGAAAGAGGCATCTTCCTAAGTTTTCAAATGGACAGGAGGGAAAGAAATCGTTCAAATGCATGGGAAAATCCTTCCAACGATCGTCAGACTTCAATTTGATGCTTTCAACAATTCAAATGATGAGCCACTGGTGTTACTTGCATCTACAATAGCTTGTTGTGCAGGAATTAGCTTGATAGGAGCTTAGCAGTATCAGAGGCGGTTGGTAAGTAAAACCCGCCTGAGATAAACATCTTCTCAGGCAGTTATTAAGTACCAACCGCCTGTGAAAAATTTAAAAACCGCTTGTGCAAAAATTGATGCCTATATAAAGACCCCTCGCCACAGTCGAAACGTAATCAGCCTGCACCGCCGCCCAGCCTGCACTGCCTCTGCCGCCCCACGAAGGCACATCTCTGCCCAGTCCCACATCGCACCACAAGGTACCTAAGTAAATTCTCATAGTTTCCTTACTATGAATTGCATGCTACCTTTTTCTTTGTATATTTTCATAAGCTGCCAGTTTTGTGTGTTGGTATATGAATTGTGTCCTTTTGCATTTGTATACATATGCATTTGGACTCAATAATTTGGAAGTTTGGTCTTTTAGATATTGATGTCTCGAGCGTGTAGCCGATTGAAGGAGGAGCACTTGGCGTGGCGCAAGAACCATCCCCATGTATGTACATATGGCACACCGGTCGCATGGTTGTATATACATATGTATCTGCAATGGACTGATGAACTTAACTGTAGTTTGTTTTTCCGTCTTGTTTGTTTTTGGTATTTTCAATTTCTCTATATAGGGTTTCTCTGCGAAACCTGAATTGGGAGATTTATTGAAGTGGCAGTGCATCGGTCCCGGTAAAGAAGTGGTAAGTCATGAAGAACAAGCACAATATGAGTTTAACCATCGTCCTCCTATTAATAAATTTCTTTTGCATACTGAATGGGAAGATGGTTACTACCCCCTGACAATCTCCTTCTCTGAGGACTATCCCTTGGTGCCTCCAAGATGCGCCTTTCTAAGTAGGTTCTTCTACCCAAATATCTATCGTTCAGGAGCACTCTGCATCGGGATCCTTGATCAAGAGACTGTAAGATAGATCTATTTGCTCATATAATTAATACTTTATTATTGTCGAACTTATTTGAACTGGTTTCTTATATTGCTTAAATTATATTTCGTAGGGGTGGCGCAGTGGTTTTACAATCAAAACTATACTACTTGAAGTTCAGCGTTTGCTGCATCATCTAAATGTGTCCGATGTTGAAAATGATTGCTATAATCTACTTATCAAGTTTAGATGACACTTTGACTTACTGACCAATGTAGGTTATTCATTCCTCCTTCGACATTTGTTAATTTAAATAATGTCAATATTTTTAGAATCCAGCAGAATATAAGAGACGTGTTCGAGAGCAAGCAGGACGGTACAATTTAGGTTGATCGATGGGAGCTTCGGGAATAAGTTTAAATTCGAATTTAGTTTAGAGGGCACGCAATGTATGATCTATGGAATTTATCGAGTTGTGAATTACCTCTGAATTGCAATGTCATATGCGTTTGTTTATCCTTGTATTCCAATTAAATCACTTAATTGCAATGTCATTGCGTTTGTTTATCCCTGCAACGGACGCTCACGATCTAGGGCACTTTGGTGTTTCCGGGGACACAAAATAAGTGGAAACAATGACTTTCCCTAGGCGGTTCTTCAATGAAAACCGCTTATGATAATTGAACAACTACATGCGGTTCTTACACAATAACCACCAGTGAAAATACATGATCTTGTCAGGCCGCTGTTAATTATGAACCGCCTGTAAAGTTGATTACATTACAGGCGGTTCTTAATTAATAACCACCTGAGAAGATCATGTATTTACCCAGGCGGTATTCCTTAAAATCCGCCTGTGATGTTATTTTATTGCAGGCGGTTCTTAAGTAATAACCGTATGAGAAGATCAAGTATTTACACAGGCGGTTGTTTTTTAAAATCCGTCTGTGTTGGTCTTTCATCACAAGTGGTTAATCACAGGCGGTTATTATATCATTCATCATCATAGTCGTATATTTTTAAGGACCGTCTGTGTTTGAAAAATTGAGGCGCATGTAAAAATGCTCTTTGTAGTGGGTGTTAATGATCCAATGGTGAGAATGAAGAAAAAGACCATGTATAAGCGGATAACAGAAAAGGAGGTTCAAACGTTGATAGAAAAAAATGGCAAGGATGATGGCGTTTATATGAGTGATCCATTATGTTGATGAAATATGCAAAGTACACTTGATAAACCAAAATCCCAAGGTTCTGGTCATACAATAGTCATGAGGGAAATAGTTGAGATGAAGAAGATGTTGAAGAAGGCTTTCACCAAGTTATAGGATTTATAGAATTATTCTTGATTACCTGTAATTTAATTCACCTAGAGCTGTTAATCATTTATTGTTCAAGTTTCTCATGTCAAACTATTCTGGTAATTTTACTGTGGCCTCTAGAGATGATGAGGGGATTATCAGAAAATTTTCAGAATTTTCTAAGATCTGGAGCCTGCACAGGAATCATTCTAGTGTTTAAGCTTCCCAGATTTTTACAGAATTTTATAAGGTTCTTATGTTATTTGAACTGCTTCACTGCAAAGGTTAGATCATAAGGATTTCATAGAAATTTGTTTCACAATTTTAGGATCTTTCTACATGTGCTTATGATTTTTCCAATGTTATACTATTTTCTGAAAAGTTTCTGGTATTTTCTTGGAATTTAAATTAACCTATGGCAAACTTCATTAATTAAGCTGACTTGGGAACCTTTGATGAATCTGGTATTTTTACTAGGTCTTAGATGTATATTAAGGATCATGTTTGCCATGTATTGGAATTTTCTATTAATGAATGTTTCCGGAGTTAAATATGCAAGGTTTATGAATAGATGATTTACTGATAATTGTCCAAAGCTTTTCATACCAACTCAGTTGGGTCACTGTAATGTACAGGTTAGTAGGGGTCGACCAAAATTGATTTGAGAATTTTGACAGTTTCTAAATTAATTATAATTTTCTAAAACTTTGGACATTTAATGGAATTAAATTTCTAAGGGAACTCATTTAACTGCTGACAGGGGCCATGGGTTTGAGTGCAGCCACTGGCAATGAGGCAACACGAGGGTCACGCAGAAATCAGCACGTGGCCACACTGAATATACCCGCTACAGAAGATCCCGCAGGGGTTGAATTGATACACTGACGATCCGGCTCCACAGGACAGCACTTTCTTCTACCTCCCGACAGTTCAGATCCGGCGGCTTGACAGTGGTGGCGCGGTGGCGTTCCCAAGTCGGACGGCCACCAATGGCGACGAGAATTATGGAAACAAAATCCCCGGCGCACGGGCAACACTCTGGGCAAGGTTTTAAGGCACGGCGGCAATGGAGACAAGGCTGTCGACGGCGGCGGCGCGGCAAGCTTGGCGGCCACGGAGGAACAGCGCCGGGTTTGCCTAATGAGCTCGATGTTGGATCATACAGAACCCATAGACGATGGAACACATGAATCCAAGATTCAACTACACGGAAAACGCGGCGGTGGGGAATTTTAGGGTTCCGGCATCAATTCTCCATTATTTTCTAATTAGTTCGATTTAATAGCTTCAAAGGAGGATCTAGTTTATAATATATAAAGGAATTGAAGGGATAATCCTTTAGCACGGCGAATTCCGCAATGAAAAAGCTTCGGTTTGATTAAGTTCCGATGGGGAAAAAATTGATTAAGGCGGCTGGAGCTATTCAATGTAAAACCTATCTGCAGAGTGAAAGAGTAAGTAGGAGTGCACGTACTGGGTAGTTTTTAAGGGCATGACCCGCTCCGAAGGCGCCGGGCGACGACGACGCACCATGGCGGCCCGAAACAGAGACGACCATGAACTATTCGCCTTGCCGCAGCATGACGGTGACGGAGACGCGGTGGTGGCGTGTCGGGGAGGGGAGGGGGGGGGGGGGGGGGGGGGGGGGGGGGGGCTGCATGGCACAGCACTTGGACGGCATATGCAGGCAGGGGAGCAGTGAGACGTCGGGTCGCCGTGGAGCAGCAGATTAACGGCGGCACGGAAGGCAGCGTAAAAGTTGAGCGAGGCAGAACCGCAGAATAGAGGCCAAGGGCTTGTGGGGAGAAGGAAGCAGACTTCAGCAGAGACAGATCGCATGGGTTGGTTTTCTTGCCGTAAGCACGAGCAGCGATAAGGGCGAGCCAAGGTGCGCTGGATTGCATGTGCTCCCGTGTCGTTCGGTGAAAAAAAAAAGAAAAGGGAGATGACTTTGCTGACTGACCAGTGGGACCCACCCTACAGGTGGACCCAATGAACAAACACCCTTCTGGCTTCAACTCAAGATTTAAAATACCAAATGGTCTTCAAAATAATAAAAGTTTACAGGGTCCCTAAATAATTTATGACGAGTCCATTAGCGAAATCAAATTTGGATTTTGAGGATGTTGATTTTTGAAAGTCGAAATTTAAATTTGATCTTAACCTTAATACAAATGCTTGAATTACCACTAAGCTTTTTGTACAATTTACAAAGACACTTAAGTAATTAACAATAACCTATTTGGTCCTTTAAAGTTTGTATCGGTACCCCGTGTACGGATACCCACACACACAAGCCAAAAGTACCAAGGTACGTTCGGTGGCGTCACGTGTGCAGTGGATGCCGGACCCTAGCCTTCCTCAAGTACGAGATCCAGCGATACTACGTGGACCACAAAGATGAGACCCGGCTCCCCTGAAGGGATGGGCTCTCAAGGTGCCATGTGTTCGGGCGGGACCTCATCCTACCATAGGGTGAGGTCCGGCGCAAACACGTGGCTCGAAGCACTAGGCCGTACGTCTTCCGCAGAAAAGGGCTCCAGAGCTGCCATGTACCATGAAGGGCTCTGGAGTTGCTACGTGTCGCGAAGGAATCCGGAGCTGTCGCATGCCCCAAAGGGCTCCGAAGCTGCCACGTGTCCCGAAGACCAAGCTTGGGCCCCCTTGGCGGAGGCCAGCCCCGAAGCCGCCACGTGTCCCGCAGCTCATCTTGGGCGGTGAAGTGCAGGAGTTAAGGGATGGTGCGCCCCGTCTAGATCTAGCATTGAAGACAAGCGCCCAACTTCGACGAGTAACGCGGAGCACCCAATGGTCAGAGACCGTTGCGTCCAGACACATCACAGTAAAGACACCGCAGGCCTACCCTTTCCCGACAAAAGGGTAGCTTGCGGTGACCAGACAGACGGACGGGACATCCCCTGATACCATATGCGACTACACATGGGCCACTGATGACCAAGGCGGCAAGACGGCTAGTCTTCAAGCCGTGGCTAGAGGAAGCTTATACAAGAAGCCATAGATCTTTCAGGATAAGATCGCCCTGGGGTCACATGTCGGGCCCCGGACCCCACTTGTAAGGAGATTGGCCTTGTCTATAAAAGGATCAGACCGCCACTATTACAAAGTGTCCATGATCGAACATTCAATCCCCAACACACACACACACACACACCAACAATACAACTTCACCGTGGAGTAGGGTGTTACGCTCTTGCGGCCCAAACCACGTAAAAACCACCATCTCATACTCTCATACGCGCGACCACTAGATTGAGAACTAAGCCTTGCCGATCAAAAACCTCCGCAGGCTGCTCCTTAGCAGATCCGGGGGAAGTGTCGTATTAACACTTTGACATTTGGCGCGTCAGGTAGGGGATTTTTCCCTCAAAAAAGTGGTTGTGCTTTCATCGCAATGGCAAGCATCAATCTTGAGAGCGGCGGCAAGAACAAGCCGCAAAAGGTCGACTAGCAGGTCGGCAAAGACGTGGAGATGGAGTTCCATCAGGCTGTGAACCTCGACCCCAACGGTGACCTCGAGCATCTCAAAACACTCCACGTCAACTATGGGGGATCTTGGGAACCCGCGTACCGGATCGCGGTCAAGACCCTGCGCTGAGCGGTAGCATCACTACACTCTACTTACACCCCGGTGCTGCACCACAGATGGATGGAGACGCCGATCAACTTTGATGCCTGCAACATGTCGGGAGCTGGGCTTCTGCCCATCCTCGTCGACCCCACCATCGCCAATGTCAAGTTCTACCACGTCCTGATAGATGGCGGGGCCAGCCTCAATCTCGTTAGTTGTGCGACCTTTGACAAGATGAAGATTTCTGAGTCCAGGCTCACCCTGTCGAGATCATTCTCAGGGGTAGGCCAGGGAAGATTATCCCGTGCAGAAACATCCACCTCCGGGTGACTGTCGGAATGCCTGAGAACTTTAGGATGAAGAATATCCTATTCGATGTCGCAGAGGTCTACCTCCCCTACAATGCCATTATCGGTAGGCTAGCCCTGTACCGATTCATGGTTGTAGTCCACTACGGCTACCTCGTCTTCAAGATGCCGACTCCCTCCAGTATCCTCAAGATCTGCAGAGATCGCACAATGGCAGTATCTGTTTTGGAGGAGCTCCGAGCACTAGTGGCGGCCCCAGCACTTGCCTCGGGCGATGCTGGACCATGCCAGCCTTCACTGAGCCCGCGCGAGCGCGACAACGTCACTGCACCACGGGTGCATCCCTCTGACAATGAGATGTACCCATCAAGGCTATCCAAATCGGCTCTGATGCTGCCCAGACCACCCGCATTGCGGGTAGCTAGACATCAAACAGGAATCAGCACTCATTGCTTTCCTGCGAGCTAATGTCGACGTGTTTGCCTGGAAACCGTCTCAGATGCCCAGCATCCACAAGGAGGTGATCGAGCACCACCTGAAGATCTATCTGGATGCCCTGCCAACGCAGCAAAGGCCACAAAAGCAGTCTATCGAGTGGCAAAACTTCATTCGTGAAGAGATCAAGAAGTTGCTCGACGCTGGTTCATTATGGAAGTCCATCATCCCAGGTGGCTGGCCAATCCTGTCATCGTCCCCAAAGCCGGTGGAAAGCTTCGGATGTGCATCGACTACACCAACCTCAACAAGGATAGATCAAATCGTAGATTCAACCTCGGGATGTGACTTAAGAATGCTCAGGGTTCCATCAAATCCCCATGTCTAGAGATGACGAAGAGCATACCGCATTTATAACCGTAGATGGCCTCTACTGCTATGTCTCCATGCCTTACGGCCTTAAGAATGCTCTCCCTACCTTTGTACATGCCATGCATAAAACATTTGGGGACCTCATTCAGGACCTGGTAGAGGTGTACTTCGACGATATCGTTGTGAAAATCCAAACAAATACATCATTATTAAACAACCTCGCCCTAGTCTTCAATAGATTATGGACTACACGCACGAAGTTAAACCTAGACAAGTGCGTGTTCGGGGTCAAAGCCGAGAAACTCCTTGGTTTCTTGGTCTCAGAACGGGGGATCGAGACGAACCCGGAGAAGATCAAGGCGGTAGAACTGATGCATCTTCCAGCCCACGTCAAGGACGTGCAGAAGCTTGCAGGTTGCTTGGCAGCGCTCAGCCAATTTATCTCTAGTTTGGCTGAACGAGCCCTCCCATTCTTCAAACTGTTGCGCCAGGCTGGACCGTTCGTCTAGACAGAGGAGGCAGAAAAGGCGTTCCGCAAGCTGAAGCAACAACTCACGTCGTTGCCCATCATGATGGCCCCGTAGCCCAGGGAGCCCGTGTACCTCTACATCGCCGCCACGGCAGAAGTAGTGAGAATGGTCTTGGTGGCGGAGCGACCTGGTACTCAGCAACCTCAAGAGACGGACGGGGCCCTTGCTATCGACACCGAGCCCTAGGGCTTAAAGGCCGCAGGGGGCCCCGACAACCAAGAAGCCGGTTCGAGCCCCTGGAGGCTAGCTGGGTCCCCCTAGGGGGCCCCAGAGATCAAGAAGCCTCTAGGTCCCAGCCCCAGAGGACGCCGTGGGTTCTGGGAACACGGAGTCTCTGGACCCGGAGCGGATGGAAGAAGGTGCACCGAATTCCCCGGGGAGGGCCTAGACTATCCAACGTTCGATCTACTTCATCAGCGAAGTCCTGCATGAAGCAAAAATAAGGTACCTTGAAGTACACAAGTTACTGTATGCAGTGCTAACTGCGTCGAGGAAGCTCTGCCATTACTTTCAGGCACACAGAGTCTTAGTGGTGACTTCATTCCCACTAGGAGCGGTGCTCCGCAATCCCAATGCGACAGGTAACGATGACAAATGGGCGGTGAAACTGGCGGATTTGAAGCTCGATTTCTCGCCACGATATGCAATCAAGAGCCAAGCTCTAGCAGACTTCATTGCTGAGTTGACTCCCTCACCAAGCAACCCAAGGGACCTGGATGTCAGCGAGCCGGAGCCCAGGGCTCAAAAGCTCACCAGACCCCACTAGACACTCTTCTTCGACGGATCATTATGAAAGTAAGGGCCCGGAGCCGTTGTACTACTCACCTCTCCAACAGGGGAGCAGTCCAAGTACGCGATACGCCTTGAGTTCAAGGCGACCAACAATATGGCGGAGTATGAAGCCCTCATCTTCGGACTAAAAGCTGTGCAGGGTATCGATGTCCAATAGATGCTAGTCAAGGGAGACTACCAACTGATCATCAAGCAAGTCTGGGGTGAATGCTGCTGCAACGACCCCCAGCTAGCGGCATACTTACTGCACGTCAAGCAGTTAGAAGCTGGTTTTGAGGCTTTGGACCTCTGCCATGTACCTCCCGCCGACAACTCCCTCGCCGATGCCTTGTCAACTATGACCTCCTCTAGGGCCCCAGTTCCTGGAGGTGTCCTCGGCAGGAGATTAGTGTGACCAACAGCTAGGCCCGCAGTACCTAACGAAGAAGGCAAACCTAACACCTCAAAGCTGGTGAACTCGGTGGCCCTATAATCGTGGGGTCCATTGAGGTTCTTGTGCATCACCGGGGACCTCAGATTACCCAGCGCCCAAGATCTTGAAGCTTAGGAGAATCCCTGTCAGAGTCTGGTTCCGGCAATTCTCCTGGTACTACCGTTGGTAGCCCGCAGAGTTTTATAGTTCGGTTAGGGCGTGCGGAGATTCAGAACAAGATCGCGATTTGACACGAGGATTTACGTGGTTCGGGCCGCTTGAGTGTAATACCCTACTCTACGGGTGTGTGTTGTTGTTGTATTGAGCGTCTGAGCGCTTGTGTGTGAGAGACTAGAGTGTCTCAAGAGCGTGTGGAAGAGTTTGAGATCAGAGTCCTAGATCCAGAGAGTGTTTGGGAGCCAAAAGAGAGGTCCCTTGTGTATCGCTCGGTTAGTCCTTTTATAGTACAAGGACTAGCCGTTACATCATTAGCCTGGCCCGACATGTGGCCCTGGTGGTTACTGATGCTTAATACATAGTTAATGTACTTAATTCCCTTAACAACGTGATAACGCGCCTTGATGGCGGCGTTAGTGGTATTAAGGGTCCTCCGATCATGTGTCATTAAGATAGCATTAATGACACATAATCGGGTCTTGAAGCTTTAATTGTTTTTTGAAGGTCCGAGCCGTTGGAGGTCCACTAGTCTGCTTGTTGAGGTTGAAGGTCCGGCGGTTGGACATGTGGCAGCTCTGGAGCTTACCGTCTTGGACGAGTAGGTCCGGTGTTGTTGTACATGTGTCGGTACCGGAGCTTCCCTCTGTCGGTGGTTAGAGCTATCCCATGTATGGAATGTAGCCCCGGTTTTATGATATACGTGGTGACACTGGGACTAACCATAGAAGGGAGGCAGGTCTGGTTCCGAGTGACACGTGGGACCTTTGGAGGTCTTCAACTCAGATAGGTGGAGTTCCTTTGCACTCATTGCAGTCCCAAGGGATATCTGGTACACAGGGTACCGATAGTGGCCCCCTGGGCCCACTTCTGGGAGAGACTTTTTGGATCAAGTCATTCTACCGGAGGTGGGTCCATCTTTCGATTTCTGCGTCGTGTCTTCAAGGGTATTTGGATGTGCCGTTGAGGTGGTGGTTTGCAGTTAAACCATCGCCGTGTGGCATCTTCAGGATGCGGCAGGTGAGATCTGCACGTGTGAATCTCACGCAATTGAAGGTCACCGATTCCCAATACAAAAACCGTGTCAGTTCCGCGCGCCCTGTAAAGCCGCCGCCCTCTGGTTTCCCGCCTCTCATGATGAAAACTGTTCGCCTAGGGTAAGGACCTCGACTTGATCATCAGGGTGGCCCCGGGCCCCCTTGTCATTTGCAGGGTGAAGTTTTTGAACTGTATCCTTGACCCTTCTGCGGTTTCCATCCAAGCGTTGTAGGGGCTTACTTAAGAAGGAAAGCACACACTGTTTGGGTATTCCTTACACCTTCATTCGAACTTGCGCTCGAATCCTCCAAACTTTCGCTTGCTTTTCCTCTCTTGCCCCGCCGTGCTGCGATGGTGTTGGGTCTCCGCAAGAGCCGTCTCACGACCGACGACGATTTGAAGAAGGTTCGAACCTACATGGGGTGGTCCAGCGACTCCTTCAACCACCTGGTCTGCGCCAGCAAGCTCCCGTTCAAGAAGAAGCGCACCGGCGACATGGTGTACTTTTCTGCGTATGCCATGGTGGGACTGATCCCACCTTTCTCCACTTTTATCTTGATGGTGTTAGACTTCTATGGTCTGCAGTTGTACCACCTTGGCTCCCACTCCATTCTTCTTGTGTTGACATTCGTCCACTTCTGCGAGATGTGGGTAGGTATTCCCCCCTGCGTCGAGCTTTTCCATACCTTCTTTACCGTCCACACTACCGGCAAGAGTGACGAGTATCTTGGCTTCTACTATTTTGTGAAGCGCAAGAAATGCCCCTACAAGTACTTGAGGTAGTTCCCTTCCGGCAAGTGGGACGACTAGAAGAAGGATTGGATTGTCGTCACGGCAGAGGAGCACGAGAAGCTGGAGCTGCCTGAAGGTCTTCCCAATGTTGCCGACGCCTGGAGCGAGGCTCCGGTGCTGTCGGACGCCTTCAACCCTGCCTTGACCAGGATCTGCCAATGCGTGGAAGGATGAGTGACCCCTCAGGCGGTCTTCTGCAACTTCTTGGTCAACAGGTGGGCTCTGCTGAAGAAGAGGGAGAAGCTCGCCTAGGCCCTCAACAGCGTGATGGATGATGACCGGATTGAAACCGGTTTGAAGTCCAATTTGGAAGGCGCTGCTTTGGAGCTTCATCTCAAGAAGTTCTAGCATGGCATCGACATTGAGGGCGACGACTTAACTCCACCGACGACTTTCCTCCCTCTGAACATGGAGGCGGAGTTCAGCAGGGAGCTCCGGCGGAAGATGCCGGTGCTTGACGACCTCGGTGAAGATGAGAGGCGTCCGACCACCAGGTTGGTGATCCCTAGAGCTTCTGAGGGTGGCCCTACTCCCGCCCCGAGACCAAGAGCTGAAGTCGTTGGCAAGGGCAAATAGTTGGCGGAGCCCTCTAGCCGAAAGAGGAAGTTGAAGCACTCTGACGGGAGGCCCATCAGACCTGCTCCTTCCACAACAGCTCCTTCTCCCCGACGGGGGAGGTCTTCGACGGCGACGACAACTCCAGCATTGGCGTCTCCCTGGAACGCCAGCTCCAACCAGGTGGCTCCGGCTCCAGGGCTTGCTAAGGGCTCTAGGTCCGAGGGTCCTTTCCAGTCGAGGGGGGCCCCAACCAAGACGTCGCTGGTGGCAGCAGCAAGCTCCGGAGGGCCTTCCGGAGCTACTACCCCAGTTGTGAATGGGTCCGGCGAAGAGGTTCCGCGCTAGATGGAGCGGAAGTCTTCCAAGGTAAATTTGCTTTTTTACCTCAGTTGGTTATTTTTGTTGTAATCATGTTTTGAGTTTCTTCGTCCTTCATCCACAGGGTATCTAAAAAAGGGGCTAAAGCTCCGGTTCCTGTGACAGCAGCTGATGCTGTGCAGGCAGAGGCTCCGGCTCAGATTCCAGCGCCGCCCTAAATGGTGGCTGAGGTCTCGGCAGCTCCAGCACCAGCTGTCGAGGTTCTAAACCTCGACTCATCTCCCGAAGCTCAGCGCCGAACCACGGGAATGAAGATGTACCAGCGGCACCAGCTCTGAAGGTTGAAGCTCCGGTTTTGGATGCTATGATGACGGACGCTCCAGCCTCAGAGCCAGAGGTAGCTGCTGTTCCAGCCTTAGGGCCGGATGTTATTGAAGCCCCGACGGTAGAGCCGGTGGTTTATGAAGTTCCGACGCCTAAGACGGTTGTCGTGGAGGTGCCGGCACCCGAACCGATAGAAGTCAAAGCGCTGGCGCCTGAACCGGCAGTGGAGGAGGCACTGGCACCGGAGCCGGAAGTGGCCTCAGCTCCGGCCGAATCTTCAACGCCTGCTCTGGAGGTGGTAGTTCCAGAGGTACCCATGCTCGAGCCAGGGTGTCCAGACGAAGCGACCAATCCTTTGCCTGAGGGACCAGTTGACGATGACCTGGCGGCGGGGCCTTCGGAGCCAACTCCCGAGGTAGAAGCTCCCATTGCCGGACCTTCCTCGGCGGCGACCGAGGCCATCCCAGAGGGCGTCCCTAGTGCCGCGGAAGCTCAGGGGACCACTCTTGTAGAGTGGGACCCAATTTTTGTTATGGAGAACCCGCTGGAGTCAGCGGAGAGGACCCCTACAGGTCCGGAGCCAATCCCCCTGTCGTTATCCATCGACAATGCCTGCTCCAGCCTTCATCAGGTCCAGCTAGCCTTTTATCATGACAGCAAGGCCCTCGAGGAGGATCATCAAACCCTTAGGAGGTGGCGCAACCGGCTCCAATTCGAGACCAAGCTGGCGCAAACAAGGCTGGCCGACAACAAGGAGTGGGTCAAGAGGGAGAAGGCCCAGATGGAGTACTGGGGCTAGCTGCTGGACAAGAGGGAAAGCATGGTGCGATCCCTCGACAACCAGTCTCGGGCTATACACGAACAGGCTGTGGCTGCTAATGAAGCAGCGAACGATCGCCAGGACAAGCTCAACACTATCCACGAGAGTCTCATCAAGCGCCGAGAGGCTCTTGAGGAGCGGGAGAAAAAGCTCGAAGATGAAGAGCAAAAACTCTTGGAGCTGAGGGATGACATCGTGAAGAGGGAGGAGGAGCTCGCCCAGAGGCTGGCTCTGGGTGACAACAGCCTTGCAGAGCGCACCAAGAAGCTGGAGGAGCTCTGCGAGAGTGAGGAGAAGAAGGCCTGGCAGCGGGGACAAGACCTCACCAAAAGGGAGAACGAAGTCGCTGCTAGAGAGAAGAAGGTGCGGGGCCGAGAGAAAGACCTGGTTGACCCCCAAAACAAGATCCACGTCTGAGAAGAGGAGCTTGCCAACCTCGAAAGGATTCAGCAGCATGCCAAAGAGGTCGAGCGCCTTGCCCGGGAGGGTTCGGAGCTTGCGGCTACCAAGAGATCCTTGGAAGAGATGCAAAGCTCAAGGTCTGCAGAGTCCCAACAAGTATGGTACTTCTTGGGCAAATCCAATGACGCGCTAACGCCGCTGGGTTTTAGTCTCGTGCGTCCGGACGATCCGGAGCCGGAGCTGGACCAGGCGTTGAAGGCGTTGAGCTCGGCGGGCAGCAAACTCAACAAGATGGGCGATGTCATCGCGGATCAGTTGGAAACTAAAGGGAAATCCCTTGCACAGAACGTCACAGAGTACATGCTGATGTGCTACACAAGTCGGGATCCTCACTTCCCACTAGATCCGGTGCTTGAAGGTCCCATCGACGTAGAGGGAGATGCCGCCAAGGACAGTGTTGACGGCTGTTATATACCAATTTCATCCGTCAATTTAACTCAATTATGTGATGGATTTGACATTTCTTGCACACATCACCTTTCTATCTAACCCAATTACACTTGGACTTGGAGAAATATGTGTATGCAGCATTTTATGCAGGAAATGAGGAAATGTAGAGGGACCAATCCTATAAAATATCATCCAATCCAATCAGGAGACAACATGTGGCATCCCATGGATCAAATGGCCCACAAACAGAAGTATCCGAGGAGATCCAACGGTGTATCACCCATATACATCAATGGGACCCACCTGGCAGCCACCTGGAGAAAGCACACGAGAATTGGTGTAATGACCAAGTCAGCTGAACCAGGGGGTCAACCGACCTGGTCTCTGCACCAAACTCGATCAGCCTCCACGTGTTGGCTCCTCTTGGCTTCCTGGAGTCAATGGTGACTGATTCGCGCGCTTTTGGTGGCAGGAACCGACCTCAACACTAGTATAAATAGGACCCCCTACCCCTCACTTCAACACGCACCACTTGAGCTTCATCTCTATTGTATACACTATCATCCATAGTCTTAGAGGAGTTATGTTGTAGAGAGGAGAGTCTCTAGTCCCAAGTCCAAATTGGCAAAGGAGTAAGGAGTCTCTCTCTTCCCAATCCTACATTGGGAAAGGTATGGCTCATGTATTCTTTCTTGTAATTGTGACTTTATGCATAATAAGGATAGTATCTTTAGTCTCTACTTATACATATACTTGGGCAAAACGTTTCTTGTTTGATTGTGGAGTCCATGTATGTGGAAGGTATAACTTCTATGACTATTTCATCATGAACATATCTCATTATCATAGAACCTATAGACCCCCACTATAGTCTAATTAATTATAACATAACTAGGTTAGCATGGATAATTATGTTGTGTATCAACATTGGTTCAATGATGATTCAATTCATTGCCTTAGGATGGATTGTGCCTAGGCTCTTAAGGTAATTACTTAATATGCTAGCATGGTGCCAGGATAGCTAAGTAGCATTGGATGTCTCGTAGACCCACGGATTGAAGAGGTAGGCAGTAGGTGGTGACAGTCCTATCTGTCCTTTGTAATCCTCCACGTTCGACTATGCCACAGGCTTTTGGCGGGAGTCGCCCTAGTATGTCTAGGGGTAAGCCCGTGCCCGATGTGTTGAACCACATAGCATAAGTATTCACTATTGATCTAGCTTATGAATAATTAGTTTAGACTATGTAGATGTACAATAGAGCATAGTACGAGTACCTCCATAACTTTCAGCCTTAACTAACCTCTAGGATCCTCTTACCCCCCTTAGAAGATTCTTACCTAGACCTTTCTACCCTTTCCACTTGATGATTTTTATATCTCTTCCCTGCCTTCCTTTGGGATCAAATAAATGACACCCTTGGGAATACTCTTAAGGGGAAATGCTACAATGATACCTCCGTGCGCTTGCGGAATTCACTCTGTGACCCAATAGAACTGTTAACAAGCATTTCTAACACATCAGTTGGAGATGTTTAGTTAATGGTGCATAAGAAATACCAACAAGCATTTCTGGTGTCGTTGCCGGGGATGATTTGTTAGTATATCTTAGGAGCTGTAACCAAGCATTTCTGGCGCCGTTGCTGGGGATGATTTATTAGTATATCTTAGGAGCCGTCAACAAGCATTTCTGGCGCTGTTGCCGGGGAAGGCAAATAGATATATAACATGACTAAGTGAATAGGATAGAACCCTGGGTAGGACTGTAGTAGGATAACCATTCTTTGTTTTCACATTTATTTTAAATATGAAAACAAGGTAGTGTATGTCTGGTTTCCGCTTGCCGGAAAACTTTGTTGAAGATCCCGAATCTCTTCTAAGAGACTGACCCCGTGTCGTTACTCCTCAGAAGATTCGAGCGGCAAGGCAATCCAACATTTTTGCACCAACAATCCAAACGCCAGTGGCTCAGAAGACCCTTTGTGAGTTCTTAGCTCCCTCTGCTAACAATGTGCCTATTGGGCCCACTGTTAACACGGGTGATGTGAACTTCGAGATCAAAACTGGCCTTATCACTATGGTGCAAGCCAACCCATTCTGTGGGAAGGTTAACGAGGATGCAAGTGCTCACCTGCAACAATTCCTCGAGATCTGCAACACTTTTAAGATCAAGGACGTGTCTCCGGATGCGGTCCATCTGAGACTGTTCTCGTTCTCTCTCCTTGGGAGAGCGAAACAGTGGTTCTACGCGAACCGAAGTGCTGTAGACACTTGGGAGAAGTATTCTATGGAATTCCTCGCCAAATTCTTCCCATTGGGCAAAACCAATGCCCTACGTGGAAGGATTTCCAGCCTTCAGCAAGAGCTCAAGGAATCTATTCCCGAGGCATGGGAAAGGCTTCAGGAGTACATCCTAGCGTGTCCCCACCATGGGATGGATGACTGGCTCCTTATTCAGAATTTCTATAATGGTTGATCCCATCAGCTCGTGACCATTTGGATGCTGCTGCTGGAGGAGCCTTCTTCTCATTGACGGTGCCAAAAGCTAAAGATCTTATTGAGAAGATGGTGTCCCACATAGGATGGAACAATGAGTGTCTCCATACCCGACAGCGAGGCATGCACACCTTGAAGGAGGTGGACATGATCGCTGCAAAATTGGACCTCCTAATGAAGAAAATTGATGGACAAGCCAGTGGTGAAGTGTCTGGCAATGCCTATGCCCTAAACTCTCACATCACGTGCGAAGTCTGTGGCGACACGGGTCATATGGGCAATAATTTCCCAGAAACTCACGAGGATGCCTTATACCTCACCAACAACGGAAATTTCAACAACAATGGCTATCATCCAGGAGGTCAAGGGTGGGGTCAACAACGCCCATTCTCTCAAGGAGGGTACAACAACAATGGTAATCCTGAAAATCAGCCCAACTTGAGAGAACTTGCCATTAGACAGCTCAAGATCAACAATTCCCTATCCAAGAAGTTGTAACCTAATGACAAGACCCTAGAGAATATCAATGCAAAGATTGAAGGACTATCCTCAGCATTCAAGAATCAACTGAGCTTCAACAAGATGTTGGAGACTCAGTTGGCACAACTTGCTGCAGTTGTCCCTCCATTAGAAAACAACAAAATTCTGGGGCAACCAGAAGCCCCAGTGGAGAACGTCAGTGCAGTGGTCACGAGAGGAGGAAAGACCACTCGTGACCCACCATATCCCACACAAGAAAAGAGGACAACTGAGCCTGAAAAGGAGGATGTCCTAAGTGAATTACTTGGTGAGAGAATGGCCAAACACTTTGAAGACACCAACTTATTGCCATTCCCTCACAGACAAAGGAAGCCAACAGTGGATGAGCAATTCAACTGTTTTGTTGAGATCATCCAAAAGATCCACATCAATCTGCCCTTGATTGATGCGATGCAAGTACCCACTTATGCTCGCTATCTCAAGGAGATATTGAACAACAAACAACCATTGCCCACCACTGAGGTCGTCAAGCTCACGGAAGACTGCAGTGCAACCATCCTCAATAGGCTTCCTCAAAAGAAGAAGGACCCCGGATGTCCTACCATTTCATGCTCAATTGGGGTTCACCACTTTGACAAGGCACTTTGTGATTTGGGAGCAAGTGTTAGTGTGATGCCCAAGGTTTTGTTCGACCAGCTGAACTTCACAGAGCTGACTCCAACACCAATGCAGCTACAACTGGCTGACTCTTCAGTCTGTTATCTAGCAGGTATTGCTGAAGATGTCCCGGTGAAGATTCGGAACTGCTTCATACCCGTGGATTTTGTGGTGCTAGACATGGACACTGAGAAAGATACACCACTCATTTTTGGGTGTCCATTCCTAAGCACTGCAAAAGCTCGCATAGATGTGGGAGCTGGAGAAATCCACTTCCATATCAATGGCAAGGAGGAAAGGTTTAACTTTCGGCCAAAATTAGAACAGTGCTCCATGATTCGAATCAAGTATGGGCCGAATGATAAACACATTAGAGGGGTCGAAGTCACACCTCCAAAGGTGGACTCACTCATTGCATTCATGAGAAGATTAATCTACGAGGAGAATCCATCTTTTCGACCATGCCGATATCCAAAGGCGACGGAATCATCTGGACCTTCCCGAAGGCCCAAGTCCACCGAACCACCAAAGAAGGAATGGCGGAAGAAGCAAGACAAGCCATCCGAGCCCACCCCTCCGGGCCCAGATGAGAAATGAAGACGGAGGAATGTCCATCTCATCAGATGGTGGTGAGACCTACGCCAATAAGTTAAATTGGTAGTTATCCCACTTTATTTTTCTTTCTTTCTTTTTCTACCCCATTTGGATTTTTCCCATTGCATATTTGATTTTTCCTAGCAAGTTGAGAATCTTATATACTCAGCTATCATTTTTCTTTCTTTCTTTTCAAAAGAAAATTTTTTATTGGATTTGGAAGAAAAAGTTTTTATTTGAAAAATAATTTTTTCTGAGCTGCACATGTGGCATTTCACCAATGTGCTAACTTTATAGCCGTTGGAGAGCCACTTGCCAAAGTGGAACCAGGGGGGCCACCTGTCTGGTCGGCCGAACCCCCTGGTCGGCCGAACAGGGAGTGGAGACAAATTGGCTCTCCTTCCTCCAACGGCTACATTTTGAATCCCATGTGACTGTTGGAGGGTGCACCCTATAAATTGTGGCCGTGAGGAGCACTTCTCATCACTCACCACATCATTTTACACCTCCCCAAGTCACACTCTAGCTCACCTTGTTTTTCTTGATCTTCATTGCAACACTCTTGCTCAAATCCATCCCCAAAAAGATTTTCTTTTGTTTGAATTTGCATTTTACACTCAAGCCTTCAAGAGGAGAAAATCCGTTGAGAGTTTTGTTTTCCAAACATCGCTTCTTTTCGGATTTGTCTCGCCTTGTTTTGTTCTTGCTTGTTGAAATCAAAAAGAATTGAAGAGGTTGTTCGGAAAGAGGAAGGAGGCTGCAAGCTCAAGCCATGGTGAAGGTTCTAGTGCACGCCTCTCTTCCATGGGTACAAGCCTAAGGAGGAGAAGTGTGTGTGAGGACACTCCCATGGAAGAGAGAAGCAACCCACACCAACTTCTTCATGACAATGACCTCGACATACGAAGCAAAGTTGAAGATCAAGCACACAGGCTTCTCCAAGATCATGAGTTTCGCCACACCAAGGCTTACGATCCACATTTGATCTCCAAAATAGGTATGAAATCCGAATTTCTTTCCATTTGGCATGCAATTGGATTTGATGACTTTGCTCACACAGAGGAGAAAGGTTCACGCCTTCTCACTATCCAATTCCTTTGCACACTAAAAATAGGATTTGATGGTATTTCTTTTAGATTATTTCAAAAACAATACAACATCCTATAGAAAGAATTAGGTAGCATCCTAGGATTCCATAAACGGTGTTTGCTAGATTTAGACAATTTGCCTAAGTTTAACAAACAAAGTTTTTGGCATGAGCTAACTAATTAGGTCACATGTAGGGCTTCTAGGAATAGCCACATCCAAAACCCTACCTTACGCTTCATGCATAGATGGGTGGCTATGACTATGTTCCCTAGGGGAGATGTTAGGGTTGTGCGAGATGATGAATTGAAAATTTTGTTTGCCATGACTAAAAAGATAAAAGTTGCTCCAGTCAAAGCCATGATGACACAATGGTTAGATTACATTTCAAAATCAGGACCAATTGAATGCACTTCATTGATTACTCATATTGCTGATAGGGTAGGAGCACTTAAATACTCTTCATTTGAATACATTGAAACTGAAAGAGAATTAATTGATGAAGACTATTTAGTGCAAGGACATACCCTTAAGCATGATCAAGATGGGTCCTTGATATTTTCTATCCCGGCTTTGTCAATGAAATTCGGTTACCTAACTCAGATTTTCATTTGTACAAATGCCGGAGGCTAACCATTAATCTTCTTCCCCTTGAGGAAGTAAGAAGAAGTAATGTCTCTGGCAGGGTAACAAGGAATCGTGCGAGGGATACAACCACAGGCATGCCATCGATAATCTCTCCGGTCCATGAATACCAAGAGGAAGAGAACCCAACTGGTTATGCGCCCGGATGGACTCAACCTCCGACGTATGAGACTGGGGGATCATCTTGGCAAGAATGGCAAAGGGATCCACCCTTATCCACTTCAATCTCTAGCAGCTTGCCCCAAACGTCCATGAGAGGACGTCGTTCCTTTTTGGCTAGAAGTCATCATCACTATAGCCAAGGAATGACGGACCTCACTAGACATATGGGAGAACTTGAAGTGAGAACGGGTGACATCTACAGCACACTCCAAGAGCATGTTCAAGGTACCCAGGATTGGAAACAACACATGGATGCTCAATTCACTAACTTCAACACGGCGCTACAACAACAACAAGCCGATCTTGTAGCGTACTTCCGTCATCAAGGGTTCAACCCTTATCACGGAGGTAGTTGAAGAACAAGCTTGGGGGAGGACCCCCATTGAGGTAACATGTATCACATTCCTTGCATATTTGTTTTCCATCCATCCATCATCCACCTTGCATTTAAAAAAATATATAAAAAATAGGTTAGATTTGCTTTCATCAAATAAATATGTGTGGTAAGAATGATTTAGAATTCACACAGATGAAATGATGAATAGTTGCTCTGTTTTATTTTCCTAAGTCTCTAGTTTACAAATTGCTACTCTCCGAATATTGCCTTCATTGGTTTGAAATACTTTTACCTTAATTTGGAAGTTGTGGGTAGCAAAAGCTTAATCTAATTTTAGGTTGTTGCAAGATCAGAATTGGTAATAGGGCTGCTAGTCCTAGTTTGAAAGTAAAACTTAGATTTCTGGAGAAATTCTAAAAAGATTTAAGTTTCCCTCAATTGATTGGAAATACCTACCGAAGCCATATGATGTTCATACATAGACAAAACCTTATGCATATGCTATTTGCTTTCACATTGAGCCTAGTCAAACTAGTATAGACCTATGTGAGAAATCATTCAACTCTTTTTGAATTCAAGACTTCACTTGCACATGCCATACTTCTACACTAGAAGTAAGCAAAATGTCCATCATATCCACCATACCACAACAAAAATAAAAACTCCATGTTATTCATGTTTAGCACTCTCTTCAAAATTCATTGCAAAGAAAGGGAGTAGAAGACATGGCTACAAAAAGAAAATGAAAAAAAGGCATGCTTACATCATAAGCATGAGAAAAAAAGAGAGAAAATAAAAGTAGCCATGTTTCATCCCTGCAAAAGAAAGAGAGATTATACCAAAAAGGAGTTAGCTCAAGTATCCACATCCACTTCCACTCAATCACCAGATGCACTAGTCTTGAATCAAAAAGTTTTGATTTGAATTCTCCTGAGGCTTACTCCTTTGACTTAGCAATATATGTGATGCAAATATGCCTACTTACTTTCCTTACCAAGCTCCACATACAAGCCATATTCAATGAGTAGGAATAGTAGAGGCACAATGCTTTGGTGAGGAAATATTTCCACTATCCACAAAGGAGTGATTGAGAGAATCAAATTGAGGTACTTAATATCTAAATTGAATTCTCCGGGATTTAAGTGGAGCTTTATTTGTAGGCTATGTTTGCTCCATTTGCTATTCTACCTTTCAACTACTCATGAATATGAAAAAGCATAAGCCCCATGATAACTTAAGAAAGGTAGAGCATCATAACCAATTTTTGCAATACTAGGTAGAGTACTTGTTGTGCATTAGATACTTTTGAAAATAAGACATAGTAGCAACTCCTGATCATCAACCTAAGGTCTTGACTTTGCTCGGGACGAGGAAAGGATAAGCTTGGGGGAGTTTGTTGACGGCTGTTATATACCAATTTCATCTGTCAATTTAACTCAATTATGTGAAGGATTTGTCATTTCTTGCACACATCACCTTTCTATCTAACCCAATTCTACTTGGACCTGGAGAAATATGTGTATGCAGCATTTTATGCAGGAAATGAGGAAATGTAGAGGGACCAATCCTATAAAATATCATCCTAGCCAATCAGGCAACGACATGTGGCATCCCATGGATCAAATGGCCCACAAACAGAAGTATTCGAGGAGATCCAATGATGTATCACCCATATACATCAATGGGACCCACCTGGCAGCCACCTGGAGAAAGCACATGAGAATTGGTGCAATGACCAGGTCGGCCAAACCAGGGGGTCGGCCGACCTGGTCTCTGCACCAAACTCGGTCAGCCTCCACATGTTGGCTCCTCCCGGCTTCCTGGAGTCAATGGTGACTGATTCGCGCGCTTTTGATGGCAGGAACCGACCTCAACACTAGTATAAATAGGACCCCTACCCCTCACTTCAACACACACCACTTGAGCTTCATCTCTATTGTATACACTATCATCCATAGTCTTAGAGGAGTTAGTTTGCAGAGAGGGGAGTCTCTAGTCCCAAGTCCAAATTGGGAAAGGAGAAAGGAGTCTCTCTCTTCCCAATCCTACATTGGGAAAGGTATGACTCATGTATTCTTTCTTGTAATTGTGACTTTATGCATAATAAAGATAGTATCTTTAGTCTCTACTTATACATATAATTGGGCAAAGCGTTTCTTGTTTGATTGTGGAGTCCATGTATGTGGAAGGTATAGCTTCTATGACTATTTCATCATGAACATATTTCATTATCATAGAACCTATAGACCCCCACTATAGTCTAATGAATTATAACATAACTAGGTTACCATGGATAATTATGTTGTGTATCAACATTGGTTCAATGATGATTCAATTCATTGCCTTAGGATGGATTGTGCCTAGGCTCTTAAGGTAATTACTTAATATGCTAGCATGGTGCTAGGATAGCTAAGTAGCATTGGATGTCTCGTAGACCCACAGATTGAAGAGGTAGGCAGTAGGTGGTGACAGCCCTATCTGTCCTTTGTAATCCTCCATGTTCGGCTATGCCACAGGCTCTTGGCGGGAGTCGCCCTAGTATTGCTAGGGGTAAGCCCGTGCCCGATGTGTTGAACCACATAGCATAAGTATTCACTATTGATCTAGCTTATGAATAATTAGTTTAGACTATGTATATGTACAATAGAGCATAGTAGGAGTACCTCCATAACTCTCAGCCTTAACTAACCTCTAGGATCCTCTTACCCCCCTTAGACTTGAAAGCTTTTGTGTGTGTCACACTACCTCCACTATTATTTTATCCATCCTTACTAGATTCTTATCTATACCTTTCTACCCTTTCCACTTGATGATTGTTATATCTCTTCCCTGCCTTCCTTTGGGATCAAATAAATGACACCCCTGGGAATACTCTTAAGGGGAAATGCTACAATGATACCTCTGTGCGCTTGCGGAATTCACTCTGTGATCCAATAGAACCGTTAACTAGCATTTCTGACACATCAGTTGGAGATGTTTAGTTAATGGTGCATAAGAAATACCAACAAGCATTTCTAGCGCCGTTGCCGGGGATGATTTGTTAATATATCTTAGGAGCCGTCAACAAGCATTTCTAGCGCCGTTGCCGGGGATGATTTGTTAGTATATCTTAGGAGTCGTCAACAGCCAGCGTGTCGGAGGTTGCCCAGAAGGTTGCCTCGTTCTTCTGTAGGATTTAGGACTTTCTCCTTATAGCTCCCACTTGTATCTTCTCTTCTTTTCTCCAAATTTTGTAATCTCTTGTCCTCAGATGAATGAAATCCAAGAAATTTATGAATTTCATTTATTGTCTTCAGCCTTTGTCTCACTTAGACCCCTGGTAGATGTACATAATTTGATTGCGAACATGTACCAAAAGGATGTAGCATTTTGTTGAAGACTAGCATGCTTCAAACTTGTAGAGTGTAGGCCCCCTGAGATTGTCGGAGCTTAGTAGCTTCAGCAGCGACCATTGTCAACACTTATAGCGTCAACAGTTGGCCCGCTGGGTTGTTGGAGCTTAGTAGCTCCGACAACGTCCACTGTCAACACGTAGAGCATCGACAACAGACCCCATTAAGGTGTCCTTCTACCATCTTTTCTTCACGTTGATGGCTGGTTCCCTGGATTTGTCAGAACTTGATAGCTCTAGCGACGCCTACTATCAATGTTTAAAACATCGAGACAACAGGCCACCTTAGGGGATGTCGAAGCTTTGATAGCTTGGCATTATCCACCATCATCATGAGATTTTTATTTTTCTTGCACACTAAAGTCAAGAAAAACAGTAAAATCCATTTCTTATCTATAACTCATCTGCGGCTTACTATTCCCGAAAGAAATTTTTAGGTCGACAACAATTATATATACAATCAAGTGCATTTTCTTATTTTCTCCAAGTCCGATCATTTTCTGGACTCACCTTACTCAGGCCTGCCGGGGTGTAGGTAGAGTGGCGTACTTAGGGTGCAGGATCAGGCTAAGTCGATAGCACACTCCAGACCTAGATTGGCTTGGCGTTCAAGCGAGTAGGTCATTCAACAATGTTAAGACCCGAAAGAATTAACAAAGCAACTTGAATTATATATGAATTGTTTGATCTAAATTTTTTGAGAATTGCACAACTTTTTTATAGACAAGAAAGAGAAAAATAAAAAAGAATGAGCCTGTACAAAATAAATGCACGTGGAGTCTGCTTTCATATAATGATGTCCTTCATTATAGGTCCAGGGTACAGGGGAAACAAGTACACTCTTAGGGTACGAAACCAGGCTAAGTGTGTTGCATTTTTTGTTTGACCCAAGGCAGCTAGCTACACTTTTAGTTCTGAGACTATGTCAATTGTTGCTTGAACTTTGCGGACCCTCCGGGAAAGGTCCGGCTGTCCTCCCAGAGGAGCTACCTGACTCTGTACAATGACGCTATAACATACATCATATGTAATTACAGACTCACCTATGTGATATTAAGTGTAGAACTTACGGAGGTGCTCAATATTCCAAGGATTAGGGAGCGTTGTCCCATTCTCGGTTGCCAAGCGAATGCATCCGAGATAGGATACTTTGATCACCCGAAAGGGTCCTTCCCAGCTGGGGGAAAGTTTGTTTAACCCTTCTTGAGTTTGTATTCTCCGTAGCACTAGATTGCCTTCCTTGAGCTGTCGGTTATGCACATGCCTTTGGTGATAGCGCCGGAGCGCTTGGCGATATCGTGCATTTCATATAGCTGCTCGGCACCTTCCCTCTTCAACAAGGTCAAGGTCTTCACACCGGAGCTGGTCTTGCGTGGCTTCTATGAAGGTCCGGACCCAGAGCGACCCCAAGGTGATTTCTGGAGGAAGGACTGCTTCAGCTCCGTACACCAGGAAGAAGGGTGTCTCTCCAATTGACCGGTTTGGAGTTATCCTGTTTGCCCACAAGGTGGGCGGAAGCTCTTCAATCTAGTTGGCTCCATGTTTTCTCAGACGCTCATATGTGCGCGTCTTGAGTCCTTTTAGGATTTTTGCATTTGCTCTCTTAGCTTGGCCATTGCATGCCGGGTGAGCTACGGAAGCGTAGCTGACTTGAACGCCGAGGTCTTCGCGATATCCTTGGAATGCAGAGCTTGTGAATTGGGTCCCGTTGTCAGTTATGATCTTGTTTGGGACTCCAAATCTGCATACTATGGACTGCAAGAAATTGATAGATGATTGCTTGTTTATTGTCACAACTGGAGTTGCTCCCGGCCACTTGGTGAACTTGTCGATGGCGACATACAAGAACTTGTAACCTCCGACGGCTCTTGGGAAAGGTCCCAAGATATCCGTACCCCACACGGCGAATGGCCATGTCGGAGGTATTATTTGTAGGGGTTGAGCTGGTGTGTGAATTTGCTTCGCATGGAACTGGCATGCTTCACATTTCTTCACTAACTCGGTTGCATCCTGGAGTGCTGTAGGCCAGTAAAAACCATGCCGGAAGGCTTTACCGACCTACGTGCCGGAAGACGCGTGGTTCCCACACTCGCCTCCATGGATTTCCGCGAGAAGCTTGCGGCCTTCTTCCCTTGTAATGCACCACATTAGGACGCCGTTGGCACCACACCTCTAGAGATCCCCTTCTACCAGTGTGTATCTTTTAGCCAATCTGACTATCCGGTCAGTAGATACATTATCTTCAGGAAGGATGTTGTCTTTCAAGTAGCTCCGGATCTCCGAGATCCATGCATCGGGGCTAAGTTGAGCTTCTGAGTCTTGCGTGCTGGGTTGCTCGGAGCTTCCTGCAGCACCTACAACCCTTGATGGACGCCATGGTAACAGGGCCATCAAGACCGCCATCTTCGAGGTGCTGGTCTCGCCCTTTTCACTCAGTTTGGCAGGCTGAGCTGTTGGTCTTGACAATCTCCGGATGAAGGTTCCGTCGGGAACCGAAGCTCCGATTGAAGCTTTCATCGAGAGTTCGTTAGCTTCAACGTTGTTCAGACGCTGGACATGGCAAAGATCCAGGACTTCGAAATCCATCTGAAGCTTCTGGACTTCAAGTGGATATGCAGCTAGTCGAGGGTTGTTGCAGCAACATTCACCTTTGATTTGTTTTATTATGAGCTACGAATCACCCTTTACCCACAGCTGCTTGACACCATATGATAGCGCCACCTTGAGCCCATAGATTAATGCTTCATACTTCGCCATGTTGTTGGTCGCCTTGAAGTCAAGGCGAACCATGTATTTGACCTTCTCCCCAGTCAGAGCGAGGAGAAGGATTCCAGCTCCGGCCCCCTACTGTTGCACGGAGCCGTCGAAGTAGAAAGTCCAGTGAGGCTCGATGAAGACCGGAACCTTGGGTCCTGGCTTCTGCTCACTGGTGCCCCAAGATTTGATGGAGAGGGGGTCCATTCCGTCACAAAGTTTTCCAATGCTTGACTCTTGATCGCTTGTCTTGGGACGAATTCGAGATCAAACTCGGCCAATTCCGCTGCCCACTTTGCAATGTTGACAGTAGAGTTGGGGTTATGCAAGATTGCACACAGTGGATAAGAGGTTATCACTGAAATCTTGTGAGCTTGGAAGTAGTGACGAAGCTTCCTAGAAGCGATAAGAACTGTGTAAAGCAGCTTATGCACCTCTAGGTACCGAATCTTGGCATCATGGAGTACTTCACTGATGAAGTACACAGGGCGTTGGACTGTCCGGACCCTCCCGGAGGGGCCTGGAGCTTCCTCCTCATCAACTCGGACCCTTCCGAAGGGGTCCAAACCTTCTTCGGGGACCTCCAGGTTCTTGCTAGAAGAACTAGGAGCTTCTTCTAAAATGACCCGGACCTTCTTGGAAGGATCCAAATCTTCTTGTTCATCAACAGTAACTCCTTCATTTCAAGGAGGTTGATCCTCTGGCATCTCACCTCGAGGATCTGGGTCTGGGGGCTGGGACCCAGACTCACCTTCAGTTAGCTCCTGACCTTCCCGGAGGGGTCTGGCTTCCTGAACTTGAGATGGTTCTGGTCTTTCCGCAACCAGGACCATGTTGACAACTTCGTCAGTTGCAGAAATGTAAAGCAGAAGTGGCTCACCAGGGTTCGGAGCTACCAAAGTTGGTAGAGTGGTGAGGAACTGCTTTAGCTCTTGGAAAGCTTTTTCTGCTTCTTCAGACCATTGGAATGGTCCGAACTTCCTCATTAATTTGAAGAAGGGTAGCGCCCGTTCCGCCAGTCTTGAGATGAACCGGCTGAGGGCAGCTAGACATCCAGTCAGCTTCTGGACATCCTTGATGCGAGCTGGTGGTCGCATGTCTTCAATAGCTTTAATCTTCGCAAGATTTTCTTCTATTCCTCGGTGGTTCACCAAGAATCCAAGAAGCTTTTCGAAGCTAACCCCAAAGACACACTTGTCTGGGTTCAACTTTGTGTGTGTGATTCGCAACTTGTGGAAGACAGCTTGCAAGGTGTCAAGAAATGACTCCTTGTTCTTGATCTTGATGACGATGTCATCGACGTACACTTCCACTACATCTCTGATGAGCTCTCCAAAAGTTTTGTACATAGCTCGAACAAACGTTGAAGCAACGTTTTTGAGACCGAATGGCATGGCAGTGTAACAGTACAATCCATCTACTGTGATGAAGGCAGTATGCTCTTCATCTTCCTTAGACATTCTGATTTGATGATACCCAGAATATGCGTCTAGGAAACATAGTAATTCACACCCGGAGGTGGAATTCACTATCTGATCAATTCTAGGTAGTGGAAATGGATCCTTTGGGCATGCCTTATTTAGTGTTGTGTAGTCGATACACATCCGAAGCTTCCCGCCGGCCTTGGGTACAACGACTTGGTTTGCCAGCCATTTTGGGTGGAAGACTTCCCGGATGAATCCAGCTTCGAGCAACTTCTTCACTTCTTGACGTATGAAGTTTTGTCGCTCTACCGATTGCTTCCGAGGCTTCTGATGTACAGGCCGAGCATCGGGATACATATTCAGATTGTGCTCAATCACTTCCCTAGGGATCCCAGACAATCACTTCCCTAGGGATCCCAGACATTTGTGACGGTTGCCAGGCAAACACGTCGACATTAGCCTGGAGGAAAGTGATGAGCGCGAGTTCCTATTTGTCTTTCAGACCTCCCAATATACGGGTGGTCTGAGCAGCGTTGGAACCATTTTGGACGACTTTGATGGGAATGTCGGTGTCACCGCTTGGTTGCACATGAGGTGCGGAGGTTGAGCCTCGATGATGAATGCTCGGGGGTTTCGGAGCTTGCTCCTTTCCGGATTCTTCCTCTTGCGCTGTAGCAAGCGCGTGAAGTTCTTCCAGAGCAGTAACTCTGGCGGTGCGATATCCACGGATCCGGAGAACGCCTGAGGGTGTTGGCATCTTCAACACCAAGTAGCCATAATGAGCAGCAGCCATGAATTTGTATAAGGCTGGCCTGCCCAAGATGGCGTTGAATGGTAAGTTGATCCGCGCCACATCGAAGACCAACTTCTCGGTCCTGTAATTCTCTCGAGTCCCGAATGTCACCGGGAGAGTAATGGCACCGAGTGGAGTTATGGCCCCCGGACCTACTCCTGAGAAAGGTCGAGAGGGGCGAAGATCCAAAGGTCGGAGTTGAAGCTTGACGAAAGCTTTGAAGCTTATGAGGTTGAGCCCCAAACCTCCGTCCACCATTACGTGGTGGAGCTGGATGTCATTGACAGTCGGAGATACCATCAGTGGAAGTTGGCCAGCTCCGATCATGTTTTGAGGGCAGTCTGAAGCATCGAAGGTGATGACAGTATCCATCCACTTCCGATGAGGCTCCGCCCTGACAGTTGGAGCTACAGAGGCCATGTCCCGCCGCATTGTCTTGAGGACACGGCGGGAAGTGATGTCCCACGAACCACCAAAGATGGTGTTCATGGTCTTCCGATGCTCATTGTAGGAGACGTCGGAGTCGTCGTCAACGGAGGTGTAAACAGCCTTCAAGACCTTTTTGGGGTCCTGAGAGCCTAACTCCTCTTCAGTCGGAGCTTCATCGACTTTTTGTTTTCCTTCCCTTTGACGGAAAGGAACTTCCTCCCGGCGCTTGTTGTAGCGCCCGGCAAGGTTCTGTACCCCTCGGCAGTTTTCAAGGTTATGACTGTCTGTCTTGTGTATGGGACACCACATCTTGGAGCTGCCACCGTCTTCAGACGACGGCCGTGGTCGTTTCTCGGGGCGTGGCCCTCGGCCACCCGGAGCTGCTGCAGTAGCGGCAGTAGGTGTGTCGGCCGACAACTTCTTCTTCCCGTTGGACTTTTTCTTCTTCTTGCCATTCCCGAAGGTAGCGGCTTCACCCTTGGAGGATTTTTTGTTGTCCTCCGGAGGTGGTTGGGAGTGCATCTCACGGCCCTCCACAACCTTGGCACACTTGTCTGCCAAGCTAATGAGTTCCGTGACGCTGGTGACTTCCTTGGCCGCCAGCTTCTCCAGCATCTTCTTCTCTCGAACGCCCTGCCTGAATGCTACAATAATAGAAGCGCTTGAGATAGAAAGAATGGTATTTCGTACCTGGGAGAACCTCTGGATCAAAGATCGCAAGGACTCTCCCCCTTTTTGCTTGACAGCAAAATGGTCTAGTTCCGTGCCTGGTCGGGTGTATGAGCTCCCAAAATTGGCGGTGAACTATTGGCACAACTCCGCCCAGCTGTTGATGGAGTCAGGCGGAAGGCTCATGAACCAAGACCTGGCAGTCCCAGTTAAAGCCACAGGGAAATAATTGGCCATCACGACCTCATTTCCCCAAGTCGCAAGGATAGCGGTGGAGTAGATTTGGGGAAATTCAGCGGGGTTAACAGTCCCGTCAAATTTCTCCGGTAGGTGAGGTCGGAACATCTGCGGCCATCTGACCATGCGTAGGTGCATGGCCAAGGCAGAACAACCTCCTCCTACTCCCTCAGGAGCAGGGCTGTCCCGAGCCTCTCGCCTCTCGCGAGCACGCTCGATGTGAACGCGGCCGTCCTATTGTCGGTAACAACGATCAAGCTCTGCCCGAAGGTCATGAGTCGAAAGCCTTGTTATCATGTGAGTATGTCGTGCCCTGGAAGGCAGTGACGTCGCCTGTTGGGATGCAGCACGCCTCCCATGCTGTGAAGCTTGCAGACCGAGTCTACCCAACAAGGTTCGACGCTGCGATGGCGCCCGTCCCGAGGGGGGAGGACCTTGATTGCTGATGCGATCGGCTGCCACTGCAACCAAGTGATCCACATCAGCTCTCCACTGCTCCATCGCACCCTGGGGTGCTCCTGGAGGTGGTGGACGTTGGAGAAGAGCACGCATAGCATTAAGCGCGTGTTCGGGGTTGTTGTTCGCTGATGCAGAAGCCCCATCTCGCTGTCCAGCTTGATTCACATGTGCAGAAGGTGGCGGTGGTGGCATGACTCCTGCTGGAGTCACACCACCTGCTGGCTGTTGCATGTTAGAGGGATTGCCTCTAGCAGGTTGCGCAACATGGTTGCCGTTGGACGATCCAGCAGCAGAATTCACCATCTTCGAATCTCAAGCGCCCCCCTACCTGGTGTGCCAACTGTCGCAATATGGATCTGGCAATTCTCCCGGTACTACCATTGGTAGCCTGCGGAGTTTTGTAGTTCGGTTAGGGCGTGCGGAGATTCAGAACAAGATGGCGATTTGACACGAGGATTTATGTGGTTCGGGCCGCCTTAGCGTAATACCCTACTCCAAGGGTGTGTGTTGTTGTTGTATTGAGTGTCTGAGCGCTTGTGTGTGAGAGACTAGAGTGCCTCAAGCGCGTGTGGAAGAGTTCAAGATCAGAGTCCTAGATCCAGAGAGTGTCTGGGAGCCAAAAGAGAGGTACCTTGTGTATCGCTTGGTCAGTCCTTTTATAGTACAAGGACTGGACGTTACATCATCGGTCTGGCCCAACATGTGGCCCTGGCGGTTATTGACGCTTAATACACGGTTAATGTACTTAATTCCCCCTAACAGCGTGATAACGCGCCTTGATGGTGGCGTTACTAGTATTAAGGGTCCTCTGATCGTGTGTCATTAAGATAGCATTAATGACACATAATCGGGTCTTGAAGCTTTAATTGTTCCTTGAAGGTCCGAGCCGTTGGAGGTCCACTAGTCTGCTTGTTGAGGTTGAAGGTCCGGCGGTTGGACGTGTGGCAGCTATAGAGCTTACCATCTTGGACGAGTAGGTCCAGTGTTGTTGTCCACGTGTCGGTACCGGAGCTTCCCTCTGTCGGGGGTTAGGTCCGGGGGTGCCACACAGGTATCTAGTCCGGAGCTATCCCATGTATGGAATGTAGCCGGTTTTATGATATACGTGGCAGCACTGGGACTCACCATAGAAGGGAGGTAGGTCCGGTTCCGAGTGACACGTGGGGCCTTCGGAGGTCTTCAACTCACATAGGTGGAGTTCCTTTGCACTCTTTGCAGTCCCAAGGGATATCCGGTACGCAGGGTACCGACAATCTCGATACATGGATCATAGAGATTTGGGACTATCTGAATCACAACATCCTTCTAGAGGAACATGTATCTGCAGAGCAGATCGTAAGGATGGCAAAACTCTATATGCTGGTGGAAGGAGACCTCTATCGGCATGGCACCAATGGCGTCCTATTGCGGTGCATAACTTAGGAGGAGGGTTGCGACTTGCTTGTAGAAATCCACAAAGGAGAGTGCGGGAATCATGCTTCTTCCCACGCACTTGTCGGTAAAGCCTTCCGACATGGCTTCTACTAGCCAACGACACTCTAAGACGCCGTCAAGCTAGTGAAAAGATGCAAGGTGTGCCAGTTTCATGCCAAGCAGATTCACACTCCGGCGCAAACGCTACAGATGATTCCACCCTCCTGGCCGTTCATGGTCTAGGAGCTAGATATCTTGGGACCCTTCCCCAGGGCAGTCGGAGGCTACCTATTCCTCTACCTCACTATAGAAATGCACCAATTGGCCGGAGGCAGCCCTAGTAATCAACATCAACAAGGATTCCACAATCAAGTTCATCAAGTCGGTTGTCTGCACGTTCAGGGTGTCGAACATGATCATCACCGACAACGGGACCCAGTTCACCAGTGCAGCATTCCAAGACTACTGCGAAGACCTTGGCATCCAAGTTTGTTATGCGTCCATAGCTCACCCAAAAGAGCAACGATCAAGTTCAAAGAGCCAATGCCGAATCCTCAGGGTCTTCAAGACACGGACATATGTTTGCTTGGATAAACATGGTGCCAAGTGGGTTGACGAACTCCTATGCGCACTGTGGGCCAACCGAACGTTGCCCAGCCGGGCCACGGGAGAAACACCTTTCTTCCTGGTGTATGTGGCTGAGGCCATCCTCCCCTAGAGATTGCAGTGGGTTCCCTCAGAGTCCGGTGATTCAATGAAGCCGCCCAGGATTAGCTCCAACGCGAAGATGTCAACCTCGTCGACTAGGCAAGGTGGCATGCCACCATCCGAAACGCACGGTACAGGCAAGCGCTCTGGCTCTACCAGGAGTGGTTCGTGCGGAGTAGAGAGATCTAGATGGGCGATCTGGTGCTACGACGAATATTTTCTCGAGAAAGGGCACACAAACTCTCCCCCAGCTGGGAGGGCCCCTTCCGAGTGACACAAATATCCCGCCTAGGGTGCGTCCGCCTGGCCACAGAAGAAGGAGAACCCCTCCCCAACCCTTGGAACATAGAACACCTCCATAAGTTCTATCCCTAAGCATAATAGTTGGACAGTGTAGGGTGTCATGGTGCCAAAGAATGACACTTAGGACAACCAAGCTCTGGGGGTGGGGGGACAAGTCTAGAGTGTTCAACCGTTTAGCTTGGTCCCGTAGCCTAAGCATGAACACTTTGCCTCTCTTGGCAACCAGAGTGGGTCGTTGCCTTATTGTAAAGCCAATCCCCTCCTATGAACGCCAATTTGAAAAAATCATTGTCTTACCATCTGCTTTCTCTTATGTTCACTTAATTACCTATTAATTTTGTGGTCGATCAGGCTAGTCTCGTTCTTTTGTATATTATCTTCATATACCTGGTGATTTTTTTCTATATCATCCCTAGTAGAGTTATGCAACCCTGCCGAAGGCAGAATTGTTTCAGGTACCTGCAAGGTGTTTCGAGACCTTGCGGCTGCCCTCTTACTTGGGGTCCTGTGGTGACAAATGGTCCCCCACGAAAGGCCTATGCCGAGTTGGAGGTCCAGAGCGCGCAGCCTGCTTAGCCTGGTCCTGTACCCTAAGCGTGCGCGCTTTGCCTCCCAGTGCTGCGGCTTAGTACTGAGGGCCAGGAAGCTCACACCTCGAGTAAGGTTGGAGCGGTATCCTGGGCTCTAACGCACCGAATTACCCAATTCCCGCATACGAGCCCAGGACTGTAAGACATGGCAAAACTAAAGAGTAGGAAAAGATCACCAACGAGCAACAAATATGCACCCCTGTTATGTGTGCAGGACATACAAAGCAAGTTACGATGGTGAGCAACGCCGGAGAATTCAGCTCCAACACCTCCCAGGGCGCCTGTTGTCGACGTCCCTACAAGGATGGTGGGTGACGCCGAAGCATCCAGCTCCAGCACCTCCTAGAAGGCCTGCCGTCGTCGTCTTTATGACAATGGATGGTGACGTCGAAGCAACCAGCTCCAGTACCTCCCAGAGGGCCTGCCGTTGACGAATCTACGACAATGGTGGGCAAAGTCGGATCATCCAGCTCTGGCATCACCCAAGGGGCCTGCTGTCCATGTCCCAGCATGTTGACAACAACAACAAGTGCTGGTACGTGTGTACACTCTCCTACCCCGCTCTTGTTGCTAACAAGGTTATCTTGTGGTACCTTGTACACCACAGACCTACCGTTGACGCATCTGCGGTGATGGTGGGTGATGCCGGAGCAGTCAGCTCCAGCACCTCCCAAGGGGCTTGCTGTCGATGCATCTACGATGATGGTGGGCGACGCCGAAGCAGCCAGCTCCGACACCTCCCAGGGGGCCCGCCGTCAACGAATCTACGATGATGGTGGGCGACGCAGGAGCATCCAGCTCCGGCATCACCCAAGGGGCCTGCCGTCAAGTCCCCGCATGTTGATGACAACAAAAAGCGTTGATAAGTGAGTACACTCTCCCGCCCTGCTTTTTTTGCTAACAAGGTTCTCTTGTGGTATCTAGTACACCAGGGGCCTGCCGTCGACGCATCTACAACGATGGTGGGTGACGCTAGAGTAGCCAGCTCTGACACCTCCCAAGGGGCCTGCTGTCGACGCATCTACGATAATGGTGGGTGACACCAGAGCAGCCATCTCCAACACCTCCCAGGGGGCCTGCCGTCGACGAATCTACGATGATGGTGGGCGACACCAGAGCATCTGGCTCCGGCATCACCCAAGGGGCCTGCCGTCGATGCCCCAGCATGTTGACGACAGCAACAAGCGCTGATAAGTGAGTACACTCTCCTTCCCCGATCTTGTTGCTAACAAGGTTCTCTTGTGGTATACTGTACACCAGGAGCCTGCCATCGACGCATCTACGACGATGGTGGGCGACGCCGGAGCACCCAACTCCAGCACCAACCAAGGGGCCTGCCGTTGATGTCTTTACGACGATGGAGGGTGAGTCTGGAGCAGCTAGCTCCGGCACCCCCAAGGGGCCTGTCGTCGATGCATCTACAACGATGGTGGGTAACACCGGAGCAGCCAGCTCCGGCACCCCCCAAGGGGCCTGCCGTCGACGTCTTTATGACGATGGAGGGCGACACCAGAGCAGCCAGCTACGACACTTCCAGCAGGCCTACAGTCGACAAATCTACGACAATGGTGGGCGACGCTAGAGCAGCCAGCTCCGGCACCTCCCAAGAGAGCCTGCTGTCAACGTCAACACCCAGACAAAGCTCAGCGCTCCTGGAAGGGGCACACCAAGGTCAACCACTATTGACGGTTGTTATATACCAATTTCACCCGTCAATATAACTCAGTTATGTGAAGGAATTGTCATTTCTTGCACACATCACCTTTCTATTTAACCTATTTCCACTTGTCCTTGGAGAAAGTATTGCATGCAGGGATTCTATGCAGAAATGAAGCGAAACAAGAGGATGGATCCTATAAAATATCATTCTAGCCAATCAAGCGACGACATGTGGCATCACATGGATCAAATGGCCCACAAACAGAAGTATCCAAGGCCAACCAACGGTGTAACACCCATATCGGTCAATGGGACTCACCTGTCAAGCACATGAAGAATGCACACCGCGAAAGGGGCCAGGACCAAGTCGGCCGACCCCCCTAGTCGGCCGACTAGTTCCTAGCGTTTTTCTTGGTCAAACTCTACGTGGTGGCTCCTCCAGGCTTGAAGTGGTCATGGGTGACTGATTCACGCACTTTTGGTTGCGGGAATCGACCCTCCTCCAAGCTATAAATAGGACCCCTCACCCCTCACTTCAACACACACCACTTGAGTATTCATCCATTGTATCCACTACTCTCCATAGGATTAGAGGAGTATAGGCTATAGAGAGGAGAGTCTCTAGTCCATAGTCCAAGTAGGAGAGGAGTATAAGGAGTCTCTTCCCAATTTCCAATTGGGAAAGATATGTCTCCCATATTCCTATTTGTATTTGTGACTTTATTCATAATAAAGACGATATATTTAGTCTTCTATTGTTGATATATTTGGATGAAGCATTTCTTGTTTGATTGTGGATTCCATGTATGTGGTAGGAGTAGTATTTATGATTGTGCTATACCATTCTTATTACATCATCATAAACACTATAAACCTCCACTATAGCCTAATTAGCTATGATATGACTATGTTAATATGAATCATTTAAGCTATGAATTAACATTGGTTCAACGATGATTTAGTTCATTGCCTTAGGATGGCTTGTGCATATGCTCTTAAAGTAATTACTTAATATGCTAGCATGATGCTAGGATAGAGAGTAGCGTTGAATGTATCGTAGATCCACGGATTGAAGAGGTAGGCAGTAGGTGGTGACAACCCTATTTGTCCTTTGTAACCCTCCACGTTCGGCTATGCCACAGGCTCTTTGCGGGAGTCACCAAGTGTTGCTAGTGGTAAACCCGTGCCCGATTTGTTAATCCACTTAGCATGAGAATTCATAATTAATATAATCATTAGTAACTAACTTAGGCTATATATATGTACATTAGAAGCATAGTAGGAGTATCTACCTAACTCTTAGCCTAGTTCCTCTATTACCTCATTTATCCCCTTAGGATAGGATGCTCTTGTGTGTGTCACACTACCTCAATTACCATTATCCATCCTTGCTAGAACCCTACCTAGGCCAACCTAGCCTCTCCATTTGATGATTGTTTTACTTCCATCTAGCCTTCCTTTGGGAAAATATAAATGACACCCTTTGTATTTAAAGGGAAAATGCTACATCGATAGTTTATGAGCGCTTGCGGATTTATATATATAATCTAAAACCTACCAAAAAGCATTTCTGGCACACCTGCTGGGGATGAATTGTTAGTAGTGCGTAGGAAATATCAACAAGCATTTCTGGCGTCGTTGCCGGGGAAGGCAGCCAAACTACTACATTATTGAGTGAAGGCTAACGAGGATGCAAGTGCTCACCCGCAACAGAAATGCTTCGAGCGGCAAACAGGGTAGGACCATGGTAGGTTTTAGTAGGATGACCCCTCTTTGTTTTCACATTTTATGTGAAAACAGGGTGGTGTATGTCTGGTTTTCGCTTGCTAGAAAACTTTGTTGAAGATGCTGAATCCCTTCGGAGAGATCGACCTCGTGTCGTAACCCCTCAGAAGCTTCGAGCGGCAAAGCAAGCCAGCACAACCGCACCAACAACCGAAACACCAATGGCCCAGAAAACCCTTCGTGAGTTTTCGGCTCTCTCTACTAAAACAATGTGCCTGTTGGACCACTGTTAACACATGAGACATGAACTTTGAAATCAAGAGTGGCCTAATCACTATGGTGCTAGCCAACCCATTTTGTGGGAAGGCTAACGAGGATGCAAGTGCTCACCTGCAACAGTTCCTTGAGATCTGCAACACTTTTAAGATAAGGGACGTATGCCCTGATGCTGTCTTTCTTAGGCTGTTCCCGTTCTCTCTTCTTGGGAGAGTGAAATAGTGGTTCTACGCAAACCAAATTGATGTAGACACTTGGGAGAAATGTTCTACAACATTCCTTGCCAAGGTTTTCCCCTTGGGCAAAACTAATGCCCTACGTGGAAGAATTTCCATCTTCCAGCAAGATGCCAAGGAATCTATTCCCGAGGCTTGGGAAAGGCTGCAGGAGTATATCCTAGCCCGTCCCCACCATGGGATGGATGATTGGATCACAATCCAAAACTTTTACAATAGGCTGATCCCTTCCGCCCGTGACCATATTGATGCTACTGCTGGA
The DNA here is from genome assembly GCA_036927565.1 of Tuctoria greenei. Lineage (NCBI taxonomy): Eukaryota > Viridiplantae > Streptophyta > Magnoliopsida > Poales > Poaceae > Tuctoria > Tuctoria greenei. The sequence continues at coordinate 154,636,133 of JAYESD010000001.1, forward strand.
GGAGCCTTCTTCTCATTGACGGTGCCCAAAGCCAAAGATTTGATTGAGAAGATGGTGTCAAACATGGGTTGGAGTGACGAGAATCTCCATACCCGCCAACAAGACATGCAAACCTTGAAGGAGGTAGCCAACAATGGAAACAACAATGACTATCATCCAGGAGGTCAAGGTGGGGCCAACCACGTCCATTCTTTCAATGAGGGTACAACAACAATGGCAATAATGGAAATCAACCTAACTTGAAGAAGTTGCCATTGGCCAGCTGAAGATCAATGATGCTATATCGAAGAAGCTATCGACTAATGACAAGACCCTAGAAAGCATTAATGCCAAGATTGAAGGACTATCCTCAGCCTTCAAGAATCAATTGAGTTTCAACAAAATGTTTGAAACTCATTTGGATCAACTGGAAGCTGTTGTTCCTCCAGTAGAGAATGGCAAGATGTCAGGACAGCCTGAACCTCCCGTGGAAAATGTCAACATGATTTCTTTACAAGGAGACAACTGGCAGAAGGACCCTGGATGTCCTACAATTTCATGCTCAACTGGGGCTCACCACTTTGACAAGGCCCTTTGTGACCTTGAAGAAAGTGTGAGTGTGATCCCGAAGGGGGTTTTCGACCAGCTGAACTTCACAGAACTTACTCCAACACCAATGCAACTCCAACTGACTGACTCTTCAGTCCGTTATCCAGCAGGTATCACTGAAGATGTCCAGATGAAAATCTGGAATTGCTTCATACCCATGGATTTCGTGGTGCTCGAACTGGAGGTCAAGAAGGATACGCCGCTCATTCTTGGGCGACAATTCCTTAGCACTGCGAAGGCTCGCATAGATGTGGGAGATGGAGAAATCCACTTCCATATCAATGGCGAGGAGGAGAGGTTTAACTTTCGCTCAAAATTGGAGAAATGCTCCATGATCCGTATCAAGTATGGACCAAATGTTAAACACATTCAAGAGGCCATGATCTGACTTCCAAAGGTGGACCCACTCATTGCATTCATGAGGAATTTGATCTATGCGGAAAAACCCGTCTTATCGTCCACACCGGCACCCCAAGAAGACGGATAAGTCCGGGCCCCTCCAAAGGCCCAAGTCCACCAAGCTGCCAAAGAAGGTATGACAGAAGAAGCAAGACAAGCTGTCCGAGCCCATCCCTCAGGGCCCGGATGTCAAGAAATGAAGAAGGAGGAATGTCCATTTCATCGAACGATGGTGAGACCTAGCCAATAGGTTAAATTGGTAGCTATCCTTTTCATTGTTTTTTTCTCTTTATTTGGTTTTCCCCATTTACTTTGATTCTTTCCCACTGCATATTTGGTTTTTCTTAGTAAGTTGAGAATCTTATATTCTAAACTATCATTTATATTTCTTTATTTCATAAAAAGAAAATTTTTTGGTTTTGAAAAAAGAGTTTTTGTTCAAAAAACAATTTTTCTGAGTTGCAAAAGTGGCAATTCACCAACGTGCTAATTCCATAGCCGTTGGGGAGCCACCTTCCAAAAGGGAGAACAGGGGGGTCCACTTGTCAGTGCGGCCGACCCTCCTGTTTGGCCGACTAGGGGAAAGAGCAATTTTGGCTCTCTCCCCTCCAACGGCTACATTTGATTCCCTAGTGACCGTTTGGGAGTGCATACTATAAATGGTGGCCGTGAGGAGCACTTCTCCTCACACTTCACCTCATTTCATACCTCCCCAAAGTCACTCTTGCTCAAATTGTTTTTCTTGCTCTTCATTGAAGTGCTCTTGCTCAAAATCCAATTCAAAAAGATTTACTTTTGCTTGCATTTGCAATTTGCTCTCATGTTCTTGAACGGAAAATTCGTCGGGGGTTTTGCTTTCCCTAACATCACCTCTTTCAAGTTTTTGCCTTGTTCTGTTCTTGTTTGTTGTAGCCATGAAAGGAATGAAGAGGTTATTTGGAAAGAGGAAGGAGGCTGCATGCTCAAGCCATGGTGGAGACTCAAGTGCACGCCCCTCTTCCGTTGCTACACCAAGTTCATGGAGGAGGAGTATAGGTGAAGACACTCCCATGAGTGAGAGGAGCAACCCTCACCAGCTTCTTCATGATGACGACCTCGACATACAAAGTGAAGTTGAAGATCAAGCATGCAAGCTCCTCCAAGATCATGAGTTTTCTCATACGTAAGCTTCTGATCCTGATTTGGTCTCTAAAATAGGTATGGATTTGAAATTCTTTGCCATTTAGCATGCACTAGGATGGGAAAACTTTGCTCACATAGAAGAGAGAGGTTCACACCTTCTCTCCATACAATTCCTTTGCGCACTCAAAGTAGGATTTGATGGTACTACTTTTACATTATTTCAAAAATAATACAACATCCTATGGATAGAATTAAGTGAAATCCTATGCTTCCATAGACGTTGTTTGCTAGATTTAAACGCTTTTTCTAAGTTTAACAAACATAGTTTTTGGCAAGATTTAACTATTGAGGTCAGATGCAGTGCACCTAGGAATAGCCACTTACACAACCTTACTTTATGCTTCATGCATAGATGGGTGACTATGACTATGTTCCCTAGAGGAGACGTAAGGGTAGTGCATGATGATGAGCTGAAAATTTTATTTGTCATAATTAAAAAGATAAATGTTGCTCCAATTCTTGCCATGATGACACAATGGTTACATTACATTCCAGTAACAGGGCCAATTGAATGCACTTCATTGATTACTCGTATTGCTACTAGGTTAGGAGCACTAGAATATTCTTCATTTGAGTATATTAAAATTGAAAGAGAATTAATTGATGAAGATTATTTAGTGCAAGGACATACCCTTAAGCATGATCAAGATGTCTCTTTGTTATTTTATTATCCCGACTTTGTCAATGAAATTCGGTTACCTAACCCGGATTATCATTTGTACAAATGCCAGAGGCTAACCATTGACCTTCTTCCCATTGAGGAAGCACGAAGAAGTAATGTCTCTAGCAGGGTAACTAGAAGCCATGCAAGGAGAGTATCCATGCCTCTGACAACCTCCACGGTACAGGAGTAGGAAGTGGAAGATAACCCAACGGGTTATGCACCCGGATGGACTCAACCTCCATCGTATGAGACCAAAGGTTCGTCTTGGCATGGATGACCAGGTGCCACATGGGAGCCACCCCTATACACTTCAAGCTCTAGCAGCTTGCCTCCAATGTCCATGAGAAGATGTTGTTCCTCTTCGGCTAGAAGTCATCATGACTATAGCCAAGCAATGATGGATCTCACTAGACGTATGGAAGAGCATGAAGTGAGAACGGGTGACATCTACAACACTCTCCAAGGGCATGTCCAAGGTACCCAAGACTGGCAACAATATATGGACGCTCAATTCACATTCAACTCCACGCTGCAACAATGACAAGCCGATTTCATGGCATACTTTCGTCATCAAGGGTTCAACCCTCATCACGGAGGTGACTGAAGAACAAGCTTGGGGGAGGACCCCCACTTGAGGTAAATTGTATCAACCCCTTGCATACTTATTTTCCATTCAACCATCATCCACCTTGCATATAAAAAAATATAAGTAGGATATATTTGTTTTGAAATAAAATAAATGATGTGCAGAATGACTTGGAATTCACATAGATGAAATGATGAATAGTTGCTCTATTTTAATTTTCCTAAGTCCCTAGTTTACAACTTACCACTCTCCAACATATTGCTCTCATTGGCTAAAATTGCTCTTGTCTTGATTTGAAAATTGTGGGTAGCAAAAGCTTAATCCATTCTAAGTTGTTGTTAGATATGATACAGTGATAGGGCTGTTATTCCTAGTTTGAAAGTAAAACTTAGATTTCAAGAGAAATTCTAAAAAGATTAAGTTACTCTCATTTGATTGGAAATACCTACCAAAGCCATATGATACATCACATTGAGCTTTGCCAAACTAGTATAGACCTATGTGAGATTTCATTCATTACTCTTTGAATTCAAGACTTCACATGCACATGCTATACTTATACACTAGAAGTAAGCAAAATTCCATCATACCACCATTCCACATTAAAAAGAGAAACTCCATATCACTCATGTTTAGTACTCTCTCCAAAATTTATTGCATAAAAAGGGAGTATAAGACATGGCTACAAGAAAAAGAAAATGCATGCTTACATCATAATCATGAGAAAAAAAAGAAGAGTAGCCTTGTTTCATCCCTGCAAAATAAGAGAGTCCACTAAAAAAGGAGTCATCTCAAATATCCACATTCACTTCATTCCATCACACATGCACACGTCTTGAGTCAAATTGTTTTGAATTGATTTCTCCTAAGGCTTGCATTTTTGACTTAGTAATATTATGTGTTGCAAATATACGTACAATGTTCCCTACCAAGCTCCACATACAAACCTTATTTAGTGGTAGGATGAATTTAGGAAAAATGCCTTGGTGAGGATATAGTTCCACTACACATAAATGAGAGACCGAGAGAATCAAATTGAGATAATTAAAATCTAAATTGAACTCTTCGAAATTTGAGTGGAACTTGATTTCTAGGGTATGTGTGCTCCATTTGCTGTTCTATCTTTCAACGACCCATGAATAGGAGATGGCATAAGCCCCATATGACTTAATATTGGTGAATTACCATGCCAATTTTTGTAATACTAGGTAGAGTATTTTGTTGTCCACATGTTCTCGGGATGAGCAAAGGATAAGCTTGTGGGAGTTTGTTGACGGCTGTTATATACCAATTTCACCCATCAATATAACTCAATTATGTGAAGGAAATATAATTTCTTGCACACATCACCTTTCTATTTAACCTATTTCCACTTGTCCTTGGAGAAAGTAGTGCATGCAGGTATTTTATGCAGAATTGAAGTGAAACAAGGGGATGGATCCTATAAAATATCATTCCAGCCAATCAAACACTGACATGTGGCACCACATGGATCAAATGGCCCACAAACAGAAGTATCAGAGGCCATCCAATAGTGTGGCACCCATATCAGTCAAAGGGACCCACCAGGAAGTCACCCCAAGGAAGCACACAAGAAGTGGTCTAACTTTCTGTTCGGCCAACTAGGGGTTCGACCGAACTCTTACTGGTGCCAAACTCGGTCAACTTCCACGTGTCTACACCTTGTAGTGCCATGGTCACGATGAAGAGTGATTCACGCGCTTTTGGTGGCGGGAACCGACCCTTTTCCAAGCTACCAATACAACCCCTCACCCCTCACTTCAACACACACCACTTGAGTATTCATCCATTGTATCCACTACTATCCATAGGTTTAGAGGAGTATAGGCTGTAGAGAGGAGAGTCTCTAGTCCATATTCCAAGTAGGAGAGGAGTGGAAGGAGTCTCTTCCCAATTCCTAATTGGGAAAGGTATGGCTCTTATATTCTTATTTGTATTTGTGACTTTGCTCTTGATAAAGATGTTATCTTTAGTCTTCAATTGTTCAGATACTTGGATGAAGCATTTCTTGTTTGATTGTGGATTCCATGTATGTAGGTAGGAGTAGTATTTATGATTATGCTATACTACAAACCCCCACTATAGCCTAATTAGCTATGACATGATTATGTTAACATGAATCACTTATGCTATGAATTAACATTGGTTAAACAATGATTTAGTTCATTGCCTTAGGATGGCTTGTGCCTAGGCTCTCAAGGTAATTACTTAATATGATAGCATGGTGCCAGGATAGGAAGTAGCGTAGAATGTCTCGTAGACCCACGGATTGAAGAGGTAGGCAGTAGGTGGTGACAACCCTATCTATCCTTTGTAATCCTCCACCTTCGGCTATGCCACAGGCTCTTGGCGGGAGTCGTCCTAGTATTGCTAGGGGTAAACCCATGACCGATGTGTTAATCCACTTAGCATGAGAATTCATAATTAAAATGATCATTAGTAACTAACTTAGGCTATGTATATGTACATTAGAAGCATAGTAGGAGGCTCTACCTAACCTTAGCCTAGTCCCTCGTGACGTCATGTATCCCCTTACGATAGAGTGCTCTTGTGTGTGTCACACTACTCCAACTCTCATTTATTCATCCTTCCTAGAACCTTACCTAGATCAACCTAGCCTCTCCATTTGATGATTGCTTTACTTCCATTTAGCCTTCCTTTGGGAGAATATAAATGAAACACCTTGGAAATACTTCTAGAGGGAAATGCTACATCGATAGTTTCCGTGCGCTTGCGGATTTACATGTATAATCTAAAATTTATTAACAAGCATTTCTGGCACCACTGCTAGAGATGAACTGTTAGTAGTTAATAGGAACCGTCAACAAACATTCGCTGTGTGGGGGATGGACATTTTGGGACCTTTCCCAAAAGTTGTCGGAGGTTATCGGTTCCTATATGTCGCCATTGACAAGTTCACAAAGTGGCCAGAAGCAACTCCAGTTGTGACTATCAACAAACAATCAGCCATCAAATTTTTGAAGTCCATTGTCTGCCGATTTGGAGTTCCAAACAGAGTCATCACTGACAACAAAATCCAATTCACAAGTGCAGCTTTTCAAGAGTATTGCGAAGAACTCGACATACAAGTCAGCTACGCCTCAGTAGCTCATCCGGCAAACAATGGCCAAGCTGAGAGAGCAAATGCATAAATACTCAAGGGACTCAAGACGCTCACTTATTAACGTTTGAAGAAACATGGCGCCAACTGGATAGAAGAGCTTCCGTCTGCATTGTGGGAAAGTCAGACTACACCGAGCCGGGCAACAGGAGAGACACCATTCTTCTTGGTGTACGGAGCTGAAGGAGTCATTCCTCCGGAGATCACCATGAATTCTCTTCGGGTCCGAACCTTCGACGAAGCCATGCAGGACCAGCTCCGGCATGAAGACCTAGACCTCGTCGATGAGGCAAGGTGCCAAGCAACTGTCTGAAATGCATGCTATCGTCAGGCGCTCCAGCGCTATCACCAAAGGTTCATGCACAACCTGCAGTTGGAGAAAGGCGATCTAGTGCTGCTGAGAATACTTACTCAAGAAGGGATGAACAAACTTTCCCCCAGCTGAAGGTCACTTTCGAGTCATCAAAGTTTCTTGTCCTAGATGCGTCCGCTTGGCAACAGAGGATGGATATCACTTCCCAATCCCTAGAACATCGAGCACTTCCGTAAGTTCTACACTTAATTGCACAGAGGTGAGTCTGTATTTGCATCTTATGTATATTATAGAGTCTATGAACAGAGTTGAGAGGGTCTTGGATCAAAAGTGCACCTAACTTGGTCCTGCACTTTAGGTGTGTCTTCACATTCCCTTGGTTAGAACAAGATGCCTAGAACACTTAACTTGGTCCTGTACTTTAACTGTGTCCTTGTCTCCCCTGTTATTCAGACATATAATGGTAGTCATTTGTGCAAGCAGAATCTACGTGCATTTATTTCGCGCAAGCTCATTATTTTCGTCATTGTTTACCTTCTTGTCAATAGCAATATTGTGCAATCCATTTGAAATTTATTCCTAGAGATTCATGTGATATATAAGTCTTATTGGTGATCTTCTTTCGGATCTTAGTATTGCTAGATGGCCTACTCGCCTGAAAACCAATGCCAATGACAGGTCCGGAGTGTGATATCAACATAGCCTAGTCAAGCACCCTAAGCACACCACTCTACCTATTCTAGTGGGTCTCAGTAAGGCAGGTCCGAAAGTCATTCGGATCTAAGGAAGTTTAACCAGTATACTTATATTGTCACAATGAATTGTTAGGATCTAAAGTTCAAAAAAGGATAATATGTCGCAAATGAGCTATACAAAAGAGGACAAATTTTACTGCTTTTCTTGTTTCTTATGTGCAGGAAAAATGAACAATTGACGGCAAACTACATGGGCGATGGTGGATGCTACCGGAGCATCAACCTCCGGCAACCCCCAAGGGCCCGCTGTCGACATTCTAAGCGTCAACAGTGGGCGCCGTCAAAGCATCAAGCTCCGACAACCCCCAAGGGGCCCGCCGTCAATGTTCTATGCGTTGACAGTGGGCGCCATCGAAGCATCAAGCTCCAAAAACTCCCAAGGGGCCCACCGTCGATGTTTCATGCGTTGATAGTGGGCGCCGTCGAAGCGTCAAGCTCCGACGACCCCCAGGGGTCGGCCATCGATGTTTCACGCGCTGACAATGGGCGCCGTCGAAGCATCAAGCTCCGACAACCCCGAGGGGCCCCGCTGTCGACGTTCCATGCGTTGACAGTGGGCACCGTTGAAGCATCAAGCTCCCGCCAACCCCTAGGGGGCCAGCCGTCGATGTTACAAGCGTTGACAGGGGGAGCCACCGAAGCAAACAAGCTACGAAAACTCCTAGGGGTCCCGCTGTCGATGCAAGACTCGGACCTCGAAGCTATCATACTGGCTACGAGTTTGGAGCTATCAAGTTTTCAAGGCATGGTCCAAATCCTCATGATAGATGTCCTCAATCCATTGAACACATCTACCAGGGGGCCAACAAGATAAAGGGCAATGCATTGAAGACACAAAAATGGAATTCGAAAGGATTTCATTCATTCAAAAGTGGAGAAATACAAGTTGAAGGTACAAAGAGAAAGGTCCTAGCTGCTGAAGTTCCTCATGAAGAACGAAGCAACCTTCTCGATGGATTCTTGGATGATGGCCTTGGCAGCTTTCTCCTCTTCAGCGATGGGTCCCTCGAACACGAGAGCTAGAGACATCGAAGAGTCCCAGCTTCAGAAGCACGTCAGCACATACTCTGCGACGTTCTGGGCTAGTGACTTCCCTTCAGTCTTGATCTCGTCGATGAGCACATCTCTGATAGCTTCCAACTTTGTGCCAGTGGAGTTGAGTGCCACTAGGGCCTTGTCCATCTCTGGCTCTGGATCATTTGGTCAAACTAGGCTGAATCCAAAAGGTATCAAAGCTTCATTTGCCCATCCGAGGAAGTCCCACACCTGCTGGGACTCGATTGCTCTCGCGCTTTGGAGCTCCTCCAGTGACCTCCTTGTAGAAGATAGCTATGCAGAACCCTACTTTGAGAAACGCTCGACCTGCTTAGCATGATGCTGAATTCGCTCAACCAGCAGCTTTTCTTGGTTGGCAATGTTCTTCTCTCAGAGATGAATGCGGCCTCGCCTGTTTGCAAGGTCCTTCTCCTTTGCCTTCATCTTGTCCTACTGGACAGAGACATCACTTTCTCTTTTGCTTATATCTTGACCTGCCCGCCACAACCGATGCTTCTCTTGTTCACACCAGGACTCAAATTCTTTCACACGGTTAGCCAAATCTTACTCACCGCATGCTAGCTTCTGGGATAGGTCATCCTCCCTCTGCTGGATCTTATCTTCTTTTTCTTGGAGGTTAACCTCCTTATTATCGAGCTCGTCCTGACGCTTGAAGAGATTTTCCCTCAACTCTTCAAGACTCTTCGAGCATCTGTCGGCCATTTCATGGGCCCTTTGTGCGTGCTCGTAGATCTTCCGGGTCTTCTTGTTGAGGGCCTTAATAGCGGCCTCTCGTTCATCTAGTGCCTTATTCAGGCGCACTTGCTGGGCCTTCTCCGACGTCACCCACTTCTTCTGGTCGGTGAGCCGGGACTGCGTCAGCTTTGTCTTGAAGAAGAGCTTTTGACACCAGTGCCCTAGCATGGCGCGCTCTTCTTCAAGAGATCTCTACTCGTAGTCGAAGGCAAGCTGGACCTGTCGGAGGCTAGAGCAAGCATTGTCAATTGACAGCTCTAGAGGAATTGGCTTCTGACCTGCTTGAGGGCTATCCTTCGGTTCCTCCAAATCTTGTGGGACGGTCGTTGGAGCCAATGGCACGAGCATGGACTCCAACAGCTCGACATCGGTGGGGCCAATCTCCAGCAATTCATCCATCTCCGGTGCGAGTGAGGAAGGTGCCGCAACAAGATCTTTTGCCTCCGAAGTTGATGAGGAGGGTCCCACAACCGAAACTTCATCCATCAGCTCAGAAGTGGAAGGTCCCGCAGTTAGATCCCCTTGTGTAGGATTGAGCATGGACACCTCCTACCATGCAACCTCTAGAGTAGGCGTCAGGACTTCCATCGGAGTTTCATTGATTTTCGGCATTTGTTGGTACCCTGCGTACCAGATACCCTTTGGGACTGCAAAGAGCACAAAGGAACTCCACCTGTCTGAGTTGAAGACCTCCGAAGGCCACACGTGTTATACGGAACCAGACCTGCCTCCCTTCTATGGTTAGTCCCAGTGCCACCATGTGTATCGTTAAACCGGAGCTACATTCCATACATGAGAAAGCTCCGTACTAGATACCTGGGTGGCATCCCTGGACCTAACCCCCGACAGAGGGAAGCTCCTGTACTGACACGTGTACAACAACACCGGACCTACTCGTCCAAGACAGTGAGCTCTGGAGCTGCCACGCGTCCAACCGCCGGACCTTCAACCTCAACAGGCAGATTGGTGGACCTCCAACGGCTCAGACCTTTAAGGAACAATTAAAGACTCCAAGACCCGATTAAGTGTCATTAATGCTATCTTAATGACACACGATCGAATGACCCTTAATACCAGTAACGCCACCATTATGGGACGTTACTGCGCTATTAAGAGGAATGAAGTACATTAACTATGTATTAGACATCAGTAACTGCCAGGGCCACATGTCGGGCCAGGCTGATGGTGTAATGGCCAGTCCTTATACTATAAAAGGACTGGCCGAGCGATACACAGGGGGGGGCTTCCACACGTACTCATGACACTCTAGTCTCGGACACTCAAGCGCTGAGATGCTCAATACAACAGCAACACACCCGTGGAGTAGGGTATTACGCTCAGGCGGCCCGAACCACGTAAATACTTGTGTCAGATCACCACCTTCTTCTGAATCTCCGCGCGCGCACAACCGAACTAAGAACTCCGTGGGCTGCCAACGGTAGTACTGGAGAGCTAATGTGGATCATTTGGTTGCAGCAGCAGCCGATCGCATCAACAATCAAGGTCCTCCTCCCTCGGGACGGGCCCAATCGCAGCATTGGACCTTGTCAGGTAGACTCGATCCGCATGCCTCACAGCACAGGAGGCGTGCTGTGTCTCAACAGGCAACGTCGCTGCCTTCCGGGGCGCGATGTACCCATACAATAACGAGGCTTTCGACCCATGACCTCCGGGCGGAGCTCGATCACCATTTCCGTCAACAGGACGGCCGTGTCCACATTGAGCGTGCTCGTGAGAGGCGAGAGGCTCAGGATTGCCCTGATCCTGAGGGACTAGGAGGCACTTGTTCTGCCTTGGCCATGCACCTAAGCATGGTCAGATGGCTACAGAAGTTCCAGCCTCACCTGCCGGAGAAATTTGATGGGACTGTCAACCCCGCCGAATTTCTCCAAATCTATTCCACCGCTATCCTTGCAGCTGGGGGAAATAAGGCTGTGATGGCTAATTATTTCCCTGTGGCTTTGACTGGGACCAGTAGGTCTTGGTTTATGAGCCTTCCGCCTGACTCTATCAACAGTTGGGCGGAGTTGTGCGAACAGTTCACTGCCAATTTCGGGAGCTCATACACCCGACCAGGCACGGAACTGGACCTTTTTGGTGTCAAGCAAAAGGGGGGATTGTCTCTGCGATCTTTCATCTAGAGGTTCTCCCAGGTACGAAATACCATTCCTTCTATCTCAAGCGCTTCTGTTTTTGTAGCATTCAGATAGGGCGTTCAAGACAAGAAGATGCTGGAAAAGCTGGCGACCAAGGAAGTCACCAACGTCACAAAACTCTTCAGCTTGGCAGACAAGTGTGCCAAGGATGCTGAGGGCCGTGAAATGCACTCCTAACCACCTCCGGAGGCCAACAAAAAGTCCTCCAAGGGTGAAGCCACTACCTCTGGGAGTGGCAAGAAGAAGAAAAAGTCCAATGGCAAGAAGAAGCCGTTGGCCTGCACACCTACTACTGCAGCTGCTGCAGCTCCGGGTAGCCGGGGGCCATGCCCCGAGAAACGACCTCGGCCATCGTCTGAAGACGATGGCAGCTCCAAGATGTGGTGTCCCATACACAAGACAAACTGCCACAACCTGGAAGGCTATCGAGAGGTCCAGAATCTCGCCGAGCGCTACAACAAGCGCTGGGAAGATGCTCCTTTCCGTCGAAGGGAAGGTAAACAAAAAGTTGACGAAGCTCCGACTGAAGAGGAGTTAGGCTTTCAGGACCCTAAAAAGGTTTTGAAGGCTGTTTACACCTCCGTTGACAATGACTCCAACATCTCCGACAACGAGCGTTGGAAGACCATGAACACCATTTTCGGTGGTTCGTGGGACATCACCTCCTGCCGTGTTCTCAAGACAATGCGGCGGGACATGGCCTCTGTAGCTCCCACCGCCAAGGCGGAGCCTCATAAGAAGTGGATGGATTCTGCAATCACCTTCAATGCTTCGGACTGCCCTTGGAACATGATCGGAGCTGGTCAACTTCCACTGATGGTATCTCCGACCATCAACAACATCCAGCTCCACCACGTAATGGTGGACGGAGGTTCGGGGTTGAACTTCATAAGCTTCAAAGCCTTCGTCAAGCTTCAGCTCCGACCTTCGGATCGTCGCCCCTCTCGACCTTTCTCTGTAGTAGGTCCGAGGGCCATCACTCCACTCGATGCCATTACTCTCCCGGTGACCTTCGGGACTCGGGAGAATTACAGGACCGAGAAGATGGTCTTCAACGTGGCGTAGATCAACTTGCCATTCAACGCCATCTTGGGTAGACCAGCTCTGTACAAATTCATGGCTGCTGCTCATTATGGCTACCTAGTGTTGAAGATGCCAACACCCTCAGGCGTTCTCCGGATCCGCGAAGATTGTACCGCCGGAGTTACTGCTTTGGAAGAACTCCATGCGCTTGCTACAGCGTAGGAGGAAGAATACGGAAAGGAGCAAGCTCCAAAGCCTCCAAGCATCCGTCATCGAGGCTCAACCTCTACACCTCGTTTGCAACCAAGCGGTGACACTGACATTCCCGTCAAAATCATCCAAATTGGGTCCGATGCTGCTCAGACCACCCGTATACCGGGGGGGTCTGAACGACAAATAGGAACTCGCGCTCATCACCTTCCTCCGGGCCAATGTCGACGTGTTTGCCTGGCAACCGTCACAAATGCCTGGGATCCCTAGGGAAGTGATTGAGCATAATCTGAAGATTTATCCCGACGCTCGGCCTGTACGTCAGAAGCCTCGGAAGCAATCAGTAGAGCGACAAAACTTCATACGTCAAGAAGTAAAGAAGTTGCTCGTAGCTGGATTCATCCGAGAAGTATTCCACCCAAAATGGTTGGCAAACCTAGTCATTGTACCTAAGGCTGGCGGGAAGCTTCGGATGTGTATCGACTACACTACACTGAATAAGGCATGCCCAAAGGATCCATTTCCACTACCTAGAATAGATAAGATAGTGGATTCCACCTCCGGGTGTGAATTACTGTGTTTCCTAGACGCATATTCTGGGTATCATCAAATCAGAATGTCTAGGGAAGATGAAGAACATACTTCCTTCATCACAGTAGATGGATTATACTGTTACACTGCCATGCCATTTGGTCTCAAAAATGCTGCTTCAACGTGTGTGCGAGCTATGTACAAAACTTTTGGAGAGCTCATCAGAGATGTAGTGGAAGTGTACGTCGATCACATCGTCGTCAAGATCAAGAACAAGGAGTCATTCCTTGACACCTTACAAGCTTTCTTCGACAAGTTGCGAATCACACGCACGAAGCTGAACCCGGACAAGTGTGTCTTCGGGGTTAGCTTCGGAAAGCTTCTTGGATTCCTGGTGAACCACCAAGGAATAGAAGCGAATCCAGCGAAGATTAAAGCTATTGAAGACATGAGGCCACCATCACGCATTAAGGACATCCAAAAGCTGACTGGATGTCTAGCTACCCTCAGCCGGTTCATCTCAAGACTGGCGGAATGGGCGCTACCCTTCTTCAAATTATTGAGGAAGTCCGAACCATTCCAATGGTCTGAAGAAGCAGAAAAGGCTTTCCAAGAGCTAAAACAACTACTCACCACTCTACCAGCTTTGGTAGCTCCAGATCCTGGTGAGCCACTTCTGCTTTACGTTTCGGCAACTGACAAAGTTGTCAGCATGGTCCTGGTTGTGGAAAGACCAGAACCATCTCCAGTTCATTGAGCCAGACCCCTCCGGGAGGGTCTAGAGCTACCTGAAGGCGAGTCTGGGTCCCCGCCCCCAGACCAGGATCCTCAAGGCGAGACGCCAGAGGATCAACCTCCTTCAAGTGGAGGAGTTATTTTGGCGAACAAGAAGATTCGGATCCCTCCGGGAAGATCCAGGTCACTTCAGAAGAAGCTCCAGACGTCCTCGAAGAAGGTCCGGACCCCTCCTAGAGGGTTCGGGTTGATGAGGAGGAAGCTCCGGGCCCCTCCGGGAGGGTCAGGACAGTCCAGTGCCCAGTGTACTTCATCAGCGAAGTACTTCATGACGCCAAGACTCGGTACTTAGAGGTGCATAAGCTGCTCTATGCAGTTCTTATTGCCTCTAGGAAACTTCACCACTACTTCCAAGCTCACAAGATTTCAGTGGTAACCTCTTATCCACTGCGTGCAATCTTGCATAACCCAAACTCTACTGGGAACATTGCAAAGTGGGCAGCGGAACTGGCCGAGTTCGATCTTGAATTCGTCCCAAGACAAGCAATCATGAGTTAAGCACTGGCGGACTTTTTGGCGGAATGGAACCCTTACCCGTCAAATCCTGGGGACCCCAGTGAGCAGAAGTCGGAACCCAAGGTTTCGGTCTTCACTAAGCCTCACTGGACTCTCTACTTTGACAGCTCCGGGCAGAAGCAGGGGGCCAGAGCTGGAGTCCTTCTCCTCGCTCCGGCCGGGGAGAAGGTCAAATACATGGTTCACCTTGACTTTGAGGCGACCAAGAACATGGTGGAGTATGAAGCATTAATCTATGGGCTCAAGGTGGCACTATCATATGGTGTTCAACAGCTGTCGGTAAAGGGTGATTTGCAGCTCATAATAAAACAAGTCAAAGGTGAATGCTGCTGCAACAACCCTCAACTAGCTGCATATCTACTTGAAGTCCAGAAGCTTCAAAAGGACTTTGAAGTCCTGGATCTTTGCCATGTCAAGCGTCTCAACAATGCTGAAGCCGACGAACTCTCGACGAAAGCTTCAACCGGAGCTCCAGTTCCTGATGGAACCTTCGTCCGGAGATTGTTAAGACCAACAGCCCAGCCTGCTGAACTGAGCGAAGTGGGCGAGACCAGCACCTCGAAGCTGGCGGTCCCGATGGCCCTGTTACCACGGCATCCATGAAGGGTCGTAGGTGCTGTAGGAAGCTCCGAGCAACCCAGCACGCAAGACTCAAATGCTCAAGTTAGCTCTGATGCATGGATCTCGGAGATCCAGAGGTACTTGAAAGACAATTTCCTTCTTGAAGACAATGTATCTGTTGACCGGATAGTCAGATTGGCTAAAAGATACACACTGGTAGAAGGGGATCTCTACCGGCGTGGTGCCAATGACATCCTAATGCGGTGCATTACAAGAGAAGAAGGCTGCGAGCTCCTCATGGAAATCCATGGAGGTGAGTGCGGAAACCACGCATCTTTCCGCACGTTGGTCAGTAAAGCCTTCCGGCATGGCTTTTACTGGCCTACAACACTCCAAGATGCAACCGAGCTAGTGAAGAAATGCGAAGCATGCCAGTTCCATGCAAAGAGAATTCACACACCAGCTCAACCTCTACAAATGATACCTCCTACATGGCCATTCGCTGTGTGGGGGATGGATATCTTGGGACCTTTCCCAAGAGCCGTCAGAGGTTACAAGTTCCTGTACGTCGCCATCGAAAAGTTCACCAAGTGGCCGGAAGCAACTCCAGTTGTGACAATAAACAAGCAATCAACTATCAATTTCTTGCAGTCTATAGTATGCAGATTTGGAGTCCCAAACAAGATCATAACTGACAACGTGACCCAATTCACAAGCTCTGCATTCCAAGGATATTGCGAAGACCTCGACATTCAAGTCAGCTACGCTTCCGTAGCTCACCCGACAAGCAATGGCCAAGCCGAGAGAGCAAATGCAGAAATCCTAAAAGGACTCAAGACGCGCACATATGAGCGCCTGAAAAAACATGGAGCCAACTAGATTGAAGAGCTTCCGCCCACCTTGTGGGCAAATAGGACAACTCCAAACCGGTCAACTGGAGAGACACCCTTCTTCCTGGTGTACGGAGCTGAAGCAGTCCTTCCTCCGGAAATCACCTTGGGGTCGCTCTGGGTCCGATCCTTCGATAAAGCCACGCAGGACTAGCTTCGTCGTGAAGACCTTGACCTCGTTGAAGAGGGAAGGTGTAGCAGCTGTTCAAAATGCACGATATCGCCAAGCGCTCCAGTGCTATCACCAAAGGCATGTGCATAACCGACAACTCAAGGAAGGCGATCTGGTGCTACAGAGAATACAAACTCGAGAAGGGTTAAACAAACTTTCCCCCAGCTTGGAAGGACCCTTTCGAGTGATCAAAGTATCCCGTCCTGGATGCATTCGCTTGGCAACCGAGGATGGAACACCGCTCCCTAATCCTTGGAACATTGAGCACCTCCATAAGTTCTACGCTTAATATCACGAAGGTGAGTCTGTAATTACATATGATGCATGTTATAGTGTCATTGTACAGAGTCAGGTAGCTCCTCCGGGAGGACATCCGGACCTTTCCCGGAAGGTCCGCAAAGTTCAAGCAACACTTCTCACAGTCTCAGAACTAAAAGTGTAGCTAGCTACCTTGGGTCAAACGAGAAATGTAACACACTTAGCCTGGTTCCATACCCTAAGAGTGTACTTGTTTCCCCTGTACCCCAGACCTATAATGAAAGACATCATTATGTGAAAACAGACTCCACGTGCATTTATTTTGTACAGGCTCATTACTTTTTATTTTTCTCTTTCTTGTCTATAACAAAGTTGTGCAATTCTAAAAAAACTTTAGCTCGAACAATTAATGTATAATTCAAGTTGCATTGTTAGTTCTTTCGGGTCTTAGCATTGTTGAACGGTCTACTCGCCTGAACGCCAAGCCAATCTAGGTCCGAAGTGTGCTATCGACTTAGCGTGGTCCTACACCCTAAGTACACCTCTCTACCTACACTTCGGCAGGCCTGAGTAAGGTGAGTCCAGGAAACGATTGACCGGGAGAAAATATACAAATGCACTTGATTGCGTATAGAATTATTGTCGACCTAAAAGTTTCTTTCGAGAATAGTAAGCCGCAATTGAGTTATAGATAAGAAACAAATTTACTGTTTTTCTTGACTTCAGTGTGCAGGAAAAATAAAAATCTCATGATGATGGTGGACGATGCTGGAGCTATCAGAGCTTCGACATCCCCTAAGGTGGCCCGTTGTCGATGTTTTAAACATTGATAGTAGGCATTGCCGGAACTATCAAGTTCCGACCAACCCAGGTGGCCAATCGTCGACGTGAAGAAAGGATGGTGGGAGAACACCCCAATGGGGTCTGCTGTCAACGCTCCATGTGTTGACAGTGGTCGCTGCCGGAGCTACTAAGCTCCGACAACCTCAGGGGGCCCCTGCCGTCAAAGACTTCGGACCTACACTCTACATGTTCGAAGCATTCAAGTCTTCAAAAAAATGCTACATCCTTTTGGTACATGTTCACAATCAAATTTTGTACATCTACCAGGGGGCCAAGTGGGACAAAGGTGTTGAAGACAAAAAATAAAATTCATAAAATTCTTGGATTTCATTCATCTGAGGACAAGAGGTTACAAAATTGAGGAAAAGAAGAGAAGATACAAGTGGGAGATACAAAGAGAAAGTCCTAAGTCTTATGGAAGAACGAGGCGACCTTCTGGGCAACCTCCAACACACTGGCCTTGGCGGCATCTCCCTCTCCGTCAATGGGACCTTCAAGCACCGGGTCTAGTGGGAAGTGAGGATCCCGGCTTGTGTAGCATGTCAGCATGTACTCTGCGATGTTCTTCGCCAGGGATTGTCCTTCAGTTTCCAACTGGTCCATGATGACATCGCCCATCTTGTTGAGCTTGTTGCCCGCCGAGCTCCAACGCCTGGTCCAGCTCCGGCTCCGTATCATCCGGACGCACAGGACTAAAGCCCAGTGGCGTCATTGCGTCATTGGCTTTGCGCAAGAAGTCCCATACTTGTTGGGACTCTGCAGCCCTTGAGCCTCGCACCTCTTCCAAGGACCTCTTGCTCGCCGCAAGCTCCGAATCCTCACGGGCAAGGCGCTCGACCTCTTTGGCGCGCTGTTGAATTTTTTCAGCAACTTGCCTTTCGAGTTTGCAAGCTCCTCTTCGCGGACGTGGATCTTATTTCGGCGGTCGACCAGGTCTCTCTCCCGGCCCCACACTTTCTTCTCCCTGGCAGCAATTTCATTCTCCCTCTTGGTGAGGTCCTGTCCCCGCTGCCAGACCTTCTTCTCGTCGCTCTCGCAGCGCTCCTCCAGCCTTTTTGGTGCGCTCTGCGAGGCTCTTTTCACCCAGAGCCAACCTCTGAGTAAGATCCTCCTCCCTCTTCACGAGGTCATCCCGCAGCTCAAGGAGTTTTTGCTCTTCATCTTCGAGCTTTTTCTCCCGCTCCTCAAGAGCCTCCCGGCGCTTGACGAGGCTGTCGTGGATGGCGCTGAGCTTCTCCTGGTGATCATTTGCTGCTTCATTAGCAGCCACGTCCTGTTCGTAGATGGCCCAGGAGTGATTATCGAGGGATCGCACCATGCTTTCCCTCTCGTCCAGCAGCTGGTCCCAGTACTCCATCCGGGCCTTCTCCCTTTTCACCCACTCCTTGTCGTCAGCCAGCCTTGTTTGTGCCAGCTTGGTCTCAAATTGGAGCCGGTTGCGCCACCTCCTAAGGGTTTGGCGCTCCTCCTCGAGGGCCTTGCTGTCGTGGTAAAAGGCCAGCTGATCCTGATGAAGGCTGCAGTAGGCGTTGTCAATGGACAACGACAGAGGGATTGGCTCCGGACCTGCTGGGGTCCTCTCCGCTGGCTCCAGCGGGTTCTCCATAACAATTTTTTTGTCCCAATCTACAAGAGCGGTCCCCTGAGCTTCCGCGGCACTAGGGCTACCCTCCGGGATAGCCTCAGTCGCCACCGAGGAAGGTCCTGCAACGGAAGTTTCTACCTCCAGAGTTCACTCTGAAGGTCCCGCTGCCAGATCATCGACAACCGGTCCCTCAGGCGGAGGAACGGTCGCTTCGCCTTGGCACCCTGGCTCAGGCGCAGGTATCTCTGGAGCTATCACCTCCGGGGCAGGCATTGAAGATTCGGCTGGAGCTGAGACCACTTCCGGCTCCGACGCTGGTGCCTCCTCTACCACCAGTTCAGGCACCAGCGCTTCGACCTCCACCGGCTCGGGCACCAGCACTTTCGCAACAATCGGCTCAGGAGCCAGAACTTCATCGACCACCGGCTCCGCCGCCAGGGCTTCAACAACATCTGACTCTAAGGCCAGAACTGCAGCTACCTTCGGCTCTGAGGCCGGAGCGTCCGTCATCACAGCATCCAAAACTGGCGCTTCAACCTCTGGAGCTAGTGCCGCTGGTACGTCTTCATTCCCATGGTCCGGCTCTACCATGGGAGCTTCAGACGATGAGTCGAGGTCAAGGACCACGACAGCTGACGCCGGAGCTGTCGCGACCTCAGCCACCACCTGGGGCGGTGCTGGAATTGGAGCCAGAGCCTCCGCCTGCACAACATCGGCCGCTGTTGCAGGAACCAGAGCTTCAGCCCCTTTTTTGGGTACCCTGTGGATGAAGGACAAAGAAACTCAAAATATGATTACAACAAAAACAATCAACTAAGGTAAAAAATCAAAGTTACCTTGGGAGACTTCCGCTCCAGCTAGCGTGGAACCTCTTCGTTGGACGCTCGGAGCCCGACCTAGTCGCAACTGGGGTAGTAGCTCCGGAAGGCCTTCCGGAGCTTGCTGCTGCCGCCAGCGACGTCTTGGTTGAGGCCCCCCTCGACTGAGAAGGACCCTCGGACCTAGAGCCCTTAGCTGGCTCCGGCGCTGGGGTCACCTGGGCAGAGCTAGCGTCCCAGGGAGACGCCAATGCTGGAGTGGTTTTCACCGTCAAAGACCTCCCCCGCCGGGGATAAGGAGCTTTTGTTGAAGGAGAAGGTCTGACGGACCTCCCGTCAGAGTGCATCAACTTCCTCTTTCGGCTCGAGGGCTCGTCGAACTCTTTGCCCTTACCTACGACTTCAACTCTCTGTCTCGAGGCAGGAGCAGGGCCACCCTCAAAAGCTCCAGGGATCACCAGCTTGGTGGTCGGATGCCTCTCAACTTCACCGAGGTCGTCAAGCATCGACATCTTCCACCGGAGCTCCCTGCTGATCTCCGCCTCCATGTTCAGAGGGAGGAAAGCCGCCGGCGGAGTAAAATCGTCACCCTTGACATCGATGCTGTGCTGAAACTTCTTGAGATGAAGCTCCAAAGCTGCGCCTTCCAGATTGGACTTCAAACCAGTCTCAATCCGGTCATCGTCCATCACACTGTTGAGGGCCCAGGCGAGCTTCTCCCTCTTCTTCAGTGGAGCCCACCTGTTGACCAGGAAGTTGCAGAAAACCGCTTGGGGAGTCACCCCTCCTTCCACACATTGGCGGATCCTGGTCAGGGCAGGGTTGAAGGCGTCCGACAGCACCAGAACATCGCTCCAGGCTTTAGTGTTGACATTGGGGAGGCCTTCGGGCAGCTCCAGCTTCTCGTGCTCCTCTGCTGTGACGAGAATCCAATCCTTCTTCTAGTCGTCCCACTTGCCGAAAGGGAATGACCTCAGGTACTTGTACGGGCATTTCTTGTGCTTCACAAAATAGTAGAAGCCGAGATACTCGTCACTCTTGCTGGTGGTGTGGATGGTGAAGAAGGTGCGGAAGAGCTCGACGTAGGGGGGAATACCCACCCACATCTCGCAGAAGTGGACAAAGGTTGACACCAGAAGAATTGAGTGGGGGCCAAGGTGGTACAACTGCAGACCATAGAAGTCTAACGACATCAAGAGAAAGGTGGAGAAAGGTGGGATCAGTCCCACCATGGCATACGCAGAGAAGTACACCATGTCGCTGGTGCGCTTCTTCTTGAACGGGAGCTTGCCGGCGCGGACCAGGTGGTTGAAGGAGTCGCTGGACCACCCCATGTAGGTCCGGATCTTCTTCAAATCGCTGTCGGTCGTCAGACGGCTCTTGCATTGACCCAACTCCATCGCAACATGGCGGGGCGAGAGAGGAAAAGCAAGCGAAAGTTTGGAGGATTCGAGCGCAAGTTCAAATGAAGGCGTAAGGAATCCCCAAATGGTGCACGCTTTCCTTCTTAAGTAAGCCCCCACAATGCTTGGATGATAATCGCAGAGGGGCCAACGATACAGTTCAAAAACTTCACCCTGCCAATGACAAGGGGGCCCGGGGCCACCCTAACAATCAAGTCGAGGTCCTTACCCCAGACGAACAGTTGTCATCATGAGAGGCAGAATGCCCGAGGGCGGCGGCCTGACAAGGCGCGCGGAACCAATACAATTTTCGTATTGGGAACCGACAACCTTCAATTGCGTGGGATCCGCACACGCAGATCTCACCTGCCGCATCCTGAATATTTGACACGGCGGGGGTTTAACTGCAAACCACCACCTCAACAGCACATCAAAAAATCCTTGAAGACATGGCGCAAAAATCGAAAGATGGACCCACCTCCGGCAGAATGACTTAATCCAAAAGGTCTCTCCCAGAGGTGGGCCCAGGGGGCCACTGTCGGTACCCTACGTACCAGATACCCTTTGGGACTGCAAAGAGCACAAAGGAACTCCACCTGTCTGAGTTGAAGACCTCCAAAGGCCACACGTGTCATACAGAACCAGACCTGCCTCCCTTCTATGGTTAGTCCCAGTGCCGCCGCGTGTATCGTTAAACCGGAGCTACATTCCATACATGGGAAAGCTCCGGACTAGATACCTGGGTGGCACCCCCGGACCTAACCCCCAATAGAGGGAGGCTCCGGTACCGACACGTGTACAACAACACCAGACCTACTCGTCCAAGACAGTGAGGGCTGGAGCTACCACGCATCCAACCACCGGACCTTCAACCTCAACAGGCAGATTGGTGGACCTCCAACGGCTCGGACCTTCAAGGAACAATTAAAGACTTCAAGACCCTATTAAGTGTCATTAGTGCTATCTTCATGACACATGATCGGATGACCCTTAATACCAATAACGCCACCATTAAGGGACGCTACTGCGCTATTAAGAGGAATTAAGTACATTAACCGTGTATTAGACATCAGTAACTGCCAGGGCCACATGTCGGGCCAGGATGATGGTGTAACGTACAGTCCTTATACTATAAAAGGACTGGTCGAGCGATACACGGGGGGGGGGGGGGGGGGGCTTCCACACGTACTCACGACACTTTAGTCTCGGTCACTCAAGCGCTGAGACGCTCAATACATTAGCAACAGACCCGTGCAGTAGGGTATTACGCTCAGGCGGCCCGAACCACGTAAATACTCGTGTCAAATCACCACCTTCTTCTGAATCTCCGCACGCCCACAACCGAACTAAGAACTCCACGGGCTGCCAATGGTAGTACCGGGTGAATTTCCGGAATCACACTCCGACAGCATTGACGTCGGAAACTTCACAGCTGGCTTCAGGATAGCCGGAGCCTTCTCAAGCATTTCTTCCTCGTGGTCCGGCTCTACCACGGGTTCTTTGGTCGTCGGTGCTGAAGTCGTCTCCATGACAGCCAGCGCCAAAGCTGTCATGTTGTCCGCCACAACCATAGGACGAGGGGCCAGAGCAGTAGAAGGAGCTTCAACTGGCACAGTCTCCGGGGCTACACTAGGCTTCGGAGCTGCTGTACTTGTTCTCGACACTTCGGAAACATAGAGTAGAGAATTCAAGACAAAGAAAGAAACAAAATCAAGACATAAGCTAAAGATCCAGCCCTTACCTAGGGATGTTGCCACTCCAGTCGGCGTAGATTTTCTTCTTCGGACGCTTGGAGCTAGAGCCAGCCGTCATCGGTGTGGCGGAAGCTTCGGGCTCCACGCCAGGCGTTGAGGCAGGTGCTGGCACTGCCTCAGCAGGTACCTCTATCTATGGAGGATTCAATCCTGATCTAGTTCCTTTCGTTGGCATCGGGGCCGGAGTCATCTTGCCGGACCCAGCACACTCTAAGGACACTGGGGCCGAATGATCAGCTGGAGCTAGAGGCACAACCAGCACAGATCTCAACAGAGGCTTAGATGTCTCTTCTCTCAGAGCATCCCTCACGTAGCTCCCGTCGCTTCTAGCCAGCTTCTGCTTGCGGCTCGGGATGACTAAGGGATCTTTCCCCTTGCCTTGGATTGAGGTTGACTGCATAGAGGATGGAGCTGCGGGGCCCTTGCCTTTGCTGCTGATTGGCGCAGGATCGGAGCTTCCATGGGGACAAGGAGCTCCAGAGATCACGATCCCCACTGGAGGTGTGCTCCTATGCCTCTCCACAAGGCCTAAGTCGTCAAGCATTGCATCTTCCTCCGCAACTCTCTCCTGAACTCCAGAACCATATTCAGGGGCAGAAACTCCGCTGGAGGTGTCAAATCATCCGGATTGATGGCTCCATGGTGCAACTTTTGGAGATGAAGCTTCAAAGCCTTTTCTTTCAAATTTCACCCGATGCCAATAGCAATCCTTTATAGATCCATTTTCCACTGAATGCCCATGCTGGCCATTCCCTCATCTTCAGCAGAGCCCACCGGTTGGTCAGAAAATTTCCAATCACCATCAGGGGAGTAACTTCTCCTTACACGCACTCCCAGATCTTTGACAAGATAGGGTTATATGCCTCCGACAGCTTTAGTACCACCTCCCAGGCATTAGTGTCAATGGCGGGAAGACTGTCAGGCAGCACCACCATGTCATGATGATCCAACCTGATGACCACCCAATCCTTCTTCCAGCCATCCCACTTCCCGGAAGGGAACGTCTTCAAGTACTCGAAGGGCGAGTTCTTGTGCTTACGATGTAGTAGAAGCCGAGAAGCTCATTCCCTTTCCCGGTTGTGTGGACCTTGAAGAAGGTCCGGAAGAGCTCGATGCAGGGCGGCACACCCACCAACGTCTCGCAAAAGTGGACGAATGTTGCCACTAGCAAGGAGTCAGGGCTGAGGTGGTGGAGCTGCAGGCTATAGAAGTCCAGTAGCATCAACAGGAAGCTAGAGAACTGCGGGTTGAGCCCCACCATGGGAAATGCCGAGAAACATACAATCTCGTCGTCTCTTTCCTTCTTGAAGGGGAGCTTGCCGAGGCAAATCAAGTTGTTGAAGGAATCACACGACCACCCCATGTAGTTGTGGACTCTCGACAACTCTTCATCGCTCTTGATCCAGCTGCGAGGAAGACCCAACTCCATCACCGCAAAGTGGAGCAGAAGTGGAAGAAGGGTTGCAAGGGCGGAGAGCTCTAAATGCAAGATCAAATGAAACCGTAAGGAGTTCCCTTTCCGTGCAAACTTTCTCCCTTTAGTAAGCCTCCGCAATGCTTGGATGGAAACTAACTCCGGACCCGAATCATGAATGACCTCGTCAATGACAAGGGGGCCCGGGTCCACTTTGTTAAAAAGTCACACCTAGTGAACCGTTGTCATGATGGGAAGTTGGAAGCCTGAGGGCGGCAGCCTGACAAGGATACAAAGATTACGCTAGGAACCGATAAGAATTTCATATTGGGAACTGACAACCTTCAATTGCTTGAGATCTACACGCCTGGATCCCACTCACCATATTAAGAAGGGCCACGTGGCGATGGCATAACTGCGTGCCGTCGCCCCAACTGTCGAGAAAAAGACTTTGAAGCTACAACGCGAGAATTGATGATTGCCCCAACTCCGGTAGCATAACCTCTCCCTGAGGTGGGCCCAGGGGCCACTATCGGCACCCCGCGTAACGAGTACCCCTGATACCGCAAACAAAGTCGTGGAGTTCCTATGTCCAAGTGTTGATGTCCGAGGGGGATACGCATCCCGTAGAACCGGATCTACCTCCCTCCTTAGGGTGGCTCTGGGGTAGCCACGTGTCCAGGGGAGCCGGACCTACCTCCCTCATTTGGGTAGCTCCGGTGCTACCACATGTCCTACAGAGTTGTACCTACCTCCCTCCTCAGGGAAGCTCCAGCACTACCATGTGTCCAACGGCACCGCACCTATCCTCTAGTAGAGGAAAGCTCCAAAGCTTCCACGTGTCAACATGTGGACCTACATCGGCAACGGGAAGATTACAGGATCTCCAACGGCGCAGACATGCAAGGGCTATAAATTAGCCATTAGAAGGCTTGGTTAACGCGTAATTAATACTATATTAATGATGCACAATCAAAGGACTATCATGGCTGGTAACGCTATCATTAAGGCACGTTATCACACCATTAACCCCTCATAACACTGTAGATCATGTACCCGGTAGTTAATATAGTCAGAGCCACCTGTCAGGCCAGGCACAAACTGTAACAGCGAGTCCTTGGCATATAAAAGGGTTGCACTGCACGGTAGAAGGACAAGCCATCTCAACCGATCTCATGCCAACTCATAGAAACTCAAGCGCATACAATCAACACACACCCTGTAGAGTAGGGTATTACATTCAGGCGGCCTGAACCATGTAAAACTCTTGGTGTTAACCTCTTGTCTCGATCTTTACTCGATCCCAACCGAATACGAACCTCCACAAACTACTCCTTAGTAGTACCAGGGGTGAAAGGTGCTGAATAGGAGATGGTACTTTCATGTATCGACCAAGTTCGATGGTCTCAAAATAAGAGTGTTAGCAAGAAGTTCCCGGAGACCTTCTAATCACCACTTAGAACAAGGGAATTGTAGTGTATTAGCAAAGGTTTAGGTTTCTCATCTCGAAGTGTTCTTAACCTACTATGTCTACCTTTAAGTAGGTGAGGTGGGTTACCCTCACAAGTGGCAAAGAGAGTAACCTTCAAAGAGCAAGTATCTAACATTTACTTCAGTCGATTTCAATAGGTGGTCGATAAGGGAATGTGTTTGAGCAACAGTCACGGCAAACAACCTAATTCATCACTAAAAAATCTCAAAGTCACACTACCTACCCATGGTTCTTGTCCTAGAAGATGAAGCATTTGAGCTTTTCAGCGTGAAAAATCAACTAACCGCCTTAATAGTTGAGTATCACTAAGCATTGATGTAGCAGTGTAACTGCGACATGTCCCCCGGTACTACTAAAGTGTAGCCCGCGGAGGTTCTTGTTTCGGTTGGGGTACACAAAGATTAGGATCAAGATGATGACACCAGAGATTTACGTGGTTCGGGCCACCTGAGCATAACACCCTACTCCACGGGGTTTGTGTTGTAGTATTGAGTGTCGCTAGTCTGCATAGTATATGGCCTTGGATCTCCCCCTCTGTATCATGCGGCTCAGTCTTTTTATAGTCCAAGGACTGACCGTTACATCATTTGCCTGGCCCGACATGTGGCCCTGGCATATTTAATAGCCTAATACACTGTCTATGAGCGTTAAGCATGGTTAATAGTGTGATAACGTGCCTTAATGGCTGCGTTACCTCTATTAACAGTGCCCTGGTCGTGTGTCATTAATATAGCATTAATGACACGTAATCTGGTCTTATAACTGCCGCTTTAACTGTCCCTTTAATGTCCGTGTTGGAGGAGATCTGCCAGTGTATTCGTTGGTGATGAAGGACTGGAGGCTCCACACGTGGCAGCTTCGGAGCTTCCCCTTGTGGGGAGGTAGCTCCGGAACTGCTATACGCGTGTCGGCACCGAAGCTTCCCTCTGCTGGGGGTTAGGTCCAGGATCATTATACACGTGTTGATTGCACAGCTTCCCTGTATTGGGAGTTTAGCTACAAGCATACATTACACGTGTCAATCCCCGGAGCTACGCATATTAGGGACACGGGCCCGTTGTAGTATGGCGTGGGCCTGAGGAGACCTTCAACTTTGATAGGTGGGACTCTCTTGCACTTCTTTCAGTATCATGGGGTACCCAGTACACATGGTACCGACAGTGGCCCCCGGGCCCACCTTTGGGAGAAATCCTTTGGGTTAAGTTATTCTACCGGAGGTGCAGCCATCCTTGATTCTTGCGCTTTGACTTCAAAAGTCTTCTGATGTGCCGTTGAGGAGATGGTCCAGGATTAAACCATCGCCGCGTGGCTTGTTATGAGTGCGGCATATGAGATCTTTGAGTGCGGATATCATGCAATTGAAGGTCGCCAGTTCCCAATACAAAAACCGTATCGGTTCCGAGTGCCTTGTTAGGGTGCCGCCTTTGGGTTTCCCGCCACCCATCATGACAACAGTTTGCCTGGGGTAATAACCTCGATATCTTCGTCGGGGTGGCCCCGGGCCCGTTCTTCATGGGACGGGGTAGATTTTTGAAATGTGACCCCACTATTGTTGCGGTTTCCATCCAAGCATCGCGGAGGCTTACTTAAGAAGGAAAGCATGCGTGGTTTGAGGACTCTTTACGCTTTCAATCAAACTTGCGCTCAGAGCCTCCCAAACTCCGCCTATCTTTCCTTTCCTTTTCTCCACTTTGCCGCGATGGAGTTGGGTCTTCCCAAGAGCCGCCTCAAGAGCAAGGACGATTTGATGAAGGTTCATGCCTATATGGGGTGGTCCAGTGACTCCTTCAGCCATCTGATCCGCACTGGCAAGCTCCCATTCAAGAAGGAGCGTAATGGCGACATGGTGTACTTCTCAGCGTACGCCATGGTGGGATTGATCCCACCTTTTTCAAGCTTTCTATTAATGCTGCTGGACTTCTACGATCTCCAGCTGTATCACCCTGGCCCCCATTCTCTTCTGCTAGTGGCAACCTTCGTCCACTTCGGCGAGATGTGGGTGGGTGTTCCTCCCTGCATCGAGCTGTTCCGTACTTTCTTCACAATCCACACCACCGGAAAGGGGACTGAGCTTCTTGGCTTCTACTATTTCTTGAAGCACAAGAATTGCCCCTTCAAGTATTTGAAGTCATTCCCTTCCGGCAAATGGGACGACTGGAAGAAGGATTGGGTCATCATTGCGATGAAGAAGCACGAGAGGTTGGAGCTGCCTTAAGGACTCCCCAATATTGATACCAACACCTAGAGTGTAGTTCCGGAGCTGTTGGATGCCTTTACCCTGTCTTGACTAGGATCCGAGAATGCGTGGAAGGTGGAGTAACCCCTCAGATCGTCTTCAGAAATTTCTTAGTCAACAGGTGGGCTCCGCTGAGGAAGAGGAAGAAGCTTGATTGGGCCCTCAACAGTGTGATGGATGACGACCGGATTGAAACCGGTCTGAAGTCCAACTTGGATGACGAAGCTCTGAAGCTTCATCTCAAGAAATTCCAGCATGGGATAAATGTCGAAGGTGACGACTTGGTTCTTCCAGCTGCTTTCCTTCCTCTGAACATGGAACCAGAGTTCAGCAGAGAGCTCCGGAGGAAGATGTCGGCGCTTGATGAACTTAGTGAGGTGGAGAGGCATCGGACCACCGGGATCGTGATCCCCGGAGCTTATGAAGGAAGGTCTGCCTCCGCCCCGATCCGGAGGGTTGAAGACATCGACAAGGGCAAGAGCAAAGAGCCAGTCGAACCCTCCAACCGGAAGAGGAAGCTGAAGCATTCTGATGGGAGGTCCGTCAGGCCTGCTCCCTCTACAATGGCTCCTTCTCCTCAGCGAGGGAGGTCTTCTGCGACTGCACCTTCTCCGGCGTAGGCGTCTTCCAGAGGCGCTAGCTCCAGACAGTCAACACCGGCCTCAGTGCTGGCTAAGAGCTCCAGGCCTGGGAGTTCTTTCCGACCAAGAGAAGCCCCGGCCAAAAGGACTCCAGCTGCCGCAAGCGGTCCCCAACTAAGGTATGAAGTCGTTGTCTCACCAGACTTGGTGGGCTCTAGCTTCGGGCCTCATAAGAAGAGGTTCCGCGGTGATTGGGGCGGTAGCATTCCTAGGTAAGCATCGTGTGCTCGCCTTAAAATGCTAATCTTGTTTTTGTTGTGTCTTTAATCTTTTCATCCCTTTTTTCTAGAGTATCGAGAAAGGATTAAGGGACTTCGGCATCTGTTGCATAGACTGTGGCTGCACATGCTGAAGCTCCGTCTTCGACCACCGAGCCTCCTTCTCAAGTGGTGGCAGAAGTCACGACAGCTCCAGCGCCAGCTGTCGTGGAGTTGGATTCAGAGTCCTCGCGGGAAGCTCCCGTGGTAGCATCGGACCACGAGGGAGAAGTTGAAGATGTACCTTTGGCAACGGTGTCAGAGGCTGATGCTCCAGTACCGGAACCAGAGATGTCAGAAGCTTTGGCCTTTGAGTCGGATGTCGTCAAAGCCCTGGCCGCTGAGCCAGAGGCAACTGAAGCCCCGACCAATGAGCTGGAGATGGTTGAAGCTCCATCCCTTGGGCCAAAAGTTATTGAAGGTCCGACTGTTGAGCTGGAAAGGCTTGAAGTTTCGGTGGCCTAACCGGAAGTGGTTGACGTGCCGGTTCCTGAGCCAGCGGTGGTAGAGGCACTGGATGAAGCCTCAACCGTTGCCTCAGAGGTTGCTGCCTCGGAGGTGTCTGGACCAGAGCTGGAGCAGCATGAAGAGGTAGCGGCAGGTCCTCCACCCTTGGAGCCGATAATTGAACACCTGAAAGCGGCGCCTTCGACTTCTGGTCTGGAGGTGGGAGTTCCCCCAGTGGGTTCTTCCTCTGCTGCTTCTGAAGGGCTTCCAGAGAGCAGCCCTAGTGCTGCATAAGCTCAGGGGACAACTCTTGTAGAGTGGGACCCTATTTTTGTTATGGAAAACCCTCTGGAGTTAGCGAAATCGACCTCAGAAGGCCTGGAGCCTATCCCTCTGGCGCTGTCCATAGACAACGCCTACTCGAGCCTTCGACAAGTCCAGCTTGCCTTCGATCATGAGAACAAAGCCCTGGAGGAGGAGTGCAACACCTTAAGGCATTGGGGTAACAGGCTCCATTTTGAGACCAGGCTTGCTGAGACAAGCTGTTGGAGGAGAAGGAAGCTGCCATCAGGGCGCTTGATGCTAACTCTAGGGAGATCCTTGAGCAAGTCAAGCAGAGGCGTGATGCTGCTAATGAGCATCACGAAAACCTCAATGAATTGAAAGAGGTCCTCATGAAGTGACGAGCAGACCTTGAGGCGAGGGAAGAGAAGCTCCTGGAGCAGCAGGAGGATGTTGTGAAGAGGGAGATGGAGGTCACCCAGAAATTGACTCTAGGTGAATAGAATTTGGCAGATCACAGCAAAAAGTTGGTCTATGGAGTAAGGAGGAAAAGGAGAAGTACTAGAAACTGGGGCAAGAGCTCTCGAAAAGAGAAGCTGATGTTGCCACCAGGGAAGGGAAAGTGAGAGGCAGGGAAAAAGACCTGGCGGAAAGGCGGAACCGCATCCACCTCCGGGAGACGGAGCTAACCGATCACGAGAAGCAAGTTGCTGAGAATATGCAGCAGCATGACAAATTGGTCGAGTGCCTATCTCGGGAAGGTTCGGAGCTTGCAGCTGCCCGGAAGTCACTGGAGGAGCTGCGGAGCTTGAAGGAGGCGGAGTCCATTCAAGTGTGGGACTTCTTGGGTTGAGCCAGGACGCACTGAGACCTCTATAGGCTTCAGTCCTGTACGTTCGGACAATCTGGAGCTGGACTTGGACTGAGCACAAGTGGCCCTCAATGCTGCTGGCGGCAAACTCGACGCGATGGGCAATGTCATTGCGGACCAGCTGGAGACAGAGGGGAAATCTCTGGCTACAAACGTTGCAGAATATGTCCTGACATTCTATGTGAGCCGAGACCCCCAATTCTCCTTGGACCCGGTGCTCCAAGGTCCCGTTGCTGAAGAGGAGGACGCCGCCAAGGCCAACGTCCAAGAAGTTGCCAAGAAAGTCGCCTCATTCTTCCGCAGGACTTAGTACCTCTGGTAGCTAGGACTTTTTCCTTTTGCCTTCTACTGTAATCCCAATTTTGTAATCCAATGCTTCGAATTAATGAAATCCACTTTGCCATGAATTTCACTTTTTTGTTGTTTTGTCTTCAATATGCTGTGCTCTGTCTTGTTGGCCCCCTGGTGTATGTGCATAATTGTAGTGTGTACATGTACCAAAAGGATTTGACAGCATGTTGATGACTTGAAGGCTTCAAACTTGTAGATCTTAGGTCCGAAGTCTTTATTTGCGACGCGTCAACGGCAGCCCCCCTGGGATGAGCTTTGTAGCTCCAACTTCATCCACTATCAACATATTAAACGTCAACGGCGGGCCCCCTTGGGGGGTGTCAGAGCTTAATAGCTCCGGCGTTGTCCACCATCGCTTTGAATTTCTTTTTTTCCTGCACATTAAATACAAGAAAAGAGTAAAATTCGTGCTCTTGTCTATAAATCATTTGTGACTTATCATTCTTATTTGAGTTTTAAATCTGAAGAAAGTCGATATGGTAACAATCATATTGATATAATCTTTCCGGACCCATATGCTTTTTTAGTACTCACCCTACTGAGGCCTGCCGGGGTGTAGGTAGAGTGGCGTACTTAGGGTGCAGGACCAGGCTAAGTCGATAGCACACTCCGGACCTATGTTGGCTTGGCATTCAGGCAATTAGACTATACAACATGTTAAGATCCAAAGAGATCAATAATATAACTTGTAACACATATGAAAAACTTGGGCAAAAACTAAAAAAGAATTGCACAACTGCATTATAGACAAGAAGGTTAAAAACAATAATTTGATAGATCGAGCCTTGTACTAAAATAAATGCACGTGGAGTCTGTTTTTACACAACAATGTCTTTCATTATAGGTCCGGATTACAGGGGAGACAAGGACACACTTAGGGTGCAGGACCAAGCTAAGTGCGCTATACATCTTGTACTAACCCAGGGCAGGTAGTTACACTTTTAGTACTGTGACTGTATGCAATGTTACTTGAACTTCCCGGACCTTCCCAGAGGGGTCCGGATGCTCTCCAGGAGGACCTACCCTTCTCTGTATATTGACTCTATATCATACATTGTATGTAATTACAGACTCACCTCTGTGATTCTAAGCATAAAACTTATAGAGGTGCTCGATGTTCTAAGGATTAGGAAGTGGAGTCCCATCCTCAGTTGCTAAGCGAACGCATCCGGGTCGGGATACTTTGATCACTCGGAAAGGACCTTCCCAGCTGGGGGAAAGTTTGTTCATCCCTTTACGAGTTAGTATCTTCCGAAGCACCAGATCACCTTCTTCAAGCTGTCGTTTGTGCACATGCCTTTGATGATAGCGCCGGAGCGCTTGGCGGTAACGTGCATTCCAAACAGCTGCCTGGCACCTTCCCTCATTGACGAGGTCAAGGTCTTCATGTCGGAGCTGGTCCCGCACGACTTCATCGAAGGTCCGGACCCAGAGGGACCCCAAGGTGATCTCGGAGGAAGGACTGCTTCAGCTCCGTACACCAGGAAGAAGGGTGTTTCTCCAGTTGACCGGTTAGGTGTTGTCCTGTTCGCCCACAATGTGGACGGAAGCTCTTCAATCCAGTTGGCTCCGTGCATTTTCAGGCGCTCATACATGCACGTTTGAGTCCTTTTAAGATTTCTGCATTCGCTCTCTCGGCTTGGCCATTGCTTGCTGGGTGAGCTACTGAGGTGTAGCTGAGTTGAATGCTGAGATCTTCACAATATTCTTGAAATGCAACACTTGTGAATTGGGTTCCACTGTCAGTTATGACTTTGTTTGGCACTCCAAATCTGTATATAATGGACATCAAGAACTTGGTTGCTGATTACTTGTTGATTGTCACAACTGGAGTTGCTTCCAGCCATTTGGTGAACTTTTCGATGGTGACATACAGGAACTTGTAACCTCCGACGGCTTTTGGGAGTGGTCCCAAGATGTCCATTCCCCACACAATGAATGGCCATGTAGGAGGTATCATTTGTAGTGATTGAGTCGGTGTGTGAATCTGTTTTGCGTGGAACTAGCACGCTTCATATTTTTTCACTAGCTCAACCGCATCCTGGAGTGTTGTAGGCCAGTAAAAGACATGCCGGAAGGCTTTACCAACCAACGTGTAGGAAGATGCATGGTTCCCACACTTGCCTCCATGGATTTCCACGAGAAGCTCGTGACCTTCTTCCCTTGCAATGCACTGCATTAGGATGCCATTGGCACCGCGTCGGTAGAGATCCCCTTCTACCAACGTGTATCTTTTAGCCAATCTGACAATCCGGTCAGCGGATACACTGTCTTCAGGAAGGATATTGTCTTTCAAGTAGCTCTGGATCTCTGAGATGCATGCATCGGAGCTTACTTGAGCTTCTGAGTCTTGCGTGCTGGGTTGCTCGGAGCTTCCAGCAGCACCTACGACCCTTGGTGGACGCCATGGTAACAGGGCCACCGAGACTGCCAGCTTTGAGGTGCTGGTCTCGCCCCCTTTGCTCAGTTCGGCAGGCTAAACTGTTGGTCTTGACAACCTCCAGACGAAGATTCTGTCAGGAGTCAGAGCTCCAGTTGAGGCCTTCGTCGAGAGTTCGTCAGCTTTAGCGTTATGAAGGCACTAAACATGGTGGAGATCCAGGACTTCAAAGTCCTTCTGGAGCCTCTGGACTTCAATGAGATAGGCAACTACCTGGGGATTGTTACAACAGCATTCACCTTTGACTTGTTTCATGATGAGTTGTGAATCACCCTTCACCAACAGCTGTTTGACACCATAAGATAGTGCTACCTCGAGTCTGTAGATGAGATCTTCATACTCTGCCATGTTGTTGGTCGCCTTGAAATCAAGGTGGACCATGTACTTGACCTTCTCCCCAGTCGGAGCAAGGAGAAGGATTCTGGCTCCAGCCCACTGCTTCTGCACGGAGCCGTCGATGTAGAGAGTCCAGTGAGGCTCGGTGAATACCAGAACCTTGGGTTTCGGTTTCTGCTCACTGTGGCCCCCAGGGTTTGATGGAGAGGGAGTCCATTTCGCCACGAAGTCGGCCAAGACTTGACTTTTGATTGCTTGTCGTGACACGAATTCGAGATTGAACTCAGCTTCACTGCCCACTTAGCTACGTTCCCAGTAGAGTTAGGGTTATGCAAAATTGCACGCAGTGGAAAAGAAGTTACCACTAATATTTTGTGGGCTTGGAAGTAGTGATGAAGCTTCCTTGAGGCAATAAGAACTGCATAAAGCAGCTCATGCACCTCAATCTATCTTGTCTTGGCGTCATGGAGTACTTCACTGATGAAGTACACTGGATGCTGGACGGTCCAGACCCTCTTAGAGGGGCCCGAAGCTTCTTCTCTATAAACTCGGACTCTCCCAGAGGGGTCCAGACCTTTTTTTGGGCTAATTGGACCCTCCCGGAGGGGTCCAAAACTTCTTCTTGTTCGACCCAAACTTTGTTAGAAGGGTCCGAATCATCTTGGTCAGCTAGGTGAACTCCCTTAGATGAATGAGGTTGATCTCCTAGCATTTGGTCTTGAGGTTCCGTGTCTGGGGGCTGGGGTACAAACACGCCTTCAGGTAACTCCCGACCCTCCCAGAGGGGTTTGGGCTCCTGGACTGGATGCAGATCTGGTCTTTCCGCGACCAGTACCATGCTGACAACTTCGGTGGTTGCAGAAATGTAAAGCAGTAAAGGCTCACCGGGATTCGGAGCTACCAAGATCGGTAGTGTGGTGAGGAGCTGTTTTAGCTCTTGAAACGCGTTTTCTACTTCTTCAGACCAATGAAATGGTCTGGACTTCCACAAGAGTTTGAAGAAGGGAAGTGCTCGCTCTGCTAGTCTTGAGATGAATCGGTTGAGCGCAGCTAAACATCTAGTCAACTTCTGGACATTTTTGATGCGGGCTGGGGGCCGCATATCTTATATAGCCTTGATCTTTGCCGGATGTGCTTCAATTCCTCGGTGAGTCACCAAGAAACCTATAAGCTTCCTGGAGCTAATCCCGAAGACACATTTGTCCGGGTTCAGCTTAGCGTGTGATGCGCAACTTGTCAAAGACAGCTTGTAAATTGTCAAGGAGTGACTCCTTGTTCTTGATCTTCATGATGATGTCATCGACGTACACCTCCACCAAGTCTCTAATTAGCTCTCCAAATGTTTTGTACATAGCTCGCACAAATGTTGAAGCAGCATTTTTAAGACCAAAGGGCATGGTAGTATAATAGTACAATCCATCTACTGTTATGAAGGCAGTATGCTCTTCATCTTCCTTAGACATTTGGATTTGATGATATCCAGAATATGCATCTAAGAAACACAATAGCTCACACCCGGAGGTGGAGTCCACTATCTGATCTATTCTAGGTAGTGGAAATGGATCCTTTGGACATGCCTTATTTAAGGTGGTGTAGTCGATACACATTCGAAGATTCCCGCCAGCCTTGGGCACCACGACTGGGTTTGCCAGCCATTTAGGATGAAACACCTCCCGTATGAAACCAGCTTCGAGCAACTTCTTGATCTCCTGTCGGATGAAGTTTTGCCGCTCGATTGATTGCTTCCGGGGCTTCTGGTGTACGGGCTTTGCGTTGGGATAAATCTTCAGGTTGTGCTCAATCACCTCCCTAGGGATCTCACTCGTTTGCGATGGTTGCCAAGCAAACACGTTGACATTAGCCCGAAGGAAAGTGATGAGCGCGAGTTTCTATTTGTTGTTCAGACCTCCTGATATACAGGTAGTCTGAGCAGCATTGGAACCTATTTGGACGACTTTGACGGGAACGTCGGTGTCGCCGCTTGGTTGCACACGAGGTGCGGAGGTAGAGCCTCGATGACGAATGCTTGGAGGGTTCGGAGCTGGCTCCTTACGGGATGCTTCCTCCTGCGCTATGGTAAGCGCATAGAGTTCTTCTAAAGCAGTGACTCCTGCAGTGCGATCTCCTCGGATCCGGAGAACGCCCACAGGTGTTGGCATGTTCAACACTAAGTAACCATAATGGGCGGTAATCATGAACTTGTACAAGGTTGGACAGTCCAAAATGGTGTTGAACGGCAGACTAATCTGTGTAGCGTCAAAGACCAACTTCTCGGTTCTGTAGTTCTCCCAAGTCCTGAAGGTCACTGGGAGTGTGATGGAGCCGAGAGGGGTAATGGACCCCAGACCTACCCCAGAGAAAAGTCGAGAGGGGTGAAGGTCCAAAGGTCGGAGCTGGAGCTTGATGAAGGCTTTGAAGCTTATGAGGTTCAACCCTGCACCTTCGTCCACCATTACATGGTGAAGTTGGATATTGTTAATGGTTGGAGACACCATAAACGGGAGTTGGCCGGCTCCGATCATGTTGCGGGGATAGTCCAAAGCATCAAAAATGATGGGAGTGTCCATCCACTTCCGATGAGGCTCCGCCTTAGCGGTGGGAGCTGCAACGGCCATGTCCTGCCGCATTGTCTTGAGGATGCGGCGAGAGGTGATGTCCCAAGAACCACCATAAATGGTGTTTAGGGTCTTCTGGCGTTTTTTGTAAGAGATGTCGGAGTCGTGGTCGACGGTGTTGTAGACAGCTTACAGGACCTTCTTGGTGTCCTAAAAACCTAGCTCCTCCTCAGCCGGAGATTCGTCGACTTTTTGTTTTCCTTCCCGCTGACAGAAAGGAGCTTCTTCCCAGCGCTTGTTATAGCGCTTGTCAAGGTTCTAGACCTCCCGTCATTCTACCAGACTATGTCTATCCGTCTTGTGGATCGGACACCACACTTTAGAGCTGCCACCATCTTATGACGATGGTCGAGGTTGTTTCTCAGGGCGTGGCCCCTTGCCACCCGGAGCTGCAGCAGCCGTAGCGGCAGGTGCGCCGGCCGACGGCTTCTTCTTGCTGTTGGGCTTCTATTTCTTTTTGCCACCTCCGGATGTAGTGGCTTCTATCTTGGTGGATTTCTTGTTGGCCTCTGGAGGTGGTTTAGAATGCATTTCACGTCCCTCCGCAGCTTTGGCACATTTGTCTGCCAAGCTGAAGAGTTCCGCGAAACTGGTGTTTTCTTTGGTCGCCAGTCTCAAGCATCTTCTTATCTCGAACACCCTGTCTGAATGCAACGATAACAAAAGAGCTCGAGATTGAAGGGATAATATTTCGTAGCTGAGAAAACCGCTAGATGAAGGATCGCAGCGATTCCCCCATTGTTTGCTTTACAGCAAACAGATCAAGTTCAGTGCCAGGCCGGGTGTAAGAACCCCCAAAGTTGGCAGTGAATTGTTGGCATAGCTCCGCCCAACTATTAATGGAGCCGGGTGGAAGACTCATGAACCAGGACCTTGCAGTCCCAGTTAGAGCCATTGGGAAGTAGTTGGCCATCATGGCCTCATCGCCCCCCGCTGCCAGTATAGCAGTGGAATAGATTTGAAGGAACTCGACGGGGTTGACAGTCCGGTCGAATTTTTCCGGCAAGTGAGGCCGTAACTTCTGTGGCCATCTGACCATGCGTAAATGCATGGCCAGGGTAGAACAACATCCCTCTACTCCTTAAGAAGCAGGGTTGTCTCGAGCTTCTCGTCTCTCGCGAGCACGCTCGATATGGATGCGGCCGTCCTGCTGCCAGTAACGGCGATCAAGTTCTGACTGCAGGTTGTGAGTCAGAATCCTGGTGATGGTGTGGGTGCGTCGTGCTCCAAGAGGTAGCAAAGTCACCTGCTGGGATGCAACATGTCTCCTATGCTGCGAGACTTGTGGACCAAGTCGGCCCGACAAGGTCCATCGTTGTGATGGTGCTTGCCCCGAAGGGGGAGGACCTTGATTGCTAATGCCAGCGGCTACAGCTGCAACCAGATGGTCAACATGAGCTCTCCACTTTTCCATAGCACCATGGGGTGCCCCTGGAGGCAGTGGATGTTGTAGAAGAGCTCGCACGGCGATGAGCGCGTGCTCAGGGTTGTTGTTCATCGATGCAGTGATCGATGTAGATGCCCCATCTTGTTGCCCAACATTGTTTGTTGGAACCGATGGCGGCTATGGTGCCATAGTGCCTGCAGGAACAATGACACTCGCTGGCTGCTGGCCGTTGGAGGGATTGCCTCCAGTAGGTTGTTCAGCGCGATTGACGTTGGAAGATCATTTGGCGGAATTCACCATCTTGAGATCTCGGTCCCCCTTCCTGGCGCGCCAAATGTTGCATTGTAACTGCGACACTTCCCCCGGTACTACTAAAGTGTAGCCCGCGGAGGTTCTTGTTTCGGTTGGGGCACGCAGAGACCAGGATCAAGATGGTGACACCAGAGATTTATGTGTTTCGGGCCGCCTGAGCGTAACACCCTACTCCACAGGGTCGGTGTTGTAGTATTGAGTGTCGCTAGTCTGCGTAGTATATGGCTTAGCTTGGATCTCCCTCTCTGTATTGTGTGGCTCAGTCCTTTTATAGTCCAAGGACACCGTTACATCATTTGCTTGGCCCGACATGTGGTCCTGGCATATTTAATAGCCTAATACGCTGTCTATGAGCATTAAGCATGGTTAATAGTGAGATAACATTCCTTAATGGTTGTGTTACCTCTATTAACAGTGCCCTGGTCGTGTGTCATTAATATAGCATTAATGACACATAATCAGGTTTTGTAACTGCCGCTTTAACTGTCCCTTGAATGTCCATGCTGGAGGAGATCCGCCATTGTATTCGTTGGTGATGAAGGTCTGGAGGCTCCACACGTGGCAGCTTCGGAGCTTCCCCTTGCGGGGAGGTAGCTCCGAAACCGCTATACGGGTGTCGGCATCGGAGCTTCCCTCTGCTGGGGGTTAGATCCAGAATCGTTATACACGTGTTGATTGCGGAGCTTCCCTGTATTGAGAGTTTAGCTCCGGGCTTACATTATACGTGTCAATCCCCGAAGCTACCCATGTGAGGGACGCGGGCCCAGTGTAGTATGACGTGTGGGGCCTGAGGAGACCTTGAACTTTGACAGGTGGGACTCTCTTGCACTTCTTGCGGTACCACGGGGTACCCGGTATGCAGGGTACCAACAATTGAGTTACAAGCCACGAGAGTGATATGTAGTAATAGTTCTTCCTTTATCCTCTTTGATCTGATAAATCGATGTTGTCCTTATCATTGCTTACTTGAGATCAGTTCCCAACTCTTTAGTTCCGGGTTGACATAAACTAGGTGTAATACAATGGTGTCCATCACTTCGTTACTAGGGTGCACTCCTTCCTCCTTAAGTGCCAGCCTAGTAATTTCCATAACTTTTTGTCGATCGCTTGCATATGCTTTAATCACTAACAAGTTCAAAAGTTACTTTCTTTTGAAGTTGATAGCGCATACTCGATATAACCAACTTCTTGCAGTAAGTTCGATAATTTGGATATGGAACCTGTACGATTCACCCCTGCTAAGCCAGTCAAATCCTCTTCCATATGTAGGAAGAGAAATAAATGTCCTCTGTGTAGGATCAAAGAGCACGTGAAAAGCTACAAGAGGGAGGGTGAATGGTAGATTTAAAACTTTTTCAGCGGAAGCAACGAAAAACCCCTCGGCAGAAAATCAATCTGTTAAGAAACCATGTGTTTAACTGATATAAACGTTTTCAACCATGACAAAAGTGGTAGATACTATAGAGAATTAAGTCATGAAGACATGACAACAAGAATCACAGAAACCGTTGAGAAAAACTCATGTTATGATCGAAAGATTGAACAAAAGTCAATTTGTTCTACCGAGTAAAAACTAGATCTGCAACACTACAAATAAACTCGTATATATCAGAAACCACAAATCTAATGACCGTGAAATTTTCACATATGATATATAATCGAGTTATGAAGACAACGCAAAAAGAATCACGTCGATTGGATCTGTAAAACTCGAGTTATGATGAAAACACCACCGCAATGTAGT
Source organism: Tuctoria greenei (assembly GCA_036927565.1). Lineage (NCBI taxonomy): Eukaryota > Viridiplantae > Streptophyta > Magnoliopsida > Poales > Poaceae > Tuctoria > Tuctoria greenei. Next base: position 154,675,893 of record JAYESD010000001.1, read on the forward strand.
GCTGTGCAGAAAATGAACGAGAAAAACTTGTTTGAAACAAGTCGGACGAACAAGAAACAAAAGGTCCTCTAAACTACAAATTTTATTGATCAAAACATAATAAGGACAGCCCAAAGTCGTCTTACCACGAGCTCTGGCGCCCCGAGTTGAGTGAATTTATTGAGATATTCATCCACACTCGATCTCCCTTGCCTCAAGTTCTCAAATTCTTGCCTCTTCAAGATCATGACACCTTCCGGCACATAATAAGAACGGAAAATCTCCTTGAATTCCGCCCAGGTAATCCTCTCCTTATTCTCATGAGCATTACAATAAGCATCCCACCAATCTGCAGCTGCTCTAACTAGTTAATGAGAAGCAAATAGGACCTTCTCTCGGTCACTGCATTGGATAATAGCTAGCTTCTTCTCTACGGATTTGAGCCAATCATCAGCATCCATAGGGTCAACGGCTTGAGCAAAGGTCGATGGCCTAGTCCTCATAAACTCTCCCAATCGGTTATGAGGAGGCGGGGGTGGCGGTGGAGGCATGTGGTGCTGATTGTTGATGTTGTCAGCCTGCAGCTGTCCCATAGTCTGTATCATGGTCTACATGAGCTGGTTTTGCATAGCCAACAGCTGCTCAATATTGATAGATCCATGAGTAGGTCCTTGTCCATGATTATTCTGAGGTGCTCCATTGTTCTCATCCTCATCATTTCCATCCTTATAGTTGCGAGTCCTCACCATCTGAAGAAAAGCAAGAGATAAGAATTTAGAAACGTCCCCAACTATATGCATAAAGGGATATGAAACTAAACAACTAACTAGCCTAGGTGGACATGGCAATGCTAAAGCATCCCAAAATCCTCTATTAAGCACCCAAGCAAACAATATATAGCAAACAACACACCAAACAAAAAAACATCGATTACTGAGTGCTCCTATGTGCTCTAAAGTGTCCATTCTATCTAGGCTGCATCCTACGGTCAACCTGTGGCTCTAATACCAATTTGTGACACCCGGTTCCAAAAATGAACCAAGTGAACGCATATGTGTGCCCAGGACGGTTCAACACACATATACGAGTGCAATCACAAAAGAGTATACAGAAAATGACCACATAACAGGATTAATTAACCAAATTTTATTACACAACCAGATTATCCTCGATTACAAGCTCTAATGAATATTAATGACAGTTCAACTAATGCAGCAGAAATAAACTAAACTGAGCAAACTAAGCATAAGGATAACATAGCTCCAACACTCCACAGGCATGCTGACGATAGACACGGCCTAGAACTCCACATTATCATCATTATACTCCAAATCCTGACCTACAACTATTGGTGGGGGAATTGCAAGGGTGAGTACATGTCGTACTCAGCAAGTGTGGAAAGTATGACATGTAGCTAATTCAAATGAAGAATATAATAATGGCTAACTGCTGAAAAGTACATTAAAACATTTGAAAAGCAATATATTATATGTATGTGAAATAAACCCATCATTAACCATGTAATCAACATAATACCAGTCCATATTCATCACCATCATTCATATTTCAGATTTCACCATTACCATTAGCCATATTCAATACCATAATTCTCATAACCAACCATAACCATTTATTCAACCGTAGCCATATTGCCAAACCATAACCAAAAATCATCCCAATACCAAGTTCTCTCTAATCATGGAAGTTGTCCAGGTGCTCATAACCGGGAGCAGGGCTATCATGATAGTTTTATTAGACTCTGCAGAGTTTGTACCACTTTACCCACGTGTTTGTGATTTCATCACCTTTCGACGACTAAGAACCTCCCTTATGCCCATGACCCGTCGGTCACATTACACACTTCCGTTGGTGTGTGGCAAAGAGATCACAAAATATCCTTTACAAAGGGATTAATAGCCTATTTAGACCCCAATGAGGTTTCACCGGTGGTGATGTCTCCTACAGAGCACATCTTCACCCAAGGGCCCCCCTCTTGAGCCTTTCGGATCCCAGGGTAGTCCCACCAATCATCAACAAACCCAATTCGACTACCCCTTCCCCGAACATCCTTAATGGTCCAAATAACACTAGCAAAGCCCTAATTAATCAGCTACTCCGCACCCATACTTTGCCTCGTGGTGGCACTATAGTCCTGGCTTATTCTCGCATGAACCGGTCCTTAGATTTAAAGCAAGCAACCACCATATCGTCCAACAAGCATGGCTTGCTTAGATCACCATATCGTCCAACCACCATATCGTCCAACAACCACCATATCGTCCAACAACCCATCCACATACCAGGCTTGCTTAGATCACCCATAATCATATTACATTAACCAGTTCATGTTAATCATAATCTCATAAATGCATCATTAATGTGTAGTATTCTTTTCCCATCCCAATTAATTAAGCAAATCAAAAGGTAAAAAGCCCTTCCCGACTCTCTACCATAAATTCAAGGTGACAAGAGTGGTTAAACAAAACTAGTAAATTTCCTATCCTAGGATTCCCATCAAATTGACACAAGCATGCAGTTTTGCAAACAAAATATTAATTTTTAAAACTGGATCCATATGCTTCGAGGACACTTGCCTTGCTCTTGGGATTGGTTGGGGCAAAGCCTTCAAACTCTTGGTGCTGTAGATCCTCCGCGGCACTCTCTAGCGCAAATCCGTCTAATCCGCACAACAAACATACAAGACAAGAATACAATCAAAGAGTGCACAAATATTACTCAACATGACATGACATGCATGATTAATGCCAATGCAAGGTGGAACTTGTTAATGAGTTGCCTTTAAGGATCACTATCTAGTTCTAATAGCTTTTAACAAGTTTATACAGGTTTGGAGTTGATTAAATCTAATTTTAGAATCAATTCAACATAATTTAACCAGGAATATCAGACAAGTCTGCAGGATGCCGGACTAGTCCGCACTTCGCGAGAACAACAAATTAGGGTTTTCTAGATTGACGTGAATTTGGAGAAACGGGGTTGAATTCACGTGAGAAAAAGGAAGTAGAAGGTATACCAAGTGTTTAGAACTCCAATGAATCAAGGATCTTCGAGGCAACACTTGGATCTTGACGATCTTGGGTTGATGAAGAGTTTGATGGTGGATTGTTGACCAAGAATGTGAAGTTGATGGAGATCTTAATCCTCTTTTGTTTCCTCCTCTTATTCTCCTTGCTCTAGATCTCCTTCTCCCTCCTTGGGGGTGGCTATTCACGAGCAAGGGTTTGGGGTGGGGTGGAAAAGTGGCAAATAGATGTCAAGCCAAGGGGTGGGGTTGTTTATATAGAGGTGGAGGATTAAGGTTAGATGGATCTCGAGTTTGAGATGAGTAGAGGTCGGTTTAGAGTCCCACATGGGCTCTAAAAGAGTTAGGCATGACGTCCCTAGGCCCACTTAACGTAAAACCCAAGAAACAAGTCGTGAAACAAAAGATCAATTCGAAGTCACGTTTTATCGGACAAGTCCGAAAAGGACCGGACTAGTCCGAAGTTGTCCAGAAAGAAATCGAACAAGTACGAACTATACATCGGACAAGTCCGAACTTATCTAGAGGGGAAAAACAGACAAGTCTGGCCAAAAATTGGACAAGTCCGACTCTAGTCAGAGAAGAAAACAGACAAGTTTGCTGGAAGATTGGACTAGTCTGTTCAAGTCCAGGGACTTAGCAAATTTTCCAAGGGTTTTGGGACACCAGACTAGTCCGCACAGGACGGGAAAAGCCTGAAAGTGTCCAGAGGCAAAAAGAGACTAGTCCGTAGAAAAACAGACAAGTTCGATTGAGGTCAGAGAGAAATTAGTCTAGTCTGCTCCAAAATTGGACTAGTCCACACTTTCCAGAATTCTAAGTGCGTTTTAACTCTAATTTTAATTTAAACTTGTTCCTTTTTATGTGAATTAATGTTAGGCACATATATGAATGTATGTAGGGCATGATGCATGAACAAGGGGGTGTTACATCGCGTGAGCTCGGCGAAGGCTAACTAGGTCCAGCATTGCCCAAGGCAGGTGTTGGAGCTGCTGGCAGTGCTCGGAGCTCCTATAAAGTAGATACCGCTGTTGTGCAATCTCCGCAGATCTTGAGGATGCTGGAGGGAGTTGGCATCTTAAGGACGAGGTAGCCGTAGTGGACTATAGCCATGAATCAGTACAGGACTGGCCTACCGATGATGGCATTGTAGGGGAGGTTGACCTCTGCGATGTCGAATAGGATATTCTCCATCCTGAAGTTCTCAGACATTTCGAGGGTCACCGGGAGGTGGATGTTGCCGTACGGGATAATCTTCCCTGGCCCTACTCCCGAGAATGATCTCGACGGGGTGAGCCTAGACACAGGGATCTTCAGCTTGTCGAAGGCCGCCCGACTGATGAGGTTGAGACCGACCTCACCATCTATCAGGACGTGGTGGTACAACTTGATGATGGCGATGGTGGGGGCGATGAGGATGGGTAGAAGCCTGTCTCCCGACATGTTCTCGGAGCAGTCGGAGGCGTCGAAGCTGATCGACGTCTCCCTCCATTTGTGATGCAGCGACAGGGTGTCAGCAGAATCCAGCAACACTACCGCTCAGCGCAGGGTCTTGACCGCATTCCGAGACGCGGGTTCCCAAGATCCCCCACAGATGACGTGGAGTGCTTTGCGACGCTCGTGGTCATTATTGAGGGCGACGTTCTCAGCTTGGTGGACCATTTCAACAACTCGTTCAGGATTTTGGAACTCCATATCCATGTTTTTGCCGACCTGGTGGTCGACCATTCGTGGCTTGGTCTTGCTGCTACTCGCAAGCTTGAAGCTTACCATTGCGATGGAAGGCAACCACTTTTTTGAGGGAAAAAGCCCCTACCTAGCGCGCCAAATGTCGAAGTGCTAATGTGACACTTCCCTCGGATCTGCTAAGGAGCAGCCCATGGAGGTTCTTTGATCAGCAGGGGTTAGTTCTCAATCGAGTGGTCGAGCGTATGAGAGTATGAGACAGTGGTTTTTACATGGTTCGGGCCGCATGATCATAACACCTTACTCCACGGTGAGTTTTTATTGCTGGTGTGTGTGTGTGTGTGTGTGTGTGTGTGTGTGTGTGTGTGTGTGTGTATGTGTAGATTGGTTGTCCCTTGTAATGGTGGTGGTCTGGTCCTTTTATAGACAAGGCCAGAAGCCTTACAAGTGGGGTCTGGGGCCCGACAGGTGGCCCTGGGGCGATCTTATCCTAAAGATCTATGGCTTCTCGCATAATCTTCTTCTGATCGTGGCTTGAAGACTAGTCTTGCCGCCTTGGTCGCCAGTGGCCCATGCGTAGTCCCTAATGGTGTCAGGGGATGTCTCGTCTGTCTAGTCATTGCAAGCTACCCACTTGGCGGAGCAGGGTAGGCCTACAGTGTCTTCACTGTGATGTGATTGGGTGCAGCAGTCTCTGACTGTTGGCGTGCTCCGCGTTAGCCACCGGAGGTGGGCGCCTATCTTCAATGCTTGATTTAGATGGGGCACACCATTTCTTAACTCCCGCACTTCACCGCCCAAGGTGAGTTGCGGGACACATGGCAGCTTCAGGGCTGGCCTTCGCTAGGGAGGCCAGTCTTGGTTCTTCGGGGCACGTGTCAGCTCTGGAGCCCTTCAAGGCATGCGGGAGCTCCGGGTCCCTTCATGACAAGTGGAAGCTTCGGAGCCCTTCAAGGTACGTGGCAGCTCTGGGGTCCTTCTCTGTGGGAGGCATCCACCCTGGTGCTTTGAGCCACGTGGTTGCGCCGGACCTCGCTCTATAGTAGGATGAGGTCCCGCCTGAACATGTGGCATCTTGGGAGCCCGTCCCTCCGGGGGAGCCGGGTTCCATCTTTGTGATCCACATGGCAGTTGTGGATCCCATACTTGAGGAAGGTTGGGGTCTGGCACCTTTTGGACATGTGGCACCACTGAACGTACCTTGGCACTTTCAGCTTGTGTGCGAGGGTACCCCGTACGCAGAGTACTGACAACTATATTTTTAAACTATCATATTATGGTTCAACTATTTATATTTTTAGTTGATGTATTTATTATTTATCATGTTTTTTACTGCATGTATATGAAATGTGTTACAAGTTTTACAATTATTTACCAAATTTGAAAAATGAATTCAGCAGAATACTCCCTCCATTTCAATTTATTTGTCGTTGGGACAATCTTAATTAGTTCATTTATAGTTTTTTTGATTGTCTGAAACAACAATTATTTCAGAACAGAGGTAATATATAATTTTTGTGGAATATCCTTTAATAAAATCCTATATACGCCACTGTACCCAAGCACAAGATTTGCCCAGGCAACATTAAAGGCAAGGAAAGGAGAAGAACGATGAGAAGCTTCAGTCAGAAGATCAAGCCCGACTATTGACATTTGCTTAGTTGCAACCTAAGGCAAGACCCAGTTTGCATTTAAGTGGTTGATATATTTTGCTTTTATAATCTATATGATAGTATTTGTGCATTAAGTCTAGGGATGTATGATACTCCACATGCATGACCCAATAATCCCCAGAGTTTGGGGTAGTACATGACTTTTTATAACTATTTATATGATGCTTAATATGGAAACATGATTAAGTGGTATGACTCGAGTAGACATATTCTACTCATGAAAAATAATAAGTGGGATCAATTGGGGAGAAACTAAGGACCGAGCAGAAAGATTAGGACGCTCAAGAACGTGTTCGGTAGGCATAGTTCATGCATGTGTCGATTGAGGACTGTATCGTGTGCGGCCCTGCTGGAAAAGTTTGAATTTGTACCGGAAGCATACTGGATATATGGGACCTAGGAAATGATGTAACTTGTTAACCTCGGTGTTGAGACTTTTTCGAACACCTTAAGCGGTAAGCCGATAGGGCAGTAGCGGAAGCTTAACTACATGGAACATGCTGAAGCCGTGTTTGCCTGTTGGGAGTCTACTAGCCCGGGTTGGTTGAACTGATTCAACATTGAGATGTCTTTTGAAAGGTTGTCACTTATGTCGTTATGGAGGGGGACCGTAAGCCTTCTCTAGACGGGTGTATGTGACATGCAAGCCGGGTGTTTCACGATTCGAATCACCATCACACGCGGAAGGGAGCATACTTGTTCACTGCGCTGTGACGTAGTAACAATTGGAACTGAGTGGAACCTGCTAGATGGTTAAGCAACTTGGTGGAAGTAGCTGATAGGAGAACTAAAGTTATGATTCTAAGCAATTAACTTGCTAAGGCCTGTGTAACCTTGGACCCTGCAACATCGTGGATGAAGCGTTTCTTGTGATTGTGGAGTTAATGATGTTGTCGTTCCCAAGGACTTCACATGCTATTATATACCTGAAACAAGAATCTACTAATAGTGAACATTTACTTGCTATAGTTTAAATTCAAGTCTTATGTCTGTAGGATGTAGAGTATCATATTTTTAGGTGAGACGGTTAAGTCTTGCCGAGCCTTGTGCTCGCGGTTGCGTTTATATGAGTTTTACAGGTATATAGCTATGACGGGTTCCTAGGCAGTACACTTTGCGAGTATGTAGCCAAATGGAAGCCCTGGACGCTGTAGATTTCTTCTGTGGTGCTAGAGTGGAGTATCCGTGGGCTGGATACAACCGATACTGCTGTACTATAGGTCCGAGAGAGTGTTGTGAAGACTTCCGCTGATGTAAGCACTTTTGTGTAAAACTCTGAGAATAATGTAAGTTTCTCACTTGTGTTATGAGTTCTTTGTTCTTTTTTGTGTTATATTATTGGGTGTCGCATTGCATGACACCATCCAATGTGATTCCTGGTTTGTTGGGACCCTTCATAGTTATATACCTGCAAAACTCGTATAAATCCAACTGTGAGCACTAGGCTCAGCAAGACTTACCCGTCTCACCTAAGAACATGAAATTCTACATGCTGGGAGCGTAAGACTTGAATTTAAACTGTAGTAAGTAAATGTTCACTATCAGTAGATCCTTATTTCAAGTATATAATAGCACGTGAAGTCCTTGGGCACAACAACATTATGAACTCCACAATCAATCAAAGAAATGCATCATTCACGATGTTGTAGGGCCCAAGGTTACACATTCTTTAGCAAGTTAATTGCTTAGAATCATAACTTTAGTTCTTCTATCAGCTATGACAATTAAGTTTCTTAACCATCCTAGGTTCCACCCTGGTAGTTCCAGTTGTTACTACATAATGACTCAATGTACAAGTATGCCCCCTTCCGCGAGCGACGGAGATTCAAATCATGAAATACTTGGCTTTCACATCATATACAACCATGCAAAAGAGACTTACGGTCCTCTTTCGTGATGCCATAAGTGACAACTTTCCGCAAGATATACAAATGGCGAAACAGTCCCACCGTCTCGGCAGCATGCCCCACATACGGGATCACCACAGGGGTCACTACTATTCGCTGTCAGCTACCAGCCTAGGAAAGAGGGGATCACCTCGACACCCAGGTTAACATGTTACATCGATTTCCAGGGTCCCATATTACCAGTATGCATCTGGTACAAATTCGAACTTGTCCAACGGGGCCTCGTATGAAATGAGCCTTAATCGACGCATGCCGGAACTATGCCCACAGGACCACATCCTTGTGCGTCCTAGCCTTCCTGCCCGGTCTCCAGATCCCTCCAAATTGATCCCAATTATTATTGTTCCCAAGTAGGGTCCATCTACTCGAGCCATCCCACTTAATCATCTTTCCATATTAAGCATCATAATAAAAATTATGTAAAGTTCTATACTACCCAAACTCCATGGATTCTTGGGTCATGCATGTGGAGTATCATACATCCCTAGACTTAATGCACAATTACCATCATATATATTATAAAAGAAAAACATATTAATAGCTTAAATGCAAATCGAGGCTTGCCTTAGGTTGCGACTAGTGTAAATATCAATAGTTTGAGCTTGATCTCCTGGGCGTAACTTCTCATTGTTCTCCTCCTTTTCTTTTCTTTGATGTTTCTTGGACGAATCTTGCTCTCCTATGCTACTGGGGCAAATCTTGTCCTCGCTGCGGGCTCCATGCTAGTCCCTTCTCCTGCTCCTGCCTCCAAGTTGTGCTCCTCGTCCATCGGCTCCATCATAGTCTATCAATATGAAAATGCATTTAACAATCAGATGTATGATTCAGAGATTGAAAATAAAGTGATTCTATTGAATCCAAAGATTAATAGAAGCTAAGCGGAGATTTCATAGAAGTTTTTAATTAAGATTGTTGGAACAAAAGGAGGAATTAATTCATATCTTAATTACGAAATGATTTTATAAGACTTTTAACATACACATAAGGATATTACAACTTGGTTCCTAATGTTCCTTTGATCAACCAAGGTTGAAACTTGTTATTTGATTTGCTGGGTATATGGAATAGGTTTTTGGCAAATGTTCATGAATTTCTAATGAAGAGACCCTTCAAAATAAATTGTTCAAGATCAATTAAGGTTGAAAAAGAATACAAGGACGGTTAATTAATTTCTGATGAAACTTGGATCAAAGGAAGTGAAACTTTTTTTCAAGGTACTAGGTCATACTAATATCAAACTTGAATAATTTCATAATTTTATATTGTCATTATGCGGCATAAAAATTATTCTAAGGTTTTATCTTCTCTGAATTTACGAAATTATAGGGATGTTCATGTCAAATAAATTGGTCAATTGAAAAGTAGAGATCATAAGAAATCCATATAATTTTGTTTTGCATTTTTAGGATTTTTCTACAGATTACTACAAATTTTAGAAGGTGTGCACATTTTCTGGAATTTTTCTTGTACGGGTAATCGACAATGTGGCTGACATGAGGGGTCCACTAGGTCTTCTTCTACCTTATACAAAGGGCTACCAGAGCGGCGGCGCTGGTGGAGGACCCATGGAGAATTCGACAGTGGGGCAAGGAGGACCAGCGCTGATCGGAGCACAGGACCCACGGCGGAGGCGGCACACCCGTAATCCAGCGAGGTAGAACTCCATCGTTGATGCACCAAAATGAATGACATTTTGTCTAGGATAGTCATGGCGATGAGGTGAACACGGAAACATATCAAAATAGCGATGAAGGTCGCTGAAATAGGGCTTCGACGATGAACTGCATGGTTTTCAACGGCGGTGGGGGGGGGGGATTGCGTCCTGCCATGAATTCTCGATGGTTTTTTAATCCTTAAGCTTGGGATGAACCGCAAGGAATTGTAGAGTATGATAGATGAAAGAATTGAGATTAAAAGAGCAGATGCGAAGAATTTCTATGATGACTATGGACCTTTTCAACTCATGGCCGATACAAGATTTGAAAATATGGCTCCTTGGCACTACCATCAGTCTAGAAGCTTGGGGAGAACTAATAACATCACTAAAGGAAATGCGATCATTTGTGACGGCTAGAGATATTTACGATGGTCGGCCATCGCAAATAGACGGCCCGCACCGTGCCATCACAAATGCTTTTTGCCATCGCAAATAGGTTGTTAGTTTGCGACGGACGTCCCAAATGCCGTCGCAAATAGGGCTTATTTGTGATGGCCCAAAACAAAACCGTCGCATATACTTTTAATTGCAACGGCTAACCCTAGGGCCGTAGCAATTTATCATGCCGTCGTAAATTAAATGGATATACCCCGGGCCACCCTCGGCCTGACTCAATTATTCGGTGCCATTCTACTCCCGCTGCCGCCACCGCTCGCCCGCTGTCGCCTCCGTGCTCCCGCCGCCGCCGCGCCTCGCCTGCCGCCACAATCTCAGATAAGCCCCTGCTCCTCCTCTCTCCCTCCCCCCTCCTCCATGATGGTCGTGAGCCCCCTCCCAACCTTCCCATGACCGAGCACTCCCCACCCAGCTCCCATGGTCAAGCGCTCCCCCAACCACCCTCCCATGGCCGAGTGCCCGCACCCCCAACCCTCCCTCCCTCTCCCATGGCCGAGCCTCCTCCCCACCCTCCATGGTCGAGCGCCCACCCCCACCCCCTCCCTCCCCCTCCCATGGCCGAGTGCCCCCCCCCCCCCCCCACTGCACCCTCCCTCCCCCTCCCATGGCCTAGCATCCTCCCCACCCTCCCTCCTCCTCCCATGCATGGCCGAGCCCCCCCCCCCCCCCCCCATGCAATTGAATTGAAATGCAATTGAATTGTTGATTATACAATTGAATTTAGAAATGCAATTGAATTGTTGATTATGCAATCGAATGTTGAAAGGCAATTGACTTGTTGATTACGCAAATGAATTTTGAAATGCAATTGAATTTTTAAATGCAATTGAATTGTTGATTATGCAACCGAATTTTGAAATGCAGTTGAATTTTGAAAAGCAATTGAATTGTTGATTATGCAAGACAATATTATGTTTATATTATATTGTTGATTGTACAATTGAATTTAAAATGCTTTGTTATATTATATTGTTTATTATGTTGTTTAGTCAGGATAATTGTTTATTAGTTAGTTTGTTATGTTGTTCATTAATTAGTACTTATTGTTTATTTACATTTAATGTTTTTGATTGATTACTTAATATATGTCATTAAACGGGTTTCAAGCCTACCTGGCCCAGCACAGCCTGACCCAACACGGCATGACATGCATTAAACGCGTTCGTGTCGTATAGACAGTTGTAGTTGTAACGTATGCGTCGAGACGGCACGAAAGTGAACAGCGATGGCGAGGATGTCAATCACCCACGCTTATAAAGTCTCGCTGCACTACGCTTGCACCGAGACGGCACGAAAGCGAACCGCGACGATAGCCCTAGGCCATCACAAATGAAGTCTTGGAGCCATAATTGGTGACAGTAACCGTCGTTTGTCCACAAGATGTCGATACTTTTGACATAACACCCGCACCATCGAGCTTGCTTGGACGGTGGATCCGGACGTGGAAGTCTCATCTAAGACCAACTTCCCCCCTCATATTATAGAGGATCGAGATGAGGCTCACAACACGGGGATCGATAGGATAGACGAGATGCTTAAAGCCATGGGACGGCGGGCCCTGACTCAAATTTAATGATAATGTATTCGTCGAGATGGGCACAAAGGGAAAAAACGACGGTGATGACGACAAGCTCCCGCGCGTGGACGACGGGGCCGCGCAGGTGGTTTCCTCCCATTCATTCCACCTATCTTGTTCTTTCCTCGCCTCCTGTCTCGTTCTTGGATAGTTGTTTCCAAAGCTTGAAGAACTGCACCATTTTTGGAGGTGCAGTGTAAAACAAGCAGGGTTGTGCTGCCGAAATTTTGTTCGGATTCAGGTTTTGTGTATCGTCATAAGCAGGATAAATCCTACATAAATTAACGATAATTTCTCTAACTTTAAACTGCAGAGTCAAACATGGATGAAGAACGCAGTTGGATGTATACTGGTTGGAAGAGCAGAACTGGTGGTCACTCGGATGAGTGGTACACCAAGTTAGATAAATTTATGGATCGAGCATTTTCGTTGTAAACGATGATAAGGTGCGGTGCTCATGTACAAAATGTCGGAACACCAAGTTTTTGAACAGAATGGAACTTTTGTTTCACTTATGTCGAAATGGTTTTGCGCCATATTATGAGGTGTGGACCTTACATGACGAGACTAAATCTCGAGTTGTAGAAGAAGTGCATAACGATGATGATAGAATGCGGGTTGATAGGATGGATGAGATGCTAGAAGCTATGGAAGCAAAATATCCTCTTACAATGGAGGCAGACAAGTTCTTCGTTGAGCTCAAGAAATCAAAACAGCCGTTGCATGAACACACGGATGTGGCCGTCCTTGCTTTCATGACCAGATTTATGGCAATTAAGTCTGAATACTTTTTTCCATCAACTGCTAGAATGATCTCATGAAATTGATTTGTGATATCCTTCCACAACCTCACAAAGCACCTAAAGATATGTATCAGTCGAATAAATTGATATTTGATATCGGTATGAATTATGAGAAAATTGATGTGTGCCCAGACAACTGCATGCTATTCTAGAAAGAGCACGCCAACAAGAACATATGCTTGAAATGTGGTAAGCCAAGGTTTTTCAAAGTTGTTAATGATGATGGCGATAATGTGATGACAAATGTCGCACATAAGCAGCTTTGTTACTTGCCTATGAATCCTCGGTTGAAGCGGGTTTTTTCTTTCAAAAAGAACCGCAAGAAACATGAGATGGCACAAAGAAGGTAAACGTGAGAACAAAGAATTCTTGACGCATCCATCCGACGGTGATGCATGGAAGGCGCTAGATCGTTTTGATCCAGATTTTTCTCGTGATGCAGGAAAAGTTCGCATCAGGTTAGCAACAGACAGGTTCTCACCGTTCAGTACAAATGCCACGCCATACTCCTATTCGCCCGTCTTTGTCGTCCCATACAACCTGCCACCGTCTTTTTATATGAACTACGAGTTCATGTTCCTCGACCTCATTGTACCTGGACCGGATCATCCTGGGTCACGTCCTAATGTGATGTTGAAATCGCTGATCGAAGAATTGAAAATGTTGTGGATAGGAGTCAAAGTGTAAAACGGTTATAAGAAGCAGAAATTCAACCTTCGAGCTGCTTATTCATGGTCCGTCCATGATTTGTCGGCATACGACATGTTTTCTAGATGGAGCACTCATGATCGTCTGGCGTGTCCGATATGTGCTTCGGACACGGATTGCCTTCAACTAACTCATGGAGGAAGAATATCTTACTTTGATTGTTACAGACGTTACCAAATCACATATTTAGGCAATAGAGACATGTCTTTAGAAAGAACACCATTGTCACTAAAGGACTACCGAAACGTCTCAACGGGTTAGAAATTTCTGATATGTTAGACAAACCGGTGCTAGATTAAGATCGGCCCAGATATTTCATTTGTTACGGGGAGGAACACAATTGGACTCACATATGTGGACATTAGGAGCTATCGTATGTGACGTCATTGATGCTAATGTACAACATTGATGTCATGCGTTACGAGCAACATGGGCGAAAGTATCATAAGCACATGCATGGATATGATTGGCAAAACAAAAGACAATAGAAAACCTAGACTAGATTTGGCAGACATTTGTAACCGTACAACTCTTGAAATCTCTGAAAGTGGTGGTAAGCCACGTGCTTATTTCTATCTTCGACCTAAAGAAAATAAGGAAGTCATGAAATGGTTGAAAACTTTGCAATTCCCGGATGGTTACGTAGCTAGCCTGAAAAAGGTTGTGAATATGAACACAGGAAACCTCACTGGGTTGAAGAGTCATGATTATCACGTTATCATGGAAAGACTCTTACCTGTTATGTTTCAGGGCTATCTAGATGATGCGGTGTGGAAAGTTTTAGCAGAGCTCAGCTATTTCTATAGACAGATTTGTGCTAAAGAAATCAAGATAGGGATGATGGATAAGTTAGAGAACGAGATACCGATACTTTTTATGTAAGATGGAATTTTTTTTCCACTGGGTTTCTTCAATCCAATGCAACATCTGCTTATCCGTCTTCCATTTGAAGCTAAAGTTGGTGGTCCTGTGCATTACAGGTGGATGTATCACACTGAAAGAGCGCTACGATATCTGAAACCAATGGTTGGCAACAGGCAAGGGTGGAAGGGTGCATCGCTGAAGCATATGCTCTTAGGGAATTAGGATACTTTTCAAGTGTCTACTTTGCAGAAGAAGACAATGTCATTACTTCGGCGATGCGTTACAATGTGGATGAAGCACCTCCTTGTAGTGACCTCTCCATTTTTCAAACGAGAGGCACTACCGTTGGTAGCATCACGACCAACGTCCTACCCGAACGTGACAGGACTTTACCCTATATGTACGCAAATATAGATGGCTTGCAAGAATACTTCAAGTAAGTGTTTGTCCTACATTTATGCTATTTGACATATTTTGCTACACATGTATTCTAAAAAGTGTTTTTTCACGTTCAGCGAGTTCCACAGACAATACTGTTCACATAGGCATCAACCTACGACCAAACAAGTTGAAGGGCTGCGACAAGAAGAATTAAATAGTGGGCTGGGTTTCCTATCCTAGTTTTGAGATTATGTAATACTCTCTCGTCTTATATATATTATAAGTTACTATTATTAATGAAGTATTCTTTTAACTTACAATCATTTTTGATAGTGCATGACTCAGAATGTCCATAAAGATTTGCGGCAACTATCTTATGGATTGGTGAATGTTAGAAGCTATGGTCGAAATGATGTAAATGGCTTTCGATTCCGTACAACTCATTTTGAAGCTCTTCGTCCTATCGCGGCAACATCAAATCCAGTGTTGTGACAAGAGCAATTGACACTCAAGGGAATGAAACCAATTATTATAGGATCATTAACAAAATCCTTGAATTTACTTTTGCAGGAAATAAGACACTTCTAGTTGTGATCTTTGACTATGACTGGTTTGATAGCACTCATAGAACTCGAGAAAACCATTTTGGAATGATGGAAGTCAAGCACAAAGACCGACTACGAGGTTACGATACATTTGTTCTTGCACACCAAGTGGAGCAAGTGTATTATCTACCTTATCCATGCACAAAGCTTAGTGCTTGGTGGGTGGTATATAAGGTGAATCCTCATGAGAAGTTATATACTCCTGGGGATGGTGGTTACCATGATAGTGAAGACATTGAAGAAGTGTACCAAAAAGAAGAGTTGCTAGACACTTTTATCGTTGAGCCTGGTGCAGGACTCGATCAATTAGTTGGAGATGTTGAAGATGTAGAGACAGATGATATGCAAAAACAGAAATTAGAACATGTCACGATGGAAGATCGTTGGGCCGATTTAAGGAGTAGGGCACATGATAATGATGTTGATGAATTTCAAAATTGATTACAAGTAACATTTTCTTGAAGATAGTAACATGGACTTTTTATATATTATTTGCATATTTATTGATTATCTATTAAAACAGGATGGCGTAAAAGAAGGATAAGAAGATGGCGGTGACGAGGGGGTTCTTCCCCTCTAGAGATGAGGACGCTTTCACCGGTGCCTCGTCGACCAGGAGCAGACGCTCTCAGCTGCTGGGGGCACGTTTTGACTAGCTCTAGGGCTTTGTCACAGCAGCCCACATAGGTAAATTTCACTAGTCATTGACAAATTCTTGAAATTCAATTTCCAATTAAACTTACTTATGAATCATTTGAATGTTGTAGTCCTCATCGACTGACTCAGAGGCTACGGCACCAGTTGAGCTTGCCTAACCTTCAGTGAGCCAACCCTCGGCTAGCGAGCCTTCTGTTCCTGAGCCTTTGGCTTGGCTGGTGGCGAGCCTTCTGGGTCACCAGACGTGGTGCCCGAGTAGAGGCGACAGACGAGGAGGACTCACTTTGTCAGTCCTCATGCGGTACCTTCACAGAGGATCATGATTCGTACGGTCACAGACAGGTAATAAAATTGTAGTGTTCAATTCTGGTTTCTTTTGGTTACTTAAGTAATGAATCAATAAATGTCTTGCAGCGCTTGGTACGACACATCTTTCACCGGTGACAGACACCACAGATCGGTGAACGGTGTCCTCGGGTCCTTAGAGCGTATGCACTATCCCGAGGTCATCGATGGGGTGCCTGCTACTTCGTGTGAGGACTACGCACACGCCCCTCACCAGGAGCATCGCAACGTTCAGGAGGCCGTATGGGTCGATTTTATGGTAAGTATGTTAAATAAAGTTTGTAAGTTTTAACTCTTAAACTCTTTTAATAAACATCTCTTCAATATATTCTTTATCATAGGAAAGGTATATTTAGAGTACCCGGACAACCCTCGCATGTTTGAGCATGCGAGGAATGTGTTTCACGTCAATGCTGTGAAGGCGGTTCAACAAGCGTTGTCAAATGCTCGTATTCAAGTTATCAATGAGCACTTAAAGGCGAACCAGCATGACGCGCGACACTTCCAGCAGGAGAGCGAGAGGCACCTGAGTAGGAGGAGTACGCGCAAGTATGTGGGGTGTAGTAAATATTTTTTCTCATAATTTCCTCAAAGCTATTTTTAACGACTTACAACTATGTGCAGAGCCACATGAGTTGGCTGCAAGGTTAGTCCGATGCATACTGGGCCCTTTTGTCGATACTGGTCTAGCGATGAGTTTAAGGCTATGTCCTAAAGGACTCGAGGGTGCAGAGGGGTCGACGGGAAGCACAACCACACCCAAGATAACCACTTGCGTTTAGCTAAATGCATGGTAAGTGTATCTAACTTATGTTTATATATTCAAACTATGCTGTTCATACTAAAACGTATTGACAGGAGCGCAAGACGGGTGTGTCGCCGACCCCTGTTGAGGTCTGGAAGAGAGGTCACAGGGACCCTTCTCAGCCTCAAGGGTCCAGTCAGACCACAGTCGAGCGGCTGGTAAGTTTAGAAATCATTCATATTAAATATAACTATATCGATTGTTGAACTTACACGATTTTCTTGTTTTTCAGGCTAGGTACGAGGAGGAGTCTAGGAGGATACATGGTGCATGTTTCGATTGGGAACATGAACCAATCAATCCTCAAGCTACGTATGCAAGCGGGGGTGGAAAAGCCCACGGAAGGTGAGTTCATAATTCATTTTATAGTTTTCAATTCAAGATATTCAAGATATTCCAATTCCATATTACTGATTTTTTTATAGGCTCGTCATATTTGATGGAGTTGTCAACTCGAGGGCGGCGAGACCTGCGAGAGGCAGCTCCACAAAGGCTTCGTCGGTGGGCCCGAGTCGCTGTGTCTCGCAGGTGGAGACTCTCACTCTTCAGGTCTAGGAGAGCCACGAGCAGCACCAGGCGGAGATGGAAGCATAGAGGGCGGCGATGGAGGCCGCCATCTCCTACCAGCGAGCCTGCATGGAGCAGATGTGGAAGGCGATGGAGATGCATAGGCATGTGATGATGGTAAGTTAAAGTAATTTAAATTCATCGCATTCTTAATAATATATAATAACCTGTAACATTTGCAATGATAGAGTTTCTTTCAAGGCTATGGAGTTCAGGGGTTGCATCTTGAGCTACCTACACTGTCACTGCCAATTCTACCAGCAGAAATGCAGGTACCGCTGTCGGCGCACACTTCTCCTGGTTTTCAGGTAATCAAAAACATTCTTACTTAGTCTTAATTCATCAAATATAGGCAAATCTAATTCAAATTAGCTATTGTAGTCTTACTTAGTCTTAAATAATTAAACATAGCAAATCTAACTAGAATTATCTAAACTAAGTTCAGTATGATCAGTTCTAGTTTGTTTAATCAATTCTAGTAAAAAACAATGTTCCAAACTAATCAATATGTCAAACAACTTCTATGTGTTGCAGGGATCAGCGACGGGGGCTCAAAATCCGTCGCTGTCTATATTGGTGCTTGGACTGACGCGCAACGGGGATGTTGGAGGCACGGGAGGTAGCTAGAATTGATGGACGGAGATGCATTTGTCTTTGTTTTGTGTTTGTGTTTGTGTTTGTGTTGTGATGGATGGACTTCGTGATGTGATGGATGGACTTTGTGTGTGTGATGGATCAACATGTTATGCTGCTGTTATTGTGTTTTGCTGCTATTATATATTGTGTTTTTGGCCATTAAATCGGGCAGAATGTTATGTTTTTAAAAAAGTGAAAAATCTTAGTTGCGATGGCTTTCATACAGCACCGTCGCAGATAAGACTTCTGGTCGTCACAAATTAACCTATGTTATTTGCGATGGCCTAGCCATCGCAAATAAGACCCATGTTATTTGCGATGATCACCATAAGCCGTTGCAAATAGGGCCTTAATTGCGACGACCAGCGCTAGCCGTCGCGACTTGGGCCTGGCCCAGCCATCGGACCCAAACTCTTGTTTGCGACAACCATTGCAAGCTGTCACAAATAAGCTTATTCGGACGGTGGTCATCGCAAAAAAAGGTAAATTGCGACTAAACTCGTCGCAAATAAGGAAAATCATTGAAAATACCTTATTTGCGACGACTCTGGCCGTCGCAGATTGTCAGGATTCCTGTAGTGCATGAACTGGAGAACCTTTGGGCGCGATGGCAGGGGTGGAGAGGTCTTGTGTCGGTCGCACAATGAAGAGTCGAGGGCGGTGCGAGTACTCTGGCCTGTGATAAGGAAAAACGTGTTGGTGTAGCTGAGGGAAGCAGGGGATCGGGCAGCCACCAACTGAGGACATCGAGAGTGCCTCTGCGCCGCTTTTGGCGCTCCAATGAGGCAGGAGAACGGCAGACGGTGCCTGGCAACAAACACTGACGGGCGGCAGCCACAGCGGAGGAAAAACGGCATCGAGTGCAGCATCTCCTCGGCGCGCGAGGGAAAAGCGATGTCGTGCGCGGCAGTTCCTGGAGCGCAGCACCAGTAGCACGGCACCACCTCAGGCATGGACGGCAGAGGTGAGGTGTGGCGCAAAGGCACAACGAACAAGGGCGCGGGTGAGCAGCGCATGAGCATGAGCAAGAGGCCAGAATCGAGCAGAGGAGAAGCTTGTCTGTTGCAAGGATAAGGGAGAGCCAAACGTGAGCAGCTGTTGTTCACCGTAGCAATTTCTGCCTAGGTGGAGCGTGACAGCACCGTGGCGAGTTCACGTTGAATAGGGAAGTCGGCAGCCTATTTTTGTCCCTGGCAGGTGGGTCCACCAAGGTATCATCCCTTCTCTTTTCTTTATTTGGATGGTAAACAGGTTCAGCAATTTCTAGTATTTGACATGGTAGCTAAATCAATTATAAGGAATTCGAGTACAAATTTAAATTCAAACTAGGAGCAAGTGGAATGGTGACATTACATTTTAAATTTGAATTACTACTAGGAATATTTTGATTTATTTTCATCAATAAATTGGTAATATTTTGATTTATTTTCATCAATAATTTGGTAATATTTTTGTAGGGTACTAAATAATTTTTGGGAAAAGCTACGGTGATATCAACTCTTAATCTTGCCTAAGTTGAGGTTGCAACATGAATTTGAAATAAATTTTGAGTTCTAAGCATGATTTGAATTATTCAAACTCAAAGCTTTTTGTGAATTAATATATAATACTTTGGCACACTGAATTAATTATTAATAACACCTTGCCTATTAGAAATCTTATAATTGAATAAATTTGATTTAGAATTACGATTTCACCATGATTTGGCATTCAACTTTTGAATCAAGTTAAATTTAAAACTTGACTTTGATTTTTGAGTCAAGACTCTAAAGACTTTGTTATTTTTGTACTTAGTCATTTGATTACTCTCATACCTGATCATTTTCCAACTTATGTCTAAAGTTCTTAAAACTGCATTTCTGATAATCATTTATTAGTTATCGCCATTCATTTGTCTTTGTTTTTAATTCACTTAAAAATTTCAAGTTCGTATTTTCGCATTCCGGCTCGTCTCAAGTGTGGGCTTTTACACGACGTCTGTGCAGTGCACCTACGTGACTTCCAGTACGGTCGTACATGTCGTGTATTCCATGTATCTTTGGTTTGAATTATCGTCCCTCGCGGTTATTGAGTACCGCTTGTTCACTGCGTGTAGTTAATTATTTGGAGCTGAATATTATTCAATCATGCTTTATGAATTAATTTTGTATTGATACTTGCAATGCTCTAGACAGGTTGCTCGCTAAATTTACTTTCCATGAAGCCTTAATTTGATGCTAAAACTGAAAATAAGGATGAACTTGTTGGCGAGTGTTTTATGCAATCAGCTGTCCTATGTTATATGTATATCCTGCAGATAGAGTTTCATGTTTAGTGGTGACGGTTAAGTCTTGCTGAGGCTTCATGCTCACTGTTGCTATATTAGTTGTTTTGCTGGTACTAGCCTCTATGCTTATGATTATAGTTGTCCAATGAGACTCGAAACTCTCTGAGCGTTATGCTCACATGAAACCATGCCGCCGCCGTATGTTCTTCATGTGGCTAGTGAGGAGCATCCGCGGGCTGGATAGCTTCTATTTTGCTTATTAGACTTGAGTACGAGAGCTGTAAATCTTCCGCTGTAGTTATTTTATGAACAATATTTATAAACTGCACAACTTTGTAAATTTCAGCAAATGATTTATGTAATATATGTTTCTTTACATGTGTGTTGTTCGGTGCCGCATCACACGGCACTGCAAAAGCCCTATTTTTAAACATACAATTCATCATTGAGATATAGAAATGAGGAGAATAAAAAGGATTCAAATGGAAAAGGGATAGTTCAAATCATTTCAAACCTACTTGAGGGAATTCGAAAATTCAAAGATAGCTACCAATCAAACCTTGACAAAATAAAAATATGAGGTCACCAGTGGGTTCCAAATATTCTAAAATGTGGCCCTGCAAATTTTCATGAGTTTTGAGGTACCTTCACAATTTAATTGAACACCACGTTGAAATTCACTAGAATTCAAATTCAGATTTGAATTTAAATGAAACTCTGTCAAATAGGTAATTTGAATCCAGATTTGAATTATCCCTATTTAAATGGGCATCCCTACAATGATCTAGCATTTTTGCAGAAAATATGGTGGAAAAATTAATGTACTAGAGTTGTAGATGAGTATGAGGGCTCGAGGGACCCACATGGCAGTGAGTGTTCTTCCCCGGTTCTCTCTGTTTCTTCACTGCTTGACACCTCCCAATGATGAGGACATCAACACCCTCGATACGTCCACACCTACTCAGCTACCGGTTTCTGGTCCGATCACTCGCGCCCGTGCACGTCAACTAAACTATGAGGTGAACTCGTTCTTGGCCTTATGTCCATCTTATCTAGACTGTGGAACTACGCGCTTTCTTGTTTTGCTTATGAACTACAAGTTCATGTTCCTCAACCTCATTGTACCTCATTGCTGATCGAAGAATTGAAAAAGTTGTGGACAGGGGTCGAAGCGTACGACAGTTATAAGAAGCAGAAATTCAACCTTCGAGCTGCTTATTCGTGGTCCGTCAATGATTTGCCGGCATACGACATTTTTTTGGATGGAGCACTCATGATCGTCTGGTGTGTCCGATATGTGCTTCGGACACAGATTGCTTTCAACTAACTCATGGAGGAAGAATATCTTACTTCGATTGTTACAGACATTGCCAAATCACATATTTAGGCAACAGAGGCATGTCTTTAGAAAGAACACTATTGTCACTAAAGGACCACCGAAACATCTCAATGGGTCAGAAATTTCTTATATGTTAGACAAACTGGTGCCAGATAAAGGTCGTCCTGGATATTCCATAGGTTACGGGGAGGAACACAATTGGACTCACATATGTGGACTTTAGGAGCTATCGTATGTGAAGTCGTTGATGCTAATGTACAACATTGATGTCATGCGTCAGGAGCATAACATGGGCGAAAGTATCATAAGCACATGCATGGATATGTTTGGCAAAACGAAAGACAATATAAAATCTAGACTAGATTTGGCAGATATTTGTAACCGTCCAACTCTTGAAATCTCTGAAAGTGGTGGTAAGCCACGTGCTTATTTCTATCTTCGACCTAAAGAAAATAAGGAAGTCATGAAATGGTTGAAAACTTTGAAATTCCAAGATGGTTACGTAGCTAGCCTGAAACAAGCTGTGAATATGAACACAGGAAGCCACACTGGGTTGAAGAGTCATGATTATCATGTTATCATGGAAAGACTCTTACCTGTTATGTTTCAGGGCTATCTAGATGATGCGGTGTGGAAGGTTTTTGCAGAGCTCAGCTATTTCTATAGACAACTTTGTGCTAAAAAAATCAAGATAGGGATCATGGATAAGTTAGAGAAGGAGATACCGATACTTTTTATGTAAGATGGAATTTTTTTTCCACTGGGTTTCTTCAATCCAATGCATCATCTGCTTATCCGTCTTCCATTTGAAGCTAAAGTTGGCGGTCATGTGCATTACAGTTGGATGTATCACACTGAAAGGGCACTATGATATCTGAAACCAATGGTTGGCAACAGGGCAAGGGTGGAAGGGTGCATCGCTGAAGCATATGCTCTTAGGGAAGTAGGATACTTTTCAAGTGTCTACTTTGCACAAGAACACAATGTCAATACTTCGGCGATGTGGTACAATGTGGACGAAGCACCCCCTTGTAGTGACCTCTCCATTTTTCAAACGAGAGGCACTACTGTTGGTAGCATCACGACCTACGTCCTACCCAAAAGTGACAGGAGATTACTCTACATGTACACAAATATAGATGGCATGCAGGAATACTTCGAGTAAGGGTTTGTCCTACATTTATGCTAATTGATATATTTTGCTACACATGTATTCTAAAAAGTGTTTTTTCACGTTCAGCGAGTTCCACAGACAATATTGGCCACATAGGCATCAACCTACGGCCAAACAAGTAGAAGGGTTGCGACAAGAAGAATTAAATAGTGGGTCGGGTTTCCTATCCTGGTTTTGAGATTATGTAATACTCTCTCGTCTTATATATATATATATATTATAAGTTACTATTATTAATGAAGTATTCTTTTATCTTACAATCATTTTTGATAGTGCATGACTCAGAATGTCCATAAAGATTTGCGGCAACTATCTTATGAATTGGTGAATGTTAGAAGCTATGGTCGAAATGATGTAAATGGCTTTCGATTCCGTACAACTCATTTCGAAGCTCTTCGTCCTATCACCACAACATCAAATCCGGTGTTGTATTGAGAGCAATTGACACTCAAGGGAATGAAACTAATTATTATGGGATCATTAACAAAATCCTTGAATTTACTTTTGCTGCAAATAAGACACTTCGAGTTGTCTTCTTTGACTATGACTGGTTTGATACCACTCATGGAACTTGAGAAAACCATTTTGGAATGATGGAAGTCAAGCACAAAGACCGACTACGAGGTTACAATACATTTGTTCTTGCACACCAAGTGGAGCAAGTGTATTATCTACCTTATCCATGCACAAAGCTCAGCGCTTGGTGGGTGGTATATAAGGTGAATCCTCGTGAGCAGTTATATACTCCTGGGGATGGTGGTTACCATGATAGTGAATACGTTGAAGAAGTGTACCAAAAAGAAGAGTTGTCAGACACTTTTATTGTTGAGCCTGGTGCAGGACTCGATCAATTATTTGGAGATGTTGAAATGTAAATACAGATGATATGCGAAAATGGAAATTAGAACATGTCACGATGGAAGATCGTTGGGCCAGTTTAAGGAGTAGGGCACATGATAATGATGTTGATGAATTTCGAAAGTGATTACAAGTAAGTTTTTCTTGAAGATAGTAACATGAACTTTGTATATCTTATTTGCATATTTATTGATTATCTATTAAAACAAGATGGTGTCAAAGAAGGGTAAGAAGATGGCGGTGACGAGGGGGTTCTTCCCCTCTAGAGCTGAGGACGCTTTCGCTGGTGCCTCGTCGACCTGGAGCAGACGCTCTCAGCTGTTGGAGGCACGTTTTGACTAGCTCTAGGGCTTTGTCACAGCAGCCCACATAGGGAAATTCCACTAGTCTTTGACAAATTCTTGAAATTCTATTTCCAATTAAACTTACTTATGAATCATTTTGAATGTTGTAGTCCTCACCGACTGACTCAGAGGCTACGGCGCCAGTTGAGCTTGCCTACCCTTCGGTGAACCAGCCCTCGGCTAGCGAGCCTTTTGTTCCTAAGCCTTTGGCTTGGCTGGTGACGAGCCTTCTGGGTCACCAGACGTGGTGCCCGAGCAGAGGCGACAGACGAGGAGGACTCACTTTGTCAATCCTCATGCGGTCCCTTCACAGAGGATCGTGATTTGTTCAGTCACAGATAGGTAATAAAATTGTAGTGTTCAATTCTGGTTTCTTTTGGTTACTTAAGTAATGAATCCATAAATATCTTGCAACGCTTGGTACGACACGTCTTTCACTGATGACAGACACCACAGACCGGTGAACGGTGTCCTCAGGTCCTTAGAGCGTATGCACTATCCCGAGGTCATCGACGGGGTGCCTGCTACTTCGTGGGAGGACTACGCACACGCCCCTCACCAGGAGCATCGCAACATTCAGGAGGCCATATGGGACGATTTTATGGTAAGTATGTTAAATATAGTTTGTAAGTTTTAACTCTTAAACTCTTTTAATGAACATCTCTTCAATATATTCTTTATCACAGTAAAGGTATATTTAGAGGACCGGGACGGCCCTCGCATGTTTGAGCATGCGAGGAAAGTGTTCCACGTCAATGCTGCGAAGGTGGTTCAGCAAGCTTTGTCGAATGCTCGTATTCAAGTTATCAATGAGCACTTATAGGCGAATCAGCATGACGTGCGACACTTCCAACAGGAGAGCGAGAGGCACCTGAAGAGGAGGAGTACGTGCAGGTATGTGGGGTGTAGTAAATATTTTTTCTAATAATTTCCTCAACGCTATTTTTAACGACTTACAACTATGTGCAGAGCCACGTGAGCTGGTTGCAAGGTCAGTCCGATGCATACTGGGCCCTTTGTCGATACTGGTCTAGCGATGAGTTTAGGGCTAAGTCCCAAAGGACTCGAGGGTGCAGAGGGGTCGACGGGAAGCACAACCATAGACAAGATAACCACTTGCGTTTAGCTAAACACATAGTAAGTGTATCTAACTTATGTTTATATGTTCATAATATACTGTTCGTAACATGTATTGACAGGAGCGCAAGACGGGCGTGCCGCCGACCCCTGCTGAGGTCTAGAAGAGAGGTCACATGGACCCTTCTCAGCCTCAGGGGTCCAGTCAAGCTGCAGCCGAGCGGCTGGTAAGTTTAGAAATCATTCATATTAAATATAACTATATCGATTGTTGAACTTACACGGTTTTCTTGTTTTTCAAGCTAGGTATGGGAGGACTCAAGGAGGAGACATGGCGCAAGTTTCGATTGGGAACTTGAACCAATCGATCCTCAAGCTACGTATGCAATCGGAGGTGGAAAAGCCCACGGAAGGTGAGTTTGTAATTCATTTTATAGTTTTCAATTCAAGATATTCCAATTCCATATTACTGATTTTTTTATAGGCTCGTCATATTTGACGGAGTTGTCAACTCAAGGGCGGCGAGACCTGCGAGAGGCAGCTCCACACAGGCTTCGTCGGCGGGCCTAAGTCGCCGTGTCTCGTAGGTGGAGACTCTCACTCGTCAGGTATAGGAGAGCCACGAGCAGCACCAGGCAGAGATGGAAGCACAGAGGGCGGCGATGGAGGCCACCATCTCCTACCAGCGAGCCTGCATGGAGCAGATGTGGGAGGCGATGGAGATGCAGAGGCAGGAGATGATGGTAAGTTAAAGTAATTTAAATTCATCGCATTCTTAATAATATGTAATAACCTGTAACATTTGCAATGTTAGAGTTTCTTTCAAGGCCATGGAGTCCAGGGGTTGCATCTTGAGCTACCTCCACTGTCACCGCAAATTCCACTGGCGGAAATACAGGTACCGCTGCAGGTGCACACTTCTCCGGATTTTCAGGTAATCAAAAACATTCTTACTTACTCTTAATTCATCAAATATAGGCAAATCTAATTCAACTTAGCTATCATAGTCTTACTTAGTCTTAAATAATCAAACATAGCAAATCTAACTCAAATTATCTAAAGTAAGTTCAATATGATCAGTTCTAGTTTGTTTAATCAATTCTAGTCAAAAACGAAGTTCCAAACTAATAAATATGTCAAACAGCTTCTATGTGTTGCAGGGATCGGCGACGGGGGCTCAAACTCCATCGGTGTCTATAACGATGCTTGGACTGACGCGCGGCGAGGATGTTGGCAGCACGGGAGCTAGCTAGAATTGATGGATGGAGATGCTTGTTTTGTGTTTGTGTTTGTGTTGTGATGGATGGACTTCGTGTTGTGATGGATGGACTTTGTGTGTGTCATGGATCAACATGTTATGCTGCTGTTATTGTGTTTTGCTGCTATTATATATTGTGTTTTTGGCCATCAAGCCGGGTAGAATGTTCTATCTTTAAAAAAGTAAAAAATCTTATTTGCGATGGCTTTTATACAGCACCGTCGCAAATAAGACTTCTGGCCGTCGCAAATTATCCTATGTTACTTGCGACGGCTTGGCCATCACAAATAAGACCCATGTTATTTGCGATGACCACCGTAAGCCGTCGCAAATAGGGTCTTAATTGTGACGGCCAGTGCTAGCCGTCGCGACTTAGGCCCGGCCCATCCGTCGGGTCCAAACTTTTGTTTGCGACAACCATTGTCACAGCCCGGATTTTAAGAAATGATAAAAATCACTCTGAATTAAGATTTTTGAACAAACCTGAATAGATGAACAAAAAAAAAGCGATCAAACTAATGACCAAAAATCCGATGGTCTTAAAACAAATTTTTATTTCAACGTGAAATAAATACAAACATGTACATCTTATTCAAAATATAGAATTTATATGCATTAGATAAAATGGAAGTACAAATGACATACATACATACATACATACATACATACATACATACATACATACATACATACATACATACATACATACATACATACATATATATATATATATATATGTATGACAAACAATAATTAAATCGATAAATCGAATTAAAATACATCCAACAAGAACTGGAATTTAAATTACACAAACTGGATTCAAATTCCAACTTAAAAGTAATAGGAAATGGAAATAAGAAGAGAAATTGAAACAAATGGGCAAAGCCCACCTTCTCCCTCTCCCCCATGGCCCAGCCTTCTTCCCTAGTGCGCGGCCCATTTATTTTCCTTCCCCACCGGTCCAGCTCCCTCCTTCTTCTTTTTTTCAGCGTGCAGCCCAACAATTTCCTTCCCTTTTTCCCTCCTCCGTTTGGCCCGGCCCAGCCACTAGCCCACTGTGCTACGCCTTCTTCCTCCCGCCGCCTTCTCTCCTCGACCCGACATGGCTCCAGGTTTCCGTCGACGAGACGCCCTCCCGTTGCGTCGTTCTGCCGAGGCTGCATGACGCGCATGTCAAGCCCCCGCACCACCTTCACCCCCGGCATGATTGCCGCGACGACCGTTAGTCTCCTGCGCGCCGCCTCAACCCGCGCCAAAAGCCGCGCCACCACCTCGATCTCGAATTCTGGTGAAAGGACACCACCCCATCTCGTCTCCTGCATCTGCGTCACATCACGCGCGTGTCTTCCCGTCGCCATCTAGCAAGCGTGGGGCGTGCTCCACGGAACCCGCACTACCATGCCAGCTGCACTCGTGAACCGCCTTCGGCCGCCCTACTGTGCCACCGCCTCTCTCTCGCCTATAAAAGGCCCCAAAACCTCCGCTCTGGCGCGCATATGGCCTAACACTCCTCACACTTCTTTCCCGAGCATTGAGCGCGCTTCACCCGAGTGCCCCCGCCGTCGATTGCCGGACCTCCTCTGTTTTCCCCAACTCCGACCGTCGAAGCGCTTTCCCGCTATGGTGAGCATCCATTCCCCGATTAACCATTTTGGTACCTCCACCAACTAGTGATTCTTCTAGAACGCGTGTTGGTTTGCGGAATAGCTTAGTGTAGCGGGCGCTCATCGGCAACCCTAGTCGCGCCGCCGCCCACCGCTGCACGCCATAGCCGCCGGCGGGCTGGGAGCTCGTTCCACCTGTACCACCTTGCCCTTATGTTGCGCCTTGATGTGTACAATGCTTTAGAATACTTAGTTTTGGAGATGGAGCTAGGGAACGTGGACCTTACTGAACCGACGCCGTGTTCGCCGTAACCCCTCGCCGCCGGCTACCGAGGACCACTCCCAGGCCAGGCCAAGCGCGCCAGCGAACACGACCGTCGCCCGCACATGCTCTAGGCAACTCTAAGCTGTTGGAGAATGAGCACGCACCTGCCTTCACGATGCCTCGCCACCACCCGCCGCCTAGGCGCGTCGTCGGCCATAGTAGGCACACCTCTGGCAAGGACGAGTACTCCAAAACACATTATGCATACTAGAAAACGTCCCCGACAACTAGTACTGTTGGGTTGCAGAACGAACGCACAGATCGCCTGCGGACAGCCGAGGTCGCCGCCACGGCCGACCGTCAGCCGCCATTGATGTCGCCCGTGCCCATCCAAGCCGACAGACGGGTTCCTAGCACCCCCTGGCACCCGCCTAGCACGTAAACCTAAAGAGAATCATGCTGGCACACTAGCTTCGATGAACCCCCAACCTGCCGCCATTCTTCATGCTGTAGCTCACCGCAAACCGCTGTGGGCGCGTGCCCGGCCCGACCGAGCCCGCCGAGCGCTTGTAAAGGCCCCCGCGCACCCACCGTAGACGGTGGATTAGCCCGACCAACCATCGGTGAGCTCCCCGACCGCTCACCGCCGCCTTCCGGTCGGGCCAGCAGTCCCGCGTGGCCGCCACCTTGGCAACCACGCCATCCCCACGTGCGCGCGTGGCCGCTGAGTCAGAGCCCAGTCAGCACCACCCCCCACCCCCCCGGCCCCATTGGGTGCACCGGGTCCACGTAGACCGCACATTTAACAGTATGTATACCAAGCCTGGGTCCATAGACCAGTTCTCCGTGCGCCACTAATTAATGGGCCCTCTCTGCCAGCCAAACAGAACGGCAAGGAAATTGCTAGGTGAACACTCATACTATAAACCCCCAGAAGTCAGATACTGGCCGAGTACAGAAAATGGCTAGGACCACACGAAAACGTACACAACATAATAAAATATGCATTTTAAAAATATACAAAAATTTCGCAAAAGTCTCTAAATTAATATTTAGCTCTTAGAATATATTAGAGTGATTAATAGTACAAAATGGTTGCATTGAATTATGGTAAATATTATTGGCACCCCAAAAATAAATTAACCCATTAGGAAAATCAAGGAAATTCATGTTGAGACGAAAAAATGATAATACCTCCATAAATGATCGTCTAAAATTCTCTAAAAATATTATTTGTCCTTTACAATATAATTAAAGCAGTATTTGGCTAATATGATTATGGGACGATAAAATAATTACAGAAGTTGCAAAATAGTTAAATGGTTAAGACAAGAGAAAATGACGTATGACCTCTAAATAATAGATCCAATCATTAGCTAAGTGTCGGTGGTTGTGATCCAGCAGATCTTCCGACACTACTAAAGTGTTTGCGGAGTTTGAAGTTGGGTGTGGGCGCGCGGAGATTCAAGAAGGTGAAGTGTAAAATGACACGGGAGACACGAAGATTTACGTGGTTCGGGCCGCCTGAGCGTAATACCCTACTCCATGGGGTGTGTTGGTGGTGTATTGGATGTATGAACTCAACGTGAGTTGAGAGTGCGCGATCAGATCAGAGCAGGTCTGATCCTTCCCTCTGTATCATCGGCCTATCCTTTTATAGTATAAGGACATGCCGTTACAAGTTGGTCTGACCCGACATGTGGCCCCGGCGATTACTAATATTAATACACATTTGATGCGCTTAATTACCCTTAATGACCGAGTTACGGGCTTTGACAACACCGTTACTGGTAATTAAGGTCGTCCGATCGTGTGTCATTAATATAGTATTAATGACACTTAATCGGGTCTTGAAGTCCTTGATTCCCCTTTGAAGCCGTTGTGGAGTCTACCGGAGGTTTGAGGCTGAAGATCCGATGGTAGGACACGTGGCAGCTCCGGAGCATGCTGTGAGGAACAGATAGGTCCGGTGCCGCCAGACACGTGTCAGTTCTGGAGCTTCCGTCGTTCTGGGGTTAGGTCCGGGGGTGCCGTTATGGTACATAGCCCGGAGCTTCCCCCTTGTGGGCGGTAGCTCCGGTTTGATGGTACACGTGGCGACCCTGAGACTAACCATATTGGGGAAGCAGGTCCGGTTATGTCTGACATGTGGGCCTTCGAAGGTCTTCAAATCAAGTAGATGACATTTCCTTGAGATTTTTGCAATCTCAAGGGGTATACGGTACCCAGGGTACCGACAGTGGCCCCCTGGGCCCACCTCTGGGGAAGACCCCTTAGGTGAAGTCATTCCTCCGGAGGTGGGTCCATCCTTCGACTTTTTAGCCGAGTCTTCAAAGGTCTTCAGATGTGTCGTTGGCGATAGTTTTGGAGTTGAATACTCGCCGCGTGGCATATCCCGAGTGCGGCAAATGAGATCTTTGGCATGCGGATCTCACGCAATTGAAGGTCGCCGGTTCCCGATACAAAAATCATATCGGTTCCGCGCGCCTTGTCAGGCTGCCGCCTTCGGGCTTCCCGCCTTTCATGATGACAACCGTTCACCTGGGTAAGAGCCTCGACTTGGTCGTCGTGGCGATCTCGGGCCCTCTTGTCATCGGCAGGGTGAAATTTTTGAATAGTATCTTTGGTTTCCCTGCGGTTTCCATCCAAGCGTCGTGGGGGCTTACTTAAGAAGGAAAGCGGGCACCGTCTGGGGTTCTTTACGCCTCTCATCTAAACTTGCGCTCGAACTATCAAACTTGTGCTTGCTTTTCCTCCCTTGCCTCGCTATGCTGCGATGGAGTTGGGTCTCCGCGAGAGCCGCTTGAAGACCGAAGGTGACCTGAAGAAGGTCCGGGCCCTTATGGGGTGGTCCTCGGACTTCTTCAACCACCTGGTCCGCACCGGTGGGGAGCTCCCGTTCGATAAGGAGCACGCCGGCGAGATGGTGTACTTCTCTACGTACGCCATGGTGGGGTTGATCCCGCCTTTTTCCTCCTTTTTCTTGATGCTGCTAGACTTCTATGGTCTGCAGCTGTACCACCTTGGCCCCCACTCCATTCTTCTAGTGTCTGTCTTCGTCCACTTTTGTGAAATGTGGGTGGGCATCCCGCTCTGGATTGAGCTTTTCTGGACCTTCTTCACCGTCCATACCACCGGAAGGAGTAATGAGTATCTTGGCTTCTACTACTTCGTGAAGCGCAAGAAGTGCCCATTGAAGTACCTCCGGTTGTTTCCCTCTGGAAAGTGGGATGATTGGAAGAAGGACTGGATAGTCATCCGGGTGGAGGAGCACGAGAAGCTGGAGCTGCCCGAAGGCCTCCCCAACATCGACATTGCAGTCTGGAGTGAAGCTCCGATGCAGTCGGATGCCTTCAACCTTGCTTTGACCAGGATCCGCCATTGCATGGAAGGAGGATTAACTCCTCAGGCGGTATTTTGCAATTTCCTGGTCAACAGGTGGGCACCGCTGAAGAGCAGAGAAAAACTCGCTTGGGCCCTCAACAGTGTGATGGACGACCGGGTCAAGATCGGGCTGAAGTCCAACATGGAGGGGGCGACCTTGGAGTTTCATCTCAAGATGTTCCAACACGGAATCGACATTGCGGGTGATGACTTGACCCCGCCACCAGTTTCCTCCCTCTGAACGTGGAAGTAGAGTTTAGCAGGGAGCTCCGGCGGATGATGCCGGTGCTTGACGACCTTGGTGTCGTCGAGAGAAGATCGACCTCCAGGGTGGTGATCCCTGGGGATTCTGAAGGTGGCTCCGACCCTGCCCCGAAGCCAGGGACCAAAGTCGTCGGCAAGGGCAAGGAGCCGGCGGACGAACCCTCGAGACAGAAGAGGAAACTAAAGCATGCCGACGGAAGGTCAGTCAGGCCTGCATCCTCTGCAGCAGTTCCTTCTCCCCGGAGGGGGCGGTCTTCTACAACTGCGGTGATTATAACTGCAGCAGCGTCTTCCCGGAGTGCTAGCTCCGGGCATGCGACTCCAGCACCAGGGCCAGTTGAGGCCTCTGGGTCCGGAGGTCCTTCCCGGTCGAGAGGGGCCTCGACTAAGGAAATGTCCGCAGCTGCAACAAGTTCCGGGGGGCCTTCCGGAGCTACCACGCCGGCAGCAGCTATGGTCAGTCCAGAACGACCGGGAATGAGATTCCGTGCAAGCTGGTGCGGAAGCCTTCCGAGGTAATTTTTAGTCTTCACCTCAGATAGTTGCTCTGTTATAGCAACTGTTTTTTAAGTTTCTTCATCTATCATCTACAGCGTCCCCAAGAAAAGGAGTGGCCACAGCAGCTGAAGCTGTGAGGGCGGAGGCTTCTTCTCCTGTCCCGGTGCCGCCCCAAGTGGTGGCTGAAGCTGCGGCAGCTCTGGTGCCAGCTATCGTGGTCATGGACCTCGACTCATCCCCTAAGACTCCCGTGGTAGTGTCGGACCACGGGAGAAAAGATGCGCCAGCGGCACCTGCTCCGGAGGTTGAAGCCCCGGGTCTTGATGCTAAGATGATGGAAGCTTCGACCGTTGAGCCGGAGGAAGCAATGATTCTGGCCCCAGAGCCGGAAATTGTCGAAGCCCCGGCGGTTGAGCTGGGGGTTACTGAAGTCCCAGCGAGTGAGCCGGATGTTGAGGAAGTGCTGACGGTTGAGCCGGCTACCTCAGAAGCTCCGGGCTCAGAGCCGGTTGCCACTGAGCTCCGGCTGCAGAGCTGGTTGCAGTTGAAGACCTTCCGGCGCCTGAGCCGGTTGAGGTTGAAGCTCCGGCCTCAGGGCCGGTTGTTGCGGAGGCATCAGCACTCGAACCCATGATGGTGGAGGTGCCAACACCCGAGCCACCAGCGGAGGAGGAGCCCAGGCCAGAGCCGGAAGTAGCCCCTGCTTCGGAAGTGATGACAGCGGAGGTGCCTGCTGCTGAGCCAGAGTGCCGAGATGAAGTCGCTGGCCCCCTGACTGAGGGGGCAAATGAAGACTTGGCGGCAGGGCCTTCAGAACCACTTCCGGAGGTTCAACTTCTTCTGCGGGACCCTCCTCGGTGGCGACTGAGGCTATCCCAGAGGACGGCCCTAGTGCTGTGGAGGCTCAGGGGACCACTCTTATGGAGTGGGACCCAATTTTTGTAAGCGAGAACCCGCTGGAACCAGCGGAGGAGACCCCAGCAGGTCCGGACCCTATTCCCCTGTTGTTGTCCATTGACAACGCTTGCTCCAGTCTGCGTCAAGTCCAGCTGGCATTCTACCACGACAGCAAGGCTCTTGAAGAGGAGCGCCAAACCCTTAGGCGGTGGCGTAATCGGCTCTACTTCGAGACCAAGCTGGTGCAGTCAAGGCTGGCAGACGACAAGGAATGGATCAAGCAGGAGAAGGTCTGCCTGGAATACTGGGGCAAATTATTGGATGATAGGGAGAGCTTGACTCGTGCCCTCTACGCTCAATCCCGGGCCATTTATGAGCAGACCAAGGCAGCTAATAGTGCGGCTGATGATCACCAAGAAAGGCTTGAAGCCATTAACACTACTCTCATCAAGCGTCGGGAGGCACTTGAGGAGAGGGAGAAGAGGCTCGAAGACGAAGAGCAAAAACTCCTAGAGCTGCGGAACTCTACAAGAACTCTACAAAAACTCCTAGGGCCTCGAGGAACGCGCCAAGAAATTGGTGCAGCGTTGCGTTGAGGAGGAGGAGAAGGCCT
Source organism: Tuctoria greenei (assembly GCA_036927565.1). Lineage (NCBI taxonomy): Eukaryota > Viridiplantae > Streptophyta > Magnoliopsida > Poales > Poaceae > Tuctoria > Tuctoria greenei. Next base: position 154,710,082 of record JAYESD010000001.1, read on the forward strand.
GGGTGCGAGGGCAGGAACTCTACAAGCAAGAGTGTGCCATCGCTGCCAGGGAGAAGAAAGTTAGGGGCCGGGAGAAGGAACTGGTTGACCGCCGGAACAAGATCTACCTCCAGGAGGAGGAGCTCGGAAAACTCGAGAAGCAGGTTGCTGAAAAGATTCAGCAAAATGCCAAAGAGGTTGAGCACCTTGCTCGTGAGAATTCTGAACTGGCGGCGACCAAAAGATCCTTAGAGGAACTGAAGGGCTTGAGGACTGCAGACTCCCTACAGGTTTGGGAGTTCCTGAGCAAAGCCAATGACGCGTTGACACCAATGGGCTTCAGTCCCGTGCGTTCGGATGATCTGGAGCCGGAGCCAGACATGGCATTGCAAGCATTGAGCTCGGCGGGTAGCAAACTCTCCAAGGTGGGTGACGTCATCGCGGACCAGTTGGAGGTTGAGGGGCAGTCCCTGGCGAAGAACGTCGCAGAGTATGTGCTGACGTGCTACACCAGCCGGGATCCCCAATTCCCTCTGGACCCGGTGCTTGAAGGTCCTGTCGAAGGAGAAGGTGAAGCCACCCGAGCCAACGTGTCGGAGGTTGCTCAAAAGGTCGCCCAGTTCTTCCATAGGATTTAGGACCATCTCTGTAGCTCCCACTTGTATTCTCTCTTTTTCTTCCCCAATTTTGTAATCCCTTGTCTCTAGATGAATGAAATCCACAATTTGTTAATGAATTTCATTTTTTGTCTTCAACACTTTTGTCTTCACTTGGCCCCCTGGTAGATGTACACAATTTGATTGTGAACATGTACCAAGAGGATATAGTGTTTTGTTGAAGACTCGTTTGCTTCGAACTTGTAGAGTGTAGGTCTGAAGTCTTCGATAGTGAAGGCCCCCTGAGGTTGTCGCAGCTCAGAAGCTCCGGCATTGACTACCGTCAGAGTTTAGTAGCTCCGGCAATAGTCCCTATCAACGCATAGAGCATCGATAGTTAGCCCTCCAGGGTGTCGGAGCTTAGTAGCTCCGGCAGTGACCTTTGCCAATGCGTAGCTTGTCGGTAGCAGACTCCGCTTGTGGGGTCTTCTCACCATCTTTTATTCTGCATCAACGGCTGGCCCCCCTAGCTTTACCAGAGCTTGGTCGCTCCGGTGATGCTCGTTTTCAATGTTTAACATCGATTACAAGCCACCTAGGGGGATTCGGAGCTTTGTTAGCTCCGACTTTTTTCCATCAACGTGGATTCTTTATTTTTCCTGCACACTGAAGCCAAGAAAAATAGTAAAATTTGCTCCTTGCCTATAACTTCATCGCGACTTACGATTCCCAAGAAAGTTTTAGGTTAAACACAATTCTGAATACAACCGAATGCATTGCCTTCTTTCTTCCAGATCCAATTGTATTTGGACCCGCCTTACTTCGGCCTGTCGGGGTGTAGGTAGAGTGGCGTACTTAGGGTGCTTGACCAGGCTAAGTCGATAGCACACTCCGGCCGTAGATTGACTTGGCGGCATTCAGGCGAGTGGGCCATAAACAATATTTGAATCTAAAAGAATTGACAATACAGCTCGAATTGTACTTGAACTGGTCGAACTAAAATTTCTTAAGAATTGCACAACTTTGTTATAGACAAGAAAGAGAAAAATAAAAAATGTTGAGCCTGTACAAAAATAAATGCACGTGGAGTCTGTTTCGAATGAAGATGTCTTTCATTATTGGTCCGGAGTACAGGCGAAACAAGTACACTCTTAGGGTGCGGAACCAGGCTAAGCGTGCTTCATTTCTCGTTTGACCTAGGGTAGCTAGCCACACTTTTAGTCCTGAGACTGTGACAAGTGTTGCATGAACTTTGCAGACCTTCCAGGAAAGGTCCTGCTGTTCTCCCGGAGGAACTACCCAACTCTGTACAATGACTCTATAACATACACCTCAAGTTACTACAGACTCACCTCCGTGATATTAAGTGTAGAACTTACGGAGGTGCTCAATATTCCAAGGATTTGGGAGAGGTGTCCCATCCTCAGTAGCCAAGCGAATGCTTCTGGGATGGGATACTTTAATCACTTGGAAGGGTCCCTCCCAGCTGGGGGAGAGTTTGTTTAACCCTTCTCTAGATTGTATTCTCCGTAGCACCAAATCGGCTTCCTCGAGTTGTCGGTTGTGTACATGCCGCTGATGATAGCGCCGAAGGGCTTGGCGATATCGGGCATTCCGAACAGCTGCTTGGCACCTTCCCTCCTCAAGGAGGTCTAGGTCTTCACGTCGGAGCTGGTCCTGCGTGGCTTCGTCGAAGGTCCGGACCCCGAGTGACCCCAAGGTGATTTGCGGAGGAAGGATTGCTTTAGCTCTGTACACCAGGAAGAAGGGTGTCTCTCCAGTTGACCGGTTTGGAGTTGTCCTGTTGGCCCATAGAGTGGGCGGAAGCTCTTCAATCTAGTTGTCTCCATGTTTTTTCAAGCGCTCATTGGTGCGCGTTTTGAGTCCTTTAAGGATTTCAGCATTTGCTCTCTCGGCCTGGCCATTGCTTGCCGGGTGGGCTACGGAGGCGTAGCAAACTTGAATGTTGAGGTCTTCACAATATCCTTGAAATGCAGAGCTTGTGAATTGGGTCCCGTTATCAGTAATGATTTTGTTTGAGACTCCAAATCTGCATACAATGGACTGCAAAAAGTTGATAGCAGATTGCTTGTTTATTGTCACGACTGGAGTTGCTTCCGGCCACTTGGTGAACTTGTCAATGGCGACTTACAGGAACTTGTAACCTCCGACGGCTCTTGGGAAAGGTCCCAAGATGTCCATCCCCCACACAGTGAAGGGCCATGTAGGAGGTATCATTTGTAGAGGCTGAGCCGGTGTGTGAATTTGCTTTGCATGAAATTGACATGCTTTGCATTTCTTCACCAGCTCAGTTGCATCCTGGAGTGCTGTAGGCCAGTAGAAGCCATGCCGAAAGGCTTTACTGACCAGCGTACGGGAAGACGCGTGGTTCCAACACTCGCCTCCATGGATTTCTGTGAGGAGCTCGCAGCCTTCTTCCCTTGTGATGCACCGCATTAGGACGCCGTTGGCACCGTGCCGGTAGAGATCCCCTTCTACCAACGTGTATCTTTTAGCCAATCTAACTATCCGGTCAGCGGATACATCATCGTCAGTAAGGATGTTGTCTTTCAAGTAGCTCCGGATCTCCGAGATCCATGCATCGGAGCTAACTTGAGCATTCGAGTCTTGCGTGCTGGGTTGCTCGGAGCTTCCGACAGCACCTACGACCCTTGATGGCTGCCATGGTAACAGGGCCATTGGGATCGCCAGCTTCGGGATGCTGATCTCGCCCCCTTCACTCAGTTCGACAGGCTTAGCTGTGGGTTTTGACAATCTCTGGACAAAAGTTCCGTTAGGACCTGGAGCTCCGATTGACGCTTTCGTCGAGAGTTCGTCGGCTTCAGAGTTGTGGACACGCTGGACATGGTGGAGGTCTAGGACTTCGAAGTCCTTCTGAAGCCTCTGGACTTCAAGGAGGTAATCAGCTAGCTAGAGATTGTTGCAGGAGCATTCACCCTTCACTTGTTTAATGATGAGCTGTGAATCTCCCTTGACCAGCAGCTGCTTGACACCATATGATAGTGCCACCTTTAGTCCGTAGATGAGTGCTTCGTACTCCGCCATGTTGTTGGTCGCCTTGAAGTCAAGGTGTACCATGTATTCTACCTTCTCCCCGGTTGGTGCGAGGAGAAGGATTCTAGCTCTGCCCCCTACTTTTGCATGGTGCCGTCGAAGTAGAGGGTCCAGTGAGGCTCGATGAAGACCGGAGCCTTGTGTTCCGGCTTCTGCTCACTGGGGCCCCCAGGGTTTGATGGAGAGGGAGTCCATTCTGCCATGAAATCCGCCAATGCTTGACTCTTGATTGCTTGCCTTGGAATGAATTCGAGATCGAATTCGGCCATTTCCGCTGCCCACTTTGCAATATTCCCAGTTGAATTGGGATTATGCAATATTGCTCGAAGTGGGTAAGAAGTCACCACTGAAATCTTGTGAGCTTGGAAGTAATGGCGAAGCTTCCTGGAGGCGATAAGAACTGCATAGAGCAGCTTATGCACCTCTAGGTATCGAGTCTTGGTGTCATGAAGTACTTCACTGATGAAGTACACTGGGCGCTGGATGGTCCGGACCCTCCCGGAGGGGTCCGGAGCTTCCTCTTCATTGACTCGGATCCTCCCGGAGGGATCCAGACCTTTTTCGGGGACCTTCGGGTCCTTGCTGGAGGGACCCAGAGCTTCTTTAGAAGCGACCTGGACCCTCCCGGAGGGGTCTGGGTCTTCTGAAGTAACTTCTTGTGGACTCAAGTCTGGGAACTGGGACCCAGACTCACTTTCAGGAACCTCCAGACCCTCCCGGAGGGGTCTGGATTCCTCAGTATGGGATAGTTCTGGTCTCTCCGCAACCAGGACCATACTGACGACTTCGTCAGTTGCTGAAATGTAAAGCAGCAAAGGCTCACCAGGGTTCGGAGCTACCAGAGTTGGTAAGGTGGTGAGGAACTGTTTTAGCTCCTGGAACACCTTTTCTGCTTCTTCAGACCATTGGAATGGTCCGGACTTCCTCAATAACTTGAAGAAGGGAAGTGCCCGTTCTGCCAGTCTTGAAATGAACCGGCTAAGGGCTGCTAGACATCCAGTCAGCTTTTGGACATCCTTGATGTGGGCTGGTGGCCGCATGTCTTCAATGGCTTTGATCTTCGCCAGATTAGCTTCTATGCCCTGGTGACTTACCAGGAAACCAAGAAGTTTTCCGGAGCTAACCCCGAAGACACACCTGTTTGGGTTTAGCTTTGTGCGGGTGAGCCGCAGCTTGTCGAAGACAGCCTGCAAGGTGTCAAGGAGTGACTCCTTGTTCTTGACCTTGACCACGATGTCATCGACGTACACTTCCACTATGTCTCTAATGATTTCTTCAAAAGTTCTGTACATAGCTCGTACAAAGGTTGACGCTGCATTCTTGAGACCAAATGGCATGGCTGTATAACAGTACAATCCATCTACTGTGATGAAAGAGGTATGCTCTTCATCTTCCCTAGACATTCTAATTTGATGATACCAAGAATATGCGTCTAGGAAACACAGTAATTCACACCCGAAGGTGGAATCCACTATCTGATCTATTCTAGGTAGTGGGAATGGATCTTTTGGACATGCCTTATTTTGTGTTGTGTAGTCAATACACATCCGAAGCTTCCCACCGGCCTTGGGCACAACGATTGGGTTTGCCAGCCATTTTGGATGGAAGACTTCTTGGATGAATCCAGCTTCAAGCAACTTCTTCACTTCTTGTCGAATGAAGTTCTGTCACTCCACGGATTGCTTCCGAGGCTTCTAATGCACGGGTCGGGCGCCAGGGTAGATCTCCAGATTGTGCTCAATCACTTCCCTGGGGATCCCAGGCATTTGTGACGGTTGCCAGGCAAACACGTCGACATTAGCCCGGAGGAAAGCGATGAGCGCGAGTTCCTATTTGTCATTTAGTCCCCCCGATATACGGGTGGTCTGAGCGACATCGGAACCAATTTGGATGACTTTGACGGGAATGTCGGTGTCGCCGCTTGGCTGCACACGAGGTGCAGAGGTCGAGCCTCGCTGACGAATGCTCGGGAGTTTTGGAGCTTGCTCCTACCTGGACTCATCCTCTTGCGCCGTAGTAAGTGCATGAAGTTCTTCTAGAGCAGTTACTCCGACAGTGCGATCTCCGCAGATCCAGAGAACGCCTACTGGTGTTGGCATCTTTAACACCAAGTAGTCATAATGTGCAGTTGCCATGAATTTGTACAAGGCAGGCTTGCCCAAGATGGCGTTGAAAGGTAAGTTGATCTGAGCAACGTCAAAGACCAACTTCTCAGTGCGATACTTCTCCCAGGTCCCGAAGGTAACGGGGAGAGTAATAGCACCGAGTAGGGTAATGGCTCCCGGACCTACTCCGAAGAAAGGTCGGGAGGGACAAAGATCCGAAGGTCGGAGCTGAAGCTTGGTAAAATCTTTGAAGCTTATGAGGTTCAGCCCCGAACCTCCATCTACGATAACATGGTGGAGCTGGATGATATTGATGGTAGGAGATACCATCAAAGGTAACTGGCCTGCTCCAACCATGCTTCGAGGGCAGTCCGAAGCATCAAAAGTGATGGTCGTGTCCATCCACTTCCGATAAGGCTCAGCCCTGGCTGTAGGAGCTACAGCGGCCATGTCCCGACACATTGTCTTGAGGACGCGATGAGAGGTGATGTCCCATGATCCACCAAAAATGGTGTTCATGGTCTTCCGACGCTCGTTGTCAGAGACGTCAGAATCGTCGTCGACGGAGGTGTAGACGGCCTTCAGGACCTTTTTGGGATCCAGAAAACCTAACTCCTCTTCAACCGGAGCTTCGTCAATTTTTTGTTTTCCTTCCCTCAGTCGAAAAGGAACTTCTTCCTGGCACTTGTTGTAGCGCTCGGCAAGGTTTTGGACCTCCCGGCAGTCTTCCAAACTGTGGATGTCTGTCTTATGAATTGGACACCACACCTTGGGTTTGCCACCGTCTTCAGAAGACGGTCGAGGTCGCTTCTCGGGGCGTGGGCCCCGGCCACCCGGAGCTGCAGCAGCTGCAGCATTAGATGCGCCGGCCGACGGCTTCTTCTTGCCGTTGGTCTTTTTCTTCTTCTTGCCACTCCCGGAGGTAGTGGCTTCTCCTTTGGAGGATTTTTTGTGATCCTTCGGAGGTGGTTTGGAGTGCATTTCACGGCCCTCCGCAGCTCTGGCACATTTGTCAGCCAAGCTGAAGAGTTCCGTGACACTGGTTATCTCCTTGATCGCCAGTTTCTCCAACATCTTCTTATTCCGTATGCCCTGTCCAAATACCACAATGACAGAAGCGCTAGAGATAGAAGGGATAGTGTTTCGTACCTGAGAGAATCTCTAGATGAATGATCGCAGGCATTCTCCCCCTTTTTGCACGACTGCAAAAAGGTCCAGTTCGGTGCCTGGTCGGGTGTATGAACTCCCGAAGTTGGCGATGAACTGCCGGCACAACTCCTCCCAACTGTTGATAAAGTTGGGTGGAAGGCTCATGAACCAGGACCGGGTGTTCCCAGTTAAAGCCACTGGAAAATAGTTGGCCATTACGGTCTCATTTCCTCCAGCTGCCAGGATAGCAGTGGAGTAAATCTGAAGAAATTCGACAGGATTAACGGTCCCGTCAAACTTCTCCGGCTGGTGGGGCTGGAATTTTTGTGGCCACCTGACCATACTCAGATGCATGGCCACGGCCGAACAACCTCCTTTTACTCCTTCAGGAGCAGGAATGTCCTAAGCTTCTCGTCTTTCACGAGCATGCTCAATATGGAATCCGCCGTCTTGTTGACGGTATCGGCGATCAAGCTCCGCCCGAAGGTCATGAGTTGAAAGCCTTGATACCGTGTGAGTGCGTCGCGCCCCGGAGGGCAATGACGCCACTTGCTGTGACGCAGCACGTCTCCTGTTATTGGAAACATGAGGACCAAGTCTGCCAGACAAGGTCCGTCGCTACGAAGGGGCCCGTCCTGAAGGAGGAGGACCCTAGTTACTGATGCGGTCGGCTGCTGCTGCAACCAAGTGTTCCACATCAGCTCTCCACTGCTCCATTGCATCCTGGGATGCATCCGGAGGTGGTGGGCGCTGAAGGAGAGCACGCGCTGCATGGAGCACGTGTTCCAGGTTTTCATGATTTGCCGACGCAGTGATTGACGCCGGTGCACCATCGCGCTGCCCAGCTTGATTTGCTGGTTGAGGCGGCGGTGGTGGAAGTGTGACTCCTGCTGGAACTGAGGTTCCTGCTGTTGGCTGCATATTGGAGGGATTGCCCCCAATAGCTTGAACAACAGGATGACCATTGGATGATCCAGCAGCTGAGTTCACCATTCTTGACATCTCAGGTGCCCCTACCTAGCGCGCCAACTGTCGGTGGTTGTGATCCGGCAGATCTCCCAACACTACTAAAGTGTTTGCGGAGTTTTAAGTTCGGTGTGGGCGTGCGGAGATTCAAGAAGGTGAAGTGTAAAATGACACGGGAGACACGAAGATTTACGTGGTTCGGGCCGCCTCAGCGTAATACCCTACTCCACGGGGTGTGTTGGTGTTGTATTGGATGTATGAACTCAACATGAGTTGAGAGTGCGCGATCAGATCAGAGCAGGTCAGATCCTTCCCTCTGTATCGTCGGCCTGTCCTTTTATAGTATAAGGACAGGCCGTTACAAGTTGGCCTGGCCCGACATGTGGCCCCGGCGTTTACTAATATTAATACACATTTGATGCGCTTAATTACCCTTAATGACCGAGTTACGGGCTTTGACAGCATCGTTACTGGTAATTAAGGTCGCTCGATCGTGTGTCATTGATATAGTATTAACGACACTTAATCGGGTCTTGAAGTCCTTGACTCCCCTTTGAATATCCGGAGCCGTTGTGGAGTCTACCAGAGGTTTGAGGCTGAAGATCCAATGGTAGGACACGTGGCAGCTCCGGAGCATGCTGTGAGGAACAGATAGGTCTGGTGCCGCCAGACACGTGTCAGTTCCGAAGCTTCCCTCAGTCTGGGGTTTGGTCCGGGGGTGCCGTTATGGTACATAGCCCGGAGCTTCCCCCTTGTGGGCGGTAGCTCCGGTTTGATGGTACACGTGGCGACCCTGAGACTAACCATATTGGGGAAGCGGGCCCGGTTATGTCTGACATGTGGGCCTCCGAAGGTCTTCAAATCAAGTAGATGACATTTCCTTGAGATCGTTGCAATCTCAAGGGGTATACGGTACCCAGGGTACCGACACTAAGAATATCTAGAATATTATTTGACATCTAGTAATGTTTGGCTAACGTAAATTATGGGATAATGAATTAATTATCATTCTCATAGAAAATCATTTAAATAACCATAAATTAGCAAGAGACACGTAGAAGCTTCCATTTAGGTAATCATTCCATAAAGGACCTCTAAATACTTTGGAGAATACAGTACTAGGACCATAGAATAGTAATGACCAAAATAAAATGTGAGATAAAGAAGTAGTTATCATGGAGGAGCAATTAGGAAACTATTAAGTAAAAGAAACTCACACACACATAAAATAAACATGTCATTAGTGGTCTTCTAGAAGGTCTTAGTGAACACATGTTATAGGAGTTCAAAAATAGGTCTAAGACTTTTTAGAAACACATCATTAAAACAATGGATTTAGAGAAGTGTACACAATAATAAGTTATTCATCAGCTCCTAGTAAAAATGAGCATTTTGCTAGGGAATGTTAAAGCGCGGGACTAGTCTCCAAAATAAATGAGACTTACATTAGTAGAATCTTAGTGAATATACCATTGTGAAGATAAAGTAAATATAAAGAAGGCACATATAAATTATGGTCAACTCATTGACCACTATATAGGTAATTTATAGAATAATCTAGTGAGTTCACCTTGAATATCATAAACCATGTAAACAACTAAGAAGACTGATAAATCATCTATATCCTTTCAACGACCATTTGGTTGACCAAAGAGACAGTGGCGTTTCCAAATAGCCACCAGTTGAATGGCGCATTCTCCGATAAACCTTCTAAGAACCTTAGAAACCGCGTTATTGAATGATTATTTGTAATTATTGGAATTTTATTTGGATTCTTGGATCTTTATCGATGAACCGTATTTATTCGTGTAGCTACGTACTTAGTAATCGGAGAGTTTGCGAAGGAGATATTCAAGACATGGATCACGAAGAACAAGATGAGGACTTTGATAAACCACTGTAAAGGCAAGCTCTAACTCCTTGATCATATTTCACCTATGTTTTGCAATCGCACCTATGGCCAGTTTTCATTGCATGGATGTATGTCTATTTTAAAATATTGTTATGCTATGAACCAATTGATGTGGTAGCATGAGCTATGTTGATGACTGAGTATCGATGTTAGCTAGTAGCCAACGATGAACAGTAACACATAAGTTACTCGCTATCAATGGCTTGAAACAAGACACTGTATCAGTTACGATAATAGCAGTGACTATCACAATCCCCTCCTTGACCTTGATAACACCACCCCTTGACAACCTAACAGCTTCATCACTGCACTATAGCAGCGATGTGACCACCTCCTTGTTAGTACTATGCTTAGGAACCCCTGCGATGTTCGCATTGCAAACCACTACACACTGTATACATGATTGTGAAATGTGTTAAAAGGTGTTTGGTGGTGTGAGTTAGGATATGGGTGGGATATTAATGAACTGTGTGTTGAAGGGGATGGGTGGTCGAGGCGGGTATGGTGATGGGATGCTGCGGGCTCCCTAAGAGGTATACCAGCTGCGGCTGTGTATTCGGTGTAATCCACCGATTGGCGCTGAAAGCTTTAGTAATAGTACGATGACCATGTTTTCCGGACTAGCCTTGTGCTGAGTACTTTAGTTTAGTTCGATGCTGGGTGTTCCGAACTAGTCCTCTAGCCAAGGACGGATGGAGCCGCCTCACCAATATAAGGACCAGTTCATTTGACCTCAACATAGTGATTTTGTACAACCACAGAACCTGTATGGGCAAGACGCCCCCACCTTTCTGGTAACTGCCACAAGAGAAAACCTAGAGAGCCATGGAAGGCACGGTGGACCAGGAAATGGCACAGAGACCGAGGGTCGTCTGGTGTCTGGTTGGGTTGGTAATACCCAAATAGCCCCTGGGTCGGGCCGAGGTGTGATTGTGGGGTTACGCGGGAAAGATAGGATGAGCGTCATGTCATACCCTTGCTAGGTGTGCATGGCCTGTGGGTAAAGTGTACAAACTCTACAGAGTCTTAATCTATCCGGATAGCTATTTTCACAGTCTTGGCACACTATGCTTTGGGCTCCTATTGATTAGTATTAGCACATCTCCTTGAAGTGTGTGTGTGGGTGGCCGAGGCCGCCGTGTTTTGGGAAAGAGTTGGCATGCGTGCCAGAGTCGTCAGGGCCTTGGGTCCAAAGACTCATATAAAAAAGTGAGGGAACTGGCGGGATGATCTGAAACTCCCCCAAGGCCCGCCAACTATAATAATACTGATTCAACTACCTTTCCCTCTTATTGCAAAACTCTTTTCAAAGAGATCCTTGCATAAAATGCTTTTCGGCAAAACCAAGCCGTATGGCCTCTCCTTGCTACAAGCCCCAATGCATGAAACACCTCCCCTTGGGTAGTGTTAGGGCTTGCGGAGTACCTTATGTACTCACTCTTGCTTTATATGTGGTTTTGTCAGAAGACAAAGAAGTTGAAGCGTGTGAGGATGGCGATAGGGTCTAGTCCTACTTCCCAAGTCTGCTTGTTTGGCATGGCGCCATTCTGCTCCGCTGTTTTCTGAGGATTTATCTGTTTTGGTGGACATCCACGACCATGTCCAATGTAATTTAGATCATGTTTGTAAGACTTATATTGTTTATAAATAAATAATTGTTGTATGGATCTCAATCTATTCTGTTGTGCGTACCAACTACTGATCCAGGGATTGGTACGGGATGCACAAGTGGACCCACGAAAGGCGGCTCCTGACAACCATCGCAAGCTGTCGCAAATAAGCTTATTTGCGATGGTGGTCGTCGCAAAAAAAGCTAAATTGCGACAAAAACCGTCGCAAATAGATTATTTGCGATGGCCTTGGCCGACGTAGATTGTCGAGATTCCTGTAGTGCATGAACTGAAGAACCTTTGGGTGCGATATCAGGGGTGGAGAGGTCTTGTGTCGATCGCGCAACGAAGAGTTGAGGGTGGTGCGCTACTCTGGCCCGTGATAAAGAAAAACGTCTTGGTGCAGCTAAGCGAAGCAGGGGATCGGGCAGCCACCAACTGAGGACGTCGAGAGTGCCTCTACGCCACTTGTGATGCTCCAATGAGGCAGGAGAATGGCAGACGGTGCCTGGAAACAAACACTGACAGGCGGCAGCCACGACAGAGGAAAAACGGCGTCGAGTGCAGCATCTCCTCGGCGCGCGAGGGAAATGCGATGTCGTGCGTGGTAGTTCCAGGAGCGCAACACTAGTAGCTCGGCACCACCTCTAGCATGGACGGTGGAGGTGAGGTGCGGCACGAAGGCACAATGAACAAGGGCGCGGGTGAGCAGCGCATGAGCATGAGCAAGAGGCCAGAACTAAGCAGAGGAGAAGCTTGTCTGTTGCAAGGATAAGGGAGAGCCAAACGTGAGCAGCTGTTGTTCACCATGGCAATTTCTGCCTAGGTGGAGCAGTGACAGCGCCGTGGCAAACTCACATTGAACAGAGAAGTCGGCAGCCTATTTCAGTCCCTGCCAGGTGGGTCCACCAAGGTATCATCCCTTCTCTTTTCTTTATTTGGATGGTAAACAGGTTCAGCAATTTCTGGTATTTGACATGGTAGCTAAATCTATTATAAGGAATACAAATACAAATTTAAATTCAAACTAGGAGCAAGTGGAATTGTGACATTACATTCTAAATTTGAATTACTACTTGGAATATTTTGATTTATTTTCATCAATAAATGGGTAATATTTTGATTTATTTTCATCAATAATTTGGTAATATTTTTGTCGGGTACTAATTTTCGAGATGTGCTACGATGATATCAACTCTTAATCTTGCCTAAGTTGAGGTTGCAACATGAATTTGAATTAAATTTTGAGTTCTAAGCATGATTTGAATTATTCAAACTCAAAGCTTTTTGTGAATTAATATATAATACTTTGGCACACTAAACTAATTATTAATAACACCTTGCCTATTTGAAATCTTAGAATTGAATAAATTTTATTTAGAATTAAGATTTCACCATGATTTGGCATTCAGCTTTTGAATCAAGTTAAATTTAAAACTTCACTTTGATTTTTGAGTCAAGACTTTGATTTGTTATTTTTGTACTTAGTTATTTGATTACTCTCATACCTGATCATTTTCCAACTTATGTCTAAAGTTCTTAAAACTGCATTTCTGATAATCATTTATTAGTTATCGCCATTCATTTCTATTTGTTTTTAATTCACTTAAAAATTTCAAGTTCGTATTTTCACATTTTGGCTCTTCTCAAGTGTGGGCTTTTACATAACGTCCGTGCAGTGCACCTACGTGACTTCTAGTACGGTCGTACATGTTGTGTATTCCATGTATCTTTGGTTTGAATTACCGTCCATCGCGGTTATTGAGTACCGCTTGTTCACTGCGTCGTGACGTAGTTAATTATTTGAAGCTAAATATTATTAAATCATGCTTTATGAATTAATTTTGTATTGATACTTGCAATGCTCTAGACAGATTGCTCGCTAAATTTACTTTCCATGAAGCCTTAATTTGATGATAAAACTGAAAATAAGGATGAAATTTTTGGCGAGTCTTTTATGCAATCAGTTGTCCTATGTTATATGTATATCCTGCAGATAGAGTTTCATGTTTAGTGGCGACGGTTAAGTCTTGCTGAGGCTTCATGCTCACTATTGCTATATTAGTTGTTTTGCTGGTACTAGCCTCTATGCTTATGATTATGGTTGTCTGATGAGACTCGATACTCTCCGAGCGTTATGCTCACATGAAACCATGCCGATGTCGTATGTTCTTCATGTGGCTAGTGAGGAGCATCCGCGGGCTGGATGGCTTCTATTTTTCTTATTAGACTTGAGTACAAGAGTTGTAAATCTTCCGTTGTAGTTATTTTATGAACAATATTTATAAACTCCGCAACTTTGTAAATTTCAACAAAAGATTTATGTAATATATGTTTCTTTACATGTGTGTTGTTTGGTACCGCATCACACGGCACTGTAAAAGCCCTATTTTCAAAGATACAATTCATCCTTGAGATGTAGAAATGAGGAGAATAAAAAGGATTCAAATGGAAAAGGGATGGTTCAAATCATTTCAAACCTAATGGAGGGAATTCAAAAATTCAAAGGTAGCTACCAATCAAACCTTGACAAAAGAGTTTCTACATCTTCTGCATCTCCAACTAAGTCATCGAGTCCTAAACCAGTCTCGACGACAAAAGAGTCCGGCAACTCTTGTTCTTGGTAAACAACATCAACCTCATAATCAAGGTATCCATCATGGTCTGGTGTATATAACCGCTCACGAGGATTCACCTTGTGTACAACCCACCAAGCATTAAGCTTTTCACATGGATAATGTAGATAATACACTTGCTCGACTTGGTGTGCAAGGATGAAGGTGTCGTAGCCTTGTAGTCGGTCCTTGTGTTTGACTTTTACCATGCCAAATTTGTTTTGTCGAGTTCCATGGTTATGATCAAACCAATCGCTGTCAAAGAAAACTACTTTAAGGACCTTATTTCCCGTAAAACTGAATTCAAGGATATTTTTAATGATCCCATAATAATTAGTTTCACGTCCTTCGGCATCAACTACCCTCGTCACAACTCTGGTGTTACATGTTGCCCTAAAAGGACGTTGAGTTTCAAATCGAGTTGAACGAAATTGGAACTCATTGACGTCGTATCGACTGTAGATTTTAATTTTAATGGATCTGTAGGACAGTTGTCGCAAATCTTCATGAACGCTTGCTCGTTTTTTGCAGTGTTCAACATATGAAGTTAGAAGACTATTTTATGCTATACACGTAATTACTAAGAGAAACAAGACATAACACGTTACTTGTGCATGAAACCAGGATATGAAGTTAGGCACTCCTTGTACTCCATAATTTCGCATCGATTGTATTTGTCGAAGCGTAGGTTGCTGCTTCGATTTCCAATTTTGTTGATCAAACTCACTAAATAAGGAAAAAATGGAATAATTAGCATAGATGTATAACACAACACACTAATTATTATAGATGTTGAACAAACACTTACTAAAAATATTCTTCCATCCCCTCTATATTAGCGTACATGTATAGAAAAGCATCTGTCTTGTCATCTGTTTCAAGATCGTAGCTCGTGCTGCTACCAACAGTAGTGCCTCTCATTTGAAAAATAGAGAGGTTGCTACAAGGAGGTGCTTCATCCATATTGTACTGCAACGTGGAAGCATTAACATTGTTTTCTTCTGCGAAATAGACACTTGAAAAGTATCCTATCTCCTGAATGGCATATGCTTCGGTGATGCATCCTTCAACCCTTGTCAGATTGCGAACCATTGGTTTAAGACACCTGAGTGCTCTTTCAACGTGATACATCCACCTATATTGCACAGGGCCGCCCACTTTAGCTTCATATGGAAGATGAATTAGGAGATCTTGCATTGGATTGAAGAACCCTGAAGGGAAAACTTTTTCCATCTTACATAAAAGCACTGGTATCTCCCTTTCCAACTTCTCCATCATCTCCCTTGTGATCTCTTTAGCACAAAGCTGTCTTTAAAAGTAGCTAAGCTCGGCTAACACCTTCCACACCGCATCATCAATGTAGCCTTGAAAATAACTAGTAGAAGTCTTTCCATGATTATGTGACAATCATGACTCTTCAACCCTGTGAGATTTCCAGTCTTAACATTTACGGCTCGTCTCAGGCTAGCAGCATAACCATCAAGGAATTTCAAACTTTTCAACCACTCGAAGACTTCTTTCTTTTATTTTGGTCGAAGACAGAAACAAGCACGCGGTTTGCCACCAGCTTCAGAGAGCTCAAGAGTTCGACGATTACAAACCTCTGCCAAATCCTTACGAGCCTTTATATTTTCTTTTGTTCTGCCAGTCACATTGAAGCATGTGCTTATGATGCATTCGCCCATGTTACATTCTTGATGCATGACATCAATGTTATGCATTAAGATTAAGGACTTAACATCTAGTAGCTCCCATAGTGCACATATATGAGTCCAATTGTGGTCCTCTCCGTAACCAACAAAATATCCAGGACGATCTTAATCTGGCTCTAAGTTGATCAACTGTTCAACAATCTCTGACCCGTTTAGATGTTGTGGTGGTCATTTTTTGATAACATTGTCCTTCCTGAAGGCATTTCTCTGTTGCCTAAATACGTGATTGGGCAGTAACTGACGTTTGTGGCAATCAAAGTAGCAAATCTTGCCACCATGCTTTAAGCAAAAACATTCCGTGTCCGAAGCACATATTGGACATGTCAAACGACCATGAGTACTCCATCCAGAAACCATGCCGTAAGCTGGGAAATCATGGATAGACCACAAGTATGCAGCTCGAAGGTTGAATTTCTATTTTTGTAGCAGTCGTACGCTTCAATTCCTGTACATAACATTTTCAACTCTTCAATCAACGGCTTCAACATCACGTTTAGTCGTGAACCAGGATGATCCGGTCCAGGTACAATAAGGCAAAGGAACATGAACTCGTACTTCATACAAAGAGATGGTGGTAAGTTGTACGGAATAACGAACATGGGGCAACAAGAGTATGGTGTTGCGTTTGTACTGAACGGTGAAAAGTCATCTGTCGCCAACCCAATGCGAACATTTCTCGCGTCATTGGCGAAATCTGGATCAAAGCGGTCAAGCGCTTTCCATGCTTCACCGTCGGATGGGTGCACCATAATTTTTTCATTCTCACGTACACCTTCTTTGTGCCACCTCATGTGTCTGGCTGTTTTTTTTTTAAGAGAAACAAGCGCTTCAACCTAGGTGTGACAGGCAAGTAGCAAAGCTGCTTCTGTGCAACTTCAGTCATTACTTTTGTGTCGTCTTCATTAATAACTTAGACAAATCTCGCCTTATCAAATTTTAAGCACTTGTTCTCATTGGCATGCTCTTTCCAGAAAAGCATGTAGTGGTCTGGACACATATCAATCTTCTCATAGTTCATACCAAGATCAGAAATCAATTTCTTAGAATGATACATATCCTTAGGCAATTTATGGGGCTGGGGAAGGACATCGCTGATCAATTTGATGAGGTCGTTGTAGCAATTATTGGAGAAGAAATACTTAGACTTAATAGCCATAAATCTAGTCATGAAATTGACGATCGTCACTTCGGTGTGTTCATGCACCGGTTGTTCTGATGTCTTGAGACGCTCGAAGAACTCCTTTGCCTCCATTGTAGGAGAATCCTCTGTCGATTCAGGATTTATGGCTTCAAGCATCTCGTCCATCCTATCGACCCCAGTGTTATCATCCACATCTCGATCTTCTACGGCTTGAGAAGGTGTCTCGTCGCGAAAGGTCCACAACTCATAACGTTGCATAAAACCATTTCGACACAAGTTGAATGTCAATGTCACTTTGTCGAAACACTACGCATTCTGACATTTGATACATGGGCACCACACCTTGCTGTTGTTTGACAACGAAAAAGCTCGTTGTATGAAAGCATCCATCTTGGTGAACCACTCCTCTGAGTGACTCCAATCCTTTTTTCCAACCAGTATACATCCAAGTGCGGTCTTTAGCCATGTTTGAGGGTATACCTTCAAAGCGGATAAATCATTATTAGTTTCATTGTTATGTTATGTCATGGCCCTACAACTAGGCAGATAGGTCCTAAACCCACCCAAGAGTGACTGAGTGGAGCGTGCTCATGACGGGACGCGCGGTCTGGATCCAGACGAAATTTTGGTAGCATAACCCCGTTGTTCTCCACTGCACGCCCGAAAATGGTGTAGCATAGAACAACAGGGTTATGCCGTCGAAATCTCGTCCAGATCTAGACCCGCGTCTCGTCACAAGCCACGCCCCCTCGGTCACTCCCAGGCTGTCCAAAAAGGGACAATTCCGAACCTTCACGTCTCACATGCCAATAGCGTGTGAGACGTGCCGATCCGAAACGGGTGACATATTGCTATAAGTTATGTTCCTCATTTTCATTGTTAAGTCATTTACGAGAGGAAAGAACGAGAGAAAGAGGAGGAAAGTTGGTCTTAGATGACAATTCCACGTTCGGATCCACCGTCTGCGCAATCGCGGGTGATTGACATTCTCACCATCGCCGTTCGCTTCTGTGTCATCTTGACGCATACATTACGACTACAACTGTCGATACGACACGAACGTATTTATTGCATGTCGTGTTGTGTCGGGTCGGGCCAGGCCAGCCCAAAACCCGTATATTTACATATTAATAAACAAACCAACTAATAAACAATTACAAATAATAAACAATTATTGATGAACAACATAATAAACTAACTAACTAATGATCACTCGGGATGTCGATCTTGAGCCGCTCCAAATCGAGGCGGGCAAAGAACTATGTTACATGACCCTGAACCCCCCCCCCCCCCCCTACAGTGCCCTGGTGCACAGAGTCCAATCATGTAGCTAACTCATTAATCTTTCCAACATTTACTCATGTGACCCTATTAGATTAAGGGTTTGCGAGTTATGGGTGTTGAAAGTTGACTGTTTTTCTGGGTCAATTTTGACATAACCTCCCCTGAAATGGGAGTTTTGGCCACAGTTTAAAACAGTCAACAATATTCAAATCTGCACAAACTTGCAATTAAAACATTGCAGTACATCACATTATATTTCATGAAATACATCCATTCAGTCCCTACAACCTCCTTACATGTCATGCCTAGTTAACATTTTCACTTCGTTTTGTTAGGCTTTAAAAAAATTATTGAACTAAAACTTTGTAGGGGACTTCTAAGATTTTGAGAAGTGTTTTTATATACCAATATTACATTTGTAAATCAAAAGTTGGTAACATATCATGCCTAGTTAAAATTTTGAGTGTAACAATATCATGCCTAGTTAACATGCTGAATCTGGTAACATATGTGCTTGGCATCTAGTAACGTGGGGAGGGGGAAGCGGCATACCTAGTTGTCGGGTCCTTCCCGGTTGACAGCGGCGGCGTGATGGTGGCGTGACCGGGACGACAGCGCGGCGCAGCACGGGGCGGCGGCGCAGAGCGGGGGTGGCGGCGTGGCGCAGCGAGGAGCGGAGGCGGTGGCGCGGAGCGGTGAGGAGCGGGGGTGGCGGCGTGGCGCGGCGAGGAGCGGGGGCGTTGGCGCGGCGAGGAGCGGGGGCGGCGGCGGCAGCGATTAGCGAGGAGCGGGGGCGCGTAAATGGAAACGAAGAGGCGTGACCTGGTAAATAATCCCTAACTCTAATAGACGACGGTAACATGTCCACCGTCGTCAATTATGGACCTATTGACGATGGTATTTCCTAGCCATCGTCTATAACCGCTGAGGTGGGCCAGGTTTCGGCCATTATTGACAACGGTCGTTAATTGATGACAGTTGACCATCATCTTTAATTAATTGACGACGGTACTAGGTTAACCGTCGTCAATAACAGGCTCAGGTGTTCCAGGTTTCGGCCATTATTGACAACGGGCCACAATCGACGACGGTCAACCTTCGTCTTTAATTAATTGATGACGGTACTAGTTTAACCGTCGTCAATTACAACATAATTGACGATGGCTGAATATGACCGTCGTTAATAACATAAAAGACGATAGCCCCGTCGTCTATTAATCTGGTCGTCGTCTATTGTCGCGTTTCCAGTAGTGGTTGTTCGGTGCCGCATCACTCGGCACTGTAAAAGCCCTATTTTCAAACATACAATTCATCCTTGAGATGTAGAAATGAGGAGAATAAAAAGGATTCAAATGGAAAAGGGATAGTTCAAATCATTTCAAACCTAATGGAGGGAATTCAAAAATTCAAAGATAGCTACCAATCAAACCTTGACAAAATAAAAATCTGAGGTCACCAGTGGGATCCAAATATTCTAAGATGTGGCCCTGCAAATTTTCATGAGTTTTGAGGTACCTTCACAATTTAATTGAACACCACGTTGAAATTCACTCGAATTCAAATTCAGATTTGAATTTAAATGAAACTTTGTCAAATAGGTAATTTGAATCCTGATTTGAATTCTCCCTATTTAAATGGGCATCCCTACAATGATCTAGCATTTTTGGAGAAAATATGGTGGAAAAATTAAGGTACCAGAGTTGTAGATGAGTATGAGGGATTGTGGGACCCACATGGAAGTGAGTGTTCTTCCCCTGTTCTCTCTGTTTCTCCACCGCTTGACACCTCCCAGTCATGAAGACATCAACACCCTCGATACATCCACACCTACTTAGCTACCGGTGTCTGGTCCGATCACTCGCGCTCGTGTACGTCAACTAAACTATGAGGTGAACTCGTTCTTGGCCTTATGTCCATCTTATCTAGACCGTGGAACTACATGCTTTCTTGTTTTGCTTAGGAACAATGGAGAGGAGCCAATGGAAAGGGAATTCACGCGGACGGGATTTGGACAGCAGAACAGCACCAACTTGTGACAGCCACCACGACTTCATACTGACTCCGGTCTGGGTGTTCAAGTACTTCCTGGAAAGATTATCAAGTCTACTTTCAAACGGATCTGGCCTCATGTCCATATCTATTCAGAGTCAGCCACAATCGTTATTTTAATACCAAGACCTTTTCTGTCCATGGTGCTCCATCACCAAAATTGGGCCCACGGCCCATGTATCGTTTGGAGTCCATTAGGGACTCATGATTAGGGTTTCTCACGACCCTAGGGAGGTAATAAATAGTAGCCGCTGCCCTCATTAGCTAGTGGGTTTTGTTTATTCATAAGTTAGCTTCTGCTGCTTCCTTGTACACGTGCGTGTCGACTAGATCGCCCGTCTACTTGTATCCAGAACCCCACTTTAGATTGATTCAACAGATAAGTGCTTGTTCTTCTTGTTCTTTTGTGTTCTTCGATTGCTTGCAGGAATAAAGGCCCTCGTGGTCAGGTTGATTGTGCGCCAGCAAGATCAATACAACTTCGGAGTTGGTGTACCGATCGCTAAGGCGCATCGTCTTGGAGACGGTATAGTCGGATCCCCAACGTCTTCTCCTCCACAAATCGAACCCTCCTATTCTCATTGAAAGATCAGGAACCAAGATCCTATCAAGTGGTATCAGAGCAAGGTTAATCGATGAGAGTGCTACCATTACTTTTCTTTCCGCTGTTATCATCTTATAGTCCAGAAAAAGCCCAAAAAATACAAGATCTGCTTTTTTCCATTATTCCTAGACCATAGTGCCTTTTACATTCTCAACTTAGTCAAGACTTGTTGAGTTCATGGTTGCTTCGACGAGTCAAGTTGCTGGTCTTTAGTTTTGCACCACTAGAGTTTCGAGTTCATGTCACATTCGGTCACCTAGTTTGAGTCAGATTCGTAGTTCGAGTTTGAATCAGATTGCTACTCCGAGTTTGAGTCGGATTGGTAGTTCGAATTTGAGTCAGATTACAAGTTCAAATCAGATTGCTACTTCGAGTTTGAGTCGGATTGCTAGTTCGAGTTTGGGTCGGATTACTAGTTCGAGTTCGAATTAGATTGCTACTTCGAGTTTGAGTCAAATTAGTAATTTGAGTTTGACAACAAGAAAAAGGCAAGTGCAAAATCAAAAGACACACAAAAGCCACAAGCAATTAGAGAAGAAAAAAAGGCAAGTGAAAGATCAAAAGCCGCATGTGCAAATTTTGTTCTAGGGTCTCCTGAGTCCATCTAGAGAGAGTTTGGGTGATCACCCCAACAAAAAAACAAAAAAAGGAAAAAAAATCAGATTGTTGTTTGGGTTGTTTTTGGTGACGACATTGGTGTCTCGACTCGCGTCTCTAGTATGGTCTAGACTAAGATCAGCACAGTACTATCGTAGAACATTTATTCAGCTTGTTGTGATTAACGTGGTGAAAGTTTGCTCCTTGTGCTAGTTCAGCCACCTAAAGCCATAGACTGACACCTGCTCTTGAAGTTGTTCATTACTTGCTGGTTGCCATCACCTTCTTGCTGAGCTTGGTAAGAACAGGTAAGAGCTTGATTGAACAAGTTGAGAGTGAGCGAGTTATCTCCACCAGCACCTTTGTAGCTAGGGATAACGTTACCCTTTCATATTGGATTGTTTTTTTTATCTACAAACCATGGCAAGAGGAGCAAAAACAAATGAAGACGTGCATTCACCTCACACACGGGGAATTATACAACACTTCGAACGCCAAGTGCGGCTACGCAAAGAAGCACTTGATGAGGATTTTCGTGTTACCAGTGACCGCCTTGGTCAATTGGAAAATATGCAGATCGACACCAACACCAAAATCAGCACGTTGGATATTTCCATTCAAACATTGAACACTTCTATTGGAGCCATCCTGCAGCGCCTTAAGGAGAGGGATCGTGGATGCACCACAGATGGACAGGTGAGCAACGTTCCTAGTATTGTACGTGACAATGAAGATGACTATTCTGCAGATACAGACATTGGGGAAGATGAGGAAGCTAGGCCATGGCATCGGCTACAACGCAACCGTCAAGGTATGGGTGGACATCGTCGGCGTGAGGTACGCAATCATGATGATACTTTTAACAAGATCAAATTTAAAATACTTCATTTTGATGGTAAATATGATCCTGATGCATATATTACTTGGGAGATTTCTGTTGATAAAAAATTTGTGTGTCATGAGTTTCCTAAAAACGCTAGAGTTAGAGCAACCACTAGTGAGTTTACTGATTTTGCTTCTGTTTGGTGGATAGAACATGACAAGAAAAATCCTAATAACATACCACAAACTTGGGATGATTTGAAACAGCTCATGCAGGCTAGATTTGTTCTTTCTTACTATGCACGTGATATGTTAAAGAAGTTACAACAATTGAGACAAGGAGCTAAAAGTGTAGAAAAGTATTTTCAGGAATTACAAATGGGTATGTTGCGTTGTAATTTAGACGAGGATGAGGGAAAAGCTATGGCTAGATTTTTGGGTGGTTTAAATAGTGAAATTCAGGACATACTTGCTTATAAAGATTACAATAATGTTACCTGTTTGTTTCATCTTGCTTGTAAAGCTGGAAGGGAAGTTCAGGGACGACGAGCTAGCTCTAGAACTAATATTTCTGAAGGAAAGACTAGCTCATGGCAACCACGCACGACTACTCCTTCGACTGGGCGTGCTTCCCCGCCATCTTCATCACCAAGTCGGGCAACACCTTCTTCCTCCGGCAACAAGCCACGTGCTTCTTCCACTAGCTCAGCAGTGAAGACCACCCAAAAGCCCATCGAGAGTGCTTCTTCCATAGCATCTACCAGACGATTTGGAGATGTTTAATGTCACAAGTGCAAGGGTTTTGGCCATGTGTAGCGTGACTGCCCAAGCAAACGTGTTCAAATGGTTAAAGATGATGGTGAGTACTCATCTGCTAGCGATTTTGATGACAATACATGTGTTTTGCTTGGAGCTGACTATGCAGGTATCGATGAACATCAAGAAGAGTGTATTGGTGCAGAAGATGCAGCGCGCTATGATAGTCTCATTGTGTAGCGTGTGCTTAGTGCACAA